>CM067356.1:9891558-10611558 GCA_034190875.2 Urechis unicinctus
TCTAGATCCTCTGCTCAGAACTTTGCATAATGGCTTTCGGCAAAAGCGCATAACTGTTCGGCAGGTAATTGCGCTCAGGAGCATACTAGAATGAGTGAAGGAGGAAAAACTACCAGCAGTGCTCACCTTCATCGATTTTCGCAAGGCCTTCGACACCGTACTCAGAGGTAAATTAATATCTATTCTTTGTACCTATGGCATCTCAGAGAAGGTGGTCCAGGGAATTGCAGCGGGTTAGAGGGGTACTCGGGCAAAGGTGCTCTCTTCAGATGGTGAGACCCCTATTTCGATATACAAGCAGGAGTACTCAAGGGAGATACACTGGCCCCTTTTCTATTTGTTCTAGCCCTTGACTATGCATTGAGGCAGAAGTTGACGGCAAGGATGAACAACTGGGCTTCACACTCATGCCCAGGAGAAGCCGGCGGGTCGGACCATTCATGTTGACTGACCTTGGCTATGCAGAATATTTTGGCCTCATATCTGACACAGAAGTAAAAGCACAGGTGTTGTTGATAGCAGTGGAATTGGTGAAAGAAGATCGGCCTTCATCTCAATGCCAACAAGACAAAAGTGCTTGCCTTAAACGTCGAGGACACGACTCTAGTTACTGGTGATGGGGCAGTGCTAGAGGTGGTGGAGGACTTTAAGTACCTCGGGGCCTACATTGCCTCTACAGAGAGGGAGCTGAAGGTCAGGAGGGCTCTGGCATGGAGTGCGGCACACTCAATGAAGAAGGTGTGGAAGGCCAAGCTCAACGTCGACCTCAAGAGGCGACTCTTTGTGGCAACAGTCGAGTCAGTACTGCTCTACGCCGCTGAAACATGGACCTTAACTGTACAGCAAGAGAACTCCCTTGATGGTGTCTATACCAGGATGCTGCGCACGGCACTTGACGTTACCTGGAAAGACCACGTACACAACAATGACCTGTATGGTGACCTTCCGCGTATCTCAATAAAGATCAGGGAGTGGAGGATGTGTCTGGCAGGCCACTGCATTCGACACCCGGAGCTGGCAGCCCATCACACCGTCTTGTGGGAGCCAAATCAGTGACCTAGCAGAAGGGGACGGCGGGGAGTCACATTCATTGACACTTTGCGGCGGGATGTTGGCCTCAGTGACACTGGGGAGATTAGGACCCTAATGTTAGACAGGGAAGAGTGGAGAGCTGTGACCAAGTCCCGAGTTGGTGTAGGATAGACTACGCCCTCGCATCGCATCGCATTAATAGGTTTTAGCAAGCCCTTGATTAGCAGAAGGTTTGCTTGTCCTCCACAATACCATGGCGTTTCTTGCGTACCCTAAGACCCGGTACACTACCCCACGTATGGCGCGGGTAGTAATGATGTCCCATTTGGCCACTCTTCTAACGAGTTTCTATCATCGAACGGTACCCTCCAGTGGGTGTGCTTCTGCAGGGCACTGCGCCCACTAACCGGCCAGTTTATTTCCCTTAAATATGTTTTCTTTCGGCAACATTGAAACCGTGTATTAAAGTTTTATCACATCTGTTGCCATTGCATGCAAATAACAACGATAAAGCTATGCACCTGCTAATGTTTAAGGAAAAATGTGTGCTATTTGCATATCTGATTTTTACACAACATATAAAATATAGTATTTAATATGTATTTTTGTTGTAATTAAGAACGAAATGGTGAATAAGTGCGACGCAAGATTGCAGGGTATTCAACACATCCGAATCTAATGCATGTTGTGAACGATGGTTAGCTGTGGGCTCTCCTAGCATGTGATAGGGAAATCATAATACATGATCAATCGGATTATGTGCTACTCCGGTGCTCATTTTGCGCGCTTCAGTGATTCCACCTGACTTACGCAAGTCCAATTTTGCTTAATCAATGCCTATGGTGGGGTGTAATGATCACTTCTCAAACAATAATGTGATGTCCGCATGAACGATCTTTTAAGTAAACCAGTCACTGATAGTTGCTGCCTCATTGATGACCTCGTCCCCAACCATGTGAAGGAAGAGATAGAGCTTGTAATGGATGTCTAGCCCCGACTCCAGCCATCCGGTATCAGACAACACTTTGCCACACAAAGCCATCCTCCCTACATGAAATGATATAATACAATCATTGTCAGGCACAACACGATGACGATTACGTAAATTGCCGAAACTTATGTACATAAAAGGTCAATGAGACAATGCTTTGCATGACGCGAGTGTCACCTATTATTGCCACATCATATGAATTAATCATCAAAGCTGACTATTTTCGTAATTGTAGAAAAAATGGCATGACGCGTGTAATATTTGTTGATTGCTTGAGAATGTATGTTTGCTGAGAGCTGACTTTTGCTGCCAACTTTGCCATTTGCGCCATGCTTGTCCAGTGCAATACCATGGCTGTAAAAGTCATTTAGTTCGCGAACGTTGTCGCCATTATACCTCTTCTTGCAATCCTCTAGCTTTTTATTGTTTGGTTTATAGTGGCTTTCAGGTCAATACACCGAATATCCGTTATGCTGTTCTTCCAAGCAGAGTGAAACTAAGCAGTCACTAGATGCTGAACCAGTATTTAACGATACACAAAATTAAGCATTATCGAATAATCATATTACAGGTGTATGGTTTATGATTCGCCATAGTAGGGCTGAAATTATCCCTCTGATATGATGGCATTACCATATCCGTCAAATAACAAGTCTTCCTCATGTTGACAAGCGAAAGTACAATTTCGTTTTAGATCCATCAAACGGCGCACACATCTAGGCTGGTAATATTAACAGGGACATGGTCGTACAACCAACGCTACGCGATATACTGGATAGGAAATTCCATGTTTACATACTGTATTGTCAAAGTTACAGCAATATTGATTGAATTCAATCTTATTGCGGCTCCCTGTGATCTATTCAATGTGTCGTTGGAAATGGAATCACGTTCATTATGCATTACACGTGTGTAGGGACTTTATAAACGGGAGGTTGCTTTCATGCTACAATCGAAAACCGACAGAAATGCATTGCGGGAAACTGAGAGTCTGATGTATGGAAAGCATTGACGAGTGCCATGTAATATTCGTTTCAGTAAATGCAGTAGCTAAGTGTTGTCGGTAGATTCAAATGTGAACGACTTAATTTGCATAGAATTGCACGCAACATCGTACGTGCAATTATCTATCATGATTATCGACATGATTGCGCAGAGGTAGCTAATTAGCGAATCTAATGGAACCGATAGCTGAAACACAAACATATTTCATGCATGAACCGCCTCTCCATTGTTGCGCAGATAGATATTGTAAGTCATGAGGTGAGCCAAATCATACCTGTATCTTATTTGTTGTCATTCTAAAATGCAACATGTTGCTCCCTTTAAAACAACGGGTCACATCGTGAGTTTATCACTAACATGTCATCGGACTGCTGGTTTCCTGTTCTCCTGTGTAGCATAGATGTGCTTGACTTAGAGCGCTCCTGATTAGCATCTCGGCGGGGCCATGTGAATGATTACCTTAAATAGTAGAAAATATAGCAACTGTAAAGCAACTACACGCTTCTATTGCAAATACTAAGGCGATACCATAGCTATGAATATTTATTTTTCGCCCAAATCCAAATTCTGATCAACCAAAACGCTGTATCGTATTTAATCATAGATACAGCGTGATATTTATTTGAGAGCAGCATTATTGGCATAACACGGAGACAAAAGCCTTGCATGTAGTGGCTAATTTGGTAGAATCGCCAAAGTACTTGTAATGTGTATACCATAAACATTCTTCTCCTTTCACGTCATAGGTTAGGGGATAAAAATGATAGCTTGAACGTAGATACGCATCCAACAGTGTTTGTTCATTCGTTGTGCATCCGTGGATCAATTAGAAGTCTCAGTGAATATAGTTAATGTTGTGACGATGTGCTGCGCCCAAAGATATCCTCTAAGGTATACTTTCAGCATCTTGGATCAGTAGTTTACACACCATGCCAATAGCGTCTGTCATTTTTATTACTGTTGTAAGATTGGCATACCTATTTATTGGATTGACTCACGCCAGGCCATGTCCCATGGGATGGTGATCCGTTAAGTGTAACATGTGAATCGCACTTTCGCTGTTGTTCTTCTGTAGAATACATATATATACTTGTATACACAAATATATCTATATATATATTTATATACATTTATATAAATATATATACACACACACACACACACATATATATATATATATATATATGTATATATATATGCACATATATATACATATATATTTATATATATACATATATATATATGTATAAATACATATGCATACATATGTATATGAATATATATATATATATATATATGTATATAAATATATAAATATATATATGCTTATGTATATATATATATATGTACAAATATATATATCAATATATACAAATAAATATATATATATATATACATAAATGAATATATGTATGTATATATTTCTTATATATAAGTATATCAATTTTATTTCTTCATATATATATATATATATATGTGCGAGTATATATATGCACATATATATTTATATCTAGACACACATATGTATATGAACATATATATATTTATAAATATATATATCTATATATTATATAAGTGCATATTTATATATATATCTTTATATATATATATGCATATTATATCTATGTATATATATATATATGTATAATTAAACACATATTTATATATATATAATTACGTATATATATATTTAATGTATTTGATATATATATTTATATATAGAAACATATAAATATATATAGAGAGTTTTTTTATTAATATATATAAATGTATATACATATATTTATAATTATTTATATATCGAACAATGAATGCAAATTGATTTATATGCCATAACCAACTTAACAATCCTTGATCATGCTACCAATTCAGGTAGTTGACAGAACTCTATATTGCTCTCTGGTTCGTTATCATCATATTGTATAAGGTGACCAGATATCTGTAGAAATACATTTTGTTTAAACTTGCCAACATGTGTAATGTTGTTATTGTTCCAAACCCAAATGTATGCGTGAGCAAATGCGTATACGCAGCGATATTTTTCTTTGGCGACTTAGTTGTCCCAAATCAAAAGCGCGTCACTGGGTGACTACATTAAGCAAGCTTTGATACAAGCTGATGAGACTGCGCTGGGAGAAGGATGACACCGCAATTCTTCAGCTGCTCTCGCTCTTTCGTCCCCCGGCGGGGAATTACCATGACCCGTCGTACCCAAATAAATCCAACAACATTTTTTTTTCATGGTTGAAAGCGTTCTTATTTCATGGTTGAAAGCCACAAACCATGTACCCTCTGCAACGTTTGCACTAAGTTTAGTCTATGAATTGCCGTTGCATACATAAATTACTAACATCAATATCGTTTTTCCCGTAATCATCATCAACCAACCTATACCATATGATGTATGATAGGGGACGCATTGGGGTCAGTATTTTGAACCCAAATATATTGCAAGCGAATGCAACCGACCCTTTGCTGACTTATGGCCTATTTAATGTTTCTTGTGGAATCTGAAGCTTTTGTTGATATTACAACGGCCAGCGTTGCATCGAAAATACCGAGGGATTTCGGTATGTTCTAGGCTGCCTCGCACTCTTTTCGAATCGCTGTTGTTAAAGTCACCTCAGTTCGAGCTAAGCGGCTAAGCAGACAGTGTTCACGCGGCCCGAGTGATAGGACCGTGATATATAATGAAGAACTGATTAGCTTTTTAGGTAGCTATGAATCTAATTTCAACATTTACAGCAAGTGTTTGTTTGTTGAAAAGTATATTCATAGTATAGACGTGCTATATTAGTCACTTTGTCTTCCGCCAAGGACTAATTGACGTAAATTTTCTGTTCACGAGGAAACCATTGCGTTGTCACACTTATAACTGTTAATGGGTTGCAAGTACACTTCGTTACGCTTAATACTGTATACAAATGTGGCTTGGCCCGAAAAAGATAAACGGACATTATCAGCGTTTGCTGAATATATATATATATATATATATAGCATTTATTTCGTACATATAAACGTACCGATTTGTAAAGAATCAGTGCAAGAAAGAAATGAAGATTAACATCGTAACGTGCAAATTGTGGACAGGAGCTCGTCAATTTCATGTGGGGTAAGAATAGAAATTGCTCACCCATCCCGTTGCATAATGAGCTCTCTTAATAAAGAAATAGTGTTTAACACATTAATGTCTATTTCACTCTCTCTCAACCTGAGTAGGTACTCATTCGGCGTGATTTCTGCTGAGAAAATAGCGTTAGTACTAATACAAATTGTGGACAATTCTCAGATTGCAAGCAACAGTGGAATAACTAAATGCGCAGAGTCTGCTCACAAAGAACAACACATTGTTACCACTGCTTATGTATTTACATCAAAACATGATATAGCGCTTCATTAACTGATTAATGATTGGTTGTTGACCTGTTAAAAGATGTAAGTATATGGAACGCGTTTGTGGATGGAGCTTCCAGATACGTCTAATATATTTTCGCCAAGTTCGGCAAAAAACCTCTATGTGTCGGTGGTCTTAACTCCATAAGGGAGAGCAATAAAAACTCGTACAGAAACTGTTGAACAACTTGTTTCTCACATCTACATTGCAAGCCCCAAACCTTGACATCAACAAATGTGTTTGTGACACTAAATTAGAACATGCTACATTCATATTATTAGTAATACAGTCCTTACCGACATAGGTACCAAGATGCAAAGCATTTTCCCTAATAGGAATAGTGCAACCATTTAGGTTTAAATCTACAGCGCACTGGTTATCATTAAAAACTAATAAATTGCTCTTCGTTGAGTTGAAAACGACACTATACTCAGCCGCAAATTGCTCACATGTTTCAAGCATTATCTTGGCGGCGGTCAATGAGGGTGCAATCAACGACAGATCATCAGCATAACCAAGTGCCCCAACAAATTCATGACCAATATGACATCCATATTTGGGATGCTCCAATCACAAGCCGTGTCTCTCGGTCACTCTCGGGTACTTTTGAGTCGTCTCTCATTGGTTAGTTGTACAAGTTCCGAAGAACTTGTCCAACCGGACGGGTGTTTTTTATGAGCCGGGCACACTTTAAACAACACTCTGATTTGTTGTTTCACGCTAAGTGGCATCGTTAATCACACAGTCGGCGAGAGAAGCGGACACACAACTGGTTCTTTTTAATTGAGCGAAATTAAGGTCAATCTGGGTCACAACCTTTGCGTTGATTGGTCACGAAGATTAACGAACGTGTCTAATGAATATTCGGACGCGCCAGTTTTAGACTTTATCTTACCGTAGACTCTAGGGCGAGAAGCGTAGCGGAACCCCTTAAGCCTGGTACGCAGACTAATGTCCAGCCGTCCAATATGTTTTGGTTTTCGTGGCTTTCAACACCAACATATAGCAAAAGCTTTTCATACCACATAATGTGTCGATCGAACATGCATAGATGACATCATTTGAATTAAATCGTTGTGTTTTTTTCGGCTATATAATGCAGCTTTAGTGTGCTGTATTTTCTTCTTTGAGCAGCACTTTACGGTAATCAATATTTATTACTATCATTACTCTTACATTCATAATAAATAGTAACGGCTAGTGCATGAGATATTCGTTATCTTTAGGTTAGAACCAATCCCTACCGCCACATGTGTACATACTAATTTATAGTTTAGGGAAGTAACCTCAGGAGCTTGATTCATTGTTTTCATACCCGTCCATAATTTCTATACACGAGACAAATACTCTTGTTAAATCTTTAAAATGTAGCATCGATTCACATTCAATGCTACTTAAATGCTAAAACAGTATAGCGTATCTTGATGGTACAATTGTTCAACCAAGACCAAACGTTGGGCAAAACGACATATCTAACGATTGTACAAACACCTTAAAACATCTGTTAGTAGCAGAATCAACCAATATATTAAATTTGTTCTTTATGGGGTGCATGTATGCAGCCCTCTTTGAATATTTAGTTCCTGTTGTCTTCAGATGTTGGTTGGTATGTGAAAAATTAAATTGCATTGATCATTGCATTGATCGACACCAAAAAAAGGCTAGAAAAAAGTTCGAGTTGGTCCATTATTCAGCGGGTTCGAGTAGCGATAACTTGTAGCTGTTGCTGTTCCTTCTCTCGTAGGAACGTTTTTCCTCACCTATTAACGAAATGATTTATGTGCGGGGCAGCCGTAGTGACTATTCCGGGCAAAACTGTTAACATAAGTGGACCATCGTTGTATACGACTAGCTATTCGGTAGGATACATGGCATCCGCCACGGTCATTTGACCGGAGTTTACTCACATTTCCAAGACCTAATTTTCTATGGGGGTTTAAGGCGATCGAGTCTAGAGCCTGTGCTTACATGCACGGGGTTGAATGAGCCATCTAGAATCAACAAAACCCGTTATGAGATATCTGTACCATCTAAAAACTTATTGTACAGACCTTTTCAGTCTCACTTTGCAGTGGTAGCAAAGCAACGAATCATAACAAAATCATCTGGCATGTGAAGTGACACGCAGGCAGGGATATTTGTATGGCCAGCATGTTTATGAAGTTTGTTACATAGAGCGGCATAAGCACAAACTGCATGGCATAGCTGGACTTTAGATGGAGCCGACCCAAGTACAACAATTAAAACTGCGGTTACAAACGATGTCAGCTCCTGTCTGGAGTAGTGTTAAATTCCATTGTGTGTTAAATTCATCAACAACTATGACGAATTACTGTGTACAACACAAGTAAAAAGATAACCCATCAGACAATGAATCTCATAGATAAACCACACATAAAACGAACCCTGGGTGACAACATATATCTACCTGCATATGCGGGCAGGGTGGAGTAAACCTTTGCGGCAGCAATATTATAAGTGTAATCACTACACCTTAGGAGACCATAGAAGGAAACCCCACACAGCTCATATGTGTTGCGTGTTTTACTCAAGTAGCGTGTTGCTAAGCTAGTGGATGCGATGGTGCGCGTGCTGCAGGCCGTTATTACCAGGCAAAATCTCGCTCGACAATATGGGTGTTACTATATTTCAAAGACAAAAGTATGACCACACACATCAAGACAAGACAAGAACAAAGACACTTCAAGGACGTATGCGATGGCAAGTTGCCTATAATAGCTTATGCTGAAGTCCAGTGTATAGATAGCTATAAACTACACCAAGAATTGTGTTTCATTTTGTCTCACAGATATAAGACATAGTCAATAAGTAAAGTACGAAGTTCGTATGACTAGATACTGCCATGTCGAATCATATAGTATTAGCCATCGGCTTCGCTTATTGAAACGGGTGGTCAACATTAATTACAAAACGCCAGTGTGTTTTCGCACCATGTCCATTTGGCGTACGACAACGTATACAAATCTGCTAAGGTATATTACGTGTATCTGACTGCACTTGCCAGCATTCGTATATTTCTCTGACTTGACTTATGAGGGAAAACAACGGGTATCTTGTACGCAATAAGCCGTGGAACAAGGCATTATTGAGCTAAATGACACACATTCAATATGAAAACGTAAGGAACTACTTGTATTATGGCATCGCCTGGCAAGAAGGCGTTCCATGCTTTAATTAAAACTGGTAAACATATATGCGGATATGGAACTGCTCGTTGGCTGCCCTGGTGAAGGACTATTTGCGGGATGAACAGCAAGCTGATCATACTAAGCAAAATGTGGCCGTTGAACCATCGTAGGTGATGATCAAAATTACATACTTTGTCTGCTGTGCAATGTTTCTTGTTATAAGTATCAATTATGTAATCTACCAAATCGGCAATGTCCATTACATCTAAAACATATAAAGTTCGCCTCGCTGCACCTTTGCAAAGGAGATTGTTGGCCACATCTGGAGTGACGATGAATCCCTTATGATTAAATCATAACAAATACGGGCTCACAAGGAACATTTTCGTTTTCATGTGTCATTAAAAGTAAATAGGAAATCTTTACGGACGACTTACTGCACTTGATGCCTGATACATAATAGTCATACGTCTATGTCGTTTTGAAACCACGCAGCATGCAATTCTATTGCTTCGCTGCTCCAAGAAAAGCGCCAAAAGGGATGACGCGATATCGGTAGCCATGACTTCCACACCTAATTCCAGTATCCCCAGTTATCAAAAAATGCACCTAGCCAACCACTGATGAAAGCTCCAAATTGATATTACATTATTCGTTCCAGCACAGCTTCAATTGCCTCACCAGCGCTATTGTATTGCTCGTTCGTCGACCAGTAAACACTCAACAACGAAGAACAATTTGACCTTTGTTCCGGTAGAAACAGATGCAAATCAAAACTAAATGCATACTGGAAAACGTAACACGTAGTACCCACCATATGAAAAACTTTAAAATGGACCGGATTTGCTAATTACGTGTCACTACCTATCAACTATGTGACTAAAAGAGAGTAATGGGATGCCCCCATTATTGTGCCACCAGAATGTTAAAGTTTATACCGTTTAACCTTTTATGTGTAGTTTGTAATCAGCTGCTGTTCTGCTAATTCACCTGATGTTTTGATGCAGAATTCAAGTCGAGTTGTACGCATCTCCTGAATATGCTGCTATTAGAACTCTATCAAATGCGTGGCCATGCAACCCGAAATGAATGCACTCATGTCAGCACTATTCCTGCACAGCTATATGTAAAATGTTGGCGATACGTTTAGTTGATGCAGTACGATTGCTGTCAATCATCCACTCCGGCGTCATGCTTTTCATAAAACATACCACGTTCTTGTTCGAAATTTAAAACCAACAGTCTATGGTTCTAACAGACTTGCTCAGTGAACATGAGGCTAGGGATGAATTGCAAAATATAATATTGTTCATAGAGTGTGCAGACAAGTGCGTTATGTGATGTGCAATTAGACGAAGAGTAAAAAAGTTGTAAGGCAGGATAATATGGTCAATCTGTTAAGGAACCCGAATACTTAGAATCGCCTAATTCTGAATTGCAATGGCATTCATGCTGAAGTGCATAGTTTGTTTCATTTCGGGTGACAGCGACCTTTGGTAAATCACATAAAATCATCGTGCAGATCTTATTGTCACGCAGCTAGACAACTTTTAGCTGTGTCATCATTACTTATGTGTTATGTATCAGCTACGACTTCCATGTCCCGTAATGGGCGTTGTAAAGAGAACCAATGACCCTTCTTATACATGCGTGGCATTCCCAATGGTTTTTGTGTAGCCCCGCATATGATGTAATCACATTGACAGCCACAAGGTAATATGGAGTCGATGTTTGCACCAATTTGACGTTGATAATCTAGATGAAAATTGTGAGCGATCGGTATGTGACGGTCATTTGTTGCCACTGAATCTCAGAAAAGTGTGTTTGAATAAAGTAGCCTCTTTCAGATGTGGGTTTGCGCGTCCGAGCTATTCGCCTTTTCAGTACTTAATGTAGACAGCCATGCAGTTTGTTATCGTTAGCCGTGACGAAATCAGATGTTAAGGCCGAAAAACGACTGATATTATCCATGTAAATATCTTACTCTTTATTCAACCTATGCCATATGTATTCTTTTCAATGGTTCGTTCACCACCTGATGAATATATCGCATTAATATAACATTTCGCCCGCGACATTTCAAACCATGATCTGTCGGTTTTTCTATTGATAAGCGTGTGTACGTCTGTATGCATCTGTGTATAGTACAATCACCACCCGGGTTTAAAAAGAGTGGGCCATCGATTCAAATAAGCCGGATACAGTCATAACAATCGTAAAATAACCCAACATTTCTAATTTCTAAACCAACGGGATTTGCTAACATTGCGTATTCTAGTGCTTGTGCGGTAGCCCTCTCCACAACGACAATGACGGCCTAGTTTAGTATTGAAGCTGAATTAGTATTTCATTTGCATGTTGGTTTCCAGCAAACATTCATAATATCGCAATCAAGGCCAAGAAAAGCAGCATTTTAACAAAGTCGCTGCGACTAAGTTCTTCTGCAAAACGCATTGCCCATGTACAAATGCCGGACATGTTTACATATCGTTTACTTTCCCTGTTTCTTATTTCATGCATCGCATATATACAATGGCGGACCAACCCAATGTAATGGCTGGGAAGAAACGTTCTTTCCATAATACACCAGTGTCAACTAATTCATTCATTGACCTGTCTTTATATAATTGGGGCAGCAAATCAATGGGTCAGAGTTTAGTTGACAAGTTCTATGATACAAAATGAACACATTCATTGTGATGTTACTAAAGTTTCTGCTGAATATATCGCGATAAACTTCAAGTGAGCTTCATTCTCACCCATGGATACTTACCGGCCCAATCATTGCTTGATTGTTTTGGGGGTTTTTGCCGAGCGTTATTTCAATCGAATGAGCTAGTACTGAAACATCATTTGCATTGTGGTAACGTGACTTTAATCATCTATCTATCCCTTTGTCTCTTGTTTGGTATAAAATTTCAGGTCAAGTGATTAAATCGGCGTATACTGGATGTAAAAGGAAGCAATACCTTTGTAAAATGCTAACAATTTGTAGCATAAATATTGCATGCAGCGTTAGATTGCCTCGATCTGGACTGCTGCAAGGACACAAGTAGTATCATCCGGTCATCAGCGCTGCCAAACAATACATATCTTTACAGTTGATAATGCATATTGTTGCGTCATATAATGTTTAGACAAGCAACGCAATCAGCGGAGACACTGCAACCATATAGGCAGCAATTGTGTATGTAAATCAAGAAGGGGTAACAATACATTCATAAAAACAGATTACTTTATCTTTGAATTACTATTAATGAGAGCATTTCGTTATTCATTGTATCAACCATTATCGCTCGAGCAGCCAAATAAAAGCCACTAATCCAACTTTAAATCTGATGATCATTTCAATTTATGATACTGAAGAAGGCACCGTTAAAATGGATAGAGTGTTGCCTTCAATAAACTGACGTTATACAACACAGTCGCGTGCATATTAATGAGATGATACTAACGCACAACAGCATGCGTTCAGTAAGGTGAGTTTGTTGTCGTTAAATATGGGCAAACATAGCATGCATGTGCGTATCAAGATAACGCGAGTCAAGATGTTGGCATTAGAGACTGAGCGACATCATAATCGTGTACTAGATGTATATTAATAACTACTATTTGAGCAGTTGTTTGTGGAAAAACTGGATTGCTGGATCACAAATTGCAATATTTACTGTTATATTCCTAGCAGAATTTCAATAATGCGTTCATTACATATGCATTCTGCGCCGCATTATATTATGTGTTGGGCTATTCATGACGCATGAAACACTCTTTGAAGTTACATTACATTAATCAATACCCATTAAGTGGGGACAGTTACTTATTTAAATTACAGCTTTTTGAGCGATTTTTTTATATTGAACAAATACCTGATGCGAAATACTTACGATATACAAGCAGTATATGCGACAGATTAAAAATAATTATATAAGAACGTCAGTAAACGTAAACTGTTAATAACATAGAAGAAAAGGCTGAATATTCCAGCGCAATATGTTGCATTAATGCAGTGACCTCGAATCATGCAACACGGGCGCAAAACATATTGCATTTTATGCTACTTGTGTCGCGCATGTGCTATCTTTACGCACAATTTAACCTCTGGCATATTACGCATTCCTCTTAACGTGAAGACATAAGCTAAATACAAGTCTTATTAGTGGTCAGAAACAATCACATATTCATATCGCACACACACGTCAGGGTGTTCGTGAATGTCATAAAAACACTCATAGGTATATACAGTACAATCAACGTGATAAGTATGCTCCTTGACGATAATTCAAGCCTTTCGACTATCTGTAAATTACTTGTGAAGCAACAAAAGCAGGATCAATATTCCCGAGACGTAGCTGAGATCATAGTTAAATTGCAAAATGGGACTACTCGATCAAGTGGAGGTATTTTACACCTGTTGACAAAAAGAGCGTTCTACAACCATCTTCGACGGACAGTTAAGAGTGTCCCAGAGCACCATTTTCTTGTTGTTCTAGGGGATTTCAACGCGCGACTCAGCGAGGATAATGCTCATTTCACATACAATAGCTACCAACACTCTATTCCGCAAGAAGAGAGGGAAGTCGTGGACCTGGAAGTCGCCATATGAGACGCTACACCAGATTGATTACATCCTAGTAAGGAAGAAGTGGCGCAAGAGTGTCATTAACGGCGAGGCCTACAGCTCTCTCAGCTCCCTGGGATTGGAATATCGAGTGGTGGCGGGCAACGCGTAAGGAGATGGCGAAGAAGGTAAACTAACAATGGCTGACGATGGTCCCTAAGCTGCAGCAGCAGTATAAAACTGGAGATCAGAAACCGGTTCCAAATACTGCAGGAGGACGAGAACATCTCTGTAGCTTACATGCGCTTCGCCGAGGTCAACAAAGCAGCTGCTGAGGCATGTCTAGCACAAGTCCCCAGGGTGCGACGAAGGAGCAGTGTTTGAACCCTAGGCAAGGGAGGAGATGAAGATCTCGTACAAAAGTTACCTGGCAAATCGCAAAGTAGAGGAGCGGAGAGAGGCCTACAAGCTGAGAAAAGAAGAGCTGTACCACGTTTATTCAGAAATACAACAGCAGGAACTGACCCAGAAGATCAAAGACGTGGAGGAGGCACATATGAACCATAAGAACGGACAAAGCTGGAGACTCATCAACTAGGAATCAGGGTGAAAATCAGTTAAATCATCCATGATCAAGGGGCCGAATGATTAGGAGAGAGTGGCTGCGTGGCAATCCTACTTTGACAAGCTGATTGGCGTGTTATGTTTGTTGATTGCTTGAGAATGTTCGCTTGTCGAGAGCTGAATTTGGCTGCCAACTTCGCCATCTGCGTCATGCTTGACCAGTGCAATACCATCGCTGTAAAAGTCATTGAGTTCGTGAACGTTGTCACTATTATACCAAGCAGAGTGAAACTAAGCTGTCACTAGATGCTGAACCAGTATTTAACGATACACAAATTAAGCATTATCGAATAATCAAATTACAGGTGTATGGTTTATGATTCGCCATAGTAGGGCTAAAATTATCACTCTGATATGATGGCATTACCATATCCGTCAAATTACAAGTCTTCCTCATGTTGACAAGCGCAAGTACAATTTCGTTTTAGATCCATCAAACGGCGCACACATCTAGGCTGGTAATATTAACAGGGACATGGCCGTACAACCAACGCTACGCGATGTACTGGATAGGAAATTCCATGTTTACATACTGTATTGTCAAAATTACAGCAATATTGATTGAATTCAATCTTACTGCGGCCCCCTGTGATCTATTCAATGTGTCGTTGGAAATGGAATCAGGTGCATTACGCAAGACACGTGTGTAGGGACTTTATAAACGGGAGGTTGCTGTCATGCTACAATCGAAAACCGACAGAAATGCATTGCGGGAAACTGAGAGTCTGATGTATGGAAAGCATTGATGAGTGCCGTGTCATAATCGTTTCAGTAAATGCAGTAGCTAAGTGTTGTCGGTAGATTCAAATGTGAACGACTTAATTTGCATAGAATTGCACGCAACATCGTACGTGCAATTATCAATCATGATTATCGACATGATGGCGCAGAGGTAGCTAATTAGCGAATCTAATGGAACCGATAGCTGAAACACAAACATATTTGATGCATGAACCACCTCTCCATTGTTGCGCGGGTAGATATTCTAAGTCATGAGGTGAGCCATTCGCAAATCATACCTGTATCTTATTTGTTGTCATTCTAAAATGCAACATGTTGTTCCCTTTAAAACAACGGGTCACATCGTGAGTTTATCACTAACATGTCATCGGACTGCTGGTTTCCTGTTCTCATGTGTAGCATAGATGTGCTTGACTTAGAGCGCTCCTGATTAGCATCTCGGCGGGGCCATGTGAATGATTACCTTTAATAGTAGAAAATATAGCAACTGTAAAGCAACTACACACTTCTATTGCAAATACTAAGGCGATACCATAGCTATGAATATTTATTTTTTGCCCAAATCCAAATTCTGATCGACCAAAACGCTGTATCGTATTTAATCATAGATACAGCGTGATATTTATTTGAGAGCAGCATTATTGGCATAACACGGAGACAAAAGCCTTGCAATGTAGTGGCTAATTTGGTAGAATCGCCAAAGTACTTGTAATGAGTATACCATAAACATTCTTCTCCTCTCACGTCATAGGTTAGGGCATAAAAATGATAGCTTGAACGTAGATACGCGTCCAACAGTGTTTGTTCATTCGTTGTGCATCCGTGGATCAATTAGAAGTCTCAGTGAAAATAGTTAATGTTGTGACGTTGTGCTGCGCCCAAAGATATCCTCTAAGGTATACTTTCAGCATCTTGGATCAGTAGTTTACACACCATGTCAATAGCGTCTGTCATTTTTATTACTGTTGTAAGATTGGCATACCTATTTATTGGATTGACTCACGCCAGGCCATGTCCCATGGGATGGTGATCCTTTATGTGTAACATGTGAATCGCACTTTCGCTGATGTTCTTCTGTAGAATAAATATATACACTTGTATGCACAAATATATCTATTTATATATTTATATACATTTATATAAAATATATATACACACACATATATATATATATATATATATATATATATATATATATATATATATATATATATACATATATATATGTATTTATATATATGTACATATATATACATATATATTTATTTATATACATATATATATATATATATATATATATATATATATAAATACATATGCATACATATGTATATGAATATATATATATATATATATATATATATATATATATATATATAAATATATAAATATATATGCTTATGGATATATATATGTACAAATATATATATATCAATATATACAAATAAATATATATATATATACATAAATGAATATATGTATGTATATATTTCTTATATATAAGTATACCAATTTTTTTTCTTCATATATATATATATATGTGCGAGTATATATATGCACATATATATTTATATATATATACACACATATGTATATGTACATATATATATTTATAAATATATATATATATATGTTATATAAGTGCATATTTATATATATATATCTTTATGTATATATATGCATATTATATCTATGTATATATATATGTATAATTAAACACATATTTCTATATATATATATACGTATATATATATTCATATATATGTATTGATATATATATTTAAATATAGAAACATGTAAATATATATATATAGATTTATTAATATATATAAATGTATATACATATATATTTATAGTTATTTATATATCGAACAATGAATGCAAATTGATTTATATGCCATCTTATCAACTTAACAATCCTTGATCATGCTACCAAATCAGGTAGTTGACAGAACTCATATTGCTCTCTGGTTCGTTATCATCATATTGTATAAGGTGACCAGATATCTGTAGAAATACATTTTGTTTAAACTTGCCAACATGTGTAATGTTGTTATTGTTCCAAACCCAAATGTATGCGTGAGCAAATGCATATACGCAGCGATATTTTTCTTTTGCGACTTAGTTGCCCCAAATCAAAAGCGCGTCACTGGGTGACTACATTAAACTAGCTTTGATACAAGCTGATGAGACTGCGCTGGGACCAGGATGGCACCGCAATTCTTCAGCTGCTCTCGCTCTTTCGTCCCCCAACGGGGAATTACCATGACCCGTCATACCCGAATAAATCCAACAACATTTTGTATCGTTCTTATTTCATGGTTGAAAGCCAAAAACCATGTACCCTCTGCAATGTTTGCACTAAGTTTAGTCTATGAATTGCCGTTGCATACATAAATTACTTTACATCAATATCGTTTTTCCCGTAATCATCATCAACCAACCTATACCATACGATGTATGATAGAGGACGCAATAAGGTCAGTATTTTGAACCCAAATATATTGCAAGCGAATGCAACCGACCCTTTGCTGACTTATGGCCTATTTTTAATGTTTCTTGTGCAATCTGAAGCTTTTGTTGATATTACAACGGCCAGCGTTGCATCGAAAATACCGAGGGATTTTGGTAGGTTCTAGGCTGCCTCGCACTCTTTTCGAATCGCTGTTGTTAAAGTCACCTCAGTTCGAGCTAAGCGGCTAAGCAGACAGTGTTCACGCGGCCCGAGTGATAGGACCGTGATATATAATGAAGAACTGATTAGCTTTTTAGGTAGCTATGAATCTAATTTCAACATTTACAGCAAGTGTTTGTTTGTTGAAAAGTATATTCATAGTATATAGGTGCTATATTAGTCACTTTGTCTTCCGCCAAGGACTAATTGACGTAAATTTTCTGTTCACGAGGAAGCCATTGCGTTGTCACGCTTATAACTGTTAATGGGTTGCAAGTACACTTCGTTACGCTTAATACTGTATACCAATGTGGCTTGGCCCGAAAACGATAAACGGACATTATCAGCGTTTGCTGAATATATATATATATATATAGCATTTATTTCGTACATATAAACGTACCGATTTGTAAAGAATCAGTGCAAGAAAGAAATGAAGATTAACATCGTAACGTGCAAATTGTGGACAGGAGCTCGTCAATTTCATGTGGGGTATGAATAGAAATTGCTCGCCCATCCCGTTGCATAATGAGCTCTCTTAATAATGAAATAGTGTTTAACACTTTAATGTCTATTTCATTCTCACTCAACCTGAGTAGGTACTCATTCGGCGTGATTTCTGCTGAGAAAATAGCGTTAGTACTAATACCAATTGTGGATAATTCTCAGATTGCAAGCAACAGTGGAATAACTAAATGCGCAGAGTCTGCTCACAAAGAACAACACATTGTTACCACTGCTTATGTATTTACATCAAAACATGATATAGCGCTTCATTAACTGTTTAATGATTGGTTGTTGACCTGTTAAAAGATGTAAGTATATGGAACGCGTTTGTGGATGGAACTTCCAGATACGTCTAATACATTTTCGCCAAGTTCGGCAAAAAACCTCTATGTGTCGGTGGTCTTAACTCCATAAGGGAGAGCAATAAAAACTTGTACAGAAACTGTTGAACAACTTGTTTCTCACATATACATTGCAAGCCACAAACCTTGACATCAACAAATGTGTTTGTGACACAAAATAAGAACATGCTACATTCATATTATTAGTAATACAGTCCTTACCGACATAGGTACCAAGATGCAAAGCATTTTCCCTAATAGGAATAGTGCAACCATTTAGCTTTAAATCTACAGCGCATTGATTATCATTAAAAACTAATAAATTGCACTTCGTTGAGTTGAAAACCACACAGAATAAATTGCTCTTCGTTGAGTTGAAAACGACACTATACTCAGCCGCAAATTGCTCACATGTTTCAAGCATTATCTTGGCGGCGGTCAATGAGGGTGCAATCAACGACAGATCATCAGCATAACCAAGTGCCCCAACAAATTCATGACCAATATGACATCCATATTTGGGATGCTCCAATCACAAGCCGTGTCTCTCGGTCACTCTCGGGTACTTTTTGAGTCGTCTCTCATTGGTTAGTTGTACAAGTTCCGAAGAACTTGTCCAACCAAACGAGTGTTTTTTATGAGCCGGGCACACATTGTACAACACTCTGATTTGTTGTTTCACGCTAAGTGGCACCGTTAATCACACAGTCGGCGAGAGAAGCGGACACACAACTGGTTCTTTTTAATTGACTATTACGTAAACATACTATCGTGCAGCTAAACGATTAAAGCGCTTGTTGTGGTGCCAATTTGAACTTTTGAGAAGCCCCATAATTCCAGAAGACATTCAATGTGTTCTCATTTGACGCACACCACTACAATGTCCATGACGTCACAAGCCAGACATGCGCAATTAAGGTCAATCCGGGTCACAACCTTTGCGTTGATTGGTCTCGAAGATTAACGAACGTGTCTAATGAATATTCGGACATGCCAGTTTAAGACTTTATCTTACCATTGACTCTAGGGCGAGAAGCGTAGCGGAACCCCTTAAGCCTGGTACGCAGACTAATGTCCAGCCGTCCAATATGTTTTTGTTTTCGTGGCTTTCAATACCAACATATAGCAAAAGCTTTTCATACCACATAATGTGTCGATCGAACATGCATAGATGACATCATTTGAATTAAATCGTTGTGTTTTTTCGGCTATATAATGCAGCTGTGAGTGTTGTATTTTCTTCTTTGAGCAGCACTTTACGGTAATCAATATTTATTACTATCATTACTCCTACATTCATAATAAATAGTAACGGCTAGTGCATGAAATATTCGTTATCATTAGGTTAGAACCAATCCCTACCGCCACATGTGTACATACTAATTTATAGTTTAGGGAAGTAACCTCAGGAGCTTGATTCATTGTTTTCATACCCGTCCATAATTTCTATACACGAGGCAAATACTCTTGTTAAATCTTTAAAATGTAGCATCGATTCATATTCAATGCTACTTAAATGCTAAAACAGTTAAGCGTATCGTGATTGTACAATTATTCCACCACGACCAAACGTTGGGGCAAACGACATATCTAACGATTGTACAAACACCTTAAAACATCTGTTAGTAGCAGAATCAACCAATATATTAAATTTGTTCTTTATGGGGTGCATGTATGCAGCCCTGTTTGAATATTTAGTTCCTGTTGTCTTCAGATGTTGGTTGGTATGTGAAAAATTAAATTGCATTGATCATTGCATTGATCGACACCAAAAAAAGCTAGAAAAAAGTTCGAGTTGGTCCATTATTCAGCGGGTTAGAGTAGCGATAACTTGTAGCTGTTGCTGTTCCTTCTCTCGTATGAACGGTTGTCCTCACCTATTAACGAAATGATTTATGTGCGGGGCAGCCGTAGTGACTATTCCGGGCAAAACTGTTAACATAAGTGGACCATCGTTGTATACGACTAGCTATTCGGTAGGATACATGGCATCCGCCACGGTCATTTGACCGGAGTTTACTCACATTTCCAAGACCTAATTTTCTATGGGGGTTTAAGGCGATCGAGTCTAGAGCCTGTGCTTACATGCTCGGGGTTGAATGAGCAATATAGAATCAACAAAATCCGTTATGAGATATCTGTACCATCTCAAAACTTATTGTACAGACCTTTTTCAGTCTCACTTTGCAGTGGTCGCAAAGCAACGAATCATAAAAAAAAATAATTTGGCAATTGAAGTGATATGCAGGCAGGGACATTTGTATGGCCAGCATGTTTATAAAGTTTGTTACATCGAGCGGCATAAGCACAAACTGCATGGCATAGCTGGACTTTAGATGGAGCCGACCCAAGTACAACAATTAAAACTGCGGTTACAAACAATGTCAGCTCCTGTCTGGAGTAGTGTTTAAATCCATTATATGTTAAATTCATCAACGACTATGACGAATTACTGTATACAACATAAGTAAAAGGAAAACCCATCAGACAATGAATCTCATAGATAAACCACACATAAAACGAACCCTGGGGGACAACATATATCCACCTGCAGATGCCGGCAGGGTGGAGAAAACCTTTGCGGCAGCAATATTATAAGTGTAATGTCTACAACTTAGGAGACAATAGAAGGAAACCCCACACAGCTCATATGAGTTGCGTGTTTTACTCAAGTAGCGTGTTGCTAAGCTAGTGGATGCGATGGTGCGCGTGCTGCAGGCCGTTATTGCCAGGCAAAATATCGCTCGACAATATGTGTGTTACTATATTTCAAAGACAAAAGTATGACCACACGAATCAACAGTAGCTTCATTATATTGCATAAGACAAGACAATAACAAAGACACTTCAAGGACTTATGCGATGGCAAGTTGCCTATAATAGCTTATGCTGAAGTCCAGTGTATAGATAGCTATAAACTACACCAAGAATTGTGTTTCATTTTGTCTCACAGATATAAGACATAGTCAATAAGTAAAGTACGAGGTTCGTATGACTAGATACTGCCATGTTGAATCATATAGTATTAGCCATCGGCTTCGCTTATTGAAACGGGTGGTCAACATTAATTTCAAAACGCCAGTGTGTTTTCGCACCATGTCCATTTGGCGTACGACAACGTATACAAATCTGCTAAGGTATATTACGTGTATCTGATTGCACTTGCCAGCATTCGTATATTTCTCTGACTGAACTTATGAGGGAAAACAACGTGTGTCTTGTACGCAATAAGCCGTGGAACAAGGCATTATTGAGCTAAATGACACACATTCAATATGAAAACGTAAGGAACTACTTGTATTATGGCATCGCCTGGCAAGAAGGCGTTCCATGCTTTAATTAAAACTGGTAAACATATATGCGGATATGGAACTGCTCGTTGGCTGCCCTGGTGAAGGACTATTTGCGGGATGAACAGCAAGCTGATCATACTAAGCAAAATGTGGCCGTTGAACCATCGTAGGTGATGATCAAAATTACATACTTTGTCTGCTGTGCAAAGTTTCTTGTTATAAGTATCAATTATGCAATCTACCAAATCGGCAATGTCCATTACATCTAAAACATATACAGTTCGCCTCGCTGCACCTTTGCAAAGGAGATTGTTGGCCACATCTGGAGTG
Source organism: Urechis unicinctus (assembly GCA_034190875.2). NCBI lineage: Eukaryota > Metazoa > Annelida > Polychaeta > Xenopneusta > Urechidae > Urechis > Urechis unicinctus. The sequence goes on from CM067356.1 coordinate 9,914,198, forward strand.
ACGATGAATCCCTTATGATTAAATCATAACAAATACGGTCTCACAAGGAACATTTTCGTTTTCATCTGCCATTAAAAGTAAATAGGAAATCTTTACGGAAGACTTACTGCACTTGATGCCTGATACAAAATAGTCATACGTCTATGTCGTTTTGAAACCACGCAGCATGCAATTGTATTGCTTCGCTGCTCCAAGAAAAGCGCCAAAAGGGATGACGCGATATCGGTAGCCATGACTGCCACACCTCATTCCCAGTATCCCCAGTTATCCAGTTAAAAATGCACCTAGCCAACCACTGATGAAAGCTCCAAATTGATATTACATTATTCGTTCCAGCACAGCTTCAATTGCCTCACCAGCTCTATTGTATTGCTCGTTTGCCCTATAGTATATGTTCTGCGACCAGTAAACACTCAACAGCGAAGAACAATTTGACCTTTGTTCCCGTAGAAACAGATGCAAATCAAAACTAAATACATACTGGAAAACGTAACACGTAGTACCCACCATATGAAAAACTTTAAAATGGACCGGATTTGCTAATTACGAGTCACTACCTATCAACTATGTGACTACAAGAGAGTAATGGGATACCGCCATTATTGTGCCACAAGAATGTTAAGAGTTTATACCGTTTAATCTGTTATGTGTAGTTTGTAATCAGCTGCTGTTCTGCTAATTCACCTGATGTTTTGATGCAGAATTCAAGTCGAGTTGTACGCATCTCCTGAATATGCTGCTATTAGAACTCTATCAAATGCGTGGCCATGCAACCCGAAATGAATGCACTCATGTCAGCAATATTCCTCCGCAGATATATGTAAATTGTTGGCGATACGTTTAGTTGATGCAGTACGATTGCTGTCAATCATCCACTCCGGCGTCATGCTTTTCATAAAACATACCACGTTCTTGTTCGAAATTTAAAAAACCAACAGTCTATGGTTCTAACAGACTTGCTCAGTGAACATGAGGATAGGGATGAATTGCAAAACATAATATTGTTCATAGAGTGTGCAGACAAGTGCGTTATGTGATGTGCAATTAGACGAAGAGTAAAAACGTTGTAAGGCAGGATAATATGGTCAATCTGTCAAGGAGCCCGAATACTTAGAATCGCCCAATTCTGAATTGCAAATGGCATTCAGTTTGCAGACAGCGACCCTTGGTAAATCACATAAAATCATCGTGTAGATCTTATGGTCACGCAGATAGACAACTTTTAGCTGTGTCATCATTATTCCTAAGTCATGTATCAGCCACGACTTTCATGTCCCGCACGGGACATTGAAAAGAGAACCAATGACCCTACTTATACATGCGTGGCATTCCCAATAGTTTTGTGTAGCCCAGCATAAGAGATAATCACATTGACAGCCACATGGTAATATGCAGTCGATTTTTGCACCCATTTGACGTTGATAATTTATTTGAAAATTTTTAGCGATCGGAATACGACACTGTAGACGGTCATTTGTTGCCACTGAATCTCAGAAAAGTGTGTTTGAATAAAGTAGCCCCTTTTAGATGTGGGTTTGTGCGTCCGTGCTATTTGCCTTTTCAGTACTTAATGTTGACAGACATGCAGTTTGTTATCGTTAGCCATGACGAAATCAGATGTTAAGGCCGCAAATCGACTGATATTATCCATGTAAATATTTTACTCTTTATTCAACCTATGTCATATGTATTCTCTTCAATGGTTCGTTCACCACCTGCTGAATATATCGCATTAATATAACATTTCGCCCGCGACATTTCAAACCATGATATGTCTGTTTTTCTATTGATAAGCGTGTGTACGTCTGTATGCATCTGTGTATAGTACAATCACCACCCGGGTTTAAAACGATTGAGTCATCAATTCAAATAAGTCGGATACAGTCATAACAATCGTAAAATAACCCAACATTTCTAATTTCTAAACCAATGGTAATCGCTAACATTGCGTATTCTAATGCTTGCGAGGTAGTAGCTCGCCACAACGATAATGACGGCCTAGTTTAGTACTGAAGCTGAATTGGGATTTCATTTGCATGTTGGTTTCCAGCAAATATTCATTATATCGCAATCAATGCCAAGAAAAGCAGGAATGATGTAGAATTCAAGCAAAGTCGTTGCGACTAAGTTCTGCAAAACGCATTGCCCATGTACAAATCCCGGGAATGTTTACAGATCGTATACTTTCCCAGTTTCTGATTACATGCATCGCATATATACAATGGCGGACCAACCCAATGTAATGACTGGGAAGAAACGTACTTTCCAAAATACACCTGTGTCGACTAATTCATTCATTGACCTGTCTATTTATAATTGGGGCAGCAAAACAATGGGTCAGAGTTGAATTGGCAAGTTCTATGATACAAAATGACCACATTCATTGTGCTGTTACTAAAATTTCTGCGGAATATATCGCGCTAAACTTCAAGTGAGCTTCATTCTCACCCGTGGATACATACCTGCCCAATCATTGCTTGACTGTTATGGGGGTTTTTGCAATCAAATGAACTAGTACTGAAACACAATTTGCATTGTGGCAACGTGACTTTAATCATCTATTTATCCCTTTGCCTCTTGTTTGGTATAAATTTCAGGTCAAGTGATTAATTCGACGTATACCGGATGTAAAAGTAAGCAATACCTTTGTAAAATGCTAACAATTTGTAGCATAAATGTCATGCAGCGTTAGATTGCCTCGATCTGGACTGCTGCAAGGACACAAGTAGTATCATCCGGTCATCAGCGCTGCCAAACAATATATATCTTTACAGTTGATAATGAATATGCGTTGCGTCATATAATGTTTAGACAAGCAACGCAATCAGCGGAGACACTGCAACCATATAGGCAGCAATTGTGTATGTAAATCAAGAAGGGGTAACAATACATTCATAAAAACAGATAACTTTATCTTTGAATTACTATTAATGAGAGCATTTCGGTATTCATCGTATCAACCATTGTTGCTCGAGCAGCCAAATAAAAGCCTCTAATCCAACTTTAAATCTGATGATCATTTCAATTTATAATACTGAAGAAGGCACCATTAAAAAATGGATAGAGTGTTGCCTTCAAAAAACTGACGTTGTACAACACAGCCGTGTGCATATTAATGAGATGATACCAACGCACAACAGCATGCGTTCAGTAAGGTGAGTTTGTTGTCGTTAAATATGGGCAAAAATAGCAAGCATGTGCGTATCAAGACAACGTGAGATATTGGCATTAGAGACTGAGCGACATCATAATCGTGTACTAGATGTATCTTAATAACTACTATTTGAGGAGTTGTTTATGGAAAAACTGGATTGCTGGATCACAAATTGCAATATTTACTGTTATATTCCTAGCAAGAATGCGTTCATTACATATGCATTCTACGACGCATTATATTATGTGTTGGGTTATTCATGACGCATGAAGCACTCTTTGAAGTTAGAGGCTTATGACATTAATCAACACACATTAAGTGGGGACAGTTATTTATTTAAATTACAGCTTTTTCAGCGATTTGTTTCATTGAACAAATACCTGATGCGAAATCCTTACGATATACCAGCAGTATATGCGACAAATTAACAATAATGCTATAAGAACGTCAGTAAACGTAAACTGGAAGAAAAGGCTGAATAATCCAGTACAATACGTTGCATGAATGCAGTGAACTAGAATCAAGCAACACGGGCACAAAACATATTGCCTGTAGCTTTGACAAAACATTTTATGCTACTTGTGTCGCGCATGTGCTATCTTCACGCACAATTTAACCTCCGGCATATTACGCATCTGGTGGTTCCTCTTCACGTGAAGACATAAGATAAATACAAGTCTTGTTAGTGGTCAGATACAAGCAAAGATTTATATCGCACACACACGTCAGTGTGTTCGTGAATGTCATAAAAACACTCATCTGGTATATACAGTACAATCAACGTGATAAGTATGCTCCATGACGATAATTCAAGCCTTTCGACTAACTGTAAATTACTTGTAAGCAACAAAAGCAGGATCAATATTCCCAAGACGTAGCTGAGACCATAGTTAAATCGCAAAATGAGACTACTCGATCAAGTGGAGTTATTCTACACCTGTTGACAAAAAGAGCGTTCTACAACCAGCTTCGACAGACAGTTAAGGGTGTCCTAGAGCACAATTGTCCTGTTGTGCTAGGGGATTTCAACGCGCGACTCAGCGAGGATGATGCTCATTTCACATACAATAGCTACCAACACTCTATTCCGCAAGAAGAGAGGGAAGTCGTGGACCTGGAAGTCGCCATATGAGACGCTACACCAGATTGATTACATCCTAGTAAGGAAGAAGTGGCGCAAGAGTGTCATTAACGGCGAGGCCTACAGCTCTCTCAGCTCCCTGGGATTGGAATATCGAGTGGTGGCGGGCAACGCGTAAGGAGATGGCGAAGAAGGTAAACTAACAATGGCTGACGATGGTCCCTAAGCTGCAGCAGCAGTATAAAACTGGAGATCAGAAACCGGTTCCAAATACTGCAGGAGGACGAGAACATCTCTGTAGCTTACATGCGCTTCGCCGAGGTCAACAAAGCAGCTGCTGAGGCATGTCTAGCACAAGTCCCCAGGGTGCGACGAAGGAGCAGTGTTTGAACCCAAGGCAAGGGAGGAGATGAAGACCTCGTACAAAAGTTACCTGGCAAATCGCAAAGTAGAGGAGCGGAGAGAGGCCTACAAGCTGAGAAAAGAAGAGCTGTACCACGTTTATTCAGAAATACAACAGCAGGAACTGACCCAGAAGATCAAAGACGTGGAGGAGGCACATATGAACCATAAGAACGGACAAAGCTGGAGACTCATCAACTAGGAATCAGGGTGAAAATCAGTTAAATCATCCATGATCAAGGGGCCGAATGATTAGGAGAGAGTGGCTGCGTGGCAATCCTACTTTGACAAGCTGATTGGCGTGTTATGTTTGTTGATTGCTTGAGAATGTTCGCTTGTCGAGAGCTGAATTTGGCTGCCAACTTCGCCATCTGCGTCATGCTTGACCAGTGCAATACCATCGCTGTAAAAGTCATTGAGTTCGTGAACGTTGTCACTATTATACCAAGCAGAGTGAAACTAAGCTGTCACTAGATGCTGAACCAGTATTTAACGATACACAAATTAAGCATTATCGAATAATCAAATTACAGGTGTATGGTTTATGATTCGCCATAGTAGGGCTAAAATTATCACTCTGATATGATGGCATTACCATATCCGTCAAATTACAAGTCTTCCTCATGTTGACAAGCGCAAGTACAATTTCGTTTTAGATCCATCAAACGGCGCACACATCTAGGCTGGTAATATTAACAGGGACATGGCCGTACAACCAACGCTACGCGATGTACTGGATAGGAAATTCCATGTTTACATACTGTATTGTCAAAATTACAGCAATATTGATTGAATTCAATCTTACTGCGGCCCCCTGTGATCTATTCAATGTGTCGTTGGAATGGAATGGAATCAGGTGCATTACGCAAGACACGTGTGTAGGGACTTTATAAACGGGAGGTTGCTGTCATGCTACAATCGAAAACCGACAGAAATGCATTGCGGGAAACTGAGAGTCTGATGTATGGAAAGCATTGATGAGTGCCGTGTCATAATCGTTTCAGTAAATGCAGTAGCTAAGTGTTGTCGGTAGATTCAAATGTGAACGACTTAATTTGCATAGAATTGCACGCAACATCGTACGTGCAATTATCAATCATGATTATCGACATGATGGCGCAGAGGTAGCTAATTAGCGAATCTAATGGAACCGATAGCTGAAACACAAACATATTTGATGCATGAACCACCTCTCCATTGTTGCGCGGGTAGATATTCTAAGTCATGAGGTGAGCCATTCGCAAATCATACCTGTATCTTATTTGTTGTCATTCTAAAATGCAACATGTTGTTCCCTTTAAAACAACGGGTCACATCGTGAGTTTATCACTAACATGTCATCGGACTGCTGGTTTCCTGTTCTCATGTGTAGCATAGATGTGCTTGACTTAGAGCGCTCCTGATTAGCATCTCGGCGGGGCCATGTGAATGATTACCTTTAATAGTAGAAAATATAGCAACTGTAAAGCAACTACACACTTCTATTGCAAATACTAAGGCGATACCATAGCTATGAATATTTATTTTTCGCCCAAATCCAAATTCTGATCGACCAAAACGCTGTATCGTATTTAATCATAGATACAGCGTGATATTTATTTGAGAGCAGCATTATTGGCATAACACGGAGACAAAAGCCTTGCAATGTAGTGGCTAATTTGGTAGAATCGCCAAAGTACTTGTAATGAGTATACCATAAACATTCTTCTCCTCTCACGTCATAGGTTAGGGCATAAAAATGATAGCTTGAACGTAGATACGCGTCCAACAGTGTTTGTTCATTCGTTGTGCATCCGTGGATCAATTAGAAGTCTCAGTGAAAATAGTTAATGTTGTGACGTTGTGCTGCTGCGCCCAAAGATATCCTCTAAGGTATACTTTCAGCATCTTGGATCAGTAGTTTACACACCATGTCAATAGCGTCTGTCATTTTTATTACTGTTGTAAGATTGGCATACCTATTTATTGGATTGACTCACGCCAGGCCATGTCCCATGGGATGGTGATCCGTTATGTGTAACATGTGAATCGCACTTTCGCTGATGTTCTTCTGTGTAGAATAAAGATATACACTTGTATGCACAAATATATCTATTTATATATTTATATACAGGGATAGAAATATATATACACACACACATAGGATATATATATATATATATAGATAGATATAGATATATATATATATACAGATAGATATGTATTTATATATATGTACATATATATATATATATTTATTTATTTATATACATATATATATATATATATATATATATATAAAATACATATGCATACATATGTATATGAATATATATATATATATATATATATATATATATATATATATATATATAATATATAAATATATATGCTTATGGATATATATATGTACAAATATATATATATCAATATATACAAATAAATATATATATATATACATAAATGAATATATGTATGTATATATTTCTTATATATAAAGTATACCAATTTTTTTTTTCTTCATATATATATATATGTGCGAGTATATATATGCACATATATATTTATATATATATACACACATATGTATATGTACATATATATATTTATAAATATATATATATATATGTTATATAAGTGCATATTTATATATATATATCTCTTATATATATATATGCATATTATATCTATGTATATATATATGTATAATTAAACACATATTTCTATATATATATATACGTATATATATATTCATATATATGTATTGATATATATATTTAAATATAGAAACATGTAAATATATATATATAGATTTATTAATATATATAAATGTATATACATATATATTTATAGTTATTTATATATCGAACAATGAATGCAAATTGATTTATATGCCATCTTATCAACTTAACAATCCTTGATCATGCTACCAAATCAGGTAGTTGACAGAATTCATATTGCTCTCTGGTTCGTTATCATCATATTGTATAAGGTGACCAGATATCTGTAGAAATACATTTAGTTTAAACTTGCCAACATGTGTAATGTTGTTATTGTTCCATACCCAAATGTATGCGTGAGCAAATGCATATACGCAGCGATATTTTTCTTTTGCGACTTAGTTGCCCCAAATCAAAAGCGCGTCACTGGGTGACTACATTAAACTAGCTTTGATACAAGCTGATGAGACTGCGCTGGGACCAGGATGGCACCGCAATTCTTCAGCTGCTATCGCTCTTTCGTCCCCCAACGGGGAATTACCATGACCCGTCATACCCGAATAAATCCAACAACATTTTGTATCGTTCTTATTTCATGGTTGAAAGCCAAAAACCATGTACCCTCTGCAATGTTTGCACTAAGTTTAGTCTATGAATTGCCGTTGCATACATAAATTACTTACATCAATATCGTTTTTCCCGTAATCATCATCAACCAACCTATACCATACGATGTATGATAGAGGACGCAATAAGGTCAGTATTTTGAACCCAAATATATTGCAAGCGAATGCAACCGACCCTTTGCTGACTTATGGCCTATTTAATGTTTCTTGTGGAATCTGAAGCTTTTGTTGATATTACAACGGCCAGCGTTGCATCGAAAATACCGAGGGATTTTGGTAGGTTGTAGGCTGCCTCGCACTCTTTTCGAATCGCTGTTGTTAAAGTCACCTCAGTTCGAGCTAAGCGGCTAAGCAGACAGTGTTCACGCGGCCCGAGTGATAGGACCGTGATATATAATGAAGAACTGATTAGCTTTTTAGGTAGCTATGAATCTAATTTCAACATTTACAGCAAGTGTTTGTTTGTTGAAAAGTATATTCATAGTATATAGGTGCTATATTAGTCACTTTGTCTTCCGCCAAGGACTAATTGACGTAAATTTTCTGTTCACGAGGAAGCCATTGCGTTGTCACGCTTATCAATTTTTGAGCTGCTAGTTAGGAAAGTAATAAAATACGAGATTTATGGATATGATTAAGCGCGATGTTATTGCTTAAGGGAGAGACTTTTATCTGTACCGTGGCTTACTCATCTAGCTTATTTACGAGTAATGTTCTTCCTTTGTTATTCGACATTGATGGCCGAGTGATGTATGCGTGGCAGTCCAATTTCCCTTTCTTTGTTAATTGGGAACTGTTTTATGTGCTTTATATGCCAAGTTAATGCTTTTGTCCTCGGAATCCCCTATCTTGATTAAATCGGCTACGCTTTATATGGCATTTTGATGCATTTGTCCTCGGAAATCCTCATGTGCTGCGTGATTGCTTTATTTTAGCGTCCCTCGTAAAACATTTTTAGTGCTTTGTCCTCGAATCTCTCGTAGAATGCATGCGTGGAAGAGGTAGATAAATGTCGTGTGGTGAATTATTTATTATCTTTATTGGAAGTAATTAAGTAGATTCTAGCGTATAAAAGACCCACCAAATAGCGCCCCAACACTCCAGTCCCGCAGAAGCTCCGCAGAAGTCCACAGACGTCCATCGAAGCCACAGAGGGAAGACAACCAGACTCCAAAAGAGGCTGACGCTCGTCAACTACCCGATAGGCTTTGAAAGAGACTCACTGTGCTTGTGGAGTGATTGTGCTTGTGGAAGTGAAATAAGAAATAAACCAACTTTAGTTTGAAAACGGAGTCCTTCATTTACCTGTGCACCATAAAACGTGTTGGTAAAGGGAAGTAAAAAGAACGCGCAATAAGAGAAGAAACAATAATATCTTAGCCTTACCCCAAGGCGCGATATTAATTGGTGACCCCGACGTGATCGAGATTGAGAAGAAAGAAAAAAAAAAAAAAGGAGAGAGAAAAGAAGAGACAATGCCGTGTCTACTTGCAACGCCTGGCATAAGCAACTCTACTTCAAACGGAAGTATTATCTCTTCTTGTTAACAACCTCGCCATTCGACATCAGCCAACATGCGTGACGATTGTGTAGCTGCTCATGTTGTTGACAACGAGTACGGTATGATTATATGCATACGAGTGATGGCTTCGATTTGTCTGCCTCTGACTTTCCTGTCGTCTCGCCGCCTGCTTCAATACCTCTGATTTCATCCTGTTCGTCCGGCCTGCTGCTGTGCCCCGTGTCAACCTGGTGTGCCTTCCAATCTGCCGCTGTGCCCCGTGTCAACCTGGTGCGAACTTCCGATTTGCTGCTGTTCCCCGTGCGCGGCCTGTTGTGACAGAGTTTCTTTTGTTCAAGACTTTGCGTGCAGTTACAAGTTGTCACAAGCCTGCAAGAAACCTATACCGCTGCTTCTCCTGGAAACAAGATGGCCCGACGTCTACTCATCTGCTATCTGTGTTGGTGGGTTATGTATTGAAATTTTGATAGAATAGGGACAGTTTAATTTATGACAGGATATTTAATGTTTATATTATAATAGGTTGTTTAATCCTTTTTTTTTTCGTGACAATGTTTTGTTCATATAATGAAGAGATTGTCAATACCCCGTTTGGCTAAGACTCGTGCTAAAGAAAAGCTAGCTTCCTATTATAAAACTAGAGGTACAAATACTCCTCCTGATATGTCGAGTAAACAACCAAGCAAATCTCCCCCTGACATGCCCGGCCCATCCGATTCCAAAGAGCCATCCCCCTCCTCCCGTGAACCCTCCTCCTCATTCTTTAATTCTGAAAAGCATGATCCGGAACTGTCCTCTGAACCGTCAGATTGCATGCATAAAAAACCCCTCGATCCTGATATTAGCGAGAGTAATGAGTCTGAATGCGAGACTGAATCAGGAAACGAAGGCCTTACGCAAGATGAAAGAATGGAAGAGATGTTTGCCCACAAACGCGTGGCCCATTTTGCAAAGGACATTCCTTCGTGCGACGGTGGAGATTCCACCAAAGTATTAGCCTGGCTGCGCGCTGTGCATATTACCCCTTATCCAATCGCGGTGGCGCAATTAACTGCAAGAGGTCGGCTGCTCGAATTTGTAATTAAACGACAAAGGAAACAGTGGTGCGAAACATATTTCGCCATTGCAAAAGAGTTTGTCCATACATGCTTTCGGGACCGTCAGCGTGACGCGCTCGAAACAATTCGTCAACGTCCTGTAGAGTCTCTGTCGCAGTTTAATCATGAATTTAAACAGCTAGCGTATGAAGCATTTGAACAAATGCCCGCAGACCAGAAATCCCTTGTAAGAACTTACTTGTCAGCATTAGACAATCGTGAGTTAGCACTAAAAGTGGTACAGGAAGACGCCCCAGTAACTCTACGCAAAGCAATCCAAAATGTGGTTGCCCGTAGCCGCGCTGGCGACTTATTACGTCCTATCCGCACTAGCAACCGCATTAATTCAGTGGACGAGGGTCAGGCTAGTTTAGCTCAGGCTATAACGGAAATAGCCAACACACAGAAACAACTCTGCGCCAAAATAGCCATTCTAGGTCAGAATCAGCCCCAGTCTAAATCACAAATCTCCCGTCCTGTCAAAGCCCCACTAGAATGCTACCGCTGTGGTAAACCAGGCCACTTTGCTCGTAACTGCAGAACAGTTATGACCCCTGTATCAACACCATCCCTCCCGCACCCGGCGTCCGCCGGCCGCCAGCCATCCACTAATGCTAATATTGATCGGCAGCTCTGTAAGCGATGCCGCGTTGGTAATCATCCTACGCGTTTATGCAGAGTGCCCCCTCCTGGCACTCCCTGTCGGAAGTGTGGTGGATCTCATTGGACCTATGATTGTGCAAAAAACTAACAACGCAGACCTTTAGCCCCAGGGGACGCTCTGGTGGATCTGGTTCTGCGTCTTCGATTCTAGATCGACGCCCGCGGGTCGTTTTAGAATGTGAAGGAGTACGTTTAATTGCACTTATAGATACAGGTTCAACGCATACACTTATAAGCAACAACACTCTTAACAATTTTGTATGTATAGCGCCGCTTACTACCACTGCCAGTCATCTAACCAGTATTACAGGACATGCATTAAACATATATGGAGTGTGTACTATTGATATGATAGGGTATCCGGTTACCGTAATGGTAGTCGATATGCCAGATTGTGATCTGTTGTTAGGAATAGACTTCTTACATAAGGCAGAAGCCGTGTTAGACATACGACAAAATCGTATGCGTCTTAACAATGGTAATTCCTATCATATCTTAGCTCCGGATGAAACTATAGGCCAGTCAGCACAGTGTTGCCCCAGAAAGGTAATTGGAAGTGAAGGATTAGCGTCAATCCTCACTAATTATCAGGATATTTTTAGTGAGAAAGGCACTCCAGTTAGGCTTGCTAAAATTTCTCCCGTTGTAATTAACACCGGGAATATTGATCCAATTAAGCAAAGAGCATATCGCATTCCTGACACTAAGAAGCAAATAGTGGAGGATTGTGTTAGTGAGATGTTGAGAGATGATATTATTCAGCCGAGTGATAGCCCGTGGGCCAGTCCTATTACACTTGTCCCTAAGAAAGACGGTACAACACGTTTCTGTGTTGACTACCGAAAACTGAATACAATTACTAGAAAAGATGCGTATCCCTTGCCCAGAATACAAGAAGTATTCGACTCGTTAAAGGGTAATGCGGTGTTTAGCACCATTGACCTCAAAAGTGGTTATTGGCAAGTTCCCGTGTCCGCCGAATCAATGCCTAAAACCGCATTTACTTGTCATTTAGGACTATTTGAGTTCAAAAAAGAATGCCGTTTGGTTTGACAAATGCCCCCCCAGCTGTTTTTCAAAGAAGTATGATGAAAGCATTACATGGGTTAATTGGCAAGATTTGTATGGTGTACATTGACGATATAGTCATTTACTCAAAGTCTATTGAAGAACACAAGGTTCATCTCAGCATGGTATTCGATCGTTTACGCGAGATGGGATTACAGTTAAAGCCCTCGAAATGCACTTTTGGCAAAACGGAAATCGATTTATTAGGTTATAGAGTCGATGCCCGCGGAATACGCCCCCTTCCCGACCGTGTTGAAGCAATTACGCAATTGCTAACTCCTACCACTGTTAGGCAGGTCAGATCGTTTTTAGGATTAGCAGGTTATTATCGGCAAGCAATTCCCAGGTTTGCCCATATAGCCCAGCCCTTGACTGACCTAACTAAAAAGGGTCAACCCTTTGTTTGGGGTGAAGAGCAAGAAATTGCTTTCAATGAGTTAAAAAGACAATTAACCACAACCGTTGTATTGGCACATCCTGATCCCAATCGTGAATACACATTATATACTGACGCCAGTAATTATGCTGTTGGTGCCGTGCTTGCTCAGAAAGATGACTATGGTCAGGAGAAAGTTGTTTCCTATTTGTCTTGTAAGTTGACTACTGCCCAGCAGAAATGGTCTACAATTGAGAAAGAAGCGTTTGCAGTGATTCATGCGTTAAAGAAATTTGATGCGTACTTACATGGCACTTCTATAACGATTAAAACCGACCATAAGCCATTGCGATCGCTTTTCCAAGCCGAAATCAAAAACACGAAATTGCAAAGATGGGCGATACAGATTTCGGAGTATAGTCCAAAAATCGATTATCAGCCAGGAAAGCTAAACCAAGCTGCAGATATGTTATCCCGAGTAGCATCGTTAAAACCTCTGATCATACCTCGCTTGATTCCAATAAAAGTCTGCCCCGACGCATGGAAAGCAGATGGGATTACACAAGAGGAATTAATGGAAGGTCAGCGAGGTGACTTTTATGACGAGTACCTGGAAGCCGAACAGAATAACAACGAATCGCCGTATGTTGTGTGAACGGGATTTTATACACTATGACTTCTCCAGCGAAGACCGCAGAGGCCTATCTCCGTGTATTATTACCCAGGCGGTATAGAGAGCGCGTAATAAAACGCTGTCATGAAGAAACAGCCCACGCTGGTTTTGTTAAAACTTTGGCGCGCATTCAGGAAACTTACATCTGGCCTGGAATGCGGAAGCATGTCAGAGAATTTATAATGACGTGTATTCACTGTCGGACGATTACACCCCCTTACCCAGCATCAATAACTGGAGATATGCCCGTACCACCTCGCGCATTTCATACTTGGGGCATCGATATAGTTGGTCCATTTCCCCGTAGCAAGCATGGAAAAAGATACCTGTTAACTTGTATCGATCATTTGACAGGTTGGGCGGAAGCAATTCCATTAGCAAGTAAATCCTCTGAGTTAGTGAGAGAGGCTTTAGCAATGCATGTTATCAGTCGATATGGTATCCCTGAGGTTATTGTATCCGACAATGGTGGAGAATTTACTTCGAAACCTATTGAAGATTGGATGAGAGAATGTGGGATTGGACATCATAAGACATCGCCTTATCATCCCCAGAGTAATGGTAAGACGGAACGATTCAATGGCATTATCCAAAAACTGTTGTTGAAATTAACTGGAGGTGATTCACGAAAGTGGACTAAGTATTTAGCGGAAGCTCTGTATGCATACAGAATTACAATAGGTCCCTATGGAATCAGTCCATATCAAGCTATATATGGAACTCGGCCTAGATTGCCTAAAACCCCTGGTAATCGAGAAGAAGGTGAGAGACTTAAAGCAATTAGAGAAGCTGAAGAGGAACTGAATAGAGTAAGGAGTAAGAAACAAATTACTTCTAGTTCCGATAAACTCCTGCCCCCTGGTACATTTGTATCCATACGCGTGCTAAATCCTCAAAAAGGACAAGCAAAATGGAAACCTGGGTATCAGGTGTTAACAAATTATAAGGGAGGATTGAGGCTCCTGGATCTCGAAACGAAACAAGAAATCCGTTTGAATCAAAGAAATGTGCGTGAAATCCCGACGCAAAAACCTTATGATGAAATAGACCCACCCCAACCACGGGTGCGTTCTAAACATGATTCATTACCAGATACGGTAATGCCAATTCCCTTGCCGGAAAGAGAGTTTATCTCCCATGTGCCACAATCCGCGAAGCTTAATCCGAATGCTAGAGAATTTTATCCTCGAATACGCCGAGGATCCTATGAGTGGCGTGCATGGTTGCGTACAGTTACCAGTGTAACTACTTAGTGTAGATTTTCAAAATCTACACCCAAACAGCCTGTGTTTGAGTCATTATGTATGTAGATGTATATGTGACTTTAGTCGATCGCAAACCATTATTATACTATTCAACAGATTTAACTAACACAGTTCGCACTAATATGTCCACATTATTGAACTCAGCTTTACGCTGTTGCATCGCTTATGCGTTCGCGTTCAGCCGGCGCAGCATTTTTATTATTGGAGTGATACGAGTAATGTTCATACAGCATTTGATTCAAGAACCCGTTATGATATATACATAAAACGTTATGATATTGATATACTACAACCATTAATTGTAAATTGGGTTATGAATTGCTATAACTCGGCTCGGGTTGCTCTACGTTCTTGGATGGGGTGCGCAACCATCTTGGGACAGGAGATAGCCAGAGTTGAGGGAGGCTTGGTTATATTATCAGAGCAAATATTTTAAGAAATTTCTGGGTACGCTGATATCTATGTAAATATTAGATAATATTCTCGCCACGAGTTATGCGAGTTATTGAATTCTAAAATAAATTGCTCTTCGTTTTTCGCGTCCCATAATTTTAAGAAAACGATTCTGTATAGATGCGACCTTTTGTTGTGAATTATGCCACTGCGACACGAAACTTAAATAACATGCGTGCCTATCCGTGTTAGATACGATCGAACCCAACGAATATGTCTCCATGGTTTAGCAACAGAAGGAATGTCCTATCATTCAATACAATCGCATGCTGCCCCCGGAAAGAAATTTTGCGAATTATGTTAACATATGGCTCAAGTTCTGAAAGAATTAACAATTCCCTCCTATAAAGATAATGAACCCCCCGAATTCCTTTGACGGTCATATTCATGATATCGTCCAGTCACAATTTGGAATCCATCATGTCCCCTGGTGGATTTGGTTCTTTGTAGCCATTCTTATTCATGCAATGCTAAAAGCATTTGAATTTTGTCCCAGGTCCAAAAGTCCTGAGGTCTCAATAGTAACGTATGATCACAAAAATGATCAAGTTAATTTAAGAATGAATCATTCTGAAGTAAGTTCAGAACATGTCAGTGACATTAATGAATAATTGATTGGTCATTTGTAATATTGGATAATTGGTTTTATTGTAACTGTATAACATTTATATTGGATACATGAATTATTAATGAATGCAAATTTCCCTATATTGTAGTATGTTTGAATTGTATTTTGAAATTTGTGCTAGTTAGAAATACTTATGGAAGTATTTTCAAACTCCTTGCCATGGGAGGAATGTTACGATCCAATTTTTGAGCTGCTAGTTAGGAAAGTAATAAAATACGAGATTTATGGATATGATTAAGCGCGATGTTATTGCTTAAGGGAGAGACTTTTATCTGTACCATGGCTTACTCATCTAGCTTATTTACGAGTAATGTTCTTCCTTGTTATTTGACATTGATGGCCGAGTGATGTATGCGTGGCAGTCCAATTTCCCTTTCTTTGTTAATTGGGAACTGTTTTTATGTGCTTTATATGCCAAGTTAATGCTTTTGTCCTCGGAATCCCCTATCTTGATTAAATCGGCTACGCTTTTATATGGCGCATTTGTCCTCGGAAATCCTCATGTGCTGCGTGATTGCTTTATTTTAGCGTCCCTCGTAAAACATTTTTAGTGCTTTGTCCTCGAATCTCTCGTAGAATGCATGCGTGGAAGAGGTAGATAAATGTCGTGTGGTGAATTATTTATTATCTTTATTGGAAGTAATTAAGTAGATTCTAGCGTATAAAAGACCCACCAAATAGCGCCCCAACACTCCAGTCCCGCAGAAGCTCCGCAGAAGTCCACAGACGTCCATCGAAGCCACAGAGGGAAGACACCAGACTCCAAAAGAGGCTGACGCTCGTCAACTACCCGATAGGCTTTGAAAGAGACTCACTGTGCTTGTGGAGTGATTGTGCTTGTGGAAGTGAAATAAGAAATAAACCAACTTTAGTTTGAAAACGGAGTCCTTCATTTACCTGTGCACCATAAAACGTGTTGGTAAAGGGAAGTAAAAAGAACGCGCAATAAGAGAAGAAACAATAATATCTTAGCCTTACCCCAAGTAACGCCTGGCATAAGCAACTCTACTTCAAACGGAAGTATTATCTCTTCTTGTTAACAACCTCGCCATTCGACATCAGCCAACATGCGTGACGATTGTGTAGCTGCTCATGTTGTTGACAACGAGTACGGTATGATTATATGCATACGAGTGATGGCTTCGATTTGTCTGCCTCTGACTTTCCTGTCGTCTCGCCGCCTGCTTCAATACCTCTGATTTCATCCTGTTCGTCCGGCCTGCTGCTGTGCCCCGTGTCAACCTGGTGTGCCTTCCAATCTGCCGCTGTGCCCCGTGTCAACCTGGTGCGACTTCCGATTTGCTGCTGTTCCCCGTGCGCGGCCTGTTGTGACAGAGTTTCTTTTGTTCAAGACTTTGCGTGCAGTTACAAGTTGTCACAAGCCTGCAAGAAACCTATACCGCTGCTTCTCCTGGAAACAAGATGGCCCGACGTCTACTCATCTGCTATCTGTGTTGGTGGGTTATGTATTGAAATTTTGATAGAATAGGGACAGTTTAATTTATGACAGGATATTTAATGTTTATATTATAATAGGTTGTTTAATCCTTTTTCCGTGACAATGTTTTGTTCATATAATGAAGAGATTGTCAATACCCCGTTTGGCTAAGACTCGTGCTAAAGAAAAGCTAGCTTCCTATTATAAAACTAGAGGTACAAATACTCCTCCTGATATGTCGAGTAAACAACCAAGCAAATCTCCCCCTGACATGCCCGGCCCATCCGATTCCAAAGAGCCATCCCCCTCCTCCCGTGAACCCTCCTCCTCATTCTTTAATTCTGAAAAGCATGATCCGGAACTGTCCTCTGAACCGTCAGATTGCATGCATAAAAAACCCCTCGATCCTGATATTAGCGAGAGTAATGAGTCTGAATGCGAGACTGAATCAGGAAACGAAGGCCTTACGCAAGATGAAAGAATGGAAGAGATGTTTGCCCACAAACGCGTGGCCCATTTTGCAAAGGACATTCCTTCGTGCGACGGTGGAGATTCCACCAAAGTATTAGCCTGGCTGCGCGCTGTGCATATTACCCCTTATCCAATCGCGGTGGCGCAATTAACTGCAAGAGGTCGGCTGCTCGAATTTGTAATTAAACGACAAAGGAAACAGTGGTGCGAAACATATTTCGCCATTGCAAAAGAGTTTGTCCATACATGCTTTCGGGACCGTCAGCGTGACGCGCTCGAAACAATTCGTCAACGTCCTGTAGAGTCTCTGTCGCAGTTTAATCATGAATTTAAACAGCTAGCGTATGAAGCATTTGAACAAATGCCCGCAGACCAGAAATCCCTTGTAAGAACTTACTTGTCAGCATTAGACAATCGTGAGTTAGCACTAAAAGTGGTACAGGAAGACGCCCCAGTAACTCTACGCAAAGCAATCCAAAATGTGGTTGCCCGTAGCCGCGCTGGCGACTTATTACGTCCTATCCGCACTAGCAACCGCATTAATTCAGTGGACGAGGGTCAGGCTAGTTTAGCTCAAGCTATAACGGAAATAGCCAACACACAGAAACAACTCTGCGCCAAAATAGCCATTCTAGGTCAGAATCAGCCCCAGTCTAAATCACAAATCTCCCGTCCTGTCAAAGCCCCACTAGAATGCTACCGCTGTGGTAAACCAGGCCACTTTGCTCGTAACTGCAGAACAGTTATGACCCCTGTATCAACACCATCCCTCCCGCACCCGGCGTCCGCCGGCCGCCAGCCATCCACTAATGCTAATATTGATCGGCAGCTCTGTAAGCGATGCCGCGTTGGTAATCATCCTACGCGTTTATGCAGAGTGCCCCCTCCTGGCACTCCCTGTCGGAAGTGTGGTGGATCTCATTGGACCTATGATTGTGCAAAAAACTAACAACGCAGACCTTTAGCCCCAGGGGACGCTCTGGTGGATCTGGTTCTGCGTCTTCGATTCTAGATCGACGCCCGCGGGTCGTTTTAGAATGTGAAGGAGTACGTTTAATTGCACTTATAGATACAGGTTCAACGCATACACTTATAAGCAACAACACTCTTAACAATTTTGTATGTATAGCGCCGCTTACTACCACTTCCAGTCATCTAACCAGTATTACAGGACATGCATTAAACATATATGGAGTGTGTACTATTGATATGATAGGGTATCCGGTTACCGTAATGGTAGTCGATATGCCAGATTGTGATCTGTTGTTAGGAATAGACTTCTTACATAAGGCAGAAGCCGTGTTAGACATACGACAAAATCGTATGCGTCTTAACAATGGTAATTCCTATCATATCTTAGCTCCGGATGAAACTATAGGCCAGTCAGCACAGTGTTGCCCCAGAAAGGTAATTGGAAGTGAAGGATTAGCGTCAATCCTCACTAATTATCAGGATATTTTTAGTGAGAAAGGCACTCCAGTTAGGCTTGCTAAAATTTCTCCCGTTGTAATTAACACCGGGAATATTGATCCAATTAAGCAAAGAGCATATCGCATTCCTGACACTAAGAAGCAAATAGTGGAGGATTGTGTTAGTGAGATGTTGAGAGATGATATTATTCAGCCGAGTGATAGCCCGTGGGCCAGTCCTATTACACTTGTCCCTAAGAAAGACGGTACAAACACGTTTCTGTGTTGACTACCGAAAACTGAATACAATTACTAGAAAAGATGCGTATCCCTTGCCCAGAATACAAGAAGTATTCGACTCGTTAAAGGGTAATGCGGTGTTTAGCACCATTGACCTCAAAAGTGGTTATTGGCAAGTTCCCGTGTCCGCCGAATCAATGCCTAAAACCGCATTTACTTGTCATTTAGGACTATTTGAGTTCAAAAGAATGCCGTTTGGTTTGACAAATGCCCCAGCTGTTTTTCAAAGAAGTATGATGAAAGCATTACATGGGTTAATTGGCAAGATTTGTATGGTGTACATTGACGATATAGTCATTTACTCAAAGTCTATTGAAGAACACAAGGTTCATCTCAGCATGGTATTCGATCGTTTACGCGAGATGGGATTACAGTTAAGTTAAAGCCCTCGAAATGCACTTTTGGCAAAACGGAAATCGATTTATTAGGTTATAGAGTCGATGCCCGCGGAATACGCCCCCTTCCCGACCGTGTTGAAGCAATTACGCAATTGCTAACTCCTACCACTGTTAGGCAGGTCAGATCGTTTTTAGGATTAGCAGGTTATTATCGGCAAGCAATTCCCCAGGTTTGCCCATATAGCCCAGCCCTTGACTGACCTAACTAAAAAGGGTCAACCCTTTGTTTGGGGTGAAGAGCAAGAAATTGCTTTCAATGAGTTAAAAAGACAATTAACCACAACCGTTGTATTGGCACATCCTGATCCCAATCGTGAATACACATTATATACTGACGCCAGTAATTATGCTGTTGGTGCCGTGCTTGCTCAGAAAGATGACTATGGTCAGGAGAAAGTTGTTTCCTATTTGTCTTGTAAGTTGACTACTGCCCAGCAGAAATGGTCTACAATTGAGAAAGAAGCGTTTGCAGTGATTCATGCGTTAAAGAAATTTGATGCGTACTTACATGGCACTTCTATAACGATTAAAACCGACCATAAGCCATTGCGATCGCTTTTCCAAGCCGAAATCAAAAACACGAAATTGCAAAGATGGGCGATACAGATTTCGGAGTATAGTCCAAAAATCGATTATCAGCCAGGAAAGCTAAACCAAGCTGCAGATATGTTATCCCGAGTAGCATCGTTAAAACCTCTGATCATACCTCGCTTGATTCCAATAAAAATCTGCCCCGACGCATGGAAAGCAGATGGGATTACACAAGAGGAATTAATGGAAGGTCAGCGAGGTGACTTTTATGACGAGTACCTGGAAGCCGAACAGAATAACAACGAATCGGGATTTTATACACTATGACTTCTCCAGCGAAGACCGCAGAGGCCTATCTCCGTGTATTATTACCCAGGCGGTATAGAGAGCGCGTAATAAAACGCTGTCATGAAGAAACAGCCCACGCTGGTTTTGTTAAAACTTTGGCGCGCATTCAGGAAACTTACATCTGGCCTGGAATGCGGAAGCATGTCAGAGAATTTATAATGACGTGTATTCACTGTCGGACGATTACACCCCC
The DNA here is from genome assembly GCA_034190875.2 of Urechis unicinctus. NCBI lineage: Eukaryota > Metazoa > Annelida > Polychaeta > Xenopneusta > Urechidae > Urechis > Urechis unicinctus. Next base: position 9,934,993 of record CM067356.1, read on the forward strand.
TTACCCAGCATCAATAACTGGAGATATGCCCGTACCACCTCGCGCATTTCATACTTGGGCATCGATATAGTTGGTCCATTTCCCCGTAGCAAGCATGGAAAAAGATACCTGTTAACTTGTATCGATCATTTGACAGGTTGGGCGGAAGCAATTTCATTAGCAAGTAAATCCTCTGAGTTAGTGAGAGAGGCTTTAGCAATGCATGTTATCAGTCGATATGGTATCCCTGAGGTTATTGTATCCGACAATGGTGGAGAATTTACTTCGAAACCTATTGAAGATTGGATGAGAGAATGTGGGATTGGACATCATAAGACATCGCCTTATCATCCCCAGAGTAATGGTAAGACGGAACGATTCAATGGCATTATCCAAAAACTGTTGTTGAAATTAACTGGAGGTGATTCACGAAAGTGGACTAAGTATTTAGCGGAAGCTCTGTATGCATACAGAATTACAATAGGTCCCTATGGAATCAGTCCATATCAAGCTATATATGGAACTCGGCCTAGATTGCCTAAAACCCCTGGTAATCGAGAAGAAGGTGAGAGACTTAAAGCAATTAGAGAAGCTGAAGAGGAACTGAATAGAGTAAGGAGTAAGAAACAAATTACTTCTAGTTCCGATAAACTCCTGCCCCCTGGTACATTTGTATCCATACGCGTGCTAAATCCTCAAAAAGGACAAGCAAAATGGAAACCTGGGTATCAGGTGTTAACAAATTATAAGGGAGGATTGAGGCTCCTGGATCTCGAAACGAAACAAGAAATCCGTTTGAATCAAAGAAATGTGCGTGAAATCCCGACGCAAAAACCTTATGATGAAATAGACCCACCTCAACCACGGGTGCGTTCTAAACATGATTCATTACCAGATACGGTAATGCCAATTCCCTTGCCGGAAAGAGAGTTTATCTCCCATGTGCCACAATCCGCGAAGCTTAATCCGAATGCTAGTGAATTTTATCCTCGAATACGCCGAGGATCCTATGAGTGGCGTGCATGGTTGCGTACAGTTACCAGTGTAACTACTTAGTGTAGATTTTCAAAATCTACATCCAAACAGCCTGTGTTTGAGTCATTATGTATGTAGATGTATATGTGACTTTAGTCGATCGCAAACCATTATTATACTATTCAACAGATTTAACTAACACAGTTCGCACTAATATGTCCACATTATTGAAATCAGCTTTACGCTGTTGCATCGCTTATGCGTTCGCGTTCAGCCGGCGCAGCATTTTTATTATTGGAGAGGTACGGGTAATGTTCATATAGCATTTGATTCAAGAACCCGTTATGATATATACATAAAACGCTATGATATTATTATACTACAACCATTAATTGTAAATTGGGTTATGAATTGCTATAACTCGGCTCGGGTTGCTCTACGTTCTTGGATGGGGTGCGCAACCATCTTGGGACAGGAGGTAGCCAGAGTTGAGGGAGGCTTGGTTATATAATCAGAGGAAACTATTTCTGGGTACGCTGATATCTATGTAAATATTAGATAATATTCTCGCCACGAGTTATGCGAGTTATTGAATTCTAAAATAAATTGCTCTTCGTTTTTCGCGTCCCATAATTTTAAGAAAACGATTCTGTATAGATGCGACCTTTTGTTGTGAATTATGCCACTGCGACACGAAACTTAAATAAACATGCGTGCCTATCCGTGTTAGATACGATCGAACCCAACGAATATGTCTCCATGGTTTAGCAACAGAAGGAATGTCCTGTCATTCAATACAATCGCATGCTGCCCCCGGAAAGAAATTTTGCGAATTATGTTAACATATGGCTCAAGTTCTGAAAGAATTAACAATTCCCTCCTATAAAGATAATGAACACCCCGAATTCCTTTGACGGTCATATTCATGATATCGTCCAGTCACAATTTGGAATCATCATGTCCCCTGGTGGATTTGGTTCTTTGTAGCCATTCTTATTCATGCAATGCTAAAAGCATTTGAATTGTGTCCCAAGTCCAAAAGTCCTCAGGTCTCAATAGTAACGTATGATCACAAAAATGATCAAGTTAATTTAAGAATGAACCATCCTGAAGTAAGTTCAGAACATGTCAGTGACATTAATGAATAATTGATTGGTCATTTGTAATATTGGATAATTGGTTTGATTGTAACTGTATAACATTTATATTGGATACATGAATTATTAATGAATGTAAATTTCCTTTTTATTCTGATATTGTATAGTATGTTTGAATTGTATTTTGAAATTTGTGCTAGTTAGAAATACTTATGGAAGTATTTTCAAACTCCTTGCCATGGGAGGAATGTTACGATCCAATTTTTGAGCTGCTAGTTAGGAAAGTAATAAAATACGACGAGATTTATGGATATGATTAAGCGCGATGTTATTGCTTAAGGGAGAGACTTTTATCTGTACCGTGGCTTACTCATCTAGCTTATTTACGAGTAATGTTCTTCCTTTGTTATTCGACATTGATGGCCGAGTGATGTATGCGTGGCAGTCCAATTTCCCTTTCTTTGTTAATTGGGAACTGTTTTATGTGCTTTATATGCCAAGTTAATGCTTTTGTCCTCGGAATCCCCTATCTTGATTAAATCGGCTACGCTTTATATGGCATTTTGATGCATTTGTCCTCGGAAATCCTCATGTGCTGCGTGATTGCTTTATTTTAGCATCCCTCGTAAAACATTTTTAGTGCTTTGTCCTCGAATCTCTCGTAGAATGCATGCGTGGAAGAGGTAGATAAATGTCGTGTGGTGAATTATTTATTATCTTTATTGGAAGTAATTAAGTAGATTCTAGCGTATAAAAGACCCACCAAATAGCGCCCCAACACTCCAGTCCCGCAGAAGCTCCGCAGAAGTCCACAGACGTCCATCGAAGCCACAAATTATAAGGGAGGATTGAGGCTCCTGGATCTCGAAACGAAACAAGAAATCCGTTTGAATCAAAGAAATGTGCGTGAAATCCCGACGCAAAAACCTTATGATGAAATAGACCCACCTCAACCACGGGTGCGTTCTAAACATGATTCATTACCAGATACGGTAATGCCAATTCCCTTGCCGGAAAGAGAGTTTATCTCCCATGTGCCACAATCCGCGAAGCTTAATCCGAATGCTAGTGAATTTTATCCTCGAATACGCCGAGGATCCTATGAGTGGCGTGCATGGTTGCGTACAGTTACCAGTGTAACTACTTAGTGTAGATTTTCAAAATCTACATCCAAACAGCCTGTGTTTGAGTCATTATGTATGTAGATGTATATGTGACTTTAGTCGATCGCAAACCATTATTATACTATTCAACAGATTTAACTAACACAGTTCGCACTAATATGTCCACATTATTGAAATCAGCTTTACGCTGTTGCATCGCTTATGCGTTCGCGTTCAGCCGGCGCAGCATTTTTATTATTGGAGAGGTACGGGTAATGTTCATATAGCATTTGATTCAAGAACCCGTTATGATATATACATAAAACGCTATGATATTATTATACTACAACCATTAATTGTAAATTGGGTTATGAATTGCTATAACTCGGCTCGGGTTGCTCTACGTTCTTGGATGGGGTGCGCAACCATCTTGGGACAGGAGGTAGCCAGAGTTGAGGGAGGCTTGGTTATATTATATAATCAGAGGAAACTATTTCTGGGTACGCTGATATCTATGTAAATATTAGATAATATTCTCGCCACGAGTTATGCGAGTTATTGAATTCTAAAATAAATTGCTCTTCGTTTTTCGCGTCCCATAATTTTAAGAAAACGATTCTGTATAGATGCGACCTTTTGTTGTGAATTATGCCACTGCGACACGAAACTTAAATAAACATGCGTGCCTATCCGTGTTAGATACGATCGAACCCAACGAATATGTCTCCATGGTTTAGCAACAGAAGGAATGTCCTGTCATTCAATACAATCGCATGCTGCCCCCGGAAAGAAATTTTGCGAATTATGTTAACATATGGCTCAAGTTCTGAAAGAATTAACAATTCCCTCCTATAAAGATAATGAACACCCCGAATTCCTTTGACGGTCATATTCATGATATCGTCCAGTCACAATTTGGAATCCATCATGTCCCCTGGTGGATTTGGTTCTTTGTAGCCATTCTTATTCATGCAATGCTAAAAGCATTTGAATTGTGTCCCAAGTCCAAAAGTCCTCAGGTCTCAATAGTAACGTATGATCACAAAAATGATCAAGTTAATTTAAGAATGAACCATCCTGAAGTAAGTTCAGAACATGTCAGTGACATTAATGAATAATTGATTGGTCATTTGTAATATTGGATAATTGGTTTGATTGTAACTGTATAACATTTATATTGGATACATGAATTATTAATGAATGTAAATTTCCTTTTTATTCTGATATTGTATAGTATGTTTGAATTGTATTTTGAAATTTGTGCTAGTTAGAAATACTTATGGAAGTATTTTCAAACTCCTTGCCATGGGAGGAATGTTACGATCCAATTTTTGAGCTGCTAGTTAGGAAAGTAATAAAATACGAGATTTATGGATATGATTAAGCGCGATGTTATTGCTTAAGGGAGAGACTTTTATCTGTACCGTGGCTTACTCATCTAGCTTATTTACGAGTAATGTTCTTCCTTTGTTATTCGACATTGATGGCCGAGTGAGTGTATGCGTGGCAGTCCAATTTCCCTTTCTTTGTTAATTGGGAACTGTTTTTTATGTGCTTTATATGCCAAGTTAATGCTTTTGTCCTCGGAATCCCCTATCTTGATTAAATCGGCTACGCTTTATATGGCATTTTGATGCATTTGTCCTCGGAAATCCTCATGTGCTGCGTGATTGCTTTATTTTAGCATCCCTCGTAAAACATTTTTAGTGCTTTGTCCTCGAATCTCTCGTAGAATGCATGCGTGGAAGAGGTAGATAAATGTCGTGTGTGGTGAATTATTTATTATCTTTATTGGAAGTAATTAAGTAGATTCTAGCGTATAAAAGACCCACCAAATAGCGCCCCAACACTCCAGTCCCGCAGAAGCTCCGCAGAAGTCCACAGACGTCCATCGAAGCCACAGAGGGAAGACAGCCAGACTCCAAAAGAGGCTGACGCTCGTCAACTACCCGATAGGCTTTGAAAGAGACTCACTGTGCTTGTGGAGTGATTGTGCTTGTGGAAGTGAAATAAGAAATAAACCAACTTTAGTTTGAAAACGGAGTCCTTCATTTACCTGTGCACCATAAAACGTGTTGGTAAAGGGAAGTAAAAAGAACGCGCAATAAGAGAAGAAACAATAATATCTTAGCCTTACCCCAAGGCGCGATATAATGAGCTCTCTTAATAATGAAATAGTGTTTAACACTTTAATGTCTATTTCATTCTCACTCAACCTGAGTAGGTACTCATTCGGCGTGATTTCTGCTGAGAAAATAGCGTTAGTACTAATACCAATTGTGGATAATTCTCAGATTGCAAGCAACAGTGGAATAACTAAATGCGCAGAGTCTGCTCACAAAGAACAACACATTGTTACCACTGCTTATGTATTTACATCAAAACATGATATAGCGCTTCATTAACTGTTTAATGATTGGTTGTTGACCTGTTAAAAGATGTAAGTATATGGAACGCGTTTGTGGATGGAACTTCCAGATACGTCTAATACATTTTCGCCAAGTTCGGCAAAAAACCTCTATGTGTCGGTGGTCTTAACTCCATAAGGGAGAGCAATAAAAACTTGTACAGAAACTGTTGAACAACTTGTTTCTCACATATACATTGCAAGCCACAAACCTTGACATCAACAAATGTGTTTGTGACACAAAATTAGAACATGCTACATTCATATTATTAGTAATACAGTCCTTACCGACATAGGTACCAAGATGCAAAGCATTTTCCCTAATAGGAATAGTGCAACCATTTAGCTTTAAATCTACAGCGCATTGATTATCATTAAAAACTAATAAATTGCACTTCGTTGAGTTGAAAACGACACAGAATAAATTGCTCTTCGTTGAGTTGAAAACGACACTATACTCAGCCGCAAATTGCTCACATGTTTCAAGCATTATCTTGGCGGCGGTCAATGAGGGTGCAATCAACGACAGATCATCAGCATAACCAAGTGCCCCAACAAATTCATGACCAATATGACATCCATATTTGGGATGCTCCAATCACAAGCCGTGTCTCTCGGTCACTCTCGGGTACTTTTGAGTCGTCTCTCATTGGTTAGTTGTACAAGTTCCGAAGAACTTGTCCAACCAAACGAGTGTTTTTTATGAGCCGGGCACACATTGTACAACACTCTGATTTGTTGTTTCACGCTAAGTGGCACCGTTAATCACACAGTCGGCGAGAGAAGCGGACACACAACTGGTTCTTTTTAATTGACTATTACGTAAACATACTATCGTGCAGCTAAACGATTAAAGCGCTTGTTGTGGTGCCAATTTGAACTTTTGAGAAGCCCCATAATTCCAGAAGACATTCAATGTGTTCTCATTTGACGCACACCACTACAATGTCCATGACGTCACAAGCCAGACATGCGCAATTAAGGTCAATCCGGGTCACAACCTTTGCGTTGATTGGTCTCGAAGATTAACGAACGTGTCTAATGAATATTCGGACATGCCAGTTTAAGACTTTATCTTACCATTGACTCTAGGGCGAGAAGCGTAGCGGAACCCCTTAAGCCTGGTACCCCTTAAGCCGTCCAATATGTTTTTGTTTTCGTGGCTTTCAATACCAACATATAGCAAAAGCTTTTCATACCACATAATGTGTCGATCGAACATGCATAGATGACATCATTTGAATTAAATCGTTGTGTTTTTTTCGGCTATATAATGCAGCTGTGAGTGTTGTATTTTCTTCTTTGAGCAGCACTTTACGGTAATCAATATTTATTACTATCATTACTCCTACATTCATAATAAATAGTAACGGCTAGTGCATGAAATATTCGTTATCATTAGGTTAGAACCAATCCCTACCGCCACATGTGTACATACTAATTTATAGTTTAGGGAAGTAACCTCAGGAGCTTGATTCATTGTTTTCATACCCGTCCATAATTTCTATACACGAGGCAAATACTCTTGTTAAATCTTTAAAATGTAGCATCGATTCATATTCAATGCTACTTAAATGCTAAAACAGTATAGCGTATCGTGATTGTACAATTATTCCACCACGACCAAACGTTGGGGCAAACGACATATCTAACGATTGTACAAACACCTTAAAACATCTGTTAGTAGCAGAATCAACCAATATATTAAATTTGTTCTTTATGGGGTGCATGTATGCAGCCCTGTTTGAATATTTAGTTCCTGTTGTCTTCAGATGTTGGTTGGTATGTGAAAAATTAAATTGCATTGATCATTGCATTGATCGACACCAAAAAAAGCTAGAAAAAAGTTCGAGTTGGTCCATTATTCAGCGGGTTAGAGTAGCGATAACTTGTAGCTGTTGCTGTTCCTTCTCTCGTATGAACGGTTGTCCTCACCTATTAACGAAATGATTTATGTGCGGGGCAGCCGTAGTGACTATTCCGGGCAAAACTGTTAACATAAGTGGACCATCGTTGTATACGACTAGCTATTCGGTAGGATACATGGCATCCGCCACGGTCATTTGACCGGAGTTTACTCACATTTCCAAGACCTAATTTTCTATGGGGGGTTTAAGGCGATCGAGTCTAGAGCCTGTGCTTACATGCTCGGGGTTGAATGAGCAATATAGAATCAACAAAATCCGTTATGAGATATATGTACCATCTCAAAACTTATTGTACAGACCTTTTTCAGTCTCACTTTGCAGTGGTCGCAAAGCAACGAATCATAAAAAAATAATTTGGCAATTGAAGTGATATGCAGGCAGGGACATTTGTATGGCCAGCATGTTTATAAAGTTTGTTACATCGAGCGGCATAAGCACAAACTGCATGGCATAGCTGGACTTTAGATGGAGCCGACCCAAGTACAACAATTAAAACTGCGGTTACAAACAATGTCAGCTCCTGTCTGGAGTAGTGTTTAAATCCATTATATGTTAAATTCATCAACGACTATGACGAATTACTGTATACAACATAAGTAAAAGGAAAACCCATCAGACAATGAATCTCATAGATAAACCACACATAAAACGAACCCTGGGGGACAACATATATCCACCTGCAGATGCCGGCAGGGTGGAGAAAACCTTTGCGGCAGCAATATTATAAGTGTAATGTCTACAACTTAGGAGACAATAGAAGGAAACCCCACACAGCTCATATGAGTTGCGTGTTTTACTCAAGTAGCGTGTTGCTAAGCTAGTGGATGCGATGGTGCGCGTGCTGCAGGCCGTTATTGCCAGGCAAAATATCGCTCGACAATATGTGTGTTACTATATTTCAAAGACAAAAGTATGACCACACGAATCAACAGTAGCTTCATTATATTGCATAAGACAAGACAATAACAAAGACACTTCAAGGACTTATGCGATGGCAAGTTGCCTATAATAGCTTATGCTGAAGTCCAGTGTATAGATAGCTATAAACTACACCAAGAATTGTGTTTCATTTTGTCTCACAGATATAAGACATAGTCAATAAGTAAAGTACGAGGTTCGTATGACTAGATACTGCCATGTCGAATCATATAGTATTAGCCATCGGCTTCGCTTATTGAAACGGGTGGTCAACATTAATTTCAAAACGCCAGTGTGTTTTCGCACCATGTCCATTTGGCGTACGACAACGTATACAAATCTGCTAAGGTATATTACGTGTATCTGACTGCACTTGCCAGCATTCGTATATTTCTCTGACTGAACTTATGAGGGAAAACAACGTGTGTCTTGTACGCAATAAGCCGTGGAACAAGGCATTATTGAGCTAAATGACACACATTCAATATGAAAACGTAAGGAACTACTTGTATTATGGCATCGCCTGGCAAGAAGGCGTTCCATGCTTTAATTAAAACTGGTAAACATATATGCGGATATGGAACTGCTCGTTGGCTGCCCTGGTGAAGGACTATTTGCGGGATGAACAGCAAGCTGATCATACTAAGCAAAATGTGGCCGTTGAACCATCGTAGGTGATGATCAAAATTACATACTTTGTCTGCTGTGCAATGTTTCTTGTTATAAGTATCAATTATGCAATCTACCAAATCGGCAATGTCCATTACATCTAAAACATATACAGTTCGCCTCGCTGCACCTTTGCAAAGGAGATTGTTGGCCACATCTGGAGTGACGATGAATCCCTTATGATTAAATCATAACAAATACGGTCTCACAAGGAACATTTTCGTTTTCATCTGCCATTAAAAGTAAATAGGAAATCTTTACGGAAGACTTACTGCACTCGATGCCTGATACAAAATAGTCATACGTCTATGTCGTTTTGAAACCACGCAGCATGCAATTGTATTGCTTCGCTGCTCCAAGAAAAGCGCCAAAAGGGATGACGCGATATCGGTAGCCATGACTGCCACACCTCATTCCAGTATCCCCAGTTATCAAAAAATGCACCTAGCCAACCACTGATGAAAGCTCCAAATTGATATTACATTATTCGTTCCAGCACAGCTTCAATTGCCTCACCAGCTCTATTGTATTGCTCGTTTGCCCTATAGTATATGTTCTGCGACCAGTAAACACTCAACAGCGAAGAACAATTTGACCTTTGTTCCCGTAGAAACAGATGCAAATCAAAACTAAATGCATACTGGAAAACGTAACACGTAGTACCCACCATATGAAAAACTTTAAAATGGACCGGATTTGCTAATTACGAGTCACTACCTATCAACTATGTGACTACAAGAGAGTAATGGGATACCGCCATTATTGTGCCACAAGAATGTTAGAGTTTATACCGTTTAATCTGTTATGTGTAGTTTGTAATCAGCTGCTGTTCTGCTAATTCACCTGATGTTTTGATGCAGAATTCAAGTCGAGTTGTACGCATCTCCTGAATATGCTGCTATTAGAACTCTATCAAATGCGTGGCCATGCAACCCGAAATGAATGCACTCATGTCAGCAATATTCCTCCGCAGATATATGTAAAATGTTGGCGATACGTTTAGTTGATGCAGTACGATTGCTGTCAATCATCCACTCCGGCGTCATGCTTTTCATAAAACATACCACGTTCTTGTTCGAAATTTAAAACCAACAGTCTATGGTTCTAACAGACTTGCTCAGTGAACATGAGGATAGGGATGAATTGCAAAACATAATATTGTTCATAGAGTGTGCAGACAAGTGCGTTATGTGATGTGCAATTAGACGAAGAGTAAAAACGTTGTAAGGCAGGATAATATGGTCAATCTGTCAAGGAGCCCGAATACTTAGAATCGCCCAATTCTGAATTGCAATGGCATTCATGCAGACAGCGACCCTTGGTAAATCACATAAAATCATCGTGTAGATCTTATGGTCACGCAGATAGACAACTTTTAGCTGTGTCATCATTATTCCTAAGTCATGTATCAGCCACGACTTTCATGTCCCGCACGGGACATTGAAAAGAGAACCAATGACCCTACTTATACATGCGTGGCATTCCCAATAGTTTTGTGTAGCCCAGCATAAGAGATAATCACATTGACAGCCACATGGTAAGATGCAGTCGATTTTCGCACCCATTTGACGTTGATAATTTAGATGAAAATTGTTAGCGATCGGAATACGACACTGTAGACGGTCATTTGTTGCCACTGAATCTCAGAAAAGTGTGTTTGAATAAAGTAGCCCCTTTTAGATGTGGATTTGTGCGTCCGTGCTATTTGCCTTTTCAGTACTTAATGTTGACAGACATGCAGTTTGTTATCGTTAGCCATGACGAAATCAGATGTTAAGGCCGCAAATCGACTGATATTATCCATGTAAATATTTTACTCTTTATTCAACCTATGTCATATGTATTCTCTTCAATGGTTCGTTCACCACCTGCTGAATATATCGCATTAATATAACATTTCGCCCGCGACATTTCAAACCATGATATGTCTGTTTTTCTATTGATAAGCGTGTGTACGTCTGTATGCATCTGTGTATAGTACAATCACCACCCGGGTTTAAAACGATTGAGTCATCAATTCAAATAAGTCGGATACAGTCATAACAATCGTAAAATAACCCAACATTTCTAATTTCTAAACCAATGGTAATCGCTAACATTGCGTATTCTAATGCTTGCGAGGTAGCTCGCCACAACGATAATGACGGCCTAGTTTAGTACTGAAGCTGAATTGGGATTTCATTTGCATGTTGGTTTCCAGCAAATATTCATTATATCGCAATCAATGCCAAGAAAAGCAGGAATGATGTAGAATTCAAGCAAAGTCGTTGCGACTAAGTTCTGCAAAACGCATTGCCCATGTACAAATCCCGGGAATGTTTACAGATCGTATACTTTCCCAGTTTCTGATTACATGCATTGCATATATACAATGGCGGACCAACCCAATGTAATGACTGGGAAGAAACGTACTTTCCAAAATACACCTGTGTCGACTAATTCATTCATTGACCTGTCTATTTATAATTGGGGCAGCAAAACAATGGGTCAGAGTTGAATTGGCAAGTTCTATGATACAAAATGACCACATTCATTGTGCTGTTACTAAAATTTCTGCGGAATATATCGCGATAAACTTCAAGTGAGCTTCATTCTCACCCGTGGATACATACCTGCCCAATCATTGCTTGACTGTTATGGGGGTTTTTGCAATCAAATGAACTAGTACTGAAACACAATTTGCATTGTGGCAACGTGACTTTAATCATCTATTTATCCCTTTGCCTCTTGTTTGGTATAAATTTCAGGTCAAGTGATTAATTCGACGTATACCGGATGTAAAAGTAAGCAATACCTTTGTAAAATGCTAACAATTTGTAGCATAAATGTCATGCAGCGTTAGATTGCCTCGATCTGGACTGCTGCAAAGGACACAAGTAGTATCATCCGGTCATCAGCGCTGCCAAACAATATATATCTTTACAGTTGATAATGAATATGCGTTGCGTCATATAATGTTTAGACAAGCAACGCAATCAGCGGAGACACTGCAACCATATAGGCAGCAATTGTGTATGTAAATCAAGAAGGGGTAACAATACATTCATAAAAACAGATTACTTTATCTTTGAATTACTATTAATGAGAGCATTTCGGTATTCATTGTATCAACCATTGTTGCTCGAGCAGCCAAATAAAAGCCTCTAATCCAACTTTAAATCTGATGATCATTTCAATTTATAATACTGAAGAAGGCACCATTAAAAAATGGATAGAGTGTTGCCTTCAATAAACTGACGTTGTACAACACAGCCGTGTGCATATTAATGAGATGATACCAACGCACAACAGCATGCGTTCAGTAAGGTGAGTTTGTTGTCGTTAAATATGGGCAAAAATAGCAAGCATGTGCGTATCAAGACAACGTGAGATATTGGCATTAGAGACTGAGCGACATCATAATCGTGTACTAGATGTATCTTAATAACTACTATTTGAGCAGTTGTTTATGGAAAAACTGGATTGCTGGATCACAAATTGCAATATTTACTGTTATATTCCTAGCAAGAATGCGTTCATTACATATGCATTCTACGACGCATTATATTATGTGTTGGGTTATTCATGACGCATGAAGCACTCTTTGAAGTTAGAGGCTTATGACATTAATCAACACACATTAAGTGGGGACAGTTATTTATTTAAATTACAGCTTTTTCAGCGATTTGTTTTATTGAACAAATACCTGATGCGAAATCTTTACGATATACCAGCAGTATATGCGACAAATTAACAATAATGCTATAAGAACGTCAGTAAACGTAAACTGGAAGAAAAGGCTGAATAATCCAGTACAATACGTTGCATGAATGCAGTGAACTAGAATCATGCAACACGGGCACAAAACATATTGCATGTAGCTTTGACAAAACATTTTATGCTGCTTGTGTCGCGCATGTGCTATCTTCACGCACAATTTAACCTCCGGCATATTACGCATCTGGTGGTTCCTCTTCACGTGAAGACATAAGATAAATACAAGTCTTGTTGGTGGTCAGATACAAGCAAAGATTCATATCGCACACACACGTCAGGGTGTTCGTGAATGTCATAAAAACACTCATCTGGTATATACAGCACAATCAACGCGATAAGTATGCTCCATGACGATAATTCAAGCCTTTCGACTAACTGTAAATTACTTGTAAGCAACAAAAGCAGGATCAATATTCCCAAGACGTAGCTGAGACCATAGTTAAATCGCAAAATGAGACTACTCGATCAAGTGGAGTTATTCTACACCTGTTGACAAAAAGAGCGTTCTACAACCAGCTTCGACAGACAGTTAAGGGTGTCCTAGAGCACAATTGTCCTGTTGTGCTAGGGGATTTCAAAGCGCGACACAGCGAGGATGATGCTCTCGGGTCGGACCATTCATGGTGACTGACCTTGGCTATGCAGAATATTTTGGCCTCATATCTGACACAGAAGTAAAAGCACAGGTGTTGCTGCTACCAGTGGAATTAGTGAAAGAAGATCGGCCTTCATCTCAATGCCAAAAAGACAAAAGTGCTTGCCTTAAACGTCGAGGACACGACTCTAGTTACTGGTGATGGGGCAGTGCTAGAGTACTTTAAGTACCTCGGGGCCTACATTGCCTCTACAGAGAGGGAGCTGAAGGTCAGGAGGGCTTTGGCATGGAGTGCGGCACACTCAATGAAGAAGGTGTGGAAGGCCAAGCTCAACGACGACCTCAAGAGGCGACTCATTGTGGCAACAGTCGAGTCAGTACTGCTCTACGGCGCTGAAACATGGACCTTAACTGTACAGCAAGAGAACTCCCTTGATGGTGTCTATACCAGGATGCTGCGCACGGCACTTGACGTTACCTGGAAAGACCACGTACACAACAATGACCTGTATGGTGACCTTCCGCGTATCTCAATAAAGATCAGGGAGAGGAGGATGGGTCTGGCAGGCCACTGCATTCGACACCCGGAGCTGGCAGCCCATCACACCGTCTTGTGGGAGCCAAATCAGTGACCTAGCAGAAGGGGACGGCGGCGAGTCACATTCATTGACACTTTGCGGCGGGATGTTGGCCTCAGTGACACTGGGGAGATGAGGACCCTAATGTTAGACAGGGAAGAGTGGAGAGCTGTGACCAAGTCCCGAGTTGGTGTAGGATAGACTACGCCCTCGCATCGCATCGCATTAATAGGTTTTAGCTAGCCCTTGATTAGCAGAAGGTTTGCTTGTCCTCCATAATACCATGGCGTTCCTTGCGTACCCTAAGACCCGGTACACTACCCCACGTGTATCGCGGGTAGTAATGATGTCCCATTTGGCCACTCTTCTAACGAGTTTCTATCATCGAACGGTACCCTCCAGTGGGTGTGCTTCTGCAGGGCACTGCGCCCACTAACCGGCCAGTTTATTTCCCTTAAATATGTTTTCTTTCGGCAACCCTTATGACAACATTGAAACCGTGTATTAAAGTTTTATCACATCTGTTGCCATTGCATGCAAATAACAACGATAAAGCTATGCACCTGCTAATGTTTAAGGAAAAATGTGTGCTATTTGCATATCTGTTTTTTACACAACATATAAAATATAGTATTTGATATGTATTTTTGTTGTAATTAAGAACGAAATGGTGAATAAGTGCGACGCAAGATTGCAGGGTATTCAACACATCCGAATCTAATGCATGTTGTGAACGATGGTTAGCTGTGGGCTCTTCTAGCATGTGATAGGGAAATCATAATACATGATCAATCGGATTATGTGCTACTCCGGTGCTCATTTTGCGCGCTTCGGTGATTCCACCTGACTTACGCAAGTCAAATTTGGCTTAATCAATGCCTATGGTGGGGTGTAATGCCCACATCCTCAAACAATAATGTGATGTCCGCATGAACGATTTTTTAAGTAAACCAGTCACTGATAGTTGCTGCCTCATTGATGACCTCGCCCCTAACCATGTGAAGGAAGAGATAGAGCTTGTAATGGATGTCTAGCCCCGACTCCAGCCATCCGGTATCAGACAACATTTTGCCACACAAAGCCATCCTCCCTACATGAAATAATATAATACAATCATTGTCAGGCACAACACGATGACGATTACGTAAATTGCCGAAACTTATGTACATAAAAGGTCAATGAGACAATGCTTTGCATGACGCGAGTGTCACCTTTTATTGCCACACCATATGAATTAATCATCAAAGCTGACTATTTTCGTAATTGTAGAAAAAATGGCATGACGCGTGTAATATTTGTTGATTGCTTGAGAATGTATGTTTGCTGAGAGCTGACTTTTGCTGCCAACTTCGCCATCTGCGTCATGCTTGACCAGTGCAATACCATCGCTGTAAAAGTCATCGAGTTCGCGAACGTTGTCACTATTATACCTCTTCTTGCAATCCTCCAGCTTTTTATTGTTTGGTTTATAGTGGCTTTCAGGTCAATACACCGAATATCCGTTATGCTGTTCTTCCAAGCAGAGTGAAACTAAGCAGTCACTAGATGCTGAACAAGTATTTAACGATACACAAAATTAATCATCATCGATTAATCATATTACAGGTGTATGGTTTATGATTCGCCATAGTAGGGCTGAAATTATCACTCTGATATGATGGCATTACCATATCCGTCAAATTACAAGTCTTCCTCATGTTGACAAGCGCAAGTACAATTTCGTTTTAGATCCATCAAACGGCGCACACATCTAGGCTGGTAATATTAACAGGGACATGGTCGTACAACCAACGCTACGCGATGTACTGGATATGAAATTCCATGTTTACATACTGTATTGTCAAAATTACCGCAATATTGATTGAATTCAATCTTACTGCGGCCCCCTGTGATCTATTCAATGTGTCATTGGAAATGGAATCAGGTGCATTACGCACGACACGTGCGTAGGGACTTTATAAACGGGAGGTTGCTGTCATGCTACAATCGAAAACCGACAGAAATGCATTGCGGGAAACTGAGAGTCTGATGTATGGAAAGCATTGATGAGTGCCATGTCATAATCGTTTCAGTAAATGCAGTAGCTAAGTGTTGTCGGTAGATTCAAATGTGAACGACTTAATTTGCATAGAATTGCACGCAACATCGTACCTGCAATTATCAATCATGATTATCGACATGATGGCGCAGAGGTAGCTAATTAGCGAATCTAATGGAACCGAGAGCTGAAACACAAACATATTTGATGCATGAACCGCCTCTCCATTGTTGCGCAGGTAGATATTCTAAGTCATGAGGTGAGCCATTCGCAAATCATACCTGTATCTTATTTGTTGTCATTCTAAAATGCAACATGTTGCTCCCTTTAAAACAACGGGTCACATCGTGAGTTTATCATTAACATGTCATCGGACTGCTGGTTTCCTGTTCTCCTGTTTAGCAAAGATGTGCTTGACTTAGAGCGCTCCTTATTAGCATCTCGGCAAGGCCATGTGAATGATTACCTTAAATAGTAGAAAATATAGCAACTGTAAAGCAACTACACGCTTCTATTGCAAATACTAAGGCGATACCATAGCTATGGCTATTTATTTTTCGCCCAAATCCAAATTCTGATCAACCAAAACGCTGTATCGTATTTAATCATAGATACAGCGTGATATTTATTTGAGAGCAGCATTATTGGCATAACATGGAGACAAAAGCCTTGCATGTAGTGGCTAACTTGGTAGAATCGCCAAAGTACTTGTAATGTGTATACCATAAACATTCTTCTCCTCTCACGTCATAGGTTAGGGCATAAAAATGATAGCTTGAACGTAGATACGCGTCCAACAGTGTTTGTTCATTCGTTGTGCATCCGTGGATCAATTAGAAGTCTCAGTGAATATAGTTAATGTTGTGACGATGTGCTGCGCCCAAAGATATCCTCTAAGGTATACTTTCAGCATCTTGGAACAGTAGTTTACACACCATGTCAATAGCGTCTGTCATTTTTATTACTGTTGTAAGATTGGCATACCTATTTATTGGATTGACTCACGCCAGGCCATGTCTCATGGGATGGTGATCCGTTAAGTGTAACATGTGAATCGCACTTTCGCTGTTGTTCTTCTGTAGAATACATATATATACTTGTATGCACAAATATATATATATATATATATATTTATATACATTTATAAAAATATATACACACACACATATATATATATATATATATATATACATATATATATGTATTTATATATATGTACATATATATATAAATATATATATATATATATTCATATATATATATAAATACATATGCATACATATGTATATGAATGAATATATATATACATATATATATAAATATATAAATATATATGCTTATGTATATATATATATATGTAAAAATATGTATATATCAATATATACAAATAAATATATATATATATATATACATAAATGAATATATGTATGTATATATTTCTTATATATAAGTATACCAATTTTTTTTTTCTTCATATATATATATATATGTGCGAGTATATATATGCACATTTATATTTATATATATACACACATATGTATATGTACATATATATATTTATAAATATATATATATATGTTATATAAGTGCATATTTATATATATATATATCTTTATATATATATATGCATATTATATCTATGTATATATATATGTATAATTAAACACATATTTATATATATATATATATATACGTATATATATATTCATATATATGTATTGATATATATATTTAAATATAGAAACATGTAAATATATATATATAGATTTATTAATATATATAAATGTACATACATATATATATATAATTATTTATATATCGAGCAATGAATGCAAATTGATTTATATGCCATAATAAACTTAACTATCCTTGATCATGCTACCAAGTCCGGTAATTGACAAAACTCATATTGCTCTCTAGTTCGTTATCATCATATTGTATAATGTGACCAGGTATCTGTAGAAATACATTTTGTTTAAACTTGCCAACATGTGTAATGTTGTTATTGTTCCAAACCCAAATGTATGCGTGAGCAAATGCATATACGCAGCGATATTTTTCTTTGGCGACTTAGTTGCCCCAAATCAAAAGCGCGTCACTGGGTGACTACATTAAACAAGCTTTGATACAAGCTGATGAGACTGCGCTGGGACCAGGATGGCACCGCAATTCTTCAGCTGCTATCGCTCTTTCGTCCCCCAACGGGGAATTACCATGACCCGTCGTACCCGAATAAATCCAACAACATTTTGTATCGTTCTTATTTCATGGTTGAAAGCCAAAAACCATGTACCCTCTACAACGTTTGCACTAAGTTTAGTCTATGAATTGCCGTTGCATACATAAATTACTTACATCAATATCGTTTTTCCCGTAATCATCATCAACCAACCTATACCATATGATGTATGATAGGGTATGATTGGGGTCAGTATTTTGAACCCAAATATATTGCAAGCGAATGCAACCGACCCTTTGCTGACTTATGGCCTATTTAATGTTTCTTGTGGAATCTGAAGCTTTTGTTGATATTACAACTGCCAGCGTTGCATCTAAAATACCGAGGGATTTTGGTAGGTTCTAGGCTGCCTCGCACTCTTTTCGAATCGCTGTTGTTAAAGTCACCTCAGTTCGAGCTAAGCGGCTAAGCAGACAGTGTTCAAGCGGCCCGAGTGATAGGACCGTGATATATAATGAAGAACTGATTAGCTTTTTAGGTAGCTATGAATCTAATTTCAACAGTTACAGCAAGTGTTTGTTTGTTGAAAAGTATATTCATAGTATAGACGTGCTATATTAGTCACTTTGTCTTCCGCCAAGGACTAATTGACGTAAATTTTCTGTTCACGAGGAAACCATTGCGTTGTCACACTTATAACTGTTAATGGGTTGCAAGGCCACTTCGTTACGCTTAATACTGTATACAAATGTGGCTTGGCCCTAAAAAGATAAACGGACATTATCAGCGTTTGCTGAATATATATATATATATATAGTATTTTTTTCGTACATATAAACGTACAGATTTGTAAAGAATCAGTGCAAGAAAGAAATGAAGATTAACATCGTAACGTGCAACTTGTGGACAGGAGCTCGTCAATTTCATGTGGGGTAAGAATAGAAATTGCTCGCCCATCCCCTTGCATAATGAGGTCTCTTAATAATGAAATTGTATTTAACACATTAATGTCTATTTTATTCTCACTCAACCTGAGTAGGTACTCATTCGGCGTGATTTATGCTGTGAAAATAGCGTTAGTACTAATACCAATTGTGGACATGACAATTCTCAGATTGCAAGCAACAGTGGAATAACTAAAAGCGCAGAGTCTGCTCACAAAGGACAACACATTGTTACCACTGCTTATGCATTTACATTAAAACATAATATAGCGCTTCATTAACTGTTTAATGATTGGTTGTTGACCTGTTAAAAGATGTAAGTATATGGAACGCGTTTGTGGATGGAGCTTCCAGATACGTCTAATACATTTTCGCCAAGTTCGGCAAAAAACCTCTATGTGTCGGTGGTCTTAACTCCACAAGGGAGAGCAATAAAAACTTGTACAGAAACTGTTGAACAACTTGTTTCTCACATCTACATTGCAAGCCCCAAACCTTGACATCAACAAATGTGTTTGTGACACTAAATTAGAACATGCTACATTCATATTATTAGTAATACAGTCCTTACCGACATAGGTACCAAGATGCAAAGAATTTCCCCTAATAGGAATAGTGCAACCATTTGGTTTAAATCTACAGCGCACTGGTTATCATTAAAAACTAATAAATTGCTCTTCGTTGAGTTGAAAACGACACTATACTGTTTCAAGCATTATCTTGGCGGCGGTCAATGAGGGTGCAATCAACGACAGATCATCTGCAAAACCAAGTGCCCCAACAAATTCATGACCAATATGACATCCAACTTTAGTGTGTGACAGACGGATGAGTAGTTCATCCATATAAACACAGAACAGAATCGGAGACAGAACTGCGCCCTGCTTCACGCCGTTTGTACAGCTAAAGCTGTCCGAAATTTCATTATCCCATTGCACGCGCAATCGCTGCTGCGTATACATATTCAACATCATCTTAGCTGTGGTAGGACACATGCCTCGTTTGCGTAACAGCATCAGCAGTTTGATATAATCAACGCGATCAAAAGCCTTAGAAGCATCTAATAACATCACATAACATGGAGAGCCATGACCAACATAGTATTCAATTACCTCTTTTAGAACAAATGTACATTGCGCCGTCGAATGAGATGGTTTGAACCCAAATTGCAAGTTACTTGTCTGAAGAATATCATCATAAGATTCAATCAAAATATTGTCAAGTAATTTCCATACTACGCTACTGATGGCTATGGATCGGTAGTTTTCGCTAACATTCATCGATTTCTTCCTATTCGTGGGGATAGGGACGAGCGTGGATAACAACATGCCCTCGGGGAAATACATATGTGACATCATAACGCTAAATAACAATGACAAATGGATATGCAGTTGATCACTGCCATTTATGATATTATCAGATGAAAATGAGTTAATTGCATCCGATTTTCCTTTCTTTAGCCTACTCACTGCCCTTTTCACTCGATCTACATTAACATAGTGAGCAGCGGTACAATTGCCTCCGTTGCACTGGCAATGGATATCCATTGAGAGCAGCTCCAGAACTTCTGACACTTCAGAGTCATCGTAATAAACGCTATTATATAATTCTTTATATTTTTCCTTAAACAAAGCGCAGATATCTTTGTCTCCTTGAACATTATCAATGAGAGACGGCACAGCTGCCGATTTTTGAGTTTTCTTATTCACCTCCTGCCAGCGTTCGCCATGCGACCTGCCGCATATTGTTCATGTTTGCGGATTATGCTGCGTGAAACCCGCTTGTAATCCCTTATAGCTTTGCATTTAATGTCTTTAAGGATTCCAACACAAGGGCTCCCATTTTCAACCCATAAACGTGACCAGAATATCGATCTTTCTTTAGCAAGAGCGACATGTTCGCCCCAACCCGCTATTCTCTTTCGGCCACCTTTTGCCAACGAGCTGTGGATTCCAGCTTGTACACAGGCATTGATTATATCATTGAAATATTTTTCAATCATTTCATTATGCGTTTTACAACCAGATAGGGTACATGCAGCAACAGATGTTGGTAGTTTGATATTTGACAAAAATCCGCTAGTAGCGTTTATAACTGTTGATGCCGTTTTCATCGGCAATAGACCACTTAATCTTGCTGGATATGCTACGTTTCGGTTAACCTGACTTTGAAACATTGACATTCAAACTCAGGAAAACAGGGTTATGGTCAGATAAGTTGTCCCTATCATGAGTACATGTATATCGTGAGACTAACGGCAATATATTTTTAGATATTATGAAACGATCCAAAACAGATCTTGCATAAGACATGTCGCTCTCATAGGTGAAATCAACGACACTTGATCCAATCGACTCGCAAGGTCTCAAACCTTGATCCTCACAAAATGCATTCATTGAAATTGTATTTCGTGAGCTGTTGCGTCTAAAATCAGTGTTAAGGTCACCCCCTAGAACCACAAAATCCACATCAGTGTTGGCGTTGATGATAGAATGGACATCATTAAGAATTTCACTATAGATATTGTTACATGGAGTTAAAGATGACACATCGCAGGGCATGTACAAATTTATAACTAAAATTGAAGCAGATCGACCGTCACAATTTACAGTAACCACACAAGCGATGCACCTGACACTATTACTTTGCACAAGACGGATTGAAAACTTCGAATCCCGCTTATGCAGAAATGCACAGCCTCCATATGGTCTCCCCTTGAGAACCCGAGAAGAATCCATACCAGACACCCCAGCCACAATGATACCATCTAATTTAGTTTCCAGTACATCAAATTCGTTTTTATGTAACCATTGCTCTTGTAGAAACAGAACATCACATTCATTCATTAATTTCTGAATGTACACAATCGTATCATCCCTATGGCCTCTACTATTATATGTACAAAACGTTGTGACACATTGACACTAAAAAACAGTGACAAATACAACCTAATTGCTTTCCTGTTTGCGATAAAATCTCCTAACACATATGCCAACCGGCCAAAAACAAACATTCAAACGATTGTCGAGATCAGAGAGTTTTATTTCGACGCGAAAACTGTCAAATTTGGCGGCGTCAAATATAATATAATACCAGTGATAATTGGAACAAGAATGGGGCTATTATTGTGTTCAAGCAGTCCCAGGTCACGAAAGCTTATTATAGTGGCATAGCGATAAGTATATATATATACATATATGATATATATATATATATATATATATATATATATATATATATATATATATATATATATATATATATATATATACATATATATATATGAATATATGAATATATATATATGATATATAGATATATATTTATATATATATAATTATATATATATATTTATATATATAAATATTTATATATAATATATATATATCATATACATATGCATAAACATATACATATATATATACATATACATATATACAATAAGTGCGACAGCCTTCGTGTTCATTATTGCATACATATATATATATATATTCGATCTTGGTGGTACAGTAGATAGACCACTAATGCTAGTTATTTACAGGTTTCACTTGCAACAAAAAAATAAAAGTAGTTCATTTTGAAATTTCGTTGTGCTCATTTTCATGGCCTTACCGTTGCCTCAGCCATGTAACCGTTAAACAACATAATCAAACAGCGGTCTACATATAGATGACCGAAGTCGCAGTTACACATCCTCACATACTGGGTTGCTCAACTTACCACACACATCCATTATCATATTTCATTGAATCTGTCGGCATGAAATTGAGATCGACAGCTAAAACACATGAGTTCGTATGGTCAGCAAAAACCTACCAGCCATCAAATATTACTACCAAAGAACACCATTACCCTCGTGACAAACGCAACCATCGTTTCAATGCTGTTTGATAAATACGCAGGCAGAGTTGTTTGAGCATTGGAAATGGCATGAATATTTTATGTTTTGCTTAAACCCTCCACGTATTCTTTGCGTACCCTGTGGGCAGAAATAGTACATATTTCTGGTCAAAACTGTCTTGGTAGCAGGTATAAAGGTGAAAAATTCAAGATGTCTTACTAGGTACTTAACTGCGAGCTTATTCGTTACATTATTTGATCAAGACCATACCATGGTGTAAATGCTCACAATTAACCAAGCATCAAGCAAATTTCTGTCTAAACCCAAAACCACACATTTATATAAACCTATATTGCATGGATGTAACACGGATAAGTGTATGCTTTTGTGTATCAAGGCAAGACGAGTTTTCAGCGCTCTACTGTATATTGCCCGCCGCCAATCACACCATGATTACTTTCTGAATCATATATTAAACATCTATACCTTATTTTAAGCAAACACGTTTGGCAGTTTTGTCCATTTAAACATTTCGTTCATTAATACCGCTCACTGTGGGCATCATAAATTAAAACGTAATTTTATGAATGGTTTGTTGCTAAGACATTTACGGCCTGCATCACTGAACTGCAGCTCTATTGTATCATGTTTGCTGGTTAGGAGCGGGTGCTGGATGTGTAAAATCTTGAACATTGTGCGCGTTGGATTTCATGGGTTGCGACGTTTAACGATGGTGAAAGACCAGAACTCTAACTTGCGTTGCCAACATGTTATCAAATTAACACTAAGAACGCGACATTTCGAGGGTTGGATGTCGTACATGGACCCCGTAAATGTACCAATCTGCATTACCACTTGGCCGATTTTGTTCCTTTTTGTACTATTAGTTACGACGCGCGGGAGGAATGTACGAGTGAAGAAACTATGAACTGAATATAAACAGCCAGTTTTGCTGGGACGGGTATTAGTCATTATCGCCAATGAGGTCCTCTATTCGCCCTCCGTTTGTTATATGTTCCCGACACATAAACTCTGTGTGGTTAGTAGAATAAACTGTTTTAGGTAGACATGATTGCGTTACATGTCACGACACGTAATGTGCTTGGAGACAACATTCTTCATAACTAGCTTATTACAATTTCCGGTCCGAAACGTCAGCAGAATAAATATTTGAGACATTTATTATCGCACGAAATCAGCAATGTTACGCATTAGCGTTATATGAGCAATGCACAATCGCTATGCCATCGGTAAGACCGATTCAGAAAAGAATAGATGCAGCGGGTATGCATTGTGCCTGATGTTGCCATTGGGACAAATATAGAGAGGGGACACTTAACGGGGAGCAAGTATTTTACACCTCATTGTTGCAAAGCGTAGTTTCCCCATAATTCAGGATTTCATCAAAAGTTAGTGATAAGCGACGCCCTCTTCTTTGTGTTAACTACCAAATGTTTTAACGATTGTTTTTGTAACAATTGAGAAACGTTTCCTAAAAAATATCGCGTACAGCCCCTTGTATATTTGATGATAAATTTACGTCATAAACGCTCGTGTAATCGTTGAACAGTCATTGTCGCTGCACCTCCGGGAACTTTTCCGTTCATAACAGTATTCATATATCAAATGAAACATATATTGAACTGGTCACTTGAATTAACTCCAAACACGCATGGCACGTGTTATTCAAACGGCCTCTACCAATTCTTAGTGTTTTGGTAGAGGATGTAAATGAATACAGCCGATCGGCACAGTAAAGCATTATTACACAAACTGTATCATATTTGAGGCGCTAAGTATCTTCTCTGTGATTTGACATTAAAACTTAAAAAAGACTCGTATCCACACACTGCAGGTCACGCGACCATTAATTGGGGCATCTTAAGGTTAATCGTTTTGTAACATTCAAGAATTGTTCGTTTGCTTTTACTCGCAACAGGACTTTCAAGCTGGTTAATACGGGGGATACAATAAGTCATCAATCAGCAGTCAGACTACCCTTACATTCAACAACTAAAAGTCTTTAAGTGATTAGCCTACTTCTCGCAATAGGAGAAGGTCCTCTCCTAATTTACACAGTTCTGTCGAGCTGTGTCAGTGCATCATTCACTATTGGTCGCAGTTACACATCCTCACATACTGGGTTGCTCAACTTACCACACACATCCATTATCATATTTCATTGAATCTGTCGGCATGAAATTGAGATCGACAGCTAAAACACATGAGTTCGTATGGTCAGCAAAAAACCTACCAGCCATCAAATATTACTACCAAAGAACACCATTACCCTCGTGACAAACGCAACCATCGTTTCAATGCTGTTTGATAAATACGCAGGCAGAGTTGTTTGAGCATTGGAAATGGCATGAATATTTTATGTTTTGCTTAAACCCTCCACGTATTCTTTGCGTACCCTGTGGGCAGAAATAGTACATATTTCTGGTCAAAACTGTCTTGGTAGCAGGTATAAAGGTGAAAAATTCAAGATGTCTTACTAGGTACTTAACTGCGAGCTTATTCGTTACATTATTTGATCAAGACCATACCATGGTGTAAATGCTCACAATTAACCAAGCATCAAGCAAATTTCTGTCTAAACCCAAAACCACACATTTATATAAACCTATATTGCATGGATGTAACACGGATAAGTGTATGCTTTTGTGTATCAAGGCAAGACGAGTTTCAGCGCTCTACTGTATATTGCCCGCCGCCAATCACACCATGATTACTTTCTGAATCATATATTAAACATCTATACCTTATTTTAAGCAAACACGTTTGGCAGTTTTGTCCATTTAAACATTTCGTTCATTAATACCGCTCACTGTGGGCATCATAAATTAAAACGTAATTTTATGAATGGTTTGTTGCTAAGACATTTACGGCCTGCATCACTGAACTGCAGCTCTATTGTATCATGTTTGCTGGTTAGGAGCGGGTGCTGGATGTGTAAAATCTTGAACATTGTGCGCGTTGGATTTCATGGGTTGCGACGTTTAACGATGGTGAAAGACCAGAACTCTAACTTGCGTTGCCAACATGTTATCAAATTAACACTAAGAACGCGACATTTCGAGGGTTGGATGTCGTACATGGACCCCGTAAATGTACCAATCTGCATTACCACTTGGCCGATTTTGTTCCTTTTTGTACTATTAGTTACGACGCGCGGGAGGAATGTACGAGTGAAGAAACTATGAACTGAATATAAACAGCCAGTTTTGCTGGGACGGGTATTAGTCATTATCGCCAATGAGGTCCTCTATTCGCCCTCCGTTTGTTATATGTTCCCGACATAACTCTGTGTGGTTAGTAGAATAAACTGTTTTAGGTAGACATGATTGCGTTACATGTCACGACACGTAATGTGCTTGGAGACAACATTCTTCATAACTAGCTTATTACAATTTCCGGTCCGAAACGTCAGCAGAATAAATATTTGAGACATTTATTATCGCACGAAATCAGCAATGTTACGCATTAGCGTTATATGAGCAATGCACAATCGCTATGCCATCGGTAAGACCGATTCAGAAAAGAATAGATGCAGCGGGTATGCATTGTGCCTGATGTTGCCATTGGGACAAATATAGAGAGGGGACACTTAACGGGGAGCAAGTATTTTACACCTCATTGTTGCAAAGCGTAGTTTTCCCCATAATTCAGGATTTCATCAAAAGTTAGTGATAAGCGACGCCCTCTTCTTTGTGTTAACTACCAAATGTTTTAACGATTGTTTTTGTAACAATTGAGAAACGTTTCCTAAAAAATATCGCGTACAGCCCCTTGTATATTTGATGATAAATTTACGTCATAAACGCTCGTGTAATCGTTGAACAGTCATTGTCGCTGCACCTCCGGGAACTTTTCCGTTCATAACAGTATTCATATATCAAATGAAACATATATTGAACTGGTCACTTGAATTAACTCCAAACACGCATGGCACGTGTTATTCAAACGGCCTCTACCAATTCTTAGTGTTTTGGTAGAGGATGTAAATGAATACAGCCGATCGGCACAGTAAAGCATTATTACACAAACTGTATCATATTTGAGGCGCTAAGTATCTTCTCTGTGATTTGACATTAAAACTTAAAAAAGACTCGTATCCACACACTGCAGGTCACGCGACCATTAATTGGGGCATCTTAAGGTTAATCGTTTTGTAACATTCAAGAATTGTTCGTTTGCTTTTACTCGCAACAGGACTTTCAAGCTGGTTAATACGGGGGATACAATAAGTCATCAATCAGCAGTCAGACTACCCTTACATTCAACAACTAAAAGTCTTTAAGTGATTAGCCTACTTCTCGCAATAGGAGAAGGTCCTCTCCTAATTTACACAGTTCTGTCGAGCTGTGTCAGTGCATCATTCACTATTGGTCGCAGTTACACATCCTCACATACTGGGTTGCTCAACTTACCACACACATCCATTATCATATTTCATTGAATCTGTCGGCATGAAATTGAGATCGACAGCTAAAACACATGAGTTCGTATGGTCAGCAAAAACCTACCAGCCATCAAATATTACTACCAAAGAACACCATTACCCTCGTGACAAACGCAACCATCGTTTCAATGCTGTTTGATAAATACGCAGGCAGAGTTGTTTGAGCATTGGAAATGGCATGAATATTTTATGTTTTGCTTAAACCCTCCACGTATTCTTTGCGTACCCTGTGGGCAGAAATAGTACATATTTCTGGTCAAAACTGTCTTGGTAGCAGGTATAAAGGTGAAAAATTCAAGATGTCTTACTAGGTACTTAACTGCGAGCTTATTCGTTACATTATTTGATCAAGACCATACCATGGTGTAAATGCTCACAATTAACCAAGCATCAAGCAAATTTCTGTCTAAACCCAAAACCACACATTTATATAAACCTATATTGCATGGATGTAACACGGATAAGTGTATGCTTTTGTGTATCAAGGCAAGACGAGTTTCAGCGCTCTACTGTATATTGCCCGCCGCCAATCACACCATGATTACTTTCTGAATCATATATTAAACATCTATACCTTATTTTAAGCAAACACGTTTGGCAGTTTTGTCCATTTAAACATTTCGTTCATTAATACCGCTCACTGTGGGCATCATAAATTAAAACGTAATTTTATGAATGGTTTGTTGCTAAGACATTTACGGCCTGCATCACTGAACTGCAGCTCTATTGTATCATGTTTGCTGGTTAGGAGCGGGTGCTGGATGTGTAAAATCTTGAACATTGTGCGCGTTGGATTTCATGGGTTGCGACGTTTAACGATGGTGAAAGACCAGAACTCTAACTTGCGTTGCCAACATGTTATCAAATTAACACTAAGAACGCGACATTTCGAGGGTTGGATGTCGTACATGGACCCCGTAAATGTACCAATCTGCATTACCACTTGGCCGATTTTGTTCCTTTTTGTACTATTAGTTACGACGCGCGGGAGGAATGTACGAGTGAAGAAACTATGAACTGAATATAAACAGCCAGTTTTGCTGGGACGGGTATTAGTCATTATCGCCAATGAGGTCCTCTATTCGCCCTCCGTTTGTTATATGTTCCCGACATAACTCTGTGTGGTTAGTAGAATAAACTGTTTTAGGTAGACATGATTGCGTTACATGTCACGACACGTAATGTGCTTGGAGACAACATTCTTCATAACTAGCTTATTACAATTTCCGGTCCGAAACGTCAGCAGAATAAATATTTGAGACATTTATTATCGCACGAAATCAGCAATGTTACGCATTAGCGTTATATGAGCAATGCACAATCGCTATGCCATCGGTAAGACCGATTCAGAAAAGAATAGATGCAGCGGGTATGCATTGTGCCTGATGTTGCCATTGGGACAAATATAGAGAGGGGACACTTAACGGGGAGCAAGTATTTTACACCTCATTGTTGCAAAGCGTAGTTTCCCCATAATTCAGGATTTCATCAAAAGTTAGTGATAAGCGACGCCCTCTTCTTTGTGTTAACTACCAAATGTTTTAACGATTGTTTTTGTAACAATTGAGAAACGTTTCCTAAAAAATATCGCGTACAGCCCCTTGTATATTTGATGATAAATTTACGTCATAAACGCTCGTGTAATCGTTGAACAGTCATTGTCGCTGCACCTCCGGGAACTTTTCCGTTCATAACAGTATTCATATATCAAATGAAACATATATTGAACTGGTCACTTGAATTAACTCCAAACACGCATGGCACGTGTTATTCAAACGGCCTCTACCAATTCTTAGTGTTTTGGTAGAGGATGTAAATGAATACAGCCGATCGGCACAGTAAAGCATTATTACACAAACTGTATCATATTTGAGGCGCTAAGTATCTTCTCTGTGATTTGACATTAAAACTTAAAAAAGACTCGTATCCACACACTGCAGGTCACGCGACCATTAATTGGGGCATCTTAAGGTTAATCGTTTTGTAACATTCAAGAATTGTTCGTTTGCTTTTACTCGCAACAGGACTTTCAAGCTGGTTAATACGGGGGATACAATAAGTCATCAATCAGCAGTCAGACTACCCTTACATTCAACAACTAAAAGTCTTTAAGTGATTAGCCTACTTCTCGCAATAGGAGAAGGTCCTCTCCTAATTTACACAGTTCTGTCGAGCTGTGTCAGTGCATCATTCACTATTGGTCGCAGTTACACATCCTCACATACTGGGTTGCTCAACTTACCACACACATCCATTATCATATTTCATTGAATCTGTCGGCATGAAATTGAGATCGACAGCTAAAACACATGAGTTCGTATGGTCAGCAAAAACCTACCAGCCATCAAATATTACTACCAAAGAACACCATTACCCTCGTGACAAACGCAACCATCGTTTCAATGCTGTTTGATAAATACGCAGGCAGAGTTGTTTGAGCATTGGAAATGGCATGAATATTTTATGTTTTGCTTAAACCCTCCACGTATTCTTTGCGTACCCTGTGGGCAGAAATAGTACATATTTCTGGTCAAAACTGTCTTGGTAGCAGGTATAAAGGTGAAAAATTCAAGATGTCTTACTAGGTACTTAACTGCGAGCTTATTCGTTACATTATTTGATCAAGACCATACCATGGTGTAAATGCTCACAATTAACCAAGCATCAAGCAAATTTCTGTCTAAACCCAAAACCACACATTTATATAAACCTATATTGCATGGATGTAACACGGATAAGTGTATGCTTTTGTGTATCAAGGCAAGACGAGTTTCAGCGCTCTACTGTATATTGCCCGCCGCCAATCACACCATGATTACTTTCTGAATCATATATTAAACATCTATACCTTATTTTAAGCAAACACGTTTGGCAGTTTTGTCCATTTAAACATTTCGTTCATTAATACCGCTCACTGTGGGCATCATAAATTAAAACGTAATTTTATGAATGGTTTGTTGCTAAGACATTTACGGCCTGCATCACTGAACTGCAGCTCTATTGTATCATGTTTGCTGGTTAGGAGCGGGTGCTGGATGTGTAAAATCTTGAACATTGTGCGCGTTGGATTTCATGGGTTGCGACGTTTAACGATGGTGAAAGACCAGAACTCTAACTTGCGTTGCCAACATGTTATCAAATTAACACTAAGAACGCGACATTTCGAGGGTTGGATGTCGTACATGGACCCCGTAAATGTACCAATCTGCATTACCACTTGGCCGATTTTGTTCCTTTTTGTACTATTAGTTACGACGCGCGGGAGGAATGTACGAGTGAAGAAACTATGAACTGAATATAAACAGCCAGTTTTGCTGGGACGGGTATTAGTCATTATCGCCAATGAGGTCCTCTATTCGCCCTCCGTTTGTTATATGTTCCCGACATAACTCTGTGTGGTTAGTAGAATAAACTGTTTTAGGTAGACATGATTGCGTTACATGTCACGACACGTAATGTGCTTGGAGACAACATTCTTCATAACTAGCTTATTACAATTTCCGGTCCGAAACGTCAGCAGAATAAATATTTGAGACATTTATTATCGCACGAAATCAGCAATGTTACGCATTAGCGTTATATGAGCAATGCACAATCGCTATGCCATCGGTAAGACCGATTCAGAAAAGAATAGATGCAGCGGGTATGCATTGTGCCTGATGTTGCCATTGGGACAAATATAGAGAGGGGACACTTAACGGGGAGCAAGTATTTTTTACACCTCATTGTTGCAAAGCGTAGTTTTCCCCATAATTCAGGATTTCATCAAAAGTTAGTGATAAGCGACGCCCTCTTCTTTGTGTTAACTACCAAATGTTTTAACGATTGTTTTTGTAACAATTGAGAAACGTTTCCTAAAAAATATCGCGTACAGCCCCTTGTATATTTGATGATAAATTTACGTCATAAACGCTCGTGTAATCGTTGAACAGTCATTGTCGCTGCACCTCCGGGAACTTTTCCGTTCATAACAGTATTCATATATCAAATGAAACATATATTGAACTGGTCACTTGAATTAACTCCAAACACGCATGGCACGTGTTATTCAAACGGCCTCTACCAATTCTTAGTGTTTTGGTAGAGGATGTAAATGAATACAGCCGATCGGCACAGTAAAGCATTATTACACAAACTGTATCATATTTGAGGCGCTAAGTATCTTCTCTGTGATTTGACATTAAAACTTAAAAAAGACTCGTATCCACACACTGCAGGTCACGCGACCATTAATTGGGGCATCTTAAGGTTAATCGTTTTGTAACATTCAAGAATTGTTCGTTTGCTTTTACTCGCAACAGGACTTTCAAGCTGGTTAATACGGGGGATACAATAAGTCATCAATCAGCAGTCAGACTACCCTTACATTCAACAACTAAAAGTCTTTAAGTGATTAGCCTACTTCTCGCAATAGGAGAAGGTCCTCTCCTAATTTACACAGTTCTGTCGAGCTGTGTCAGTGCATCATTCACTATTGGTCGCAGTTACACATCCTCACATACTGGGTTGCTCAACTTACCACACACATCCATTATCATATTTCATTGAATCTGTCGGCATGAAATTGAGATCGACAGCTAAAACACATGAGTTCGTATGGTCAGCAAAAACCTACCAGCCATCAAATATTACTACCAAAGAACACCATTACCCTCGTGACAAACGCAACCATCGTTTCAATGCTGTTTGATAAATACGCAGGCAGAGTTGTTTGAGCATTGGAAATGGCATGAATATTTTATGTTTTGCTTAAACCCTCCACGTATTCTTTGCGTACCCTGTGGGCAGAAATAGTACATATTTCTGGTCAAAACTGTCTTGGTAGCAGGTATAAAGGTGAAAAATTCAAGATGTCTTACTAGGTACTTAACTGCGAGCTTATTCGTTACATTATTTGATCAAGACCATACCATGGTGTAAATGCTCACAATTAACCAAGCATCAAGCAAATTTCTGTCTAAAACCCAAAACCACACATTTATATAAACCTATATTGCATGGATGTAACACGGATAAGTGTATGCTTTTGTGTATCAAGGCAAGACGAGTTTCAGCGCTCTACTGTATATTGCCCGCCGCCAATCACACCATGATTACTTTCTGAATCATATATTAAACATCTATACCTTATTTTAAGCAAACACGTTTGGCAGTTTTGTCCATTTAAACATTTCGTTCATTAATACCGCTCACTGTGGGCATCATAAATTAAAACGTAATTTTATGAATGGTTTGTTGCTAAGACATTTACGGCCTGCATCACTGAACTGCAGCTCTATTGTATCATGTTTGCTGGTTAGGAGCGGGTGCTGGATGTGTAAAATCTTGAACATTGTGCGCGTTGGATTTCATGGGTTGCGACGTTTAACGATGGTGAAAGACCAGAACTCTAACTTGCGTTGCCAACATGTTATCAAATTAACACTAAGAACGCGACATTTCGAGGGTTGGATGTCGTACATGGACCCCGTAAATGTACCAATCTGCATTACCACTTGGCCGATTTTGTTCCTTTTTGTACTATTAGTTACGACGCGCGGGAGGAATGTACGAGTGAAGAAACTATGAACTGAATATAAACAGCCAGTTTTGCTGGGACGGGTATTAGTCATTATCGCCAATGAGGTCCTCTATTCGCCCTCCGTTTGTTATATGTTCCCGACATAACTCTGTGTGGTTAGTAGAATAAACTGTTTTAGGTAGACATGATTGCGTTACATGTCACGACACGTAATGTGCTTGGAGACAACATTCTTCATAACTAGCTTATTACAATTTCCGGTCCGAAACGTCAGCAGAATAAATATTTGAGACATTTATTATCGCACGAAATCAGCAATGTTACGCATTAGCGTTATATGAGCAATGCACAATCGCTATGCCATCGGTAAGACCGATTCAGAAAAGAATAGATGCAGCGGGTATGCATTGTGCCTGATGTTGCCATTGGGACAAATATAGAGAGGGGACACTTAACGGGGAGCAAGTATTTTACACCTCATTGTTGCAAAGCGTAGTTTCCCCATAATTCAGGATTTCATCAAAAGTTAGTGATAAGCGACGCCCTCTTCTTTGTGTTAACTACCAAATGTTTTAACGATTGTTTTTGTAACAATTGAGAAACGTTTCCTAAAAAATATCGCGTACAGCCCCTTGTATATTTGATGATAAATTTACGTCATAAACGCTCGTGTAATCGTTGAACAGTCATTGTCGCTGCACCTCCGGGAACTTTTCCGTTCATAACAGTATTCATATATCAAATGAAACATATATTGAACTGGTCACTTGAATTAACTCCAAACACGCATGGCACGTGTTATTCAAACGGCCTCTACCAATTCTTAGTGTTTTGGTAGAGGATGTAAATGAATACAGCCGATCGGCACAGTAAAGCATTATTACACAAACTGTATCATATTTGAGGCGCTAAGTATCTTCTCTGTGATTTGACATTAAAACTTAAAAAAGACTCGTATCCACACACTGCAGGTCACGCGACCATTAATTGGGGCATCTTAAGGTTAATCGTTTTGTAACATTCAAGAATTGTTCGTTTGCTTTTACTCGCAACAGGACTTTCAAGCTGGTTAATACGGGGGATACAATAAGTCATCAATCAGCAGTCAGACTACCCTTACATTCAACAACTAAAAGTCTTTAAGTGATTAGCCTACTTCTCGCAATAGGAGAAGGTCCTCTCCTAATTTACACAGTTCTGTCGAGCTGTGTCAGTGCATCATTCACTATTGGTCGCAGTTACACATCCTCACATACTGGGTTGCTCAACTTACCACACACATCCATTATCATATTTCATTGAATCTGTCGGCATGAAATTGAGATCGACAGCTAAAACACATGAGTTCGTATGGTCAGCAAAAACCTACCAGCCATCAAATATTACTACCAAAGAACACCATTACCCTCGTGACAAACGCAACCATCGTTTCAATGCTGTTTGATAAATACGCAGGCAGAGTTGTTTGAGCAT
The DNA here is from genome assembly GCA_034190875.2 of Urechis unicinctus. Classification (NCBI taxonomy): domain Eukaryota; kingdom Metazoa; phylum Annelida; class Polychaeta; order Xenopneusta; family Urechidae; genus Urechis; species Urechis unicinctus. Next base: position 9,969,459 of record CM067356.1, read on the forward strand.
TGGAAATGGCATGAATATTTTATGTTTTGCTTAAACCCTCCACGTATTCTTTGCGTACCCTGTGGGCAGAAATAGTACATATTTCTGGTCAAAACTGTCTTGGTAGCAGGTATAAAGGTGAAAAATTCAAGATGTCTTACTAGGTACTTAACTGCGAGCTTATTCGTTACATTATTTGATCAAGACCATACCATGGTGTAAATGCTCACAATTAACCAAGCATCAAGCAAATTTCTGTCTAAACCCAAAACCACACATTTATATAAACCTATATTGCATGGATGTAACACGGATAAGTGTATGCTTTTGTGTATCAAGGCAAGACGAGTTTCAGCGCTCTACTGTATATTGCCCGCCGCCAATCACACCATGATTACTTTCTGAATCATATATTAAACATCTATACCTTATTTTAAGCAAACACGTTTGGCAGTTTTGTCCATTTAAACATTTCGTTCATTAATACCGCTCACTGTGGGCATCATAAATTAAAACGTAATTTTATGAATGGTTTGTTGCTAAGACATTTACGGCCTGCATCACTGAACTGCAGCTCTATTGTATCATGTTTGCTGGTTAGGAGCGGGTGCTGGATGTGTAAAATCTTGAACATTGTGCGCGTTGGATTTCATGGGTTGCGACGTTTAACGATGGTGAAAGACCAGAACTCTAACTTGCGTTGCCAACATGTTATCAAATTAACACTAAGAACGCGACATTTCGAGGGTTGGATGTCGTACATGGACCCCGTAAATGTACCAATCTGCATTACCACTTGGCCGATTTTGTTCCTTTTTGTACTATTAGTTACGACGACGCGCGGAGGAATGTACGAGTGAAGAAACTATGAACTGAATATAAACAGCCAGTTTTGCTGGGACGGGTATTAGTCATTATCGCCAATGAGGTCCTCTATTCGCCCTCCGTTTGTTATATGTTCCCGACATAACTCTGTGTGGTTAGTAGAATAAACTGTTTTAGGTAGACATGATTGCGTTACATGTCACGACACGTAATGTGCTTGGAGACAACATTCTTCATAACTAGCTTATTACAATTTCCGGTCCGAAACGTCAGCAGAATAAATATTTGAGACATTTATTATCGCACGAAATCAGCAATGTTACGCATTAGCGTTATATGAGCAATGCACAATCGCTATGCCATCGGTAAGACCGATTCAGAAAAGAATAGATGCAGCGGGTATGCATTGTGCCTGATGTTGCCATTGGGACAAATATAGAGAGGGGACACTTAACGGGGAGCAAGTATTTTACACCTCATTGTTGCAAAGCGTAGTTTCCCCATAATTCAGGATTTCATCAAAAGTTAGTGATAAGCGACGCCCTCTTCTTTGTGTTAACTACCAAATGTTTTAACGATTGTTTTTGTAACAATTGAGAAACGTTTCCTAAAAAATATCGCGTACAGCCCCTTGTATATTTGATGATAAATTTACGTCATAAACGCTCGTGTAATCGTTGAACAGTCATTGTCGCTGCACCTCCGGGAACTTTTCCGTTCATAACAGTATTCATATATCAAATGAAACATATATTGAACTGGTCACTTGAATTAACTCCAAACACGCATGGCACGTGTTATTCAAACGGCCTCTACCAATTCTTAGTGTTTTGGTAGAGGATGTAAATGAATACAGCCGATCGGCACAGTAAAGCATTATTACACAAACTGTATCATATTTGAGGCGCTAAGTATCTTCTCTGTGATTTGACATTAAAACTTAAAAATGACTCGTATCCACACACTGCAGGTCACGCGACCATTAATTGGGGCATCTTAAGGTTAATCGTTTTGTAACATTCAAGAATTGTTCGTTTGCTTTTACTCGCAACAGGACTTTCAAGCTGGTTAATACGGGGGATACAATAAGTCATCAATCAGCAGTCAGACTACCCTTACATTCAACAACTAAAAGTCTTTAAGTGATTAGCCTACTTCTCGCAATAGGAGAAGGTCCTCTCCTAATTTACACAGTTCTGTCGAGCTGTGTCAGTGCATCATTCACTATTGGTCAATATTGGATAGATGTGAACAGTTTTATAGTCTCCTTATAGCACAAACAAGAAGCTAGCGGTGCAGCTATGACCCAACGGTTGAATGCACGAGATACTTTGACCATATTTTATCAACATTGTTTGACACTAACTTATTGTTTTATAATATGCCTGAAGATGGCGAACAGTCAGATGCTGTTCATAGCTACATCTGATTTCCGGTTCACTTACTAGATGATGCTGTAATTGAATTTCAGCATTATGATCTCTCAGAAGATACCTTTGTGGTAGATTAGGTTTGCAGTCATCAAAGGCAAGAAGGAACCATATAAAACACTAGTGTTGGTTTGCCGTCAAGCCCTATTCTTATCATAGCACAAAGCCAAGTTGCATTAAATTTCGTAATACTCTCTCTTCACAGGATATGTCGAAGCAACTGGATGAGATCTGAATGTTTCAAAAGTACCGAAGCGTCAGCAACATATTGATCCTTTTATGTTCTACAAAGTCTTCTATATTGAATGACGCATGCTTTGCGTTGATTTGAAATTGGCTGTGATCGGTGTTAGGCAACATTGCGGCCTCGCACAAACGGTGTCACGTGGTCCAGCCAGTCTGCAAAAATAATGTAGGGAGCGTCTGCCGTGAAAATGCATCAACAGTGTACATGGGTGATTAAGTGATTGTATGTTTTAAGCAAGAAGCAAAATCAACAAATTTACAATTTAATTCTATTTTTATTCTCAATTTGCTAAAGGTAGATATACTTGATATACAGAAAACAAACATAAATATCGCCGAAAACGGTAAACATTTACCAATGAGCATCCCGAGCTCGAATTATTACAGTTACACATAGGTTATGCCGAGGCTGTTGGTTGTTGTCATGGACACTTTGGTGAGGGCTTTCTCAACAATAGGGGCTGGAGGAAAAGTACCATTAGTTGTGACTGAAACAACTATAGCTCAACTGTTTGATCCGTGTGCGTCAAGCTTCATCGGATGAAATCAAGCGTATGTCTGTGTTTAGCCCTGATGAAGTAATATGTGCATACGCTGGTGCATAACACAAGAATACCAGGTCCAATCATAAAATTTGAGGCGAAAAATATAAATGCCGCCCGTAAATATGCTGCACTCAATCCTTAGTATATCGCGCGACACACCTGCATCGACTGGATTCGCCACAATTTCAGGAGCAATGAAATATATCTACTTCACCGGTTTATATGCTACTTCTTAGCTAACGAGATCATAGCAATGTTAATGCATTAATGTGTATGTATGGCATTTAGAGATATATATAACCAAAAATAATTCCGAAAATACCTTTTCGGCAACTTTCATGTTGCCATAAACAATTGGGAGAGAACGCCTTTAGGAGATTTGAAAAATATAGCCGTCCAGTCAGGAGATTGCTAATGTATTAGTCCTCCATCTCAGAAAAAATTCTTTGACTGCATCTATCAGACGGTCAGATGAGTCAAATGTACTCATTGTACACTTTCAATTAGACATGACAATAACACTATTAGAAAGGTCGGATGAAACTTAGCGAAACAAAATAGTATGACATCATAGACCTTTGACTGCACAGAACTAAAATACTCTTTCTGAATGGGAATGCAACTCGATCGAAATGTCGCTGCGATCGGAAGTTAAAAAGGAGTAAGGGTTTAGGGTCAAAATTCCATTGGTGCAGTAACGTTCAGGCCTGGTTATGCCCGGGAATCTGTCGCTAGGATTTGACCAGTGCGCACAATAATCATATATGTACCTTATACGAAAAATATATAAGAATGACTGGAGCCTATCAAATCGATGATACAAACGTGCGACGAAATGGAAACGCGTAATCATTATGCAGTCACATCAATTGATGCCGATAAAGATTAATTCGGCCTGCATTTGTCGCTGGTACGCAATTGGTAGAATGGGGGACAAGGACCGTTGCATATGCCGTAGAATGGGGGACAATTACCGTTGCATAGAGAGAGAGAGAGAAGAGAGATAGAGAGACAGAGAGAGAGAGAGAGAGAGTAAATATATATATATAGATATATATATATATATATATATATATATATATATATATATATATATATATATATATATATATATATATATATATATATATATATATATATATATATATATATATATATATATATATATATCTATATATATATATATATATATATATATCATATATATATATATATATATATATATATCTATATATATATATCTATATATATATCTATATCTCTATATATATATATATCTATATATATATATATATATCTATCTATATATATATATATGTATCATATATATCTATATATATATATATATCTATATATATAAGATATATATCTATCTATATATCCCTCTCTCTCTATATCTCTATCTCTATCTCTGTCTCTCTCTCTGTATATCTCTCTCTGTCTAATCTCTCTCTTATATCTATCTCTGTCTATCTCTCTGTCTATATCTCTCTATCTCCTCTCTAGATCTCTCTCTCTCTATCTCTCTCCTCTCTATATATATCTCTCTCTCTCTCTCTCTCTCTCTCTATCTCTGTCTATCTATCTGTCTCTGTCTATCTCTATGTCTCTCTCTCTATATATTCCTCTCTATCTCTATATATATATATCTCTCTCTCTATCCCTCTATCTCTCTATCTGTATATATCTCTCTATCTCTCTCTCTCTCTATGTCTCTCTCTCCCTCTATATAGCTCTCTCTCTCTCTTTCTCTCTCTCTCTGTCTCTCTCTGTCTCTCTATGTCTGTCTCTCTCTCTGTCTCTCTCTCTCTCTGTCTCTCTCTCTCTCTCTCTCTCTCTCTCTCTCTATCTCTCTCTCTCTCTCTCTCTCTCTCTCTCTCTCTCTCTCTCTCTCTCTAGATCTCTCTCTCTCTCTCTCTATCTATCTCTCTCTATATATCTCTCTCTCTCTCTATCTCTATATATCTCTATATCTCTATATATATATATATATTTATATTGGAATTGGAATGTAGACACCTCTAACCGCGAGTACAGTGGCTGTAAAATCGCGGATGATTAATGAAAAATAGCCATAGCAAACTTACATAGCTACACTGAAACTTTCCGAACTCAAATAAGTCAAATAAATACCAGCAACGCGCTCTAGGACGAAAGTCAAATAAATGTGCTACATACAGCCCAATCGTAGTCGGATATGGCGGTAACTGAATAACCTCGAGGCTAAAGAGTCTGTCGGAAGCATTGCCACAATAGATTGCACTGCATAGGCTGCATCATATATGAAGCATATGCAGGGATAATCTGTATTTGTATTCAGCGATTGATAAATAAATGTTTCTGGATTGCAAGCGAAAAAATACACATGAAGCAAAGGTATGTTAAATATGCAATGACCATTTCACCCCTTTTACCTGGATGTATGTAGTGAAGCAGTTTATTTGTCCAGCAAGTCGTTTATCCACACAACACGAGTCGTTTTCAATGAGTATCATTTGAAGCATATGCAGGGATAATCTGTATTTGTATTAAGCGATTGATAATTAAATGTTTCTGTCTAGTCACGATGACACAAATTGAATAGGTTGGTGATGTAGACCATAGAGCATGCTGCAACATAATCTCATATCCACAGTAGCTAAATATATGCTTATGCAACTCTGTCAAATAATCGCCCGGAACAACAAATTGAATTGTATGCCATAGTGTAGTGAAATAACCGGATAACACTGTATGCCATAGTGTTCAAATAACCGGATAACACTGTTGAGCTGATGGTATGCATGATGCGTTTAGTAGAGCAAAACTAAACCTAACGCCATGTGGCATCAAATCTACGTCAAACAAGTTTTAGGATATTAGCAGCAATCACAAGGATGGGACCCGCAAAGATGGTCCTTGGAGCAGAGCAGTTGAATAAAACAGATAAAGCTTTATATCACGATATTGTGTCTACCATTGAAACATGCACACCACTGAAGGTGTGTAAAGCCATGATCGTACGAAGTGCTGCCTTGTTGTGCTCGACCCCAACCTTCGGATCGCAGTTTACTGCATGATATTCGATGTCCTCATGACGCTCTATATATTTCAATGAAATTTAGTTTAAGTTAAGATTACATCCACTGCAAAGACTAAATGCCGCCTCGGTTATCAAAACGTAATAACGTTATGATCCGTATGATAACCTACGTCTCTAAGGTTGATAGCTTCAAAATTGTAAAATTAATCACTAACCTGTAGCCTCATTATTGTCTCTCATAGCGGTTAATGCTGAGAATGGGGTGTAGGGTCAGCGTACAATGTGGGTTGTGGCGGCCATTGTAAGTTTTGCCCCGATAAGCATTTGAATCATCAGCAACCCATTAGCTTTAGCTCGCCCCATGAAATCCCCTCTAAGTCTCTTGTCATCACAATGACACATATCGGTAAGATTAACGTAACTTCGAACCAATAAGACGCACAGATTTCAGAACAAACGACAACTGATCACGTGAGCAGTCTTATCGTGTCTAATGGCGGGTTATCATGTGTAACATATGCAGGATCCATGGATTTGTTTCAGTTTCATCCCATAGCTCTGTGCGGTATAATATATGTAGGATATATTCCAATTCGTATAAGTTGCAATGATGCCGGCTATCAAGCTAGATGTGTATCGCCTGGAAACAAGCAAGTTACTGCGACGCACGCACCCGGCATCTTGCATAGCGTACAGAAGCAGAATACACAACCTGAATCATTACTAATATGTTCACTAAGGTTATGTTGCTTACTTGGTGTGTTAGTTTGACCCGAATGAAAGTCAAATAATTAAGGCTTTTTGCCATATGAGTTGCCAACTACCCGTATTCGCTGTCCATGCGGCACAATTACTACCTCAATTTGCTGTGCGTTTTTTTATATATATATGATTATTGCGGCACTCGCAAAGCTATCCACTCATTCGTTGTATCGGCATACTTCCTTTTTTCCGATTCGCTGACCACCTTTGATAGGAGAATCAGCCTAAGGACAATACTTGATGGACGATTATTATATATTACAATAACACAGTTTGTGCTTCATATCGCTGCATAATAGCATTTTGTTTGTCACTTATGTTGCTCAGATTCATTTCTATACCGTTCTCAACAATGTATTGGAAAGATTTGATTCACTGACATGCTAAGTTGCTTATATGTTTCTCGCGAACGCTCGGTCTGTCTTATGTATTGGTATGTTACAAGCCACGAAACATGAGCCTGGTGACGAATTAAATAACCTTTGTCACAATGAACACATCAAATGATTGTACTGTCGATACTTACGAAATCAATGTCAAATGCAAATTATCTTCGGATGGACCCGAATGGTTAACAACAAATAAATACAATCATTTAGACAAACATGAGGCTCAATTAATTAGTCGCGAAATTGGGTGCACAGTACTGACCTTTTGCTCTGACGTAAAATAAATTATTTCTTAACATTTTCTCACCTTAAGCAGTACTGAATGAGCAAATAAAGAGTATTTACATCCCGAAATAGGCAACTTTATCATATCCATCGCCTCAACAATCCCAATCTAGGTCAACCAAGCAATGAAGTCCACAATTTAATTTAATGTTGTGCACGTGATTTAAAGCTGCACCACAGTTATCATAAAGTGTAAACGGCCTCGCACCCGCTACCACCAGAGTTTTATGAAATACGTACAGGTAGTCTTCTAACTGTTATCTGAAGACTTCGGAGCATCTTGTAGTCTTTGTATGACACAAGTAAATCATATTGCGCATGTTATTCACCGCAATATAACAGATATCATTGATTATGCTCACTACAAATGCCATATATGCTCATATAAAGCGCTTCCCCCTGCTTTTGCAGCGTCATCGGCGTACTCGTTTATGTGTTCATTTTCATCCTTTTATTATTGCCTATGTTTTGGCTCCGCTCCTAGCACTATCAAGCTCAACTGTCAGAAGGCAGGATTAACCGTCAACAGAGTTTTATACGATACGTGGTGATTTATACAACGTCAAAACACTTTCATAACATCTTGCACCTAGATGAAATTTGCTATTAATGTAGGCATACATGTAAGTATGCGCTGTTTTAATGTACACAATATTACCAACGCGAATCGGCCTCTCGGTGTGCTGCTGCAGACTGCTGTGTCATACAGCGGCCGCCAAAAGGAGAAGCAGCCGAGGCTTGCAGTGGCGCTGCCTACAGAAGTGGCGTTCCTAACGATGGATGGCAATTCAGCACGCATCGGGATTTGTCCTGAGTGTATATATAGGTTAGGCGATATATCGGCAAGCATGAGCAGCAATATGGAAGTGCATTTAGGAATGAAATGTAGCGAATAAAGATTAAAATATAAATAAAAGAGTATGCTGAATGATAACAGGAAAACACTACGATTACCTCCAGGTAGATATCCATATAGGGCGGAAGGGTTGTGTACCAATTATGTCATTCAATGAACATATTCCGTTCGATCGTTGGCTCTTCATTAATGAAGGGCTTACCAGCATGTGTCTAACCATTATCAGCCATATGGTGGAAGCCACCCTCACCCCAAATATGTAGGGTGATTAGCAAAGTAAGTGGAACGCGCTAGTTTGTGAATGCAAAATGTAGTTTTCACTTAGCAGGACATAATATTTACTGTTACATCTCTGTGCCCAAAATATCAAACCCAAATATTCATAGTACCAGTTATCTAACTACCAGGCAGATACGCGAGGCACGTTGTGCAGATGTTTTATGAATTACACGTAAGGTCTGTCTAAACAATAGTATATTTTATATATGGAAGGTCAAATGTACACAATATATATTACGTGTTATTTGTGACGATAGAGGTTAGAATATTGGGGATTTCTAACATTTAGATCGGCCCAGTAAGCTGCTGTGATCGGTCAACATCATGACATGCGCTTTAATGCAGCTCGTCTAATGCACATGGCATATAAGCCTGATTATGATGTTCTATACCGGCCTACCGACATAGCAAATTTCGTTGGTAATCATATTTATGTCTGTACTTAGCCAATGTTGGTTTATTTGTGTAAAATCAGGTCAGGAGCACGTTAATCTGTGCATCCGTGCTATAAGCATTTAAATAATAAATGCACTCTCTGCTGAATCAATTTGCTGTGGCTAGACATCACCGTTGGCGATAAAATGACGCATCATTTAGTCGGCTCCTATTTGAATCAATTACTGTTTACTGGTACCAGTTAGCTGCGAAGTCGTGTAGGCTCCAAATTGTCTTGCAAAATGTAAGTTCCCTTTGCGATTTTAAATCACCTGATTTCCTAAGCAAACAATCGATTCTTTCATATGAGAGAGAATTATGAAATGGTGCACCGCTGCGATACCTCATGTTAATACCATATAACGAAATCGTCGACAATAGGGCAACTGTTAAAGCAATGTGTATACTACGCGAATCCCTACTAGTGCAAAGCTTATCGTTACCATATTGCATGCATGACTCTGATACAGGTCTTCATGGGAAATGACATAAAATGAGGCAGGGTTTAACACCTCGCTTTATTTATATCAGCTCTGATTGACAAATATCTGGCCCTCCATATGCTCCGATATTTTGAACACAAACATAAACAAGTAGACCTGGCAAATGTTAGCGCACATCGTTCCCTTCTTCGATTTCTGGGTAGAAATGCATGGTCGTCTTCTGGAGCGGTAATTGTCTTAACAGATAGTTTGCGATTATCATGCAAAAGAAATAATTGATTACAGGCATTAAAGCATCGCATCATATGGCGATCCCTGATTAATTCGTTATTTGGCTTTGCAACCAGAATAGTTATTCTAATGAGATCGATTTATATAGCAGCCTAAACTCACATCGTGGTGCAGCTCTTACTCGACATATTTACTTTTGAAACGCCCGTTTTGACGGTTTGAGCTAGCAATGCACTGCGCAGTTCCATGTATTATTGTGAAAAAACATCGCATGCAACTTCTCAATATATCAAGCAGCGCCAGTAGAAACTATGCCAGCGGCCAACGCTGAGCAGGGAAGCGCATTTATATCATTGCGTCAAAATGCTATGATGTGAACCGCCTCTTTTGTGTTAATTCGAGCTTTATACTACGCGTACAGGATGTACATATCCTCGATTCGGGCACTTCATTAGGGGTAGCACCAAATCATATATAATTGTTATATACCAAGCAAAGGCATACAGCAGCAGGGTTCAGTTTTCTAATTTTGGCAAGTATACCCAAGAGAAAAAATATCGCCGACAACAACTTGCTGTCACCTGCGCCGATTACATATCACTTATATATTATGACGTAATGGAAACTAAGTGATAAGTCCACTGCGCTAGAGGCAGTGCCTGACTAGCATTGTTTCTAGAACAAAATATAGGCTGCAGCTGACCAGTGATGAGATTGATCGGCCGCTCTTGGCCATTAAAGCGACTGCGACATTCAAAACAGCGCTCGTTCCGCCGGCTATTCGAACACAAGATGTTCTGTAGGTTCCGATATTATTATGATCCTAAACTACTGCTTTGTATACCACTAGTTGCATTCATGACGATGTGTCGGCGCTTCCGACCGCCCCCTCCTATCATCTCTATTCCACCCTCACCCCACACCGCAGCGTAGTAGATCCAACGCTGATTCGTAATACCTCGATTTAATTAAATGGCGTAGAATGTTTAATAACACAGTCAAACTAAATACATATTCCGAGTAGCGCCTAAAAGCTAAACCACCCGTACTTCTTAACATATAACAGTGATTCACCCTGCAGATTGCTTTGATCCATAGAGACCAGTAGAGTATAGAATCAACGTACTTCCTATCCGTGCATGTTAACGACTGACCATAATACAGAACGTCATTAAAACAATTCATTCATACCAATATATGTGACCCTTGTTTGCAAGAATTAGTTGTCTTGGCTGACGCAATGGCAAGCTGCTAAATGATAACAGATGCAAGAGGATGATAAGAGGCTTCAGGCTTCCTGTCAGATACATGCGCTCGGGCGTGCACTACAGTGGGGTCTTATGGCAAATACCCAACATCCCAGAAGCATAAATGCACAATAGAAACTCATCATTACAAGTTAAAACAACACGACAACATCGCTGCGTTGAAAATAAGAACCTCCGTGGATTTTATCTGTAAAGCATGAACAATTAAATAGACTTCTATACTGATCGTATTATTCTGAGGCTCACAATTACTTCTAACCCGAAGAATCCATAACAATCTTTGCACTAACTGATATTCAGTGTCAACAAATTGCTTGTCACCAATGTATTATAATTTGATGATGAACGAAACGAAATCGAACCGAAATTGCATGTTTGTACAGGTCTACATTAATCATTCGCCGAATACAAATCACGTCGAAGCAAGCATCGATACGTTAGCTTTCAAACGACTATGTGTGCATACCTCATTGTTTTTTTCAGAAACGTATTGCCAACGGTTTCGTTTTCTCGTTAACAACATGCCCCCTTTGTCGGTGTCATCACTTTAACTATTGTATTGTCGTCTCGTAAGATTAGTTTCTCGCACACTCTGCAAGAAAGTCGACCAATGTTTACATGAAATAATTCTATCTTGTGCCACAAATTTTAAATTATTCTCTCAACATTTAAAAAGCAGATCATTTAATTTCAGACAAGTCTTCGCTCAACCAGTGAAACCACAATCGTTGCTTCGCTTGAACTGTAGCTGGTTGGTACTGTAGACGTATTTCCGCAAAGAAGATCACGGTAAATACTAGTTTTATATGTGGTAGTGTCTATTCACCTTATTTGTTCTTAAGGCAGAACAGCAGTATTGCATTGAATTCCAAATTTACCCAAGTGTAAGGCTAAAATACCTTTGCAACCCAAATATACAATAATGAGGTATTGTAAGTATTTATCCATGAGCCTTATAAATAATAGCTTTTGGGTCTGAGACCTTTCCACGTAATTAATGACTATGAAGAATACTCATGAATAGTCTTTATTCTCAAGTGTTCTCAAATGAACTTTCATTGTATATCAAACCAATGCGGAAGTAGAAAGAACGATGTAAAGGGTAAACACAGACCGAACGATGTGGACGCTGTACAATAACGCAGTCATTGTAAGCCAAAGTCCAATATGTGCTGCTGTGTGGGGCCATATTCGTAGCGACAAGCAAATGCTGTCACCTGAGGTGGCTATGGCGTCTTTGTCAGTCTCTTCTGGATCAAACGCCATATAGGGTGGCCAGATAAAAGGCGCATGTAATCACATTCAACAATGATGGACGTAATGCTAGCTGTATTAATGTTATACCGCAAACAAAATGCCCACTGCTTGCATTTCTCCAGTAGATCTTGCTTTACTCATAACCAATATCATTATCTGGTTGTCTATTTGTTGCAGGAACGAATCACATGACCTATGGATTAAAAGGGTTGGCCAATCACAAAGCGGCCAGATATAAGTATGGACATTTACCGCATTACAAATAGATTCGTTGTGGCGATAACGCACTAGCGCATTAGTCTGTAGACCAAAGCGACTAAAAGAACGACGAGCGAACGGCCAAAGCATTTATGCTAACACAATCGATATGATATGTTCTGAGCTGCGCTGCGCTGACTATAGCCGTCATCGCTGGTCGCGCTAGTAAGTAATAATGGGTGATCTAACGTGACCAAAGAGAAACAAGGTACATAGATGCTTGACACGTATATTTGTTATCTATTTAAACGATAGCTTCCGGGGGCATGCTGATTGCTTGTTTAAGTTTATATTTGCCAGAGACATAGAGTCATGGACTATAATTTGCTAGAGTAAATTTTAACTCAGCTGCCTTACATGACTGTAATACGGCCTTGAGTGGATATAAGTTATGGATATAACTGCTATGATGCCAACTTTGTATCCATCCAAATGATTGACATAGAAGTTCATTTGATGTTTACTACTACGATATATCACCTCTTACATACCCAGTGTGGTAATGTGTTATCTGAACATGATTTTAGACCAACCTGGTTCAGTGCGTCACGAAGCACCATTCTCTTCATCCCAACTCATGTGAATGGTGTATGTGTTATTATTCTATTTAAACGAACATCTATGATGCTGTTTACGTTGATGGTCATTGCTTAATGTCTATTTTGTGGCACAATCTATTACTGAGAAAGGCTGTGGTTATATCAATATTAAGACCGCTGATATTTTGTTAAACATCAGTACGAACATGTGCAAAATTGGGTTTTGCTGTATCAAGTACGTATTTGTTTTACATCGCTTTCATCGCATCATTAGTTTCATAACTAGCAAACTACATTCCCTTAGGAACGCAATATCAGTAGCACTAATCAGACATTAAGGATGACTGGCTTGGCACTATCTCACAGGGCAAATATAGACACGCGCTGCTGCAATTCAATCATGCCAATGAATAATGTATAATGCGACATATCAATATATCAAGAAATAATTGCTTGTCGCAGTGCCTGGCAAAAAGTTTACTCAAGTTTAGCGGTATTTGTCTCCCATGTGAAGGTTTTGCTCCACGTAATTGCGACGCTTTATATTCACCTTTCTCAGCGGGTTTTTAGAAAAAAGTTTCTATGCATGTATGTTCCGTCCCAATAAAAGCAAACCAGACGCCGAGGGTAATGATGTTGATGATTATCGTTCTGATGATCAACGGGTTGATAATGATGATAATGATGGCAATGATGAAGGTGATGTTAATGATGCTGTGATTGTGGGGGATGGTAAGTCTATGAATGCTGCTATCAAAAAGACAGCCATTATGTTGATTGTATTGACGTTAAATTATCTACCGGACACGGATTTAATCTACTGGATTTTACATCACCCTGACAATCAATTTACGCTTAATTTATGTATGACCTGTGATTTTCCGTTAAACTATTTCGATAAAGTATACCAAGGATATTACGCACCACAATATTATTAATAGGATGGCATGCTTTAACTGTGAATACCACACATAAATAGTCTTCACAATCTTTATTTTTCATCAAACGATTGACGCCCTTGCAGAAGTTGACATAGTGTTATATGCTGCAGTAAAATGATTATGCTATAAAATGGATAAGTGTCGCTATTAATAATGATGCTCGCACAATTCTATGAAGATAAGTTGTATATACCCATTCAAGAGGGACCCATAGTCAATTAAAAAACCAATATTGCGTTAACATGCTGAGAACATAGTATCTTGACAACCGTACCGCTTGTAGCAGAGATGTATGCTAACGCAAGTAAAACATATGTGAGCCCCAAAATGGAGAAGAAAGGAATGATCGGAACGGGAACAGAGACTTTGTTATAATCATCGAAAACAACTTGTTATCCATTCTTCATTCGCGGCGGGTTTTACAAGATTAAGTAAAGTTTGGCAGTGATGTGTAACTTTTTTGCTCCAGAGGGTCATCAACATGGCATTCATTGATATAACCGTCGTTTTCCCAAATACGACCTCGAAAGATAATCACATCGCGTTTAACATCAGTTACAAGACAACCGAGCTACCATTATATGGTGATTAATAACGCAGATAATTATTTCGTGGCTTGCGTGGATCAGATCCTCATTAACGAAAATGGGAGAAGAAGACAAACGTTCAGCTTAACGGTACGCCGGAATTGCTTAGTCACGATACGTGACGTGTAAAGACGTTTTAAACCAAATTACTTTTCGAGTAGCCTATTTGCGAAAAATGGACAAACACTTAATGTGGTTGTACAGTTGCTGCCGACGTAAGCTTTGCATGAAACAAAACAAAGAAAACGCGTGCAAGGAATGCTTTGTATGCGATGACACATAGGTACGTAAATCGCCCAATCCAAACTTCATATATTGACTACAGACACATTGACTAAAGCGCGCTTTTATGTGACCCCTCACAGCCGGAATTGGGAAACACTTGGCGCGTTTGTCCATATACGGATGATGTCGCAAGCTAAGTAGCATGGATGATTCATTTGACTGAACGTAATTAGTGCCATTTTAAAAAATAAGGAATCAAAGATGCTGTTCTTTCTCGAAATGGTTCAAGATTACCCACTGATATAACAATTGTGAGTTTTTTCGTCTGTCTACATCGCTATCCTAAAAGTTATGTCTCACCTCGAGTATTGATCTATTTTAGAGTCCGATTCGTTCCGTGCGGTCAGTATCACCATAATGTAATGGTAACCTTATATCTTACCGGAAACAAATGATAGTGCTCCGTCCAAATGAAAAGAAACTACCGTTAAGTAACAGCCATTATTTGGTAATTGACCGTGGACCATTAAACTAGACAAGTCATGCTTGCCTTAATCGCAGAGAGGAATTAAGTGTCAAAAGGAATTATATATTGGATTTCTGCAACATCTTTCAAAAATGTTCGACACAATTGTACTTATTAACTACACATCATAATTACAACCTTTAATCAATCATCAAGCTAGATCAGTCTTGCTTACCTCAATCGCAAAGAAGAATTAAGTGTCAAAAGGAAGTATATACTAAATCTTTCAGAATTGTTCAATACAATTGTACCTTATAACTCCACACTTAAGGAAAAATAGGTAACGCTGAAAAAGACAAATCGATCGCTGAAGCATGTGATGATTGATCGTATTCCTTGTAATGACACAATAAAATGCAATTCGCTGGGTCAAAATATCGATTATATAGTGCAAACTCAGGTAAAATTAATATAAATTCTAGATCATTTACCAATTATCATGCATCAATGTAGCATAGCTGACATATACAAGTAACTTTATAAAATGTAACAATTTCATGAGGCTTGATGAGTGATATGCTGGGTTGCAAGAGCATTACAATGTCAAGTTGCGCAATTTATGCATGCAAACCCACTGACCCCTCCTATCTAATCGCTTAGCGGTCTCAGTTTGCTACAGTATTGCTGTTCGCAATTATTCAATATAATCTCTTGATCTGCTTAGTTTATAGAACATAGCTAATTAAGTTAACAGCTATCATCATTTTTTTTCGGCGTCTTAGTGAAAATGATACACAAGGTACATTCACTACAGCTATTGTCTTGTTTTCTGTTATAGAGGTAGCAATGAAATTTTCCCCACATACTTTGCAAAATTATGGCGTTCGATAACCGTGTTACCCATGATCACTCATTGATGGGAGTAGAAATGCAATTGAAAATGTTTGATGTTTGTGCAATCGCTTGAGATATCAGTTGTTGAATCACATGGGATAATTTCGCCGCGCGTGGAAAGCTTTGCATGTGTTACCAATAACGTTATTTTCATTGCCTTAAAGCATATTAATCAACTACGGCACACCCGTACAATAATCTTCTTCTGATTGTTGCACTCCTCTTGTCAGGAAGGATAAGCATGAGGAGGTATCGCTAGTTGTTTTACCTGCCAGATTATCTGCAAATATGTGAGCAGACTGAATACATACTGACGCACTGACCGTGTGACAGCCGACGACCCGTCAGTACTATTTGATTCTTTGGTACCTGACACTGTTTCTCTGCTGTGGAATACTTGCAGCTGTGTGTTCAGGATCTGCATGCACTACCGTAAACAGTTACTGGACTATCAACTATCAAATTACCAGCTAACAGGAATACATCATAACTTTGCTACTCGGTGACATTTTAATACTGGAGGTCTAGGTCGATAGCACGAGCTTGGGATGCAAATGCTTTGAATGTTAATTGTTCTCTTTCAGTCTAACATATCAAGAACAATTGATTAACAGCCTAGTCTACATATGAATAGGCCATACGTTACACCGTAACAATTTGAAGCACTGCTCTCCCATACAAGCTGTCGTTACGGCGGCTAGTGTACGGATGATCGGAGCACGTGGGCATTGCCTCTGAAGTACTTATATCCCATTTATATAGACGCGATGGTCAAACCCACATACAAATCCCTCGTCAGACAATATATATTTATATTAACCAGATAAGGAAATCAAGTTATACATGCTGTGTGAAGGTACAAATGTTATGCAACGCTGCCGTACATTCGTCCGAAATGGTCATCTCTGATTTAGCTAAATTATAAAAGAATTGTAACAATATCAATACAAATGAATTGCCTTCAAAAATTTATGACAATATGTACCCCCGATATATGCAACAAACAATCAATTGGAAAAAACGCATGTGTGATATTTGATATGCAAGGCGAATATAAAATATCGGCTGCATTTGAGCATCAACGACATAGCATGGTCACTGGTAATGTCAAACTGTTTGCATTGGCAGTTTCTGCCTGATAATATTGGTCTTGGACACTTTGCCTGCAAATCATATGTAGCAGAAGCTATTTTATTGGACATTGATGTCATAGCCAACCTGTTTCGAAACAAGAAAGCGTAATTAGAGTTTGGAACGCGGAATCGAAGCGTTTTATCTGAGCAATCTTAGCTTCCTATTCAGCACAAATGCACTTTTCGGAGGGTCTGGAGTGGGGAGAGGGTATACAATACATTCGAATGACCTTCTCTTTTATAGCAATTAAAGAATCTTTTTGCGTTAAATAAACAAACAGTGCGTTAAGCTTGAGGTTGGCAATATCATTCGATATGTTCCTTTTGTAGCTCTATCTTTAACAAAAGTAAATCAAGAGGTTAACTATCAAGCACCATAAACGCACGAAAGGAACAAAATATATCTGTCCAATCTGCTCCCTATAAATGTCAATATTAAATGATGCTAAATCGAAGTTTGCACCACGCGCTGCTTTGTCAGGTCACACAGATCACAGGGTGCTACCAAGCAGATATTTTGTAATGGTGAATTTCTCTCACTTTGTCTTTTGGTGCATTAATCTCATTGCGCTTCATAAGCTATGCACCCGTGCCTTTTGTAACATGTACTGTTATCGTCAACAGTAATAATCATGTTTTATATCTTATCAATATATTCCAAATCTTTTTACAATATATGCCAGCCGAGGAGGGTAACCTGGGGAAAGGAATGGCTTAGTCTAGCGCTGATTTGAAGGGGTTAGCCATGCGTAAAACTTCTCCAGGCCTGTAAGCGTGGATCATATGATTGTCAAAAGGATAGCGTTATTAGGACCAGCTGCTTGGCGGAAATAGAATCAATAAGACGAGCAGTCAAAGGCTATTATATCTTACATATGATAAATCTTGGTATGAAAGAATGCCCTTAATGGGAACGATATGCAATTAATTCTTGAATAGCACTGCAATTGCCTGCCTTTTTCATCCATATAAACCGAATGAGTGACGAGGTAATCTCATTTACACTGGTGTCTAACCTTTCCCGGTGGCATAGAAGAAGAATCGATACGTCCTATCGATCTGATTGCCATTGACTGACTGTAAAACGACATATTGCGTTTGTTACCGCGCAATTTACACATTGGAATATTCAATATGTGTTTTATAAGTGACATATATCTTAAGAGTATACTTTTATGCTGCAAAGTATGTTGGGTGAAATTGGATATTGGGGGAGTAATTACTAACAAGAGATCGATGTTGGGTCCGATTATAAACAACACGTAAGCAAGATCGCATACTCCCAGACCTGAACAGCAGTAGCTCTAATATATATATAAAGCAAAAGCAGCCAATGACTGAACATATATGTGAGCCTCTTCCTATGAAGCGTTAAACGCTACGCAGTATTGTGGTAGAGTGATGCAATATAAAGTTAAACACTTATATAAAGACTTCGGTGACAATGTTGTTTGGATTACTGCCTGGGATCTAAGTCCGTAATAGTCAATCTCATCACCAACGAGAAATGACCGCTGTTCAGTTTAGTTATCGCAGTGTTTTGGGTTGTTTTTCCATTAATCAAGAATAGTGCAATGATTGTGCTAGGCAAATACTGGCGATAAAACATGTTTCATCGTTCCTCCAACGTCAAATAAAATGTGTCAGTGGCTGATAAGATCAGACTTGTCTATGCATTATTCAGCTTGGTACCTGTTGCATAGGGGCTTGTGCAAGCACATTAATGTCTAAAGCCGGAGAGGGAGAGCAAGTTAATGCGCTTTAACAGAGACTAGGCCTGGGAGCATTGCATCGATACTTATTGGTAAGAATCAGCTGCGGTGATGATACATGCTGGGTCTCGAATGGCAAGCAGTTATCCCTGAGGGCAAAGACGCGTGACTGAAGGATGATAATAAAGGTATATGTATAGTGTTGAACCATTTTGCTCCGGTTAGCCAAGCGTAGAAGCCTCCATAATTTAGTATCGCTCACTTTCACATTATTTGATCCACTAACTTCTCGGCGAACTAATTCCGTTCTGGCTGACTTTTTAATTTCCATGGTTGAGTAATATCGACTCATTGATGATATTCTGCTGTAATCTGGGATTTGGAATGAAACGTTTATAATATATATATAATCTGATATCATATTTTGTTCCTGAACTCCGTCCCAAGTTGTCAGCATACAACGATGTTGATGAGTTATTGATATGAAATGCTGCCCCTTAAAAGTCAAGCCCTCACAATGAGTTTTGGAATGGCGTTCTGGTAAACAATAATTTGACCTTATGATGAAAAAGCTGATTTGCACCGATTATTAACTTAACACCTGCAGCTTGCTATATAATGGTGGTCTGTCGCCTTCAAGATTCCATACTGCCAATTTGACCGATGAGATGCAGCATTGCCCTTTAATGTATTCAGATGATATCATAAATTTGCCGTAATAGCATAGAGTTAGAGATATTATCAATAATGAAAACATCCGCCTAATGACGCAGATATGCTTCTTCCAGTCCTGCAGACAGAACTTACTTGCTATTTTGTTGAAGCCATCGATATTGCGTCCCGAGAGAATGCGACGATTATTTCTTTGTTGGTTATGTAAGTCAGTTTCAAGGTCGATTTTAACCAAAGCAGTTGTAACCCAAACATTCATTTCATGCCGCAAATTTACATACATATTTTATTCATATCTTGTTTGCTAATATTATTTCATATATAAGAGGTTTTAATATTATATTACTAAGCAGATCTTACTAAGAAAGTTCGTGCCCTGATAACGTAAATACTTAACCAGTCCCTGAACCACATGACGCCGTATAAAACCTGCGTTTGTTACATGTCCAATTCGTGATATGGAAAAGCGAAATCGAAATGAACCCCTACGATAATCATTTGGATCAAGAGAGAAGTTGTTATATTGCGGCACGATTTAGGGCGTGATTGTGAACGTGAAGATGCTTGAATTGCGGTAACATCATCCATACAAAGAATTATAGGATTTCTGGTTGTTCCATTAATTCCTATCTAGTACGAGGCAATTAAAACATAAGGACCATAACGATTAAGTATAAAAGTGAGACCATCATCCCAATCTTCTGCATTGCTTTTTTAATAAAGACAACTACCCACTCTCCCCTGCCAGCTGTAAGATCTCATTCAGCAGTTTAAAACAAATGCCTCCATTCTCTGTTATCCTTCTTTGGTTTGTGAATCTTACGTATTTGTATGGGTTGTTTAGACTAATATACGCCCGCAATTCATTTTGATCACTGTCGTATTATTCAAGTCTAGATCCAACTTTCTAGATTATACAGTGTGATGTGTTTACAGATCAAACAGGATATTAATACCATAAATATGATCCAAAACGCTTCGATCGAAATGAGACAACGCCCAGTGATATGCATGAGGATTATCCATGCGATGGCAAAATGATTGTGCATTTCCAATATAACGCACGTACGTACTATCGATATGCCATTCTTTGTTATCTTTATATGATATTAGAGTGAGGAAATTGCATTTGGGAGGTGTCGCCATAATTATGATTGATGTGCGTTGCAGCCTCTGCCAAATCATTAGAGCTACTCGTTAAATATGGATAGTCTATCCCCGTGCTTTTTGGTGAGTGTCGTGTTATGAATGTTTTCAAGTTGAGGTCCAATCAACGTCTCCCAATGACCTCTTGGTAGTGTCGCGGGCATGATTAAATTGTTAATCAGGTGCATGTTCTCAAATAAAAAGCTTGTAAGACAGCCATGTGGTGCAAAGGTGCGCTCGATTCATCTGCAACCACAATCGCTCCCCGGTTCCGTTTATTAAAAAGCACACGCACAGCGTGATTTGCGAAACTAAGGTAATGTGCACATACTAAACTTGTATTGGTATCCGGCGATGCCCAGTTATCGCTGACGACTATTTCCTCATCACATGTGATGTGTATCGATGCTCGTTTGAGTTATATGCCATGTGCGTACCCATACAAATCTGCCTCGTCATCTAACGGAGAATAAAAGGTATTTTTAAAAAAAGGTGCGCATTTGTTAAGCCCGTTAGAAATATTCACCGTCGAGACTTGCCAACCACGATTTTAATTTCAAAATTATCGTCTTGGATTTTATAATATCCCTTGCTACTGATTAATACCTTTGTTCCCAACGATGTCATCATCATAATACATCACAAGAACGGTATCTATGCTCCATGCAGCACAACAGCAGCTCAAATGCTTCAGCGATAACAGCAGTAATGCTGCGTTCCAAATAAAGCCAACAACTTGACCTTGGAGTGCTTCGTTAGTCTTGGATACCGCAAATGCAGCTAACGTTGTACGCTAAACGCATATAAAAGCGATTAATCTCGAAGTGCTTGGCTTGAATTTGTGCTCAAGCTGAATGACCAGCCGAATGTTAAGCTGGTCCACGATGTAAGCATCTGTAATGATAAAGCCACATGTCATTACCAGCATGTTTCAGATTATATAGCTGACTTCATCCCATTTCTACGTGCAGAAATATGATATTATTTATGATTGTTATCAGTTTTAATCACCAAGTTCTCTGTGACTAAACAATCCCTCTCATTGTGTTAGTTAGCACCAAATGATCATGGCACATGTATGACACATTGAAAGACGGTGCAGGTAAAACAAATGCTCGAAGGGTAGAAAGGTAGAGGAGTTTGTTCACAACTCACAAATTTTCGCCAAACCTCATAGAGTTCCTAAAGGCTTTTTCTTTTCCTGATTGTATCCCTGAAATATATTGATTAATTCGATCTAATCCATTAAATATGTTAGATACACACACAATATCTCCATGTTAATGACCTTGCATGTCTCTGTACCTGCAAGGTATAATGACCGTGTTAATCAGCTCTTGTAACGGTTCCCAGTAGATGTCCAATTTAGAATTAAGCCCCCTGTTTTACCAATAGGTAGTACATTTTTCGAAGTAAAATGGTCTTTACCAATCGGTCGTTGACCAAGGCATTAAAGCCTTAGTCTACATATTGGCGAGTAGCCTAAAGACCAACCGCGCATTTCAAGTTTTGAGCATTCCAATATAATGTACGAATGGTAAACTCTATGACATAGTCTTAAGCAGCTATTTAAAACGTTTCGAATTGAAGAGTCTCATGGCTGCACAATGCTTGTGTTGGGATTGCACTTCGTTTGATGCCCATGCCAAACACATACAACCGTCATTCATTAGTTTGCACGACGCAAGTCTCGCCAGAACAGATGTACATATGTGTAAATATTAAATACACCTTGCAATCTGCATATTTTGACAGAGTTATATGATGGAACATTATTGCCCATGTTGCCTATCATCCCCCAAAGTGAATGGTATCCTTCATCTTTAACAACAACAATCTGTGTAGGGATCATTTAAATATATGGTAAACAGTATATGGGTTAAGGGTGACACTGCTCAATTCTCTTTTCAAGAAACTTTTACTCTGTGGCATGAACTGGCGAAGTCTGTGTTGTCCTGGATATCACAACTCGATGCAATTTTTCTGTGTCAGGAAGTATATATTTATCATAGCACCCAACACCACCTTCGCTTAAATGTTTTAGAGTTGTAGCTTGATGGGCATCAAGACGATGAACGTGCTGGTACTTGAATCGACATTGTGGCGGTTTACGGCAAAATGTGCAAGGGTCTATGCTACATTACACTGTAATGCACCATTACTGTTATCCATCTCTATGATGTGGGATACTTAATGTTAGTTCCACTTTATCCTTTGAGTATCTATTATTCGTCTTTAATATTTTATGACGACCAAACTCTATTATAGATTTGTTAAGGTCCATCGCAGTGTTTACTATATCAGCCGTATATTAGGAGACATGGCACATCCACAACACAAACGTTGCAGTAAAATTCTTCTCTTCTCTTTGTTCACTCGTACATTTCTCTCGCACGTCAAAGGGAAGAGTACAAAATCAAGCAGAGTCAGTCAAGTTATAATGCCGATCGGTAGGTTTACGAGATCTATACTCGGCACTCTCGCAGTGCTACTTTGATACCATAAGAACAACTCATGTTGTATGGTTTAATCCGTTTATTTTTAAACTCCACATCGTGCCCTTAAAGGTATACTCCACTGTGACATAATAGGTATGGGTCTCGTTGTAATTTCAGTATAGTGGCCGCCTGTGATTGGTCAGCCAATTACAGGTAGAGCTGTTCTCATGAGGGGACATGGGATTGGGTATATTTGAAGGGGCGTCCAAGTTTCGGGAGCTTAACAGGATCCGAAGCGGGTGGACGCGACTCCAATATATACAGCATAAGACCGGTTATAAAATGGTATCAAGTCAATGAATCTCGTACGCGAACTTGATATATCTGAGCCGCTTCAGGCCACTACAGAAGGCACAACACTCAACTAAAAAGTATGCATTATGATTTATCATCGCGCAATAATGTTCCAACATACTGTGTATTTTCCGCAACAGTCACGCATCCTAACGCGCGCAATAAGCGCATTTTCCGCAACGTGCGACTCGAACTCAGCCGATTGCCACGGCCCACTTAAGTATCTACTTATCCAAGGCTCTAGAATATGGACCTCACGGGGAAGCGCATGCAATCGATTTTCGCGCGCGCAAGCGTCAATCGTTTGTAACAGATCAATCAGCTACTTTGTTCCTCTAATCAATGATATGATGACAGTGTCACAATGGTTAATATTTAGAACAATGACAAGTTACTGGTTCCAAATCTAGAGCTTTTTTACGATAAATGACGATGACAAAGATCAGTGGCGCATTGGTGTAGCGCCAGTGTCTTAGTGGTATGAATATGTATGCTGCATCATAATATAATGAATTGGTTGCATAAAATCGACTTTATAGTAACATTCTAGCAGTATTGAGTGGTCGGTAAATTGTATCGTACCAAACGAGCATAAGTGTGATAGCTGACGAACGTCATTTTTACGCCCTACCGATCCACAGAAATGTGACTATGGCTGTATATGCTTGGCTGAGCAGCCTGGTATCATAAGCACGTTAAAGCTACGACGTAAATCATCAAAATGTAAATCGTGGTTTTATCACACTCTATATTGCAACGGTGATATGGCTGAGAATTGGTTATGAAGTAATTGTGTGACGGAAATCTCAGTAATCGACTCAGCAGCCGTTGCGCGCTTCATCCAAAAAGAGCATGGACAGTATTTCGTTGCTTGGTTGCAGGTGAAACCTGTAAATATCATACACTTGTGCTAAGACTCGAGTAATCGTCAAGGTGACCGCAAAAAGCCTGACTAATTGGTAGGCAACAACAACAATACGAATAAATGATCGGCGTATGAATGTCACAACATCAGTAAGGACCGCGAGCAATGCTACTGAACAAGGCCATTACCATAAAGTTAATTTACATTGTAATTAGGTGGGGCCCAGTCACCTGCGTTCAAAAACAAATATGTAGAGAGTTTTCGAGCTGCTTGAGTAATGACGTCGTGATTTGCAATCAGTAGAAGGTGGTCATGCATATAAATATATATATATATAAATATATATATAAATATATATATACATATATATATATATAGAGAGAGATACATATATACATATAAATATATATATATATAGACGGAGAGAGAGTATATATATATATATATACATATAATATATATATATATATATATATATATATATATATATATATATATATATATATTATATATATATATCTATATATATATATCTATCTCTATCTCTCTATCTCTCTCTATATATATCTATATATATATATATATATATATCTATATATATATATATATATATATATATATATATATATATATATATATATATATATATATATACATATAAAACGATTAGTGCTTAGTAGAGCAAGGTGAATTTCGCTAGCTGCTAATATTTCTTTCCCGAAGTGTGGCGCTATCTGGAACATACCAAGCACCCATAGTAATTTCGATGCAATGCACGTATGCGTAATTTTCATAAGAGATCATAAGGTAATGAAGTCACGAAATGAAGCCAAATTCGGCTATTGGAAATAGTCCATAATCGGCGTTGGCGTAGGAATCCATTGTAATCGTGTTATGTGAACCCATGAATGTTTGGGTTATGGTGTGTAGTAAAACCCCTCTTTAATAACACTACAGTTTGTTGACCTTAACAACAATTTGCGCATAATGTTCCATTGTCCGTTTCAATCGTTGAACCATTTGCATCGAACTGATAACAAACTATTTAATGATAACGTTATAACAGCTTCATGATATGGTTTCGCTGTAATTAGGGATTCGAGGCTACTCAGAAGGTTGACTGGTTTTTATAGAACTTTGAAAAACACCCTGGCCGGTAATTTACGAGCTCTACATTATATCATAATAAAGATTTTGAGAGCTTTATAACAAGTGGTGCCTTCAGAATTAAGGTAACAGTTCGTACTCGGTAAAAGCTTAATCATCATACGTAGCTTAAGAAGAATGTACATGCTAAAACATGACCAATCATTAGCACGTAGAGTAATATTATGACTCAGATCGTATGTGTTGAGTAAATCCTCAGCATAGCTCTCATTCTATAATGAACCCTAAAGCCAAAAAAAATGGCGACCATGGCAATCGAAACGGAAAGAAATATTACTCTATCCAGCATTCGTCGCGCCAATCGTTTATTGTCGTATCCCGTCCAATGGATATTTATTTTTCCTCCAACGTCTAGCAGTAATGACATATTTACAGTTGTCGGCGTCGGCAAATGTCTATATGTTATCTTCTCTGGTTAACCTAGGCTCTTTCAATTTCATACTGGGGCGTCATTAACAATGCGCTGGCATTTCAGGTCAATGAATATCAGACACACCTGCCGGCAAGCTTACCTTGTCGTCGAGAAGTTATTTATTGCCCAGTCCCTCACTTATCTGATAGCGTAGGTGTCGTTATAATTAGAGATGTAGAGGGTGAAGAGGAGAAGGTGTGTGAGAGTAGCGATGATGCCTGCTATTTGTTGCATGTGACAAACGTTTACATTAATTACATCATCCCTTCTCTCAGAATATTTAATCACAGAATTGAGCAAACTTATTATCATGTCTGTCGGGAAACTAATGCACAAACAATTACCAGTAGTTAAGTACTTTGTTCGTTAAACTGTTGTAGTATACAAATGAAGAGACAAGTTGACCATTCCTAATGGTAAGTTCTGGATGTCACATTCAATTGTAATGCACAACTATGTCGTTGTTCTATTGTCGTAGCGGTTCCTATCACTACTCATAGGTAGTCTTATGACAATATATAAACGAACGAGCTCACATGTGGTTAACAGGTGTAATATTTGGGTGATGCATGAAAATAAACAGTTGGCATAACATGTCATAATTCATTTTAACCATATATCCAGTAACAAGAGTAAACATCCTACATACTATTCATATTATCACTCAGCTGTCTAAATTAGCTACGGCGTTCCATATGAATTATGTTAAAAACCTATATTGCCCTTTGATTATGTTGCTTTGTTTACAAAAGGCTGAAGTCGCGTTCACTGTTCCTCGTTAAATTCCGTTATGAACAAATGGTTATTGCGAACTACTACGCCCTTAGCTCGACCCGCTTAGAGCGAACTAAAATATAGCTGGTTATAACCAAGCAAGTTGTCTATACGGTGATGTACGGCTGTTCTTGTGAGCATCGGATGAAATTTAAATTCGTCTATCATTCGTAGTTAGGTTAACCGTAACAAATCAAACACACTGTATTAAGCTGTCTATGATCAGTATAACTAAAACTTAGAAGGAAAATGCATTTCAAGGTACGGTGCGTGTATCATACTGATCATGTATTCAATTATACATAATTGTTGGAATTAATATCCAACGTTGTGCATTGTAGATAACTCTGGCTCCGAGGTTATAGTATATTTCTGACATAAGCTCGATCATCTTTGAAATAAGGACCAATTGCAGCGTCAGAGCGCTTGCACTTCATATATTCTGGGTTATCGCTGCAGCATGACTAATTGCATTCCATATATGGCACATCGCTAAGGAAGCTGAACAAGGTGAAAAACGAAAGCATTCGCATCATTAATGCCTCTTAATCGGTCCAATACAGCCAGAACGTCCGTGCGTGTGGTGCTACAATTAGAATAAAACGTCACTTGACAGATGCTGTTAGAATATCTCAAACGTTAAGAACCGCATTTTTATAAATGCTTTACGCCGAAGTTGGGGAGACATTTAGGACAAACAAATGCTATATGAATGTGCCTTCAGTTTTAGAGCCGCTAATGAGTAACATAATACGAAATAGCGTTGCGCAAGCAGCAAGTTTCTGTGCTGGCACATATTGCGCCCTTATAAACAGAGAATATAGGGTTGTTCGTAGTGCCCTTAAACATTGTGCAATCTCTTATCTGCCATAGTAATTTCTACAACATATTATTTTGACATGTAGTTGGTTACCCAAACTGCAAGGATTGCGTAAATAAGTTTGAGACGGAAGAAAATGGTAATCGTCAAATTGTTTGCCGCTTGTGAAACTTAGTGGCACCTTTATCGATGACTGATAATGCAAATTAAGTTAGCTGTCAGAACACAACTAATATGCCCTGCATAATGAGCACCATTAGAATGAAGCTTCGTCATCACTGCAACTACTTATATGGCATTCTAAATAGATTGTAACGATGTTGCAACTTCTGCCTCATGCGTAAACCTACTGCGAGTATTGCGTTTATAATTCCGATCAATCAGTAAACTATGTGCCATATGTTGGCACCAGTAGTAATTGTACTTATTATCAATGCAACATGATTAAACCGAATCATGAATGTAATGTGCATATACTGCCCCTGCGTGTCAATGACTTAGCATTAATCGAAAAATGCCAAATACCACCGATTGTTAATAACTTGAATAACTGTGTACAAGTGGCAGTAAAATATATGCTTCTAGATAGAGAAACACTGCGTCTGCAGTTAATCAACAAGAGAACATGCTTATATGCAAAGTTAATCTCATGAATTAACTAAAAACCATTTGATTATCTTGTTTAATTCCCTGAAGAACATAGCATATAAATTTTTCTTTTTTCCTTTTCTGCATAGCACTTTAGCACTTTACAAGTCAACTGTAAAATGTAAATGCATTAATTAGGCCGTGCCGTCTGATCGATTCTCTTCTCTAGGGCTTGGGCTAAATTTGACGCACGATAACTTGAATCTTAGGAATCAATAAATTGCAGGAACAATGCATTGACCGGCAACAACCGAATATGGGCGCGCTTATCATGCAGCGTTTAAATGGGTATTTTTTTGTGCATCGCAATACAACCAAAAGGAAATGTTCATGCAAAGTATCCCTGAACTTTGCTGAAATCTATTTTGCACATTGAGCCAGCCGCTAAATATATTCAAATGTAGGAACCCCGCTGGAGCGAGGAAAAGGCCGGTAGAAGCAGATATTAGGTCCCGGCTATTCAGAACCTGATTGAATGGTTTCCTAACAAATTGATTGTTTGTGGAAAATGGAAATTATACAAATTGCTCTAATCCGATCATTTGCTGGCAGCTAGCGCCAATGCGTAGTTGTAAAATGGGATCGACTGTAGTCGTTGGTTTCGGTATAGAAATCTGTCTTTGTCTGGAGAATAGGCTTCTGCCAAGGTTTCCATGGAGAGCCTAACAATGTTAACTGATGTTGCTATGACGAGCAATTCAGTACAAGGCTATGGGGCATTTCATTCTCTCGTAACTATAGGTTTGATAAAGTCCAACCTACTTTCTCATGTGATTGGCCGATATTCAAAAAAGCGTTTTTGGTGCAATGATAACTGTTTGTCGTGTCATACATCGGTGATGGGAATAACGACGATTGGGTTAATTCAATGAACTATGCTGCCAGTACAGCCAAACGGTGGCTATCGTCTTAAAAACAGTCAGCAGTGAATGAACCGTTGCGCCTGCGAAAGAAAACATCGAACCTAATTGTTACTGTTGCAGTTCCAGACTGTTGTCACAACCTTACAATGATTAAAACATATTGTTGCAAAGATCGATAGATACACTGCCTTTGTAACGGGTAACAAGAAATGGATATGAGTCCATATCACAGTACAAAATACTTACGGAAAGTAGTGTAGCATGTCAAGATGTATTTGAATCAACGACTTCATATTGTCTACATTTGCATTCACTCCTGGCACAGTAATGGAAGCTTCAAGACAGTTGTGACGTTAACTAAAAGTAATGGTTAAGGAACAAAACATGTTTTTCGGTTTCCGTTTCCCCACAGAATAGACAGCTAATCGCTAAGCTTAATTGTCGCTGAGTACACTGGCTAGTCTACAGCGGACCATTTTTTAGATAATCCAGACCTAAATGCGTAATATTTGTGTACATCGAGTAAACTCATAAAAAGCGTTTGAAAAACAGTTCATCCATTACTAATATTGTGGCGCTTCTTTTTTCCAATCGGTTTGGCAGGTCCACTATGTGCTCGTTAATTGCTTAATATGCCGAGGATACATATAGCTCTTGGAGTGCTTGCGACAGAAAGCGGACTCCACATGGAGATGCGAAGGTCATGCGGTAAGGTGTTTCTTTTTTAATTGGTGTAACTAAGAATTTGCTCACGTTCGCTTGCCTTCTAGGTTGGACAGAGGGATGAGGATGTGACTTTCCGTATCCCAATAAGAACCATCTCTCCTCTCCTATATATCAAAGGGGTGCTCTACAGTTCAATAGCATAGAGTGTTTATGATCGGAGAAAAGAATGCAAGCCAACAGCTCTCTGTGGCGATAAAAACATTCTGAGGAACAATAAATCAATAAACGTTCACCCCGGCATACTAATTCAGACTGATTAGATAAATATAATTCACTAGTATTTCTCATGTCTGGAAAATGATTACGCATTCGGTGAAGCATATATATAACAAAAACCAAAAAAAAAACAAGTTAGCGAAATTTCCAATGCTTGCCATTACCTCCGCGGAAAACTTTAAAAATGCTATCTGTAACCGTTAGTGCTCATAAACGATACGTTACGGCCTGCACAGCCGCCGGCTCCGTGAGATTACGTCTCTGAAGCTTCTGAGATTGCAATGTGGGCCATCTCAGATAGTTCCTTTGCGGGTACATGATAGGTAAAGTGGACAGATGAGCTTCTTTCAAAGAAGCGTGAGTGTTTGTAAAGAGATCATTCGTATTCTGGACACACGCAAATGGCGTATATTTGCCAGATATAACTGTCAAATACGGTAGCCATTAAATTAATCAAACAAGCCATGGCTTGGGTATTTTTGGATTATTGTAGCATTATTCTTTTCTTGCTTAACTGTTTGGAAACAAAATCAATTGATGATGCAGGAATAAGGTTACTGTGAATATGTTTTTTTATCGGTATGTCCT
The DNA here is from genome assembly GCA_034190875.2 of Urechis unicinctus. NCBI lineage: Eukaryota > Metazoa > Annelida > Polychaeta > Xenopneusta > Urechidae > Urechis > Urechis unicinctus. Next base: position 10,000,155 of record CM067356.1, read on the forward strand.
GCAACACGTAATATGACCAAGTATTCAGCTCAAAAGCTTAATCATTATGATCATTATGGCTGACGTCTCTCGGAGGGCGTAACGTGTAAGTGGTAACTGACAGTGATTGGGTGGCTTTAAAAACTTGTAGCATTCGGAATGGTAAATGAAAATAATGATCGTTTCATAAAGTCATGTAAATGCCGCATGGTGGTTATATTTTACCCAAATATTAACTAATTAATAGTCATCGCGTCATGCAACGCGCACTGCAATGCAACAGTAATCGCATGTTCATCCTAGGTGATTGCTGTGTCAAAGCAAAAGGTTATTCAAATATCAAAGTAGCTCTTAAGCTTCCCTTTATTGCTCAGTTTTGCTATGTTGGTACACTGTTGTCCTTACTTGAGAATGAATGAATGTTACATCAGCATCCTGACCGGTCTTTCCCCTTTCACGGCGTCGTTGATTCGATTATGTCTCTTAGAGCATCGTATATGTGCCTCGCGTTAGCAATGAGAGGACTACTCATGAGGAGTAAGTAATTACACAGAAGGTGGTTAGTCCTGCGGGAAAATGGATAAGCGGTATTAGCGCCAATTTAAAAAAATAGAATGCTACGGCTTTCTTTGCAACTGCAATAAATTAATTTTTACTCTAACTGCAATATCTTAAGTTCGATAGTTAGCTTAACCAATTATCTATGCAACGTAATCTTATAGAAATTAGAGACGGCAACAGGATTTTCTCGCCACCTTTACTCGCTGAATGACAATCATATAATGACGATTTCTCGGCTAAATAACAAACACCATCATTTATCACAACACCTTTCACTCATCTCAGCAGAGTTAGTTGATTGGTTCGGTACCTATCGAGCTAAACCAAATTGCAGTCGACCGCTTCCAAGCTTATTAAATTTTTACATTTATTTCGAATTCCTTTTTGACCGAAATGTTGTAACCTTTATTTTGTAGCAGCCTTTATATCGAGGGAAATGTTATTAACGCAACGCTCTCTTGGTGTTGAAAATACCAAATCAATAATCTTTCGTCTTGACAACAGCCGTTTGATTCCAAAATATGAAATAATTGAGGATCGTAATGAGTTTTTGCGCATGCTCGATTTTCTGGTGTTATCGCGCATAATTTGATATCTAGAAGTGCCTACCATGTGCAATTATTCCAGTCAAACATATGTCATAGGACTTAACATAGGCAATGAATATAACGAGGTTGACGACTGTAGCAATACTAATCGGCCAGTCGGCTGTTTTCATAGCTGAAATGTAAGGCTTTTTTACAATAAACATGTAAGATGGGGGTTGTCTTTTATTATCCCTTAGCAAGTCTCCCATTATCCAGCTTGTTTGGTCACTACAGTGGTGTCACACAATTTCCAAGACACATGTAATAAACAAGGGGTTTATGCTCTTTCGTTGATCTGTCAACGTATGATACGAGAAAAGAGTTGTATGAACTGTAATCAGAAACTTGTCGCGTCAATCGGTTCGCTTATCTAAGCCATGTCCGAATCGTTGCTGCGTTTACTACTTGCTATGCCGTTAATCATGCCTAAGGGATGTATGATATATCTTTCTCTGGCAACACGTAACAAGATTAAATAAATAGTGCCCGCCCTCTTTTTTGACAGCTATTAATTTTGCAGATGCTTGGACAAGCTTTTCATTGTACATTACCGTATGAGGGAAGATCGCTGTAACACATTCCACAATATATGCTTAGCTGAGGCTTTGCTTTGTCAACTTTTCCCCGATCCGTGAACAGCGCGGTGGCCGGCGGTTTATCACGAGACAACGTGTGCGCCAGACCCCCTTTATGTAGAAACAAGATGTGAATTTTGCAAGTACCGCATACACAGCAATGCTTACATTTCGCGCTCATCTTCTAACAGTATGTGCGGTTGCTTCGAGTCCCTTGTTGTCTCCATTAATATGTATATTCTCCAAAGCTCTCATTTTTCACGTAATTGCCATTGCGACGGCCGACAATTTAAGAAAGTAATTCTTAAGCCATTGCTGTTAACGTTAACACAATGCTAATTGATCCTCGAATAGTAATTCTTTTATGGCGTAGCGTATATTCATAAAGTAACTTACAAGCATCGCTAAACTTTACACATTTGCGATTGTCGGACACCAATCCGTTTGCTTTCATCCCGATACAGAAGGTTGCATGCAATATTGTTAATTCCATTGCATCAACATTGAGTTACAAATGTAGTCTGCCAACTGATGTCAACAAATTCGCCATATCATACCAGTAAACCGAGTGATAAATCTAAACCATGCAGCCAATGCATAAGACATAAGTAGTATTGCGCGTCTGTGGCCCTATCAAACTACGATTCTTCGTATGTATTATTTGAAGTCAGTAAAAGGATATATGTAGGCTACAATACATACCCACATCAAAGGCATCAGACTGGATGTAAAAGATTGCTGTTACTTTGAAATAGGCTTTTTGGCGCGTAACCCAAAGCTATTCAGTAGCAACAATTGCTGGGCAAGATGTCCATCTATCTAGCTGCTGGATTAAAGGGGCGAACATTTGGATTTCTGTTACAGCAACTTGTCATCTCACATAATGTTTTTGTGCATATTCCCCTTCGTAGACATAAGAAAGACATATTGCGTGTTACATTTCTTATTGAAAGGCCAAGGCATCATTTATCGCACACGCAGATCGTCTTAAAATCATACTCCGTGGTTATTTTGTTTAGCTCTGATATCTCACAAACCTCACTCAACTTATGTTTTACCTGACACAAATTTGTAAAGAAGGAACCAACACGCATTGACAGATGATCCATTTAAGACATTCCGTCACTTTTATTCATCATCAAAGGTATGTAACAGGAATATTATTAAAAGTCGATTCCCTGTCGGCGACAATCGTAACAAATTTTGTGGATTAAAACGGTTCGACCCACGATTGGTGCTAGCTGTGCACTAATTGTCATGTATATGGCAATTTTGCATGTTATATGTTATATCCATATCAATGACCAAAATGGATCGATTTGTACAGACAGGATTTTGCAAGAGCTTCTGAACAATGGTAAGCAATCAACACAAACTGATAGATTATGAAGCAATTTTGAATGTTATATGTTATATCCATATCAGGTTAGACCCTGATCCATCTGATTTCGAGCGCATGATTTTGAGAGAGCTTCTGAACTTTAAACGTAAGCAAGACAAATATTGACGCGCGTGTTGGGAGAGGACAAATCGACAACCGTCGCGTTTCACAATGAATAATTGACCTGAAGTCTCATATTAATGACTACTTTCTCTCCTGAACATTATCCCTGCTGATATTATCTGACATCTGCGGCATGACATCGATATATATATATATATATATAAATTTGCCAATGTTTTGGCATAGGAGTTTGTCCTCGTTACTCATCACCCAAATATATTTGTCATTCAGTGTCAGGTGAGATCAATTGTTGTTGATTTTGGCAATTTCGTTGAACAATGAGGCTCTTTTATTATGATATTTGGGGCATGTGATCATGAAATGCGTTTCGTCTTCTGTAGCTTGCATTGCGCAACACTGACATATTCTATCATTTAGATTGGAGATGGTTCCCCTCATTGATTCTATATTTAATGGATGGGAGCTCAGGCGTAGTTGTGATACTGCAGTTCCGTGGTTGATATTGTCCATATTTAGTTAGTATTCTAAAGTGTTGTTTGAAAAGTTTGAAGGTTTTCATTTGATTTCCCCCATGTCTTCCAGATAGGCTGTTAGTGTTATTGAGTTTGTTGCACCAGAACATAATTGTACATGTTGTAACATCATTTGGTTATGTTTCTCATAATCTTTCTGGTCAGCCAATAATCTTAGGAAATATTTATCCTGGTTCAGCATAGAAATGGCCATATGTTATCATTGAAAGTACCATGCAAGTGGGAAGTACACCTCGATGAAAAAAATCATAATTTCTAGCAATGCTATTTATTTAGTATGCATTACTTTTGCTTCATGGATGCCTCATATATCACAGGCATGGGAGAAGCAAATCTATTTATAGCTAGCTGATGGATCATATATGGCCATTACCTGGCAAATGAGGAGGAGTGCAACCGTTCAGCAAAATAAATTTGTGGCTATTGAGAAAATAATTAAAGATCATTTAGTTTGAAGGATGTAACCTTAAGGATTTTAGAATATACTATAATTTGCAACTTGCATACGATTATACATATCAGAGGTATAGCCTCGGCAAAATAGCTCAGCTTATTAAATCGGACAGCCGGCAGATGAGTTGCTCACGGGTGGTTCTGCATGCTAATATCTATAGGTGAAAATTATTACGTTTGGATAAATGGATACTCTAGTCAAATGCAGGTTAGTTTGGTCAAGTGAATCCGTCTAAAGCAATACTGATACGCTGCAAATGTTCCGATTTAGGTGGATTATACATAGCAGTCTGCCCGGCATTTTATTGGCATCCCGTCTTTAGGTGATAATAACGTTACGGATAAAAGTACTTATCATGCAATGCGTGGCCAGCGTGGTGGTGTATACATAGCAGTTGCAGCGGCATTATACCCCCTTAAGAAGTTTATCATGCAATGGTGGCCGGTGGACTCGTGGAAAAAAACCATTGTATGTATACATCACTACTCATCATATTAGACTAAAGAACAAATGGTAGTTCATTGGCTACAAGGCCTCGCCATTCATGTGTAAATTGTAAATAGGTTCAATGGGCGATTTCTGTTCGTAACTTTCAGCCTGAAATGCTGAAGGGTTAATAATGTTCAGAAAGAGTCGTAGCACATATTCATGAAGCTGCGATCTATACAGCGTGGTGGTGTATACATGGCAACTGCAGCGGCATAATGGCCCCTTAAGAAGTTTTTCATGCAATGGTGGCCGGTGTACTCTGGTTAAATGAACCTCACGGGAAAAAACCATTGTATGTATACATCATCATTTTCGAATGAAGCACAAATGGTAGTTCATCGATTGAAAGCTCTCGCAATTCACGTGTTGTAAATTACTAATAGGTTCAATGGGCGATTTCTGCTCGTAACTTTCAGCCGGAAACGCGGGTTTATAAAGTTTAGAAAGAGTCTTAGAAGACACCAATTGATGAGAATGCCCTTTACCCATTGCTAAGCGAGCATTAATGCTAAATTATCTTCTCGTCATAAAGGGCAGCGTTTGCGCCCCTTCATATGCATGAATGAATATGTAGTGATTATATATTATTACAGATGCTTATCATCATCATCGTTTTGCAATTGGCCAAAAATCCGATTCATAATTTAACGTCCTCATTCTTGCGCATTCCATTCCTTATTTGCGGTATGACTAAAACTAACTTGGCTTGATAAAGAACTAGTCAGGACCGATCAGAAAGCTAGACTGAGCGGTATGGAATGCATCTAAATAATATTATTGGTAGGCACCTGTATTACATCATGAAGTAGGAATAGATATTGCAATATGATTGGCATAACAACATAAACGTCGGATCTATTTATTACCTCATGACATTGCATATTTATACTGTAATCTAATATTTACGAAATTTGATACCCGTTTATTGTTTTTGATAATATGATAGAAAATTATTTACAAACGGCCACAACTTTCAGAAGCAGATGTTTCATCTGCTTATTGGCATTTCGATTGTGTCTGTTGTGTATTTCTGAGATAAAAACATTATTAAACATTCCGGGTCGAGTGTCATCCTAGAACTTGGGAGAAAATAATAGCAGAACCCAATGCATTTATATTGCAGATTACATCAACAGATTATTGACAATTTTAAGCGAATAATGAGCAACATTAATTAACACCTACAAAAATTGATTGCAATTAAACGATTCAATTCACCAACATTATTACGTGCTCTGGAACATATTTCCAGCCAAATAACGCGCGGCAGCAATGGCAGTTTATGAATTCTGACTATCTACAGATTATTTATAACAACGCCATCTGTTGACGGATATTAGTCTGCATCGTACAATAATATGGAGGAACCTGCTGCTGTGACTTGTTTCAAAGAATTAATTTCCATCTTTATGTCATCCCCATTCGAAATACATCACGGCTGCACTGTCTAAATAACAACGAATTGGGAAAGACATCAGATACGTTATTTCACTTTAATTATTTTTATCTCTGATGCGGTTGGTCAATGAATGTAAACCTTTATAGCGATGCTCTTGCATTGGAATGTTCCATCATCATGGGGAATCCATTTTTGGCGTTAATGTTATTTCTTGTGGTGCTCATTGTACTGAAGATAGGTGATCGATGTCGGTGACTATAGAAAGAAAATACCCTGGAGTCATATTGGTCTTTTTGTCATGGAAAAAGGCCGTTGTCAATTTAGAAGTAGTCTATCAGACAGTATTGTGCACAAGGTGCGCTTTTGTCTAACTTCTTATATGGCCTGAATCAGTTAAGCGAAGTATTTGGCAGGCCACTTTGTTCCCCATATTAATTGGTTTATCATTATCAAAGGTGATATGTATTGTATTCGCAAACCGTACGAAAAATGCAAAGTCATATTTGAATATCAAATGACATCATAAACATTGCTCTAAGGCTAATTAAAAGATATTAGCCGTTATCGGTTCGAATCTTTGACTACCGCCTAGTAAATGCATAACATCGGTTCCCGACTTTAAATACCATACGCTAGTCTTCCCAGGCAATAGCAAACGGTCCGATTCCAGTGCAAGACATTGCTCAACGGCTTCACCAACTTCAAATGTAGGTCAATGTGCGCGTCTTGTTGGCCATGTTTCATTGCAGTCTTCCTGTAGATACACTCTTTAGAATGATAAATGATCCAGTCATGGCCTAACGCCGCCATAATTATTTCTTTAGGTCGACTCAATATTACCTATACATCACATTGGCGTCTGGCACAGCGATCGATATCATATTGATAACTTGATTTGTCATCGTATAAATCCTTTATCATACCTAAAAGTCGAACAAGGCGGACGTTGTGTTTTCTGAATGGATCATTATCGCACAGGAATTGAAGTTATATTTAAGTTTGACCGTGTTCAATAGGATGCGTAATCTAATAAAAAGCTTGTCGAAGCTTTTCTAAATATAAATATCCTTAATATCATATATATCTGCAAATAGAACTGCCTAAAATACATGATCGTTAAAAATTGTTATATTTGTACTGCAGTTGTTGTCATAGATTCCGTAATCATTAACCGTATGGCTAAGTACGATTAACATATTAAGTAAGTCGACATGATGACTAAATGGTTGCAATAGTTTGGTATGGATTCAAATCCACCACCAGTTGCAATATTCATCCTCGGCTACAACATTTCAACATATTTCAGCCCCAGGTTTGGTCTGATTATTTGATTGCAGATGATATTGAGACCATGGACAGTTTTTCTGACACACATTTACTATATCAACCCTGTATTTTACGATACAATCAACGTCCCAAATAATCAATGTCTAGGTTTGACAAACCTTATGTATTCTATCTTTTGCCAAAGCCTCTTGAATCGATATATTCAACTATAACCTAACAATCAAGATTCATTTGCCACATTAATGTGCAAATACGAAAGAAATAAAAAGCGTCATGTTATTTCCATTGTTTTGCACGCCATACGAAGTCAAAATGGTTACCAATTAACATTCCCACAGAAACTGTTTATTTACAGTTTCGAATGGTCGTTTTACAAGAAAATGTCGTCATGCAAATATACAGTGGATGTAACGCAACAATTCAAATATTTGGGTTTTTTTGATAATCCAATGCGATGTCTCCGATGGGCCACAGACTAAAGATAAATATCAAGTATATCCATCCAATTTTTTTGAGGTGTGCTCTCTGTATTGGATTACCCTTTCAGAGAACACTGAGAGTGGCGGAGCGCATAATTGGAGCTGATAAACTCACATATAAAACTTTGAATTCGGCATCACAAGGACAATATGTTTAAAACTCAGCCGAAAAGCAATGACAATTCACGATATAAACAATAACATTAGTCAAACCAAAGAAGTGCTTTAAAATTCCACAAATAAATCCACCATATGTATGTCTTGTTGTTTCAATATATTATGTTTGATATATGTAAATTGATTAACGTTTGTGATACTCACAGCAATATACACCCCATTATGTAAGCCAAGTTCTACGTCTCGCCAAAGCTGTATGGAAGATAAATGATGATTATGCAACAAGAAACCACAGCAAATCACTTGCGGAGCAATGTACAAGCTGATACATAATGTGGCTGTCTGCTGCTCCGTTTGTCGTCCCTGTTGATATAAATGTATTCCAAAATATAAACCCGATAACTACTGGAATGCTAGATTCCTTTCTAATTCCAGGTCTAACGTTCAGCTTGAAATTGACCTGTCCCTTGTGTGCTGCGTTTCAAACATGGATCTATCATCAAAATGCGGGAAACTAGACGTTTATGCGAGATTATCCAGTGTTGAAACTTGTATAACGTGCGGCTTCGCCAGTCATAAAGAATCAAAACATGTTACTCGAGCAAATATTGTTTCATGATGCATTTGCTATTGCTTACATTTAAATTTTTTAATTTTGTGCGCGTTTCGGTGCACAATTTGTGAGCAAATTTGAGAATGCTGATCATGTTTGATATCGCTTCTATGTATGTGATCGATTGTTACTCGGTTTGGGGTAAGAGTTATAACAGTTATCTGTGGATTAAGAAGTCATATTCCTAGCTACACTTCTTTTCTAAAGCGGTTTAAAAACTTTCAGATAACTACAAGGACAGAGTGTTTTATCCTTCAGCTTGCAACCCGGTATGCTATTGGAAACAACGGTGTTTTGATTCGATTACTGCTTGCAACTAGGAGTCATATAAAGGTAACTGATTATGCTAATTCAGCTAAGCACCTTTATGCAGCCTAAAGTGCATCTATAATGGGCGCAGATGACGTCTTCTGCATCACGCAGTAATCATGGAGCTGATTTGCATCTACAATGAATCGATGTGTACGTTAGATTGGTTGTATATCTTGCACCATCGGCGCTTAATCCCATAAGCCTAACTATGCTCAATGTTCTGAAAGTTTACATTGTTCAAGCTCATGTCACATATCAATTTCACTTAATATGCTATCGTCTCTTTGCCTCGTTAATACGTCACTTTATTTAGTCATAAATTCAATAGAAGTGGTTTTTTTTGCGCATATCTTCCTACCTAACATGTTATTGCCACTTGAGGTCAAAATCGATTGGTAAATACGACAACGAATTTGTGGTTGCATTCAGAAAAATAGCCAGAGGTAAGCCATATATAAGTCAGCCAAGATGGGTTTGTAGCATTATTTGACACGTTGTTGCATTCACAACGAATTATTTGACGCTTGAACGTCAGTCAGTGACAGACGCATGTGTCATATGGGATGTGTCGTCAGGGTAGGATTGAACACGTACAAACTACCTGTGTAAGTACATTACCGATATTACTCTTGCCTGTTCATGTTAGAATACTCTGGTATTTATGAATTGCACTTCTAAGCACATACGTGTCGTATGCGTGAGAAACGTTGTTTAGGTGACGATTGGATTCTGCCTATCGGCCACAATTCGTTATAATCGAAATAATAAGCTAGCAAGATAACGACAATGATCTGTTCGCTATCATATTTACATTTGGCACCAACAGTATGAAAAAAACATTCTATAAAATGAATGTGAGCATTGTTTTGTAATGTACAAAATAAACTGAATTAGATCAACCAAGTTGAACATTTGTCATAAATATGATATTTCAACTTATTGGTTAGACTCAAATGGGCATAATCGCAGCTGCCATTAAGTCAAATACGGAAACTGAGTGCAAAACGACATATTTAATTGAAATATACGCTGACATTACCTGGGTTTGAACTATGTAACCTTTACTTTGAGCCAGCAAATTGCATTTGATGGTATCAATAAACGGAATACGATCATGAAGCAGATACTGCCATAAATGACATGTCGTATACCAGCAGTACCCACTCTTTCTTACCTTCAAACGATCATTCATGTTAGGTTGTGATGGTGGTGTGCAGCTTAGTAGTACATTTGGTTAATTAATTCTAGATGAGTTGTAATAAAAAACAACCGTTTCATACTGCTTGTTGATGCTTATTTCTTCTGAACGATCAAGCTAGGAATGGCTGTCTGTATGGTTCACGGTCGTATACCGAAACTACAAAGCAGAATACACGTTGTTGCTGTACGATAGTTTCCCTGATATTGAACGGCATACTTTCAAGCAGCTTAGGTTAAGGACTATCTTAGGATTATTTCAGGTATGATACCAGGTTACCACATGTTCACAATGTCAGGCAATAGACAGCGCAGAACGAACTGGACACTTAATTGGAACATTACCCACGGTAAGAAAACTTTAGGGGAGTAATTGTGACGAACGCAAACCTCGCAATGGCTATATCAACGATTAAATGTGAACCAATGTGAGAAAGAACATAATTTTCTATTCCGAATGTTAAAGGACGTTACGTCAAACTGACGATCCGATGGAACGGAGATGATCATGGAATTACTTTCGCAAAGTTTGAAATGCACCGCGTGACCCACACGCACCTGGTAAAGTGGAGATCATCTACAAAGTTGTTTGGTAGTTGTCGACCCGACCGGTCACTCTAATGATACCACGAATTTGTGGTAAAAATAACCATAGGTCAGCCAGAAAAGATAGTTTGTGTAGTACCATTGTATACGTTGCTGCATTCAAAACGAATATTTTGATGCGTGGACGTTGTCACAAGCAGATCCAAATATATGTGAATAATTAATCTGTATGGTAGAAAACTAACGAGCAGGCCATATTATGGATTGTTGACTGTTAGTTAATCATGTTCAAAACAGAAGGAACCATCATCTACTTAATAACATCGGATAAGCTATATTCTTCGGGTCATTTTGTTGCCATTTGTATCCAACACACAAGGTTTTAATTCTGGTAAGATCCCTTTGAGGTCAGTGGCCGGAATAAGCCCGTTGCCCACTCAATGCTGCGACACCTACGCAGTGTGGACTTAAGCAATACACGGTTGATTCTCTTTCAGGGAAGAAACGACCATCTAATGTAATCATTCACGTCACGAGAAACCAGTTAGATTATGTGATCTTGAATCGGACCCACACACGTATGGTTGGGACGACGACGCAGCTTGCCATTACACCTCGTAATCCGGCTGTAGCTTATTGCAATAGTAGTTTAACATCATGGGTCAGGTATGCTTATACCGTTCTGGAATTTAAATAACCCCCTACAATTAACTGCGCTATTCAAACAGATTGCTTGTCATCGTTTTTACTCATACGTAATGACTAGTTCGTGTAGAAGCAATGTACTAGTTCGTAAATTGGTTAGGGTGGCATTAATGTGGCATTAGCGCTCTGGAAATCCTAACAACCTACGACAGAACCGTAGGCGTGTGCACCTATGCTCACCTTGCATGTAATAAGACACGCAGGTTGCGCTCAATAATTGTTCTTTGTATTCGCAACTTATATCCATTTTGAGCAGCTTGTATGTTACATTGTCAGCCATGCAATGAACGCTGGTAAAACTAGATGGTATTTATTACGATGCAGTGTGTCAACCGGCATGATTTTATTTGGTCTGTATCATTAAGTTTATAGGTTTTACTGAATAGGAAAATTTCTTGAGGTGAAACGTTGATGAAAGTAATGAGGTGAATACCGACATTATATTTAGCCGATAATAGAATGAATGTTTGCAAAAGTTCAAAAGGTAACAAATAATTTTACGATTCAAATCAATGCCACATCATATGGGGATCATTCTGCTTTTTGCTTGCATAACCATGCATCCACACTTATATTGATAAGGCTATCCGTACAATAACATTGTTATACAGCCGTTCAAGATACCCAATTTTATCTATAGACCTGCGCAGATAACTTTTTTGTTGATTAGAAACGTAGATATGTATAGTGGTCGACATCACAACACCAGAAAGCCAGGACATTACCATTTAACTCCGTACTTACTGCATTCAATATATGCAGCTTATTTCAGTAACAAGTATCTCAGTGCGATGTAAAGGACCCGGATGCGTTATGTCGCTGACATGGTCAGTAACACAGGACACATGTGTATGAATAACATATACACCATAGTATAAAGGGACGTTACTAATCTTATAGTACCGCGTTAGTTATGCAATCGCGGTACATCATTGACAGACGCATTTGTCCGATGGGATGGTTCGTGCGATAACGTTTGCGCAATGGCTCCTGTAAATGGACTTATTTGGTGTTCTGAATGTAAATTATCAATAGTGTAGCAGGATAGTTTCGAGCACCTGTATATTTGCCTGTATTGATATGCATCGAAGCAATAAACATCTGGTAAGTGACACATCGCTCACTATCATGCGCCGACTCATTACGCTGATGCATGTAAATATTTAGCCCTCTGCTCGTATTCGTTGGCATGTTGCATATATTTTAGCAACTGTAACATATATACTTGTGTAACCAATAGAAAGGTACAACTTTTGTTCGTGAATAAACGATAGAATGAGATATACTATTATCTAACTAACATCAATCACAGATATCAGATAACGGGATCTGTTCTATTTAGTATGCACGTATACTATGAATCATACATGGAACTTTTCTGCAGTCTAGATCACATTCAATTCAACCTGTACTTTATGATCTAACTATGTATATCTGGCTACAAACAACTGACCTTTTATTCTTTTGAGATGGTTTCCTTTTCAATATGTATGCAAAGGAATGTGGCATGTGGCTCATCTACTTAGCTTGTGAGGCACTCTACACTAGACACTAAGCTATACGTCATCCTTGAAATACCGATGTCGATTACCGCAAAAATATGGACCAGTTAAGAGGGCAGAACCCAGCTCTTGAATGGATAATACTAACACTTGAATACAACCCATCGTAATTATTAAAAAACTATGCATTGCAAGTAATATGATTATAACTCTTTAATAATGTAGCCCAATCATTTGGATTGATTATCATAATTCTGTTATAATTTAGCCAAATCAGAGTGGACCATTTCGTCTAGCATGCATATTAACTTCATCTGTTCTATCAAATCATTAATTGGTGTATTGTTTTTCTATGCTGCTAATTACCATTACTGATTGCCGTTATGGTGCGATACCGTAATATATTTTGTTCTGAACCGCTGAGCATCCACATTTTCGACCTACAATCTCGTTAACTTATTTTAAATCTTTAGGTGTTAAGTTTAAATCTTCATTGTAAATTTATATAGGTTAATTACGTCCATGATTGCTCTTATCATCATACCACTGCTTTTGTCCTAAAGTTGTCCAGTCTCGAATGCAAATTAAACGCCCCAACACATGCATTGTATTGCGTGACGCATAACATGTACTATTTGTCAGATCCGACAAAATGAGATCGGACGTTCATTCAATCAACAATCTAGTGATCTTTAGTCGTAGGTGCATCATTAACCATAGCTGGAATTGTAAATATGAAAGATAACACGAATGGATTTGGATATTACTATCTGAATGTGTAATCGTTGCCCCGTAGACTCAAGGATAGATCAGAAACATATATTTCTATACAAGGTGTATATAACTCTTGTCTTTTCTTCGTGTGGTCACGCGGGAGGGATAGAACATGGTGGCACTGTCCAATTGTGGTGTTATCATTAATTGTATTAGGCGGTAAAAAGCCCAACCATAACATTGACTTTAAAACATACAATTAATCCTCCCGCAGTTAGTTTGCGGCAATTGGTATCATCTATTGCTAAAACGGCACGCAGATTTCCAACAGTAGCAGCAGATATAGCCTTATAGCGTTCCTCAATGAGTTGGTCCAAGAAAGCTCGACCAAATGGAACATCGATATGCCTTTTCGTCATTTCCAGCAATCGACAGAGTACGGATCAATTAATCGTTGGTGATTGTATGCAATTACGCATTACTCCTTACATGTTACATGGTGTTAAGTCCAAATCGTCGACATCGCCTCAACAATCTTATCACGTGGTTAAATCTGTGTAGCATGAAAATTATATTGCGAGTACTGCGGTTTATTTGACTATGGTCAGTATGCTCCTGGGGTGTTAAATTGTATGATGCACTTCATTTTGGTGCTTGCTTGCATTGCGCGAGTTATGTCAAACATTGAGGGTGATAAATCATACAAATGAAAAAAACAATACTGCATCACAATTTCCCCTCATTTCCACCTGAATGCCTATATCACTTAAAACATTTACGCGTCGTATATTTTAAGCTTTCTATATTGCCAGAACAACATTGTACAGCTGCACCTTTTCATAATAGCTGTACAGAAAGCTTCTCCTTCGATCTTCATGCGAAAAAACATTAACATCGTAGTAGACAAAAAAACGACCGTAGTCTGGCTGTTAACTGATCACTGCAAGAAAAAAAATTCATGATGAAAAATTAATATTAGACAAATATTCCATCCATGTTCTAAGTAGGCTTAATTTATAGCTACTTTTATAAGATTAAGTCTGAACTCAACGTGCCTTTAATATTTGCGTCCCAAGAATAAAGGTAAAAATGCATGGTATAACATCCTCTCATTGGACGTCAGGTTTACAATCCGCGTAGGCTCGTTTAGGCGTTTACCCATGTCGCAGCTCAATGAATTGGAATGGTTCGTGTGATAGACTAGGGAGACCATTTTATCGAAATCCCATAACTTCAATGAAAGCATTCTTCGGTTTTGCTTCATGCCATGATAATATGGTTAGTAGCCCGAGAAGTACTCGGTCACTGCCAACAATGGATTACTCGAGTAGAAAGTAGTCAGCAACAAAAAACGCAAATGACTGATGATAGCTCAAACAACAGCCATGCTAAAATTGAACGCGTCATGAATAAAATAATCTATCCCTTTCACAGAGATGTGAATTTAAGTTCGGCAGCATTGGATATATATCGCACGCTGTTGAAGATTTTTGGTAATTGGTATTCTAAAATCCAATGTGCTCAGTTACCTTCGCGATATGATATCTCGAGACTCAGCAATGCACTTGATCAATTGATATTGTTGATTACTTGACAATCGCACGTGCAACCATATTAACGCAGATCGTCCTGTATGTTTAGGCATCTCTAATTTTTTCTCTTTTCCGAGCGCCGCAAGATTAGAATGTTTATCTCTTATACTATCAATTATTGGTGTTAAGTACGCTTTTACTGTGTTATGAATTGCCAATGAAATAATAAAATTCATATATACGCAGCACATCAACGAATTAAAAAGAGCAGAAATCTGAGCAAATCCTCATTATGCATGCTGTATCGTTCAATCAATGGTTCCTTGGCGAGACGTTCCAGCTCTTCAATATTGAAATAGAAACATCCAAGCATAGATAATTGTGTCAATACAGTGCACGATTATGAAACATAATAACATTAAGACAAATTGAACTAAACAATAAATAACGTATCACGAAATGAACCTCAGAAAGGGAACGTAACATGGTTTTTGAAACAATAAGATAATGATTAAGGTACACATGATTAAATGATCCAGGGTGCAAGCGGTGCATATGATTAAAATAGTTAACTAATTGTGACCAAAATAAGAAAGTCAGTTTTTGATGCCATGAAACACACTTCGCAAATGGCTGCACTGTGACCTTTCTATTGTCTCCTTCACCTTCAAAGCGACACCCGACGCCATGTATAATCCAGCACCAACCCGCGTCAGCAGACCTACATATAGCATGCGATGGCAGCCTCTGATGCAATATCCAGATGATCGCGTCCGTTTACCGAATACATAATTTACTCAGAAGAACAAGGTATGCTCTCGAAGGCTTAAGTCTTCCTCTCTATGAACATTACAGTTTGCAAGACATACGTTTTCTTAGGAATATAAGCAGCAAAGATAAGTACGCCACTAGGCTAACTCTAATTATCGTGATTGTCAATACATTACTGGTCGTGCAATATAGGAAAAAAATTAGGTTTAGAGTAAATTTGCACTTCATATGCTTGCTAGTTCTTGAACCCGATTTTTTTTAAAAATTGGTATTGTGCCATCTCCCAGAACGTCTACAATTTGTTCAAGCTGATAATAATCGTAACTCGAGCAATGCATAGCTCTCGGAATCGTGTATGGGCCCGAATTCGAGCATGGCGCAGGAAAGCTAAGCACTATTGACGTGACAGTATGCATTATAGAGGGTATATAACATTTCTGTAGTTGTCACGTTTTTACCAACGAGAACATTTAATTAAAATGACTGCTTATGAAACAAAGTGATTTGCAAATACGTATCGTTGCACATTTCGTGCAATAATGTATGTCCCTAAATATCCTATTCTGTCGACGATTCCGACTGGGTCTTGTAATAAGCTAGTAAATAAGGGCGTAGATTAGTTCGATCCCAGGCAAATTACGTGCAAGTAACGTTATCATATATTTCTGGGGCAGATACCCTTGCATGCCACATATCGTTTGGTCGGGAACAAGTAGCTGCCCTCATTTGAGATAATACCTCATCCCCGTCCCAGCAAAACTGATTGTTTATATTCTTGTTCTACAGCGTGTTCGCTCGTACATTCCTCTCGCACGTCAAAACTAATAGTACAAAATCAAGCACAGTCAGCCAAGTGGTAATGCAGGTTGGTAGATTTACGGGGTCCATGCACGACAGCCCTCCCTCAAAATATCGCGTTCTTAGTGTTAATTGGATAACATGTGTGCAACGCAAGTTACATTTTGGTCATTTCATTATCATAAATAGTCGCACCCAATGCAATCCAACACGCACAATGTTCAAGATTTTCCGCATCCTGCACCCATCTCTAAATATCCAACATATACGCACCGAATATTCCGCGATGCTTGCTGGCGTTATCTTAGCGAAAAACCATGCATAAAATTGTGGTCATTTATGACGCCCATAGAGCGCGGCTTTAATCAACAAAATATCTAATTGACAAAGCTGCAACACGCGTTTTTTATTTAAGTAAGGATGCTTTTGATATGCTCCAGTATGTAATTATGGTTTGATTGGCAGCAGGTAATATACGGTAAAGAGCTCGAACTCTGCTTGCCTTGATACACAAAAAGCATACACATATCCGTGTTTACAACCATGCAGTGCTGATCTTAATTTCATATAACGCTTTGACGCCTCATCTGTAGCTTTATCTACATGTGTGGTTTTGGTATAGGCAGAAATTCGCTTGATGCTTGTTTTGCTGTGAACATTTACAAAAAGGTATGGCCTTGATCAAAAAGTGTAGTGAATAAACTCGCAGTTTAGTACCTAGTGAGACATCTTGAACTATTCACCCGTATACCTGCCAACAAGACTAAATACTATTTCTTGCCACAGGGTCAGCAATTGACCCGTGGAGGTTCGAAGCAAAACAAATCAATATTCATGCCATTTCAGGTCTTCAAAGAACTTTGGTTGCTTATTAATCATACAGCAATTAAGTGATAGTTGCGTTCGTCATTAAGGTAATGGTGTTTCTTGGTAATAATATTGGATGGCTGGTTATTTTCTTTCGACCATATTACGTTATGTGTTGTTTTTCTCAATTTTACGTCCGACTGATCCAATGAAATATGCTAATAGATGCGTATGTTAAGTTGAACACCCCAGTAAGTGACTAACTACGACTTATGGTGTGTAAATGTTGACCGCTGTTTGATTAGATTATATCGTTTAGTGTTTATATGGCTGCTTTCTATATTGTATTGTCACTGAAACCTGTACATATCGATTGCATGTACAACAACAACTGAAAGATATCCCTTTTACAGGTAGTTTAAGAAGCTCCAAATATGTATCAATATTTCGTTTAATCGCATGTCTAAATTGCTAGAGGGATTTTCTTTTGTTCCACGTGTTGATCAGTATAGATGACTGACATGTAGATGACATGTGCAAAATAAAAACCAGAGACACGTTTATCAACATTAGCCATAAGGTGCACGCTCGCTATAATGCCACTTTACAGCGGTCACTGGCACCGAGAATAATATCATCAATGCCAAAATATACATATTACTCATAATTCAAGCTGCGCAGACGAATGGTTGGCGAAATGCAAATCGGATGTTATCCTTGTTTGTTAGCATACCTTCACGATGCTGTTGACAAAGTAATTGAAAACATACGAATATAGCTTTCCCTTCGACAATTAACACATATATTATAATAATAATGTTATGGATATTAATCTGAACTTTCACTATGATCTGTGCGTTGTTTCATGTTGTGATCTACTGCTGTATAGATCGTACTGTAGGGTTTATAACAATAGGTCACATATAAATGCGTGAACCTGCTTCTTGTTATTGCTCTCTGCTTTAAGAGAATGAAACAAGCGTTACATTTGCGCTAAATGGCAAACTTAAGTTAAGGGCGTGGAATACGGTTAGCCATTCTCTGCATTATCGACATGCCATAGTCATAAAATTGAATCCCCGCATTTATCGTATCGAATTATAGGGATAACGACATGTTTTTGTGACCGGGCTTAGTTTTGCGATAATGGTCTTAGCCAAATGCAAAGTATCTGCTCAGTTGTTCCGAACATTGTATTTCTAACATGCAAAATATAAAACTGATTTAATGCTTTCTTGCCTAGCTAAAATTGCTACAGCACAAAGACCCAGCTGTGTGGGATCTATTTGTTTTCTAGTTTAGCAAAACCTAGGCAGGCGTATGGATGTTTTAATCAAAGCAAATATCGTATATGTCTTGCGATCTCCTAACCCTAACCGATGCAGGTTGAATTAAAATACAAAGTCTTCCATGCGGCAAATTCGTTTTATGCTGGTTATTCTGTTACTTATGATGCTGTTAATTGCGCTGTACTGAGGTTTCTAGATTTCGGACGCAAAAACCTCTAATACAGTATAATATTGATCTATTTGCTCTCTCTCTCTCTCTCTCTATATATATATATATATATATAATATATATATATATATATAATATATATACATATATTATATATATATATATATATATATATATTCATATATATATTATATTATATATTTCTTAATATATGTATGCATATATGTATATATCTATACATATGTATATATATATACATAGAAATATACATATACATATATGCACGTATATATATGCATATATTTATATATATGTATATATATATATTTATGCATATATATATAAAATATATATATATATATGTATATATATATATATATGTATGTGTATATATCTATACATAAATATATATATATAATATATATATTTATCTTTATCCTTATATATATATATTTAAATATCCATAAACATGTTTATATATGTGTATATATATATATATATATATATATATATATATATATATATATATATATATATATATATATATATATATATATATATATATATATATATATATATATATATATATATATATATATATATATATATATGTGCATATATATTTATATCGATTTAACATTCTATCAATTTATCAACATTTCCATCAACTACATACACTGGCAATGAAATACAAGGTTAGGTTACTGAAATGTATGTACATATCTTGTCAATGGGGAAAATGTTCTTTATAACGCTAGTGGCAGTTAGAGTTAATTTAACTATTGAAAAATCTATCATTTACATTCAATGCTTTTGCATACGCTGACCTTTAATCAACATGAATGTTGACGCGGCAAGCCGTTCGGTCTTTATTTTACACGCTTAAGTTTAACTTGGATGCGTCAAGTGGTCTGCAATGTGTGGAAGACCCAATTTCATTAACCTGTACATTGGGTCTGATGCCTTCGAATGTTGTAATGCGATGAGTAGTGCAGAATGATAAATTAGCTATAAAAAGTAGCCAAATTAACATTTATGAGTTAATTATGGTTGCAGTATTAATGCAATATGATTCGGAGACAGCCCGAGACAATGTATGCGGATTACCGAAAGCTTAGCTTTTCAGTTACATGTTATCTATGGAAGCACAACAGCAAAAGTGTGATTCACATCTCACGCTTAACGGACCACCATCCCATGGGACATGGGCTGTCGTAAACTAATCCAATATATAAGCGTAATGAAAACGCCAGACGCATTTGGCACGCTGTGTAAACTACTGATCCAGGACTCTCAAAGTATAAATTCAACGATATCTTTGGGCGCAGCACATTGTTTCAGCATTAAACGTATCCATGGACACTCCGTAATTAATCCATGGAGTGTATGGCGTCAGTGTGCACAACGAATAAACAAATACGTTCAAGCTATCATTTCATCCCTAACTTATGACATAAGTTAGGAAGAGTATTAGTATCGGTTGGTGTATTGTTTTAATCCGGCAATATGAATTTAAAGCAGGTAATAGGATGTTCCAAAATGGTGCTATGACAAGTGACTGAGCCTTGATAACAAATAGATGCCAGTGCTATCCCAGAGGCGGCGAACTGACCCGGGGCCGAACCGTCCCGGGAGCGAACTGACCAGGTGTCGAATTGTCCCAGCGGGGGCGAACTGACCCGGGGGCGAACCGTCCCGAGGGCGAACTGACCTGATACCCAGTGCACGAATGGTTATTACACTGGCGTAATTCATACGTCTTTGTGTCATGTTTGTTCATACAACAAATGCACAGCAACTAAGAAATATCTCACATAAAAGATATTGTTTCGCGCAAAGCTATGAGATGAAATACGGTATGTACGATAGACTGCCAGTCGACACGGGAGGACTGTCCACTCAATCAGTAGCGTATTGGGGTAGTTTATTATGCACCATACGTCACATTGTTATTTACTAAAGTAGTGCACGCCGCGCGTCTTATTGATTCGAATTGAATGTCTGGTGATAGCAAGAGACTTCGAGAAGTCTTCGTATTGTCAGGTGTAGTTTAACAGAAGATTCCAATACTCTTGATATATTATATTTCCAATTAACCCTATTCCCAATCGAGTCGCTGCCATCGAAATCACATATGGACGGCCTGGTTACGTAATTACTCAACAATGTTTTCCAGAAAACATATGGTAACAGTAACGCCCACTAGTAAGTTACAAGCTTAATCAATATATCGATTAGTAAACGTTTCGAAGGGGCTAGACACTACTCTGTCGTCTGGTTAACCTGACATGACCGAATAGTGAACTAATTTAGAGATTAATCTTAGTTTACATAAATTTCAGCGGATATTTTACCATTATCCAGCATCAGACCGCGACGAGGTCCCTCCAAATTCGCTTGTTACAAACATGTATGGAAGTGCTCGACTTCATTATGTGAGTAAATTAATCGTTCTGACGGAACAAATGGCTTTATTGTAGACATGCAAGGCGCATATCAGATTTTTCTTTTCTTTCCCACAAACAATATTGCCTCTTGTGTGAGAACATATATTAGGCATGGTACCCTAATGCATTAACTAATAAAGTGAATTACATAATTACTGATTGCGGACATGCCACTGCCTAAGTCATTCAACTTATTTCATATATGGCATGGCAATTCATTCTCCTCCACATCTCACTACGCCTGATTTGGCTTGATACAGCTAATTCGATCTCCATGATTTATTATGCGTGATTCAATTACATAACCGATTGCAACCGCTTGAGCCTTTTTAGTCTCCATCTGCAATCAACCATGTAAGCCATAAATGCGTTATCGCATTGTATTCTACCATTTGTTGTTATAGAAATACTGATTTTGCATGAAGTCATAACTTGCAGCCATACATGCCTTGTTCAATTGTTTGCACATCTTGCATCGGTTGCCTTTTCAAAATACTTTCTGTTGACCCGATCGCACTATACAGTAGGTAATTCCCGAGATTCAGGACCAGAATAGGTCAGATCTTTATCATGGGAATCTCGAACAGCGTGGTGTGAGAAGTTAGTATGTGAGAACGTATATTTGGCAACTTACATCATATATGGCCGCAATTCGTTCACCTCCACATCTCATTACGCCTGATTTGGCTTGTTATAGCTCGTTAAATCTTCATGATATATTATGCTTGATGCAATTACTTAACCGACTGACTTGATATGAAGCCATAACCTGCAGCCATACATGCCGTGGTAAATATGTTTTCACATCTTGCATCCGTTGCCTTTTAGACAAATTTTCTGTTGAACAGTTCGCACTGTTCAGTAAGTATTACCCGAATAAGTCAGATCTAGATCATAGGATTCTTAGACAGCGTGGTGTGAGAAGTAAGTATATGATCTGTTTTTCATTAGCTTGCTTGTTGAAATTGAATATGATGCATTTTGAATTACCAATTACAATTGTCATTATTTACGTATGAATAACGTAGGCCATCAAACTATAATGTCTATATTATATGAAACCATTTAGTGAATTCCTATTCCGTGCTCGATTATGAATACCTTATGCTGTAACAATATATTTGCTTTCCCAATGGTATGTAAAAAATTGCATGGTCCACTTGGGATCTCAGTTACAGGAGAACGTGCTATGTTAGTTCGGGGCATACGGATGATGATGCTATGCAGACAGTGATGGTCAATAAAGAAAGGCTGTCATTGAGATGCTTGATCGATAAATAATACGTCATAAACGTTACAAAATGCTTTATCATATATAAACATAATGCCTTATATTATACAATAAGCTTGGCAGCTGACTAATTAACTACTTGCGTCATATTTCCTTAGGATTGTAATATGCATGGCTTAATTGGACGACGCATGGGTTCTTCTTCAATTACACATAACCACGACCAACACTAGTTATCTACGCCATAGGAGTTAAGTGGTAAGATGCCGCTGGACAACGTTTTCATATGCAACGTGCTATTTCGATCATATTATTTGGGGAAACCGTAAATACTACGCTCGTCCAGGCAGCGGCCATTTAATCCGAGTCAATACATGATGCTCATGCAGCCAATGTTTGTATATACTTTAGAGTACCCTTCTAGGTCTCCAATTCACCAATAAGCCACACTATTACTTACCATGTTGTGACATATCGGGAAATTAAACTTGCACGGAATATGCGCTGTGTGGTGAACAGTACCATCAAAATAACATACGTACACGAATAAAAACAAATACAAGCGTATTTTCAAAGAAACAAGATCATTTACGCGAAGTATTCAGTATGAACACTCTCTACTTCTTAAACCGCCTTCATAAACAGTGATTCTCTGAATTGGCTTAGTATGAAGCGGTCAAGAACGTACCAAAAACCGACGCATATTCTGATGCTATGCCGACGTAATATCCTTGAAGGCTGATAAACAAACGAGCTTCCACAAGCAACAAAATCCAGCGTGTTAATCTTAAAGAGGCCCGTCACATTTGTTCTAGCAGGGAGGATTGCTAGGAATGGCCAAATGTTGTCTTGTACCAGATGACTGGGGTCGTGGGCAGACCTTTCAGCGAATATAGCTTTCCCTTCGACAATTAACACATATATTATAATAATAATGTTATGGATATTAATCTGAACTTTCACTATGATCTGTGCGTTGTTTATGTTGTGATCTACTGCTGTATAGATCGTACTGTAGGGTTTATAACAATAGGTCACATATAAATGCGTGAACCTGCTTCTTGTTATTGCTCTCTGCTTTAAGAGAATGAAACAAGCGTTACATTTGCGCTAAATGGCAAACTTAAGTTAAGGGCGTGGAATACGGTTAGCCATTCTCTGCATTATCGACATGCCATAGTCATAAAATTGAATCCCCGCATTTATCTATGTATCGAATTATAGGGATAACGACATGTTTTTGTGACCGGGCTTAGTTTTGCGATAATGGTTTTAGCCAAATGCAAAGTATCTGCTCAGTTGTTCCGAACATTGTATTTCTAACATGCAAAATATAAAACTGATTAAATGCTTTCTTACCTAGCTAAAATTGCTACAGCACAAAGACCCAGCTGTGTGGGATCTATTTGTTTTCTAGTTTAGCAAAACCTAGGCAGGCGTATGGATGTTTTAATCAAAGCAAATATCGTATATGTCTTGCGATCTCCTTACCCTAACCGATGCAGGTTGAATTAAAATACAAAGTCTTCCATGCGGCAAATTCGTTTTATGCTGGTGATTCTGTTACTTATGATGCTGTTAATTGCGCTGTACTGAGGTTTCTAGATTTCGGACGCAAAAACCTCTAATACAGTATAATATTGATCTATTTGCTCTCTCTCTCTCTCTCTCTCTCTCTCTATATATATATATATATATATATATATATATATATATATATATATATATATATATATATATATTCATATATATATATATATTTATGTATTATCAATATATTTCTTAAGTTACATATGTATGCATATATGTATACATACATATCTATACATATGTATATATATATACATAGAAATATACATATACATATATGCACGTATATATATATATATATTTATATATATGTATATATATATTTATGCATATATATATAAATATATATATATATATATGTATATATATATATATATGTATGTGTATATATCTATACATAAATATATATATAAATAGATATTTATCTTTATCCTTATATATATATATTTAAATATCCATAAACATGTTTATATATGTGTATATATATATATATATATATAGATATATATATATATATATATATATATATATATATATATATATATATATATATATATATATATATATATATATATATATATCTATATATATATATATATATATATATATATATATATATATATGTGCATATATATTTATATCGATTTAACATTCTATCAATTTATCAACATTTCCATCAGCTACATACACTGGCAATGAAATACAAGGTTAGGTTACTGAAATGTATGTACATATCTTGTCAATGGGGAAAATGTTCTTTATAACGCTAGTGGCAGTCAGAGTTAATTTAACTATTGAAAAATCTATCATTTTCATTCAATGCTTTTGCATACGCTGACCTTTAATCAACATGAATGTTGACGCGGCAAGCCGTTCGGTCTTTATTTTACACGCTTAAGTTTAACTTGGATGCGTCAAGTGGTCTGCAATGTGTGGAAGAGCCAATTTCATTAACCTGTACATTGGGTCTGATGCCTTCGAATGTTGTAATGCGATGAGTAGTGCAGAATGATAAATCAGCTATAAAAAGTCACCAAATTAACATTTATGAGTTAATTATGGTTGCAGTATTAATGCAATATGATTCGGAGACAGTCCGAGACAATGTATGCGGATTACCGAAAGCTTAGCTTTGCAGTTACATGTTATCTATGGAAGCACAACAGCAAAAGTGTGATTCACATCTCACGCTTAACGGACCACCATCCCATGGGACATGGGCTGTCGTAAACTAATCCAATATATAAGCGTAATGAAAACGCCAGACGCATTTGGCACGCTGTGTAAACTACTGATCCAGGACTCTCAAAGTATAAATTCAACGATATCTTTGGGCGCAGCACATTGTTTCAGCATTAAACGTATCCATGGACACTCCGTAATTAATCCATGGAGTGTATGGCGTCAGTGTGCACAACGAATAAACAAATACGTTCAAGCTATCATTTCATCCCTAACTTATGACATAAGTTAGGAAGAGTATTAGTATCGGTTGGTGTATTGTTTTAATCCGGCAATATGAATTTAAAGCAGGTAATAGGATGTTCCAAAATGGTGCTATGACAAGTGACTGAGCCTTGATAACAAATAGATGCCAGTGCTATCCCAGAGGCGGCGAACTGACCCGGGGCCGAACCGTCCCGGGAGCGAACTGACCAGGTGTCGAATTGTCCCAGCGGGGGCGAACTGACCCGGGGGCGAACCGTCCCGAGGGCGAACTGACCTGATACCCAGTGCACGAATGGTTATTACACTGGCGTAATTCATACGTCTTTGTGTCATGTTTGTTCATACAACAAATGCACAGCAACTAAGAAATATCTCACATAAAAGATATTGTTTCGCGCAAAGCTATGAGATGAAATACGGTATGTACGATAGACTGCCAGTCGACACGGGAGGACTGTCCACTCAATCAGTAGCGTATTGGGGTAGTTTATGCACCATACGTCACATTGTTATTTACTAAAGTAGTGCACGCCGCGCGTCTTATTGATTCGAATTGAATGTCTGGTGATAGCAAGAGACTTCGAGAAGTCTTCGTATTGTCAGGTGTAGTTTAACAGAAGATTCCAATACTCTTGATATATTATATTTCCAATTAACCCTATTCCCAATCGAGTCGCTGCCATCGAAATCACATATGGACGGCCTGGTTACGTAATTACTCAACAATGTTTTCCAGAAAACATATGGTAACAGTAACGCCCACTAGTAAGTTACAAGCTTAATCAATATATCGATTAGTAAACGTTTCGAAGGAGCTAGACACTACTCTGTCGTCTGGTTAACCTGACATGACCGAATAGTGAACTAATTTAGAGATTAATCTTAGTTTACATAAATTTCAGCGGATATTTTACCATTATCCAGCATCAGACCGCGACGAGGTCCCTCCAAATTCGCTTGTTACAAACATGTATGGAAGTGCTCGACTTCATTATGTGAGTAAATTAATCGTTCTGACGGAACAAGTGGCTTTATTGTAGACATGCAAGGCGCATATCAGATTTCTTTTTTATTTCCCACAAACAATATTGCCTCTTGTGTGAGAACATATATTAGGCATGGTACCCTAATGCATTAACTAATAAAGTGAATTACATAATTACTGATTGCGGACATGCCACTGCCTAAGTCATTCAACTTATTTCATATATGGCATGGCAATTCATTCTCCTCCACATCTCACTACGCCTGATTTGGCTTGATACAGCTAATTCGATCTCCCATTTATTATGCGTGATGCAATTACATAACCGATTGCAACCGCTTGAGCCTTTTTAGTCTCCATCTGCAATCAACCATGTAAGCCATAAATGCGTTATCGCATTGTATTCTACCATTTGTTGTTATAGAAATACTGATTTTGCATGAAGTCATAACTTGCAGCCATACATGCCTTGTTCAATTGTTTGCACATCTTGCATCGGTTGCCTTTTCAAAATACTTTCTGTTGACCCGATCGCACTATACAGTAGGTAATTCCCGAGATTCAGGACCAGAATAGGTCAGATCTTTATCATGGGAATCTCGAACAGCGTGGTGTGAGAAGTTAGTATGTGAGAACGTATATTTGGCAACTTACATCATATATGGCAGCGCAATTCGTTCACCTCCACATCTCATTACGCCTAATTTGGCTTGTTATAGCTTTTTAAATCTTCATGATATATTATGCTTGATGCAATTACTTAATCGACTGACTTGATATGAAGCCATAACTTGCAGCCATCCATGCCGTGGTAAATATGTTTTCACATCTTGCATCCGTTGCCTTTTAGACAAAATTTTCTGTTGAACAGTTCGCACTGTTCAGTAAGTATTACCCGAATAAGTCAGATCTAGATCATAGGATTCTTAGACAGCGTGGTGTGAGAAGTAAGTATATGATCTGTTTTTCATTAGCTTGCTTGTTGAAATTGAATATGATGCATTTTGAATTACCAATTACAATTGTCATTATTTACGTATGAATAACGTAGGCCATCAAACTATAATGTCTATATTATATGAAAACCATTAGTGAATTCCTATTCCGTGCTCGATTATGAATACCTTATGCTGTAACAATATATTTGCTTTCCCAATGGTATGTAAAAAAAATTGCATGGTCCACTTGGGATCTCAGTTACAGGAGAACGTGCTATGTTAGTTCGGGGCATACGGATGATGATGCTATGCAGACAGTGATGGTCAATAAAGGAAGGCTGTCATTGAGATGCTTGATCGATAAATAATACGTCATAAACGTTACAAAATGCTTTATCATATATAAACATAATGCCTTATATTATACAATAAGCTTGGCAGCTGACTAATTAACTACTTGCGTCATATTTCCTTAGGATTGTAATATGCATGGCTTAATTGGACGACGCATGGGTTCTTCTTCAATTACACATAACCACGACCAACACTAGTTATCTACGCCATAGGAGTTAAGTGGTAAGATGCCGCTGGACAACGTTTTCATATGCAACGTGCTATTTCGATCATATTATTTGGGGAAACCGTAAATACTACGCTCGTCCAGGCAGCGGCCATTTAATCCGAGTCAATACATGATGCTCATGCAGCCAATGTTTGTATATACTTTAGAGTACCCTTCTAGGTCTCCAATTCACCAATAAGCCACACTATTACTTACCATGTTGTGACATATCGGGAAATTAAACTTGCACGGAATATGCGCTGTGTGTGTGAACAGTACCATCAAAAATAACATACGTACACGAATAAAACAAATACAAGCGTATTTTCAAAGAAACAAGATCATTTACGCGAAGTATTCAGTATGAACACTCTCTACTTCTTAAACCGCCTTCATAAACAGTGATTCTCTGAATTGGCTTAGTATGAAGCGGTCAAGAACGTACAAAAAAACCGACGCATATTCTGATGCTATGCCGACGTAATATCCTTGAAGGCTGATAAACAAACGAGCTTCCACAAGCAACAAAATCCAGCGTGTTAATCTTAAAGAGGCCCGTCACATTTGTTCTAGCAGGGAGGATTGCTAGGAATGGCCAAATGTTGTCTTGTACCAGATGACTGGGGTCGTGGGCAGACCTTTCAGCGATTACTAGCTATGTCGCTTCCTTCACATAGTTTGGGGCGAGGTCATCAGTGAGGCGGCAACTATCGGTGACTGGTGCACTTGAAAGAACGTTCATGCGGACATTACATGCCTGTTTTGAGAGTGTGCATTACACCCCAACATGAAATGCATAATAGGTTAACTGGATATAAAATGAGCGCAGCAGTAGCGGATCTGGCAGATCTTTGTTGTGAATTCCCCTGAAATAACACGCTATTGCATGCTAGGAGAGCCCGGCATTAACCACGGTTCACAGCACACAGATTTGGATGTGTTGACGACCCTGTAATCTTCCGTCGCACTAATAAACCGTTACGTTCTTTATTATAACACAACTACACACCTCACACTATGTTTTAGATGTTAGGTAAAATATAGTTACACAAATAGCACACATTGTGTCATTATGTGCTTAGGAGACTAGATTTATGAATGCATCGGTAGCAGATGTGGTAAGCGTTAATGAACCGTTTCAATGTTACCATGGTGGAGTCCAAAAGAAAACTTCTTTACGGGAAATAAGCTACCAGGTTTAGGGAGCACTGCGCTCTTCTGAAGCACACCAACTCGGTTGCTCATTTCGATAATAGAAGAGTGGCTCAGTGGGAATTCATTGCTACCCGCGACTTACGTCGGGTAGTGTGCCGGGTAATTGGCCACGCAAAGTACGCTATGATATTGTGTAGGGCAAGCCAACCCTTCTACTAATCAACTGTTTGCTAAAGCTTATTAGGCATATGTCTTATTTCTGTCAAGCTTTGGATAAACAGGTGAATAATACCTCCACTTGATCAAGTAATCTTTTGTCTTAGCTAAGTCTCGGGAGTACTGATTTCGCGCTTGTTGCTTCCTAGTATTTAAGAGTTCGACCAAAGGCTTGAATTATCGTCATGGAGTGTACTTATCGCGTGGATTGTACTGTATAAACTAGATTCGTCGTTTATCACGCTCGCAAACACCCGCACGTGTTTGCGCCATATGAGTCAGCGCTTATCTCTGATAAATGACTAATACAATGACTTGCATTTATCTTATGTCTGCACGTGAAGGGGAGCCGCAAAATGTGACGTAAGCCGGAGGTTAATTTGTGTGTGAAGATAGCACATGCGCGACTCATTTAGCAAAAGATATTCTGTCTAAGCTTCTTACAATATTTTTCTGTGGTTGTGGTGCACGATTCTGTTTATTGCGTTCAAGCAACATATTGTACTGAATTATTCAACCTTTCGTCAATGTTTTCAAGGATTTACATTTAATGGCGTTCTTATTGCACTGTTTGTCTTTCGTTGCATGTATTGCTGGTATATCTTAGGAATTCAGTATCTGTTATTTTTTCGGAGTTAAAAAACACACAAACACCTGTAGCGTGAATAAACAATTGGCCCCGCTAAATGCGTGTTTTCTCCCTAAAATATAAAAGCATGATTCGTAGATTTTTTCTGTAATGAACATGAATATGCACAGCATGTTGCAGCCATTAATATGACGGGAAATGTAGCAATAAGTGATTCAGCTATAATTGGTCCTACTGTTATGGCTAATCTACTTGTGGCACTGGGGTACAATTATGCTACTTCTCAGTCTCTCATGCCAACTTATATAAATGCGTTGCCTTGATACGCACGTGCTTGGTATGTTTGCCCCTGTTTCACTATGAGAGTTTTATTATTTTCCAGTGGCTTATTTTGGTATTTGCTACATTCCGCTTTGGTACAGTCTGCTTACAAAGCGTATTTTATCTTCTTGCAACTAATTCGTTGGCTCTTACTGTTTCATGGATTGTACGTATATGTGGTTGTTGATTAGCGAAGGCTTCAAATTGATCAGATATAGTTGATGCCTGATGTCATTCTGTTCATTGCAGGATACGGTAGAAATCTTAAGGAAACGACCCCTAGCATGCAATCCACCTGAGCAATGGCATGATCGATTTGAAACTTATTCATTACTGTCAAACCTTTGCTTTGATAAATCAAGAAGATTACTTAACATATATATAATTCTGTCTGCTTTCCCTCGTATTCATACCACGCAGGTAAATCAGTCTCTTTTCGCACAACAACACGCGCCAGGCAATCATCGCTCTTAGTTAGATCGCTAAAGAGAGAAATGATTACTGAAATTACACAGAAGAAATTGACTCCTCGATGAACCATCCTATTATCATCATCGTCAACTTAAGACATGCATTAAATTACTTATTGCATATGGCTCAATCGGCACTATTCAATTTATGAATTGAAGCTTCTGCGTGCATGCGATATTCAGGCCGAACTAAGATAAGATCCCTGGGGCATAGTAACAGTCGCTGGACTGTTGCGTCATACAGGCAGCTGTAAGCATGGTTGACATAATCATATTTTTATGCTTCTGCATGCATGCGATATTCAGGCATGTTAATAATTTGAAGAAAAAAACAATGCCGAACTAAGATAAGAACACCGCGCATTGTAACAGTCGCTGAATCGTTGCTTCATACAGGCAGCTGGAAGCATGGTTTACATTATCTTATTTATATGCACCCGGTTTCATTGTCCAAAGTCCTAATATACGCGACAACGTTTATTAAAGACAACACTGTAAGCTGATCATTGTTTTGAAACGGTGATCATTTTGATATAACAGAGTGATTTGATCATCAGATTCTATGTGCTTTGACTCGTTTGCATCACGTTGGATTATTTGCTTTTATTTAGCTGCTCTAATGATAATGGTTGAATACCTAAATGATCTTAAATTCCGAACGTTGTCTCTGTAGCACTAGATGTTTGACACATTTTGAATGTCCGCTAACGTGGTGGAATGATTCACGTAGCGATTAATCTTGAATTGCAAACATTATATGGCTGTACAAACATAGAGCGTAAATCTTTCAAACAATGAGCACAGAGAATCAAATTTAATTGTTGGAACTAAAATCTGTATATCTGTTCTGGTCTGATACAAAATTCTTTAAACATTTGATGCACTGCCGTTATAAATATTATACAACGTTAGGTACAGCTATTTTTATTGCTTATGTCTATATATGCTGGATATTTACATTTAGATGATATAATGTTTGCAAATAGCTTTCCATTAATTCATAAGGCGCTGTATATATTCCTAGTAACGCATTGGATACCCTTTGGAGCTATTTTCTATTCCTAGAGCAAAACAACCGGAAGTTTAAGGAAGAGCTAAGAAACAATACAACACGCTTGCTGCCCAACAGATTGTACCTGGGTTACTTGCTTGGTTATTTTATCATAGTAATTCATCATACAAGACACTGGGAAAGCAAACGATCAGAGGACACATGTCCGGGATTCGTACATGGCCATTGCGCTCTGCAGAACTTAGTCGCACCCACTTTGCTTGAATTCTACATCATCCCAGCTTTTCTGCAATGAATTTTTGTCGATGACCAGTAGCACTCTTATTATCAACATGCAAATAAAATCCAAATTCAGTTGCAATACTAAACTAAGCCGTTGTTTTCGTTGTGGGGAGGGATGCGGCTCAAACATCAGAATACGCGTTTGGTGGCGAATACCATTGATTGGAAACGCTAGGTTATTTTATCATAGTTGTTATCACATCCGACTATTTGAATTACTGGCCCACACCTTTTGAAACCGGGTGGTGATTGTATTATACACATATGCAAAAAGATTGCTTATCAAGCGTACAATAACAAAGATCAAGTTTTGAAGTGTCGGGGCGAAATGCTACATTGGTTTGATATATTCAGCAGGTGTTGAATGAATTGTTGAAGAATAAGACTAAATATGAGAATATATACGGTTAATGACATAGATTGAACAAGGAGCAATATATTTGCATGGATCATATCAACACAATGATTAGTCAATTTGCGGCCCTAACATATGATTTCGTCACGGCGATCGATTACAAACTGCATGTCTGCCAACATTTAGTGCTGATTAGGCAAATAGCTCGGACGCGCACTCCCATATCTAAAGGAGGCCCATTTATTCAAACACACCTTTCCGGGATTCATTTGCAACTAATGACCGCCCTTAGAAGCATTTTCCACTCTTTCATACTACACGTATAAATTGTCAACATCAAATGAAGCCGTTCGATGTATTAGTGTACAATTTGACTACATGTTACCATATGGTCATCGATGCGATTACCTCTCGTTCTGGGCTGCAAAACACCATTGGGAATGTCACGCACGTATCGGCAGGGTCATTAGTGCTCTTTACAATTTTCCCGTACGGTACATGAAAGTCGTGGCCGATAGATGACTCACAAGTAATGAGGACAGAGTGATATGTTGGTCAGCTGCGTGGCGATAGGATCTTAACGAAGATATTGTTTGATTTACCAAGTGTCGCCGTCACCCGAACAAACAAAACTATGCGCTTCTGCATAAATGCAATTGGGAGTCCGAATTGTTAGACTCTCAGACTTCGGGCTCCTTGACCGATTGACTATAACAACCGATCTTTGACATTTCGCCTAATTGCACATTACAAAACTCACTTTTCTGCACACTTTATGAACAATATTATGTTTTACAATTCACCCCTAACCTAATTTTCACTGAGCATGTCTGTCAGAACGTTACACTGAAAGCCAAAGCAATATGCGTAACTGATGTAAGGTAGCTAATACTTTCAAACAAGAAGGTGGTTTGCTTTAAGATAAGCATGACCTCAGAGTGAATGGTGACAGCTCCAAACATAGCAATCGTATTACATCAACTAAACGTCTCGCCATAGTTGAATTCGGGGTCAACATGTTAGCACAATGCAATACTTAACTAAGCGGTTGTTTTCGTTGTGTGGAGAGATACGGCGCGAACACTAGAATACGCGTTTGTTGGCGAGTACCATTGATTAGCAAAGCTGGGTTATTTATCATAGTTTTTATCATACTCGACTATTTGAATTATTCTCCCAAACTTTTTGAAACCAGGTGGTGATTGTACTATACATAGATGCAAACAGATTTGTTTTGAAATGTCGGGGGCGCATTGTAACATTTGTAAGATATATTCAGCGGGTGGTGAATGAATTGTTGAAGAAAAAAACTAAATGTGAGAATATATACGGTTTATTACATAGGCTGAACAAAGAGCAATATATTTGCATGGATCATATCAGCACAATGATAAGTCAATTGCGGTCCTAACATATGATTTCGTCGCGGCGATCTATTACAAACTGCATGTCTGCCAACATTTAGTGCTGACTAGGCAGATAGCTCGGACGCACACACCCACATCTGAAGGAGGCCCATTTATTCAAACAGCTTTTTTTGCAAAGATCATACATTTTATTTGATAAAGCATTAACCAGCACGACATATATCAGCTGCTATACTGCTTATGTACTCAAATATACACTCTCTTTGTCGAAACAGGCTGTTTAAAAAGCAACTCAAGCGTAAGTCAATCAATATCTATGAAATTAAGTTTACGCATATATGTTTTTGAACAAGATCGTGCTTAAGAAATACGACAAAAGTTTTCTTTCCCACAATCCTCAAGACATAGGCAATCTGTCAGAATGCAGAGCGGAATGATGAATGAATGTCGACGGTGCCATGAATATAATATCTAAATAGTATACGCTGCAATTTGTGTTCAGGAAGCCGTAAGTCTTGCGTGTCTAGCGTCGGAAATTCATACAATAAGCCTTTCTCACGTGGTTTTTGAATTCTAGCACAATGTACCCTGAACCCCGTGAATTAACAACACATCCGTTAGGATGTCATTGAGGATACTGCTGTGTCACGCATTTAGGGTCTTACGTCCCAATGTACTCACTGTCATTATTGGAATAACAGTAGAGTACTGATCATGGATATTGAATCCATGCTGCTTTTAACGGATGTGCTTAAATTGCGTTATTTGGTGCAGTAAAATAGCTTATGGCAAATAGCGTTTGTTTGTTAAAGCTTGTTGCCATTAATGTTACTGCAAACATAACAATGTTTCATCTACGTGTACGTTTTGTCGCATCAAATATATCTTGACAATTCAACATTGTTATCTAAGTATGATTTGTATACTACTCATTCGACGTCATACGATCGAATTGTGAGAAATGTATAGCGTGGTACAATGGAGTTTACAGTTCGGAAACCGCACATCATTGCGGTTCTAATTTGTAGTTAACGACGTACCATTACTTACATTAATCTCATTTACGGAAGATGCTTAAACACTTTCGACATTCACTGTTTCGGAATGCATTGCAGCCAACAGGTGAAGGGAATTTACATTGTATGTGCATGCTTGAGTTGCACAAAGCTCAATAATGGTAGAGAACTACTGACATGTATCGTTTTTTTAAAAGTACGATCCCATTAAGTACATTTAAGCAGTATATGGGTCATTTGTCTGCCAACTGTAAATGTAGAGAGTTTTGTTTTCGTCTTGACACTACAGCACTGTCGAGAAATTCAAACATAAGCCAGGCTCTGCAGCATATGCTAATGGGATGCCCGATTTCAATCGTGCATCTTGCATTCGTGAATGATGATAAACACAGCGAAGTTTGCTTTTATGCATCTTGTTTTATTTTCCAAACCATGCGTGAACCCAAGGCTAAGTGAACGAGGGTATCGACTATGCTGTGCAATAGCGACGATGTTGCGTTAGTTCTGTAATCAAACGTACGGAAGTAGCCCCAAAAGTTATGGTACATGCCGAGTACATGTTTGCAAAAAGACTGAAAAGCGATCAACAGTTTTATTTAAAATTATTAGTATATATATCATATAACGGAAAACAGCGAAACCCCAAAATATAGTGACAATTATCGTAACCCGATCTCTATTATGTAGTGGCACTCCCTAACACCTTTAACAGAAAGGTGTAGAGGGTAGAGTATGAAACCGTTATATAAACCTCGTTGAATAGATGAAACAAATGTGTGACTGACTTGGCAAGGGATTGGCCACATGATGGATTCTATCTGTTTCATGCTGATTAAAGCACTTTAGTCAATTCAGCTACAGCCTGTGCTTATCACATATTATATGTACAGCCTTCCCTACAATATGTATACTTAATTGATATTAACAACTTAGACAGATACGCAGACATACGTGATTAGTCCCTCTCCTACCTCACGGTTATTCTCTGGCAGGACTATATTAAGTATCTCTGTAGAAATATTCAGTTGAAGGCTTTTCCAGGGTTCATACTTCGGCATCACATCCATATAACATGTTGTTTGATAAAAGCTGCCGGGGACATGTGGACCCTACCGGAAGTTTAAACGGCTGCACGATTATGCTCATAGTGCTTGATGATTTGCCCCTCAATATTGAAGCTTACACAATTGTTGCAAACGCTGTGCACGACTGTTGTAAGATAGAATGCTCACATATGCTTGCCACATTGTTGTAGCAGGATGTATCCCATAGCAATCACACATCGGCTAAATGCTGTAAGTTTTGTAAGATTGCAACATTAAATGGTTATAGCTCAACCGCAAACTAGTAAAAGTTATGATGTTTAATTACTAGTGATGCGGAATATATCATGCATCACAAAAACATATTGATACAATGAGCCCTATTGCAGTCAACACCTGTTTTCTCTCATTCTGTTACACATATGTCGTATAATGAGGTGGCTTAAAACAACGTACAGGATAAAATAAGCATTCGGCTAGAACTAGCTCCTGTGGAATATATACCACTCTACGAAAATGGTATTTGAGTATTAACGATTATTCTAATGGTCGAACCTGCAAACAAGATGCGGTACACATATCTAGTATCCACACCTTACAAGTCACATTTTGCGTCGGCTTTCGTACGATTTTGACAATACACTCTCCGTGTAATTGGAATAATGGATCGAATTTGATACATAAAGCGTCGTCTTTATATCCGCACAAATGAAGCACGAACCATACTAGGCATTGTAATGTGTGCATGCAAATTGACAAGCTCACATTGATTTACATAAATTATGAAGCATTCCATTTTTAAAAGCTGTTTTCTGTTACTCGCTGGTGTGTAACTTTGCTCGATGCTAACGTGTCGCGTTTGCTGACATATTGAAGTATATTGAAGTCCATCGCATCATTAAAATGTTTATTGTTTCGATCACTTTCCAGCTACTGTTTGAGACCGGGTATTTTTGACGGACACGGGGTTTTCAGCAATTGTTTGGAACAATTAATTAATTAATAATTCATATATATGTACGTTCGAACTGACGAGCTACGGTATTTAAAGTGTCCTTTTAACTCCGTCCTGCAATACATAGGGGCAAAGTGTCAGGAAGTTAAAGAGGACAAAATGCTACGTGGCAATTGAATTTGACTATTCGGGCAGGCATATTTACCTTCGTATGAAAGAATGGCCTGTTCAATGTGCTTGCTGAGGAAAACATAGTAATTACGTTTGAATATCCGTTTAGTCTTGCTCTACAGTATGCAGCAATCTCAGCCTATATGCCTTATTGGTTTTGTTCCATATATTGACAGTCGCTCAGATATACACATTATGTGATTTGATATGCGGCGAAGGGCATTTAGACATCGCGATATCGGTCAATAGTTATTTAAGATAACGGCTCTGTGGTCATCGTCTAAGTCCCGGGGTGAAGGTTGACATGGATATTAAGCAAAAGCTTAAATAAGGACAATTAAAACAAATACTTATATTGTCTCATGCATCCTGCAAAAAGGCTTGCTGTGTGCGATGGTGGTAATAGTTCACTAGCTTGGAATGAAGGGGTGGCATTTTATTCAATAGTATTGCTTCCCTTTCGACCGTTCGCTGTTTGTTTTGGGCACAGGAAACCCGTGACATACCTCTTTCAATCCATACACATGAAACAGAGCATTACCTGCATCTGTATCAATCAGCAATATGGTGACCAGCTTCAGCACACACTTAGCAATCCGCCGTTACTTTGTAGTTATATCCTACAGCAAACACCTTGTTGGCAAGGACATTCCACTGGAATTTCATGATTTCTAAAGCGTCATAGTTCCTGCGCGTTTACACTGCAATCGTAAACATACATTTATCTTATTGTCCTCTTTGGCCCGAGAGACATGGTTATAAACTTGCTGAGCGTCATACACATGACGGTGGATGTGACAATTACTGCTAATTTGGGAAAATTTTCATGATTTATAATGTCACCCACGTACCGGGAGGATCAGTATTTGGAAAATCTCAGAGGCGGGTATTGGTGAAGTTTATTAATATTTTCCAGCTTCCTGTCAATCGTGCCTAACAAAGTTGTATGACTTTATTTAATGACTTACCTGTGCTCTTACTGCATCAGAGCGGCATAAATCTAATATCCTTTCCTTATAATAATATACGTAATTTCAGAAAATA
This sequence comes from Urechis unicinctus, assembly GCA_034190875.2. Taxonomy (NCBI): domain Eukaryota; kingdom Metazoa; phylum Annelida; class Polychaeta; order Xenopneusta; family Urechidae; genus Urechis; species Urechis unicinctus. The sequence goes on from CM067356.1 coordinate 10,038,233, forward strand.
AGACATTTTTTCAGACCGACTGTTATCTAAAGTTATGTGTGCATTACAGGAGAGGAAGCGACACTCGTGGATCTCACTCGCGCTTCATAAACTATGTACCCGTGTCTGCTGTAAAATGTAGCCGTTATCGTCAACAATGAAAGAGTCATTACGGCCATCAGCGAATATTTGTCGACTCTTGCTTCCCTTTCTCCTACAAGTATTCTCGCTATATGATCGACCAAACGACTTCTACAATATCTACTCTCTAGCGAATACTATTCATGTTTATTGTAACCACTAAAAGTATTATAATTGGGTGCATTGCTATGCATCCAAAAAGGTTAAACACGGTACATTTATAATCGCTCATTGCGTTCTGTTGCCCTCCAGAACATCAATTATGTTGCTGCCTATAAACTTTCGCAATACTAAGACAAAAGACTATTTTAACCATTTTTCTTTACCGATGCGGTGATAGAGTCGCAGCACAAAAAGGTTACCATCCCTCTAATATTCAGCATATTATGGTTTATCAGCGAAATATCGTGTACGATATAAGATCTTTAGTGCTCAACAATACATTCAGTTTTTTTAGACTGTCAACTCCAATAATGCTGTTCACCCTACATGAGATATCATCACTATCTTCTTTATCCACATTAGTTTCTGTATTCTAATATACCAATATGGCATCACCAATATCCCACCACCGCGAATATGTATCTGTCGAAATTGCAACATATTAATAACGTAGTAATGCTTGACATTTGCATAGATTTATCAGTTTAAATGTTTGTCCTATGTGAACCTATTCAAGCGCCATATATATGTAGCAGAGGGTTAACGTGAACCTTGATCTATAAGGAGATTGGGAGAGAAAAAGCAAATGCGATCATTACGGTTAACTTGCGTCCAATCTCTTCCGTCAGGCGTTTATCTTAGCCTGCCCAAACAGATTCATTTCCAATCACCATTAAATAGATTTGTTACAGAAATATCATTCATCGTGCTTTGAGTACAACATAATAAAATGTACATTCGGGTGCTTCAGTGCATTGTTGTTTGGCCTCTCGAGATTGGGCCCAATATTGTAAATGCGTGACGCAAAATCGTCATTGATATGTTTGGCATTCTACAACATTAAAGTTATAAGTGCAAACACCGAAGTTGTAAGTGCCAAAGAGAGGCCATAGTATATTTCCTTTATAGCAACAGTATATGTGTATCAATAGATATCAGATGCATGTAATTTTTGCTAAGTAGTACATTAATTTTGTGTGGAGAAGCACAGAGGCCTTCTCCAACGGATTCTTAAGAGTAAATATTACACTGACAGCATCATTGTACTGAAACCACCGCCAATAACACATTAATGAACGACAAGAAACCTCGATTTAGCAGTTTCTGTCCTTTGAAAACTGTGGACCGAACAATAAAGTATGTTGTAATTACTTGATTTCATGTCCACCGAATCAATACCTGATTATATATACACAAGTTAAGTTCATGCACTTCGACATCGTAAACAAGAAAGAGTAATTAGCATGCGACTGGTCTAGATCAATCGCCATGTACATCTGCTGGTACAAATACCAGAAGCTCATGTCGACCCCTTGTATAATACGGTGCACCATTACTCTCAACGAGAAATAGAAGAAAATTGCCTGTTCGTTGACATGAGCTTTCCTTTGGGGTCGCTCGAATTGCCAAAACGAATGTGAAATTTTTAATTGAATGACAACATTTCATCGCAGTTTATCGCCGACCATATAAACAGTGCCTGTTTTCGTCTCATGCGCATGTATATCGGCATCTGAAGGTTCAAATCGAGCCCCGCTGCGTATAACGGTGAGCCATGGGTCATTCTGTTGCAGAAATTCGAAAAGATAATGGGTTGGTTGTCTCCAGATGGCTTTCCCTCCAGAACATACTATAAACGTGGGACTTAAATGCAGGAGTGAATCGTGCCATTAGATGGCAATCGCTTATATGAAGTGTAACAATGGAGTTTTGAAGGGGGAGGTAGGGATAGTGGCGCGCAATTACAATTGAGAATTGCTATAGTACCTTTGCGATTGAGTGTTAATCACCCATGTAAAGGTCGTATTTGCCAGCCCAGACGGGTAACCTGTGAGAAGGAATGGTTGTCATGCGTAAAACCTATCCAGTCATGTGACCGTGCATCATACGATTGTCAACAGGATTGCGTTGATAAGACCTGCTGCTTGGCGGAAATAGAATCAATGAGACGGGCAGTCGAAGGCTTTTATATCTAACATATTATAAATCTTCGTTTGAATGAGTGCCCTAAGTGGGAACGATGTGCAATTAACCCTTGAATAGCACCGCACCGGCCTGCATTTATCATCCATATAAACAGAATGAGTGACGAGGTACTCTAATTTATAATAGTGTCTTAAGTTTCCCGGAGGCATAGAAGACGAATCGGTACCTTCTATCGATCTGCTAGACATTGACTGACTGTACAGTGACATATTGCGTTTGTTACTGCGCAGGTAGTACATTCGAACATTCAATATGCATTTGCCCACAGAGAGTTTATAAGTGACATGTATCTTAGAAGTATACTTTTATGCTGCAAAGTGTATAAGGTGGAATCGAATGCGGGAGGAATTATTTACATGAGATCGACGGTGGGTCTGATAACAAACAGCACGTTTGCAACATACATTCTCCCAGGACTGAACAACAGTGGCACTGATATAGATATAAAGCTTAAGCAGCCAACGACTGAACATGTATGTTTGTCTCTTCCTACGAAGCGGTAAACCCTACACAGTATTGTGATAGGATGATGTAATATGAAGTGAAGAACATATATAAAAACTTAGGCTACAATGGTGTTTGGATTACTGCCTTCGATATTAGTCCGTAATTTTCAATCTAATCACCAAAGAGTTGTATCTATGCGTAGAGAAATGACTGCGTGCAGTTCAGGTTTGTTGTCGCAGTGTTTGGGTTGTTTTTCCATTAATCAAGAATAGTGCGATGATTGTGGTAGGCAAATACTGGCGGAAATACATGATTTAAGCGTTCCTCCAACGTCAAACGACATCTGCCAGTGGCTGATAAGATCCGACTATTCTATGCATTATTCAGCTCGGTACCTGTTGCGTAGGGGCTTGCGCAAGCACATTAATGTTGAAGGCCTGTGCGAAAGTAATCCAACACAGACTATGCCTAGGGGCATTACATCGTCACCTAGTGGTAAAAATCAGCTGCGGCGATAATACATACTGGTTCTCGAGTGACAGGCATTTATCCTGGAGGGTACAGACCCGTGACTGAAGGATGGTGATAACAAAATATGTATTGTGTTGAACCCTTTCACTCCGGTTAACTAAGCGAAGACGCCTACAGAATGGAGTATCGCTCACATGATTTGATCCACTAACTTCTACACGAACTAATTAGGATTCTGTTCTGGCTGACTATTCAATTTCCATAGTAGTTTAATATCGACTTATTTATGTAATTCTTCTGTAATCGCGATATCATATTTTGGTTCTGAACTCCGTTCCAAGTTGTCTGCCTTCTGAGTAAAACGATGTTGATGAAATATTGATGTAATATGCTGCTCTTTAAATGTCAAGCAATCACAATGAGTCTTGGAATGGCGTTCTGGTAACCATTAATTTGACATTATGATGACAGAGCGGCTTTGCATCGTTTATTAACTTACCACCTGCAGCCAGCTATATAATGGTTGTCTGTCGCCGTCAAGATTCGATACTGCCAATTTGACCGATGAGATGCAGTACTGCTTTTTTAATTTATTGAAATGAAATCCTTAATTAGCCGCATTACCATAAAGCCAGAGATTTTATAATTAATGAAGCCGTCCGAATTTCTTTCATCCGTAAATTGGATTGCACTGGTTTGATTGAGGCTTACTGGGCTCGATTAATAACCAACAAATGCACGAATGGTGATTCTAGTCATGTAAAGCAAATGTCACAAGTGCTAGTCACTTTACATTAAACAAATGCCAAAGACACTTGAATGGGAATCTTCGCATTTGAGTAACGAAATTCAATAGTTCAAGCTAACGAGTGGCTCAGAATATAAACATCTATGCGTTGGAGGAATATACCGCATTTGCTTTGGTTAATATCGTGCCAGACGCTATTCTGAAACATGGAACTTGTGCTTTATACACTTGTCTGTATCACATTTCCATGAAATAATTGGTTTGATAAATCGTACGAAGACATTGTCACATTAAGCCCGTGTGAGGCATGAAAGTTTATTCGGCTTCAAGTCTGCTTATCTGTGTACCAACATGTTCCTAACCCAAACGAGTTGCTTATCAATGTATCAACACCGATTTTTGATTTACTGCGTACGGGTGTAAACAAATGGTCTAGGGATTTACGGCAACCACAGTTTAATGTCTATGGGAGTACACTGCTTAATATGATATGTGTTGCGCGCCATTTAATATAAAATATGTACACGCATTGTGAAACAGCCAGCCAACATTGAGGTCGTGTTATTTATAGAATTGGTTAATGCTTTGGATATACCTACTCACTATTAAATGCAATTAAGATAAAACGGATAAAAAGGCGAAGTTAATAGGAACAGAAACATATGCCGAAGAAAGTCCGGCTGCAGGGATTTATGCCCGCATCAGTTGACATGCAATGTACAAAAGCATCGAGAATCTCGCACATGAAAAGAACACTCAAAATGGAAGTCAACTCTGTACTACAGATTCATGTGTTTAGTACATCTTACGTGCTATAGCGTTACGGGTATTTTGCACTTGGGAACATTTACACGTTATTCACTTGGAAAAGTGGCATAGCAAAGGTTACGTGTCTTAGGGTAATTATTTTGAATATGGCTCGAACAAAATTACAATGTTTATGACCAGCTTTTACAGCACTAGCTCTGCTTTAATGAGATCATTTACGTCGCAACAATACTGAACGAACAACTCATTTTCGGGATACTTTTATAATATTCATTAACGACATTTTGGTTTAGCTTTCAAGTTATTCTGATCCGGTTGAAATACGTACAGGATTAATAACTAAGACTTAACGGTGCAGTTATAATTAAAGGGGCCGATGTGCAATGATTAAATTGACAAGAACAGCAAAAGACACAAGCAGGTGATGTTATAAGCAATAACACCGACAACATCGTTTGCAAAAGCATTTGTGATACAAAAATAAGGTCCGCAATTTGTTCAATAACTTAAATGTGAAGAGGATTGTATTACAGAAACATCATCAATACAAAGAAATATCAGATTTCCGGTTGTTCCATTGATACTTATCTTGTACGAAGCAATTAAAACATAAGGTTATAATCAATCCAGTGTAAAAGTGAGACCATCTTCTTATTCTCGGCATGGCTATTTTAATAAGGCTAGCCATCACACTTTCCATTGCCAGCTGTAAGAGATCATTCCTCCGTATTTGGTGCTCTCTGTTACCCTTTAATGGTTGGTGAATCTTACGTATTTATTTGGGTTGTTTAGACTAATTAACACGGCCATTCATTTTAATCACTGTCTTATAAGTCGTCTAGGTCTAACTTGCTAGATTATACAATGTGATGTGTTTACCGATAAATCAGGATGTTTATACCATGGATATGATCAGAAACACTTCTATCGAACGGGACAACGATCATTGATATGCAAGAGGATTATTTATTTGATTGCAAAATGATTGTGCATTTCCAATACAACTCACGTATGTACCATGGTGTCTATATTCTTTGTTATCCTTAGATGATATTAGTGTAAGGAAATTGCATTTTGGAGGTGTCACCATAAATATGATTGATGTGCGCTGCAGGCTCTTCCACATCATTAGAGCTATTCATTAAATATAGGCGGACTATCTCTGTGCTTGGGTTATGAACGTGTTTTAGTAGACGTCCAATCAAAGTCTCTCGATGACCTCTTGGTAGTGTCGCGGGCACGATTAAAATTGTGAATCATGTATATGTTCTAAAAAAACAGCTTGGAAAACAACCACGTGGTGCGCTCGATTCATCTGCAGATAAACCTGGATTGCTCCCTCTTTCGTGAGGCAAAACGCATACGCACAGTGTGATTTGCAAAACTAAGCTAATACGCACGTCACTAAACTTGCGACCGGAATCAAATTTAGTTGTTGGAACTAAAATCTGTATATCTGTTCTGGTCTGATACAAAATTCTTTAAACATTTGATGCACTGCCGTTATAAATATTATACAACGTTAAGTACAGCTATTTTTATTGCTTATGTCCATAAATGCTGGATATTTACATTTAGATGATATAATGTTTGCAAATAGCTTTCCATTTATTCATAAGGCGCTGTATATATTCCTAATAACGCATTGGATACCCTTTGGAGCTATTTTCTATTCCTAGATCAAAACAACCGGAAGTTTAAGGAAGAGGATTTAGTTGTGGGGAGGGATGCGGCGCAAACATCAGAATACGCGTTTGGTGGCGAATACCATTGATTGGAAACGCTAGGTTATTTTATCATAGTTGTTATCACATCCGACTATTTGAATTACTGGCCCACACCTTTTGAAACCGGGTGGTGATTGTATTATACACGTATGCAAACAGATTGCTTATCAAGAGTACAATAACAAAGATCAAGTTTTGAAGTGTCGGGGCGAAATGTTACATTGGTTTGATATATTCAGCAGGTGTTGAATGAATTGTTGAAGAATAAGACTATATATGAGAATATATACGGTTAATGACATAGATTGAACAAAGAGCAATATATTTGCATGGATCATATCAACACAATGATTAGCCAATTTGCGGCCCTAACATATGATTTCGTCACGTCGATCGATTACAAACTGCATGTCTGCTAACATTTAGTGCTGATTAGGCAAATAGCTCGGACGAGCACTCCCACATCTAAAGGAGGCCCATTTATTCAAACACACCTTTCCGGGATTCATTTGCAACTAATGACCGCCCTTAGAAGCATTTTCCACTCTTTCATACCACACGTATAAATTGTCAACATCAAGTGAAGCCGTTCGATGTATTAGTGTGAAAATTGACTACATGTTACCATATGGTCATCAATGCGATTACCTCTCGTTCTGGGCTGCAAAACACCATTGGAAATGTCACGCACGTATCGGCAGGGTCATTAGTGCTCTTTACAATTTTCCCGTACGGTACATGAAAGTCGTGGCCGATAGATGACTCACAAGTAATGATGACAGAGTGATATGTTGGTCAGCTGCGTGGCGATAGGATCTTAACGAAGATATTGTTTGATTTACCAAGTGTCGCTGTCACCCGAACAAACAAAACTATGCGCTTCTGCATGAATGCAATTGCGAGTCAGAATTGTTAGACTCTCAGACTTCGGGCTCCTTGACAGATTGACTATAACAACCGATCTTTGACATTTCGCCTAATTGCACATTACAAAACTCACTTTTCTGCACACTTTAAGAACAATATTATGTTTTACAATTCACCCCTAACCTAATTTTCACTGAGCATGTCTGTCAGAACGTTACACTGAAAGCCGAAGAAGTATGCGTAACTAATGTAAGGTAGCTAATACTTTCCAACAAGAAGGTGGTTTGCTTTAAGATAAGCATGACATCAGAGTGAATGGTGACAGCTCCAAACATAGCAATCGTACTACATCAACTAAACGTCTCGCCATAGTTGAACTCGGGGTCAACATGTTAGCACAATGCAATACTTAACTAAGCGGTTGTTTTCGTTGTGTGGAGAGATACGGCGCGAACACTAGAATACGCGTTTGTTGGCGAGTACCATTGATTAGCAAAGCTGGGTTATTTATCATAGTTTTTATCATATTCGACTATTTGAATTATTCTCCCAAACTTTTTGAAACCAGGTGGTGATTGTACTATACATAGATGCAAACAGATTGCTTATCAAGAGTACAACACAAAGATCAAGTTTTGAAATGTCGGGGGCGCATTGTAACATTTGTTAGATATATTCAGCAGGTGGTGAATGAATTGTTGAAGAAAAAAACTAAATGTGAGAATATATACGGTTTATTACATAGGCTGAACAAAGAGGAATATATTTGCATGGATCATATCAGCACGGTCCTAACATATGATTTCGTCGCGGCGATCTATTACAAACTGCATGTCTGCCAACATTTAGTGCTGACTAGGCAGATAGCTCAGACGCACACACCCACATCTGAAGGAGGCCCATTTATTCAAACAGCATTTTTTTGCAAAGATCATACATTTTATTTGATAAAGCATTAACCAGCACGACATATATCAGCTGCTATACTGCTTATGTACTCAAATATACACTCTCTTTGTCGAAACAGGCTGTTTAAAAAGCAACTCAAGCGTAAGTCAATCAATATCTATGAAATTAAGTTTACGCATATATGTTTTTGAACAAGATCGTGCTTAAGGTAAACGGCAAAAGTTTTCTTTCCCACAATCCTCAAGACATAGGCAATCTGTCAGAATGCAGAGCGGAATGATGAATGAATGTCGACGGTGCCATGAATATAATATCTAAATAGTATACGCTGCAATTTGTGTTCAGGAAGCCGTAAGTCTTGCGTGTCTAGCGTTGGAAATTCATACAATAAGCCTTTCTCACGTGGTTTTTGAATTCTAGCTCAATGTACCTTGAACCCCGTGAATTAACAACACATCCGTTAGGATGTCATTGAGGATACTGCTGTGTCACGCATTTAGGGTCTTACGTCCCAATGTACTCACTGTCATTATTGGAACAACAGTAGAGTACTGATCATGGATATTGAATTTATGCTGCTTTTGACGGATGTGCTTAAATTGCGTTATTTGGTGCAGAAAAATAGCTTATGGCAAATAGCGTTTGTTTGTTAAAGCTTGTTGCCATTAATGTTACTGCAAACATAACAATGTTTCATCTACGTGTACGTTTTGTCGCATCAAATATATCTTGACAATTCAACATTGTTATCTAAGTATTATTTGTATACTACTCATTCGACGTCATACGATCGAATTGTGAGAAATGTATAGCGTGGTACAATGGGGTTTAGAGTTCGGAAACCGCACATCATTGCGGTTCTAATTTGTAGTTAACGACGTACCATTACTTACATTAATCTCATTTACGGGAGATGCTTAAACACTTTCGACATTCACTGTTTCGGAATGCATTGCAGCCAACAGGTAAAGGGAATTTACATTGTATGTGCATGCTTGAGTTGCACAAACCTCAATAATGGTAGAGAACAACTGACATGTATCGTTTTTTTTAAAAGTACGATCCCATAAAGTACATTTAAGCAGTATATGGGCCATTTGTCTGCCAATTGTAAATGTAGAGAGTTTTGTTTTCGTCTTGACACTACAGCACATTCAAACATAAGCCAGGCTCTGCAGCATATGCTAATGGGATGCCCGATTTCAATCGTGCATCTTGCATTCGTGAATGATGATAAACACAGCGAAGTTTTCTTTTATGCATCTTGTTTTATTTTCCAAACCATGCGTGAACCCAAGGCTAAGTGAACGAGGGTATCGACGATGCTGTGCAATAGCGATGATGTTACGTTAGTTCTGTAATCAGCCGTACGGAAGTAGCCCCAAAAGTTATGGTACATGCCGAGTATATGTTTGCAAAAAGACTGAAAAGCGATCAACAGTTTTTTTTTAAATTATTAGTATATATATCATATAACGGAAAACAGCGAAACCCCAAAATATAGTGACTATTATCGTAACCCGATCTCTATCATGTAGTGGCACTCCCTAACACCTTTAACAGAAAGGTGTAGAGGGTAGAGTATGAAACCGTTATATAAACCTCGTTGAATAGATGAAACAAATGTGTGACTAGGCAAGGGATTGGCCACATGATAGAATCAACCTGTTTCATGCTGATTAAAGCACATTAGTCAATTAAGCTACAGCCTGTGCTTATCACATATTATATGTACAGCCTTCCCGACAATATGTATACTTAATTGATATTAACAACTTAGACAGATACGCAGACATACTTGATAAGTCCCTCTCCTACCTCATGGTTATTCTCTGGCAGAACTATGTTAAGTATCTCTGTAGAAATATTCAGTTGAAGGCTTTTCTAGAGTTCTTACTTCGGCATCACATCCATATAACATGTTGTTTGATAAAAGCTGCCTGGACCAAGTGGACCCTACCGGAAGTTTAAACGGCTGCACGCTTATGCTCATAGTGCTTGATGATTTGCCCCTCAATATTGAGGCTTACGCAATTGTTGCAAACGCTGTGCGCGACTGTTGTAAGATAGAATGCTCACATATGCTTGCCACATTGTTATAGCAGGATGTATCCCATAGCGATCACACATCGGCTAAATGCTGTGATTTTTGTAAGATTGCAGCATAAAATGGTTATAGCTCAACCGCAAACTAGTAAAAGTTATGATATTTAATTACTAGTGATGCGGAATATATCATGCATCACAAAAACATATTGATACAATGAGCCTTATTGCAGTCAACACCTGTTTTCTCTCATTATTTAACACATATGTCATATAATGAGGTGGCTTAACACAACGTACAGGATACAATAAGCATTCGGCTAGAACTAACTCCTGTGGAATATATACCACTCTACCAAAATGGTATTTGAGAATTAACGATTATCGAACCTGCAAACAATATGCGGTACACATATCTAATATCCACACCTTACAAGTCACATATTGCGTCGGCTTTCGTACGATTTTGAAAATACACTCTCCGTGTAATTGGAATAATGGATCGAATTTGATGCATAAAGCGTCGTCTTTATATCTGCACAAATGAAGCACGAACCATACTAGGCATTGTAATGTGTGCATGCAAATTGACAAGCTCACATTGATTTACATAAATTATGAAGCATTCAATTTTTAAAAGCTGTTTTCTGTTACTCGAAGTCCTTGTTGGTGTGTAACTTTGCTCGATGCTAACGTGTCACGTTTGCTGACATATTGAAGTATAATGAAGTCCATCGCATTATTAAAATGTTTATTGTTTCGATCATTTTCCAGCTACTTTTTGAGACTCGGTATTTTCGACGGACACGGGGATTTTCAGCAATTATTTGGAACAATTAATTAATTAATAATTCATATATATGTACGTTCAAACTGACGAGCTACGGTATTTAAAGTGTCGTTTTAACTCCGTCCTGCAATACATAGGGGCAAAGTGTCAGGAAGTTAAAGAGGACAAAATGGTACGTGGCAATTGAATTTGACTATTCCGGCAGGCATATTTACCTTCGTATGAAATAATGGCCTGTTCAATGTGCTTGCTGAAGAAAACATAGTAATTACGTTTGAATATCCGTTTAGTCGTGCTCTACAGCATGCAGCAATCTCAGCCTACATGCCTTATCGGTTTTATTCCATATATTGACAGTCGCTCAGATATACACATTATGTGATTCGATATGCGGTGAAGGGCATTTAGACATCGCGATATCGGTCAATAGTTATTTAAGTCCGGAACTACTTCAAGATAACGGCTCTGTGGTCATCGTCTAAGTCCCGGGGTGAAGGTTGACATGGATATCAAGCAAAAGTTTAAATAAGGACAGTTAATACAAATACTTATATTGTCTCATGCATCCTGAAAAAAAGCTTACTGTGTGCTATGGTGGCAATAGTTCACTAGCTTGGAATGAAGGGGTGGCATTTTATTCAATAGTATTGCTTCCCTTTCGACCGTTCGCTGTTTGTTTTGGGCACAGGAAACCCGTGACATACCCCTGTCAATCCATACACATGAAACAGAACATTACCTGCAACTGTATCAATCAGCAATATGGTGACCAGCTTCAGCACACACTTAGCAATCCGCCGTTACTTTGTAGTTATATCCTACAGCAAACACCTTGTTGGCCAGGATATTCCACTGGAATTTCATGATTCCTAGAGCGTCATAGTCCCTGCGCGTTTACACTGCAATCGTAAACATACATTTATCTTATTGTCCTCTTTGGCCCGAGAGACATGGTTATAAACTTGCTGAGCGTCATACACATGACGGTGGATGTAACAATTACTGCTAATTTGGGAAAATTTTCATGATTTATAATGTCACCCACGTACCGGGAGGATCAGTATTTGGAAAATCTCAGAGGCGGGTATTGGTGAAGTTTATTAATATTTTCCAGCTTCCTGTCAATCGTGCCTAACAAAATTATAAAATATATAATGACTTACCTGTGCTCTTACTGCATCAGAGCGGCATAAATCTAATATCCTTTCCTTATAATAATATACGTAATTTCAGAAAATAAGACATTTTTTCAGACCGTGTGTGCATTACAGGAGAGGAAGCGACATTCGTTGATCTCACTCGCGCTTCATAAAATATGTACCTATGTTTGCTGTAAAATGTAGCTGTTATCGTCAACAATGAAAGAGTCATTACGGCCATCAGCGAATATTTGTCGACTCTTGCTTTCTCTTTCTCCTACAAGTATTCTCGCTATATGATCGACCAAACGTCTTCTACAATATCTACTCTCTAGCAAATATTATTCATGTTTATTATAACCACTAAAAGTATTATAATTGGGTGCATTGCTATGCATCCAAAAAGGTTAAACACGGTACATTTATAATCGCTCATTGCGTTCTGTTGCCCTCCAGATCATCAATTATGTTGCGGTCTATAAACTTTCGCAATACTAAGACAATACACTACTTTAACCATTTTTCTTTACCGATGCGTTGATTGAGTCGCAGCACACAAAGGTTACCATCTCTAATATTTAGCATATTTTGGTTTATCAGCGAAATATCGTTTACGATATAAGATCTTTAGGGCTCAACAATACATTCAGTATTTTTAGACTGTCAACTCCAATAATGCTGTTCACCCTACATGATATATTATCACTATCTACTTTATCCACATTAGTTTCTGTATTTTATTATACCAATATGACATCACCAACATCCCACTACCGCGAATATGTATCTGTCGAAATTGCAACATATTAATTACGTAGTAATGCTTGACATTTGCATAGATTTATCAGTTTAAATGTTTGTCCTATGTGAACCTATTCAAGCGCCATATATATGTAGCAGAGGGTTAACGTGAACCTTGATCTATAAGGAGATTGGGAGAGAAAAAGCAAATGCGATCATAACGAATTGCCAAATGTAGACCTAAACGAATGTGAAATTTTTAATTGAATGACAATATTTCATCGCAGTTTATCGCAGACCATATAAACAGTGCCTGTTTTCGTCTCATGCGCATGTATATCGGCATCTGAAGGTTCAAATCGAGCCCCGCTGCGTATAACGGTGAGCCATGAGTCATTCTGTTGCAGGAATTCGAAAAGATAATGAGTTGGTTGTCTCCAGATCGCTTTCCCTCCAGAGCATACTATAAACGTGGGACTTAAATGCAGGAGTGAATCGTGCCATTAGATGGCAATCGCTTATATGAAGTGTAACAATGGAGTTTTGAAGGGGGAGGTAGGGATAGTGGCGCGCAATACTATTGAGAATTGTAAAAGTACCTTTGCTATTGAGTGTTAATCACCCATGTAAAGGTCGTATTTGCCAGCCCAGACGGGTAACTTGTGGGAAGGAATGGTTGCCATGCGTAAAACCTATCCAGTTATGTGACCGTGCATCATACGATTGTCAAAAGGATTGCATTGATAAGACCTGCTGCTTGGCGGAAATAGAATCAATGAGACGGCCAGTCGAAGGCTTTTATATCTAACATATGATAAATCTTAGTTTGAATGAGTGCCCTAAGTGGGAACGATGTGCAATTAACCCTTGACTAGCACGGCACCGGCCTGCATTTATCATCCATATAAACAGAATGAGTGGCGAGGTACTCTAATTTATAATAGTGTCTTAAGTTTCCCGGAGGCATAGAAGAAGAATCGGTACCTTCTATCGATCTGCTAGACATTGACTGACTGTACAGTGACATATTGCGTTTGTTACTGCGCAGGTAGCACATTCGAATATTCAATATGCATTTGCCCACAGAGAGTTTGTAGGTGACATGTATCTTAATAGTATACTTTTATGCTGCAAAGTGTGGAATCGAAAATTGCGGAAGGAATTATTTACATGAGATCGACGATGGGTCTGAATACAAACAACACGTTTGCAACATTACATTCTCCCAGGACTGAACAACAGTGGCACTGATATAGATATAAAGCTTAAGCAGCCAACGGGTGAACATGTAGGTTTGTCTCTTCCTACGAAGCGGTAAACCCTACACAGTATTGTGATAGGATGATGTAATATGAAGTGAAGAACATATATAAAAATTTAGGCTACAATGTTGTTTTGATTACTGCCTTCGATATTAGTCCGTAATTTTCATTCTAATCACCAAAGAGTTGCATCTATGCGTAGCGAAATGACTGCGTGCAGTTCAGGTTTGTTGCCGCAGTGTTTTGGGTTGTCTTTCCATTAATCAAGAACAGTGCGATGATTGTGGCAGGCAAATACTGGCGGAAATACATGATTTAAGCGTTCCCCCAACGTCAAACGACATCTGCCAGTGGCTGATAAGATCCGACTATTCTATGCATTATTCAGCTCGGTACCTGTTGCGTAGGGGCTTGCGCAAGCACATTAATGTTGAAGGCCTGTGCGACAGTAATCCAACACAGACTATGCCTAGGGGCATTACATCGTCACCTAGTGGTAAAAATCAGCTGCGGCGATAATACATACTGGTTCTCGAGTGACAGGCATTTATCCTGGAGGGTACAGACCCGTGACTGAAGGATGATGATAACAAAATATGTATTGTGTTGAACCCTTTCACTCCGGTTAACTAAGCGAAGACGCCTACAGAATGGAGTATCGCTCACATGATTTGATCCACTAACTTCTACACGAACTAATTAGGATTCTGTTCTGGCTGACTATCAATTTCCATAGTAGTTTAATATCGACTTATTTATGTAATTCTTCTGTAATCGCGATATCATATTTTGGTTCTGAACTCCGTTCCAAGTTGTCTGCCTTCTGAGTAAAACGATGTTGATGAAATATTGATGTAATATGCTGCTCTTTAAATGTCAAGCAATCACAATGAGTCTTGGAATGGCGTTCTGGTAACCATTAATTTGACATTATGATGACAGAGCGGCTTTGCATCGTTTATTAACTTACCACCTGCAGCCAGCTATATAATGGTTGTCTGTCGCCGTCAAGATTCGATACTGCCAATTTGACCGATGAGATGCAGTACTGCTTTTTTAATTTATTGAAATGAAATCCTTAATTAGCCGCATTACCATAAAGCCAGAGATTTTATAATTAATGAAGCCGTCCGAATTTCTTTCATCCGTAAATTGGATTGCACTGGTTTGATTGAGGCTTACTGGGCTCGATTAATAACCAACAAATGCACGAATGGTGATTCTCTAGTCATGTAAAGCAAATGTCACAAGTGCTAGTCACTTTACATTAAACAAATGCCAAAGACACTTGAATGGGAATCTTCGCATTTGAGTAACGAAATTCAATAGTTCAAGCTAACGAGTGGCTCAGAATATAAACATCTATGCGTTGGAGGAATATACCGCATTTGCTTTGGTTAATATCGTGCCAGACGCTATTCTGAAACATGGAACTTGTGCTTTATACACTTGTCTGTATCACATTTCCATGAAATAATTGGTTTGATAAATCGTACGAAGACATTGTCACATTAAGCCCGTGTGAGGCATGAAAGTTTATTCGGCTTCAAGTCTGCTTATCTGTGTACCAACATGTTCCTAACCCAAACGAGTTGCTTATCAATGTATCAACACCGATTTTTTTTGATTTACTGCGTACGGGTGTAAACAAATGGTCTAGGGATTTACGGCAACCACAGTTTAATGTCTATGGGAGTACACTGCTTAATATGATATGTGTTGCGCGCCATTTAATATAAAATATGTACACGCATTGTGAAACAGCCAGCCAACATTGAGGTCGTGTTATTTATAGAATTGGTTAATGCTTTGGATATACCTACTCACTATTAAATGCAATTAAGATAAAACGGATAAAAAGGCGAAGTTAATAGGAACAGAAACATATGCCGAAGAAAGTCCGGCTGCAGGGATTTATGCCCGCATCAGTTGACATGCAATGTACAAAAGCATCGAGAATCTCGCACATGAAAAGAACACTCAAAATGGAAGTCAACTCTGTACTACAGATTCATGTGTTTAGTACATCTTACGTGCTATAGCGTTACGGGTATTTTGCACTTGGGAACATTTACACGTTATTCACTTGGAAAAGTGGCATAGCAAAGGTTACGTGTCTTAGGGTAATTATTTTGAATATGGCTCGAACAAAATTACAATGTTTATGACCAGCTTTTACAGCACTAGCTCTGCTTTAATGAGATCATTTACGTCGCAACAATACTGAACGAACAACTCATTTTCGGGATACTTTTATAATATTCATTAACGACATTTTGGTTTAGCTTTCAAGTTATTCTGATCCGGTTGAAATACGTACAGGATTAATAACTAAGACTTAACGGTGCAGTTATAATTAAAGGGGCCGATGTGCAATGATTAAATTGACAAGAACAGCAAAAGACACAAGCAGGTGATGTTATAAGCAATAACACCGACAACATCGTTTGCAAAAGCATTTGTGATACAAAAATAAGGTCCGCAATTTGTTCAATAACTTAAATGTGAAGAGGATTGTATTACAGAAACATCATCAATACAAAGAAATATCAGATTTCCGGTTGTTCCATTGATACTTATCTTGTACGAAGCAATTAAAACATAAGGTTATAATCAATCCAGTGTAAAAGTGAGACCATCTTCTTATTCTCGGCATGGCTATTTTAATAAGGCTAGCCATCACACTTTCCATTGCCAGCTGTAAGAGATCATTCCTCCGTATTTGGTGCTCTCTGTTACCCTTTAATGGTTGGTGAATCTTACGTATTTATTTGGGTTGTTTAGACTAATTAACACGGCCATTCATTTTAATCACTGTCTTATAAGTCGTCTAGGTCTAACTTGCTAGATTATACAATGTGATGTGTTTACCGATAAATCAGGATGTTTATACCATGGATATGATCAGAAACACTTCTATCGAACGGGACAACGATCATTGATATGCAAGAGGATTATTTATTTGATTGCAAAATGATTGTGCATTTCCAATACAACTCACGTATGTACCATGGTGTCTATATTCTTTGTTATCCTTAGATGATATTAGTGTAAGGAAATTGCATTTTGGAGGTGTCACCATAAATATGATTGATGTGCGCTGCAGGCTCTTCCACATCATTAGAGCTATTCATTAAATATAGGCGGACTATCTCTGTGCTTGGGTTATGAACGTGTTTTAGTAGACGTCCAATCAAAGTCTCTCGATGACCTCTTGGTAGTGTCGCGGGCATTAAAATTGTGAATCATGTATATGTTCTAAAAAAACAGCTTGGAAAACAACCACGTGGTGTGCTCATCTGCAGATAAACCTGGATTGCTCCCTCTTTCGTGAGGCAAAACGCATACGCACAGTGTGATTTGCAAAACTATGCTAATACGCACGTCACTAAACTTGTGACCGGAATCAAATTTAATTGTTGGAACTAAAATCTGTATATCTGTTCTGGTCTGATACAAAATTCTTTAAACATTTGATGCACTGCCGTTATAAATATTATACAACGTTAAGTACAGCTATTTTTATTGCTTATGTCCATAAATGCTGGATATTTACATTTAGATGATATAATGTTTGCAAATAGCTTTCCATTTATTCATAAGGCGCTGTATATATTCCTAATAACGCATTGGATACCCTTTGGAGCTATTTTCTATTCCTAGATCAAAACAACCGGAAGTTTAAGGAAGAGGATTTAGTTGTGGGGAGGGATGCGGCGCAAACATCAGAATACGCGTTTGGTGGCGAATACCATTGATTGGAAACGCTAGGTTATTTTATCATAGTTGTTATCACATCCGACTATTTGAATTACTGGCCCACACCTTTTGAAACCGGGTGGTGATTGTATTATACACGTATGCAAACAGATTGCTTATCAAGAGTACAATAACAAAGATCAAGTTTTGAAGTGTCGGGGCGAAATGTTACATTGGTTTGATATATTCAGCAGGTGTTGAATGAATTGTTGAAGAATAAGACTATATATGAGAATATATACGGTTAATGACATAGATTGAACAAAGAGCAATATATTTGCATGGATCATATCAACACAATGATTAGCCAATTTGCGGCCCTAACATATGATTTCGTCACGTCGATCGATTACAAACTGCATGTCTGCTAACATTTAGTGCTGATTAGGCAAATAGCTCGGACGAGCACTCCCACATCTAAAGGAGGCCCATTTATTCAAACACACCTTTCCGGGATTCATTTGCAACTAATGACCGCCCTTAGAAGCATTTTCCACTCTTTCATACCACACGTATAAATTGTCAACATCAAGTGAAGCCGTTCGATGTATTAGTGTAAAAATTGACTACATGTTACCATATGGTCATCAATGCGATTACCTCTCGTTCTGGGCTGCAAAACACCATTGGAAATGTCACGCACGTATCGGCAGGGTCATTAGTGCTCTTTACAATTTTCCCGTACGGTACATGAAAGTCGTGGCCGATAGATGACTCACAAGTAATGATGACAGAGTGATATGTTGGTCAGCTGCGTGGCGATAGGATCTTAACGAAGATATTGTTTGATTTACCAAGTGTCGCTGTCACCCGAACAAACAAAACTATGCGCTTCTGCATGAATGCAATTGCGAGTCAGAATTGTTAGACTCTCAGACTTCGGGCTCCTTGACAGATTGACTATAACAACCGATCTTTGACATTTCGCCTAATTGCACATTACAAAACTCACTTTTCTGCACACTTTAAGAAACAATATTATGTTTTACAATTCACCCCTAACCTAATTTTCACTGAGCATGTCTGTCAGAACGTTACACTGAAAGCCGAAGAAGTATGCGTAACTAATGTAAGGTAGCTAATACTTTCCAACAAGAAGGTGGTTTGCTTTAAGATAAGCATGACATCAGAGTGAATGGTGACAGCTCCAAACATAGCAATCGTACTACATCAACTAAACGTCTCGCCATAGTTGAACTCGGGGTCAACATGTTAGCACAATGCAATACTTAACTAAGCGGTTGTTTTCGTTGTGTGGAGAGATACGGCGCGAACACTAGAATACGCGTTTGTTGGCGAGTACCATTGATTAGCAAAGCTGGGTTATTTATCATAGTTTTTATCATATTCGACTATTTGAATTATTCTCCCAAACTTTTTGAAACCAGGTGGTGATTGTACTATACATAGATGCAAACAGATTGCTTATCAAGAGTACAACACAAAGATCAAGTTTTGAAATGTCGGGGGCGCATTGTAACATTTGTTAGATATATTCAGCAGGTGGTGAATGAATTGTTGAAGAAAAAAACTAAATGTGAGAATATATACGGTTTATTACATAGGCTGAACAAAGAGGAATATATTTGCATGGATCATATCAGCACGGTCCTAACATATGATTTCGTCGCGGCGATCTATTACAAACTGCATGTCTGCCAACATTTAGTGCTGACTAGGCAGATAGCTCAGACGCACACACCCACATCTGAAGGAGGCCCATTTATTCAAACAGCATTTTTTTGCAAAGATCATACATTTTATTTGATAAAGCATTAACCAGCACGACATATATCAGCTGCTATACTGCTTATGTACTCAAATATACACTCTCTTTGTCGAAACAGGCTGTTTAAAAAGCAACTCAAGCGTAAGTCAATCAATATCTATGAAATTAAGTTTACGCATATATGTTTTTGAACAAGATCGTGCTTAAGGTAAACGGCAAAAGTTTTCTTTCCCACAATCCTCAAGACATAGGCAATCTGTCAGAATGCAGAGCGGAATGATGAATGAATGTCGACGGTGCCATGAATATAATATCTAAATAGTATACGCTGCAATTTGTGTTCAGGAAGCCGTAAGTCTTGCGTGTCTAGCGTTGGAAATTCATACAATAAGCCTTTCTCACGTGGTTTTTGAATTCTAGCTCAATGTACCTTGAACCCCGTGAATTAACAACACATCCGTTAGGATGTCATTGAGGATACTGCTGTGTCACGCATTTAGGGTCTTACGTCCCAATGTACTCACTGTCATTATTGGAACAACAGTAGAGTACTGATCATGGATATTGAATTTATGCTGCTTTTGACGGATGTGCTTAAATTGCGTTATTTGGTGCAGAAAAATAGCTTATGGCAAATAGCGTTTGTTTGTTAAAGCTTGTTGCCATTAATGTTACTGCAAACATAACAATGTTTCATCTACGTGTACGTTTTGTCGCATCAAATATATCTTGACAATTCAACATTGTTATCTAAGTATTATTTGTATACTACTCATTCGACGTCATACGATCGAATTGTGAGAAATGTATAGCGTGGTACAATGGGGTTTAGAGTTCGGAAACCGCACATCATTGCGGTTCTAATTTGTAGTTAACGACGTACCATTACTTACATTAATCTCATTTACGGGAGATGCTTAAACACTTTCGACATTCACTGTTTCGGAATGCATTGCAGCCAACAGGTAAAGGGAATTTACATTGTATGTGCATGCTTGAGTTGCACAAACCTCAATAATGGTAGAGAACAACTGACATGTATCGTTTTTTTAAAAGTACGATCCCATAAAGTACATTTAAGCAGTATATGGGCCATTTGTCTGCCAATTGTAAATGTAGAGAGTTTTGTTTTCGTCTTGACACTACAGCACATTCAAACATAAGCCAGGCTCTGCAGCATATGCTAATGGGATGCCCGATTTCAATCGTGCATCTTGCATTCGTGAATGATGATAAACACAGCGAAGTTTTCTTTTATGCATCTTGTTTTATTTTCCAAACCATGCGTGAACCCAAGGCTAAGTGAACGAGGGTATCGACGATGCTGTGCAATAGCGATGATGTTACGTTAGTTCTGTAATCAGCCGTACGGAAGTAGCCCCAAAAGTTATGGTACATGCCGAGTATATGTTTGCAAAAAGACTGAAAAGCGATCAACAGTTTTTTTTTTAAATTATTAGTATATATATCATATAACGGAAAACAGCGAAACCCCAAAATATAGTGACTATTATCGTAACCCGATCTCTATCATGTAGTGGCACTCCCTAACACCTTTAACAGAAAGGTGTAGAGGGTAGAGTATGAAACCGTTATATAAACCTCGTTGAATAGATGAAACAAATGTGTGACTAGGCAAGGGATTGGCCACATGATAGAATCAACCTGTTTCATGCTGATTAAAGCACATTAGTCAATTCAGCTACAGCCTGTGCTTATCACATATTATATGTACAGCCTTCCGACAATATGTATACTTAATTGATATTAACAACTTAGACAGATACGCAGACATACTTGATAAGTCCCTCTCCTACCTCATGGTTATTCTCTGGCAGAACTATGTTAAGTATCTCTGTAGAAATATTCAGTTGAAGGCTTTTTCTAGAGTTCTTACTTCGGCATCACATCCATATAACATGTTGTTTGATAAAAGCTGCCTGGACCAAGTGGACCCTACCGGAAGTTTAAACGGCTGCACGCTTATGCTCATAGTGCTTGATGATTTGCCCCTCAATATTGAGGCTTACGCAATTGTTGCAAACGCTGTGCGCGACTGTTGTAAGATAGAATGCTCACATATGCTTGCCACATTGTTATAGCAGGATGTATCCCATAGCGATCACACATCGGCTAAATGCTGTGATTTTTGTAAGATTGCAGCATAAAATGGTTATAGCTCAACCGCAAACTAGTAAAAGTTATGATATTTAATTACTAGTGATGCGGAATATATCATGCATCACAAAAACATATTGATACAATGAGCCTTATTGCAGTCAACACCTGTTTTCTCTCATTATTTAACACATATGTCATATAATGAGGTGGCTTAACACAACGTACAGGATACAATAAGCATTCGGCTAGAACTAACTCCTGTGGAATATATACCACTCTACCAAAATGGTATTTGAGAATTAACGATTATCGAACCTGCAAACAATATGCGGTACACATATCTAATATCCACACCTTACAAGTCACATATTGCGTCGGCTTTCGTACGATTTTGAAAATACACTCTCCGTGTAATTGGAATAATGGATCGAATTTGATGCATAAAGCGTCGTCTTTATATCTGCACAAATGAAGCACGAACCATACTAGGCATTGTAATGTGTGCATGCAAATTGACAAGCTCACATTGATTTACATAAATTATGAAGCATTCAATTTTTAAAAGCTGTTTTCTGTTACTCGAAGTCCTTGTTGGTGTGTAACTTTGCTCGATGCTAACGTGTCACGTTTGCTGACATATTGAAGTATAATGAAGTCCATCGCATTATTAAAATGTTTATTGTTTCGATCATTTTCCAGCTACTTTTTGAGACTCGGTATTTTCGACGGACGGACACGGGATTTTCAGCAATTATTTGGAACAATTAATTAATTAATAATTCATATATATGTACGTTCAAACTGACGAGCTACGGTATTTAAAGTGTCGTTTTAACTCCGTCCTGCAATACATAGGGGCAAAGTGTCAGGAAGTTAAAGAGGACAAAATGGTACGTGGCAATTGAATTTGACTATTCCGGCAGGCATATTTACCTTCGTATGAAATAATGGCCTGTTCAATGTGCTTGCTGAAGAAAACATAGTAATTACGTTTGAATATCCGTTTAGTCGTGCTCTACAGCATGCAGCAATCTCAGCCTACATGCCTTATCGGTTTTATTCCATATATTGACAGTCGCTCAGATATACACATTATGTGATTCGATATGCGGTGAAGGGCATTTAGACATCGCGATATCGGTCAATAGTTATTTAAGTCCGGAACTACTTCAAGATAACGGCTCTGTGGTCATCGTCTAAGTCCCGGGGTGAAGGTTGACATGGATATCAAGCAAAAGTTTAAATAAGGACAGTTAATACAAATACTTATATTGTCTCATGCATCCTGAAAAAAAGCTTACTGTGTGCTATGGTGGCAATAGTTCACTAGCTTGGAATGAAGGGGTGGCATTTTATTCAATAGTATTGCTTCCCTTTCGACCGTTCGCTGTTTGTTTTGGGCACAGGAAACCCGTGACATACCCCTGTCAATCCATACACATGAAACAGAACATTACCTGCAACTGTATCAATCAGCAATATGGTGACCAGCTTCAGCACACATTTAGCAATCCGCCGTTACTTTGTAGTTATATCCTACAGCAAACACCTTGTTGGCCAGGATATTCCACTGGAATTTCATGATTCCTAGAGCGTCATAGTCCCTGCGCGTTTACACTGCAATCGTAAACATACATTTATCTTATTGTCCTCTTTGGCCCGAGAGACATGGTCATAAACTTGCTGAGCGTCATACACATGACGGTGGATGTGACAATTACTGCTAATTTGGGAAAATTTTCATGATTTATAATGTCACCCACGTACCGGGAGGATCAGTATTTGGAAAATCTCAGAGGCGGGTATTGGTGAAGTTTATTAATATTTTCCAGCTTCCTGTCAATCGTGCCTAACAAAATTATAAAATATATAATGACTTACCTGTGCTCTTACTGCATCAGAGCGGCATAAATCTAATATCCTTTCCTTATAATAATATACGTAATTTCAGAAAATAAGACATTTTTTCAGACCGTGTGTGCATTACAGGAGAGGAAGCGACATTCGTTGATCTCACTCGCGCTTCATAAAATATGTACCTATGTTTGCTGTAAAATGTAGCTGTTATCGTCAACAATGAAAGAGTCATTACGGCCATCAGCGAATATTTGTCGACTCTTGCTTTCTCTTTCTCCTACAAGTATTCTCGCTATATGATCGACCAAACGTCTTCTACAATATCTACTCTCTAGCAAATATTATTCATGTTTATTATAACCACTAAAAGTATTATAATTGGGTGCATTGCTATGCATCCAAAAAGGTTAAACACGGTACATTTATAATCGCTCATTGCGTTCTGTTGCCCTCCAGATCATCAATTATGTTGCGGTCTATAAACTTTCGCAATACTAAGACAATACACTACTTTAACCATTTTTCTTTACCGATGCGTTGATTGAGTCGCAGCACACAAAGGTTACCATCTCTAATATTTAGCATATTTTGGTTTATCAGCGAAATATCGTTTACGATATAAGATCTTTAGGGCTCAACAATACATTCAGTATTTTTAGACTGTCAACTCCAATAATGCTGTTCACCCTACATGATATATTATCACTATCTACTTTATCCACATTAGTTTCTGTATTTTATTATACCAATATGACATCACCAACATCCCACTACCGCGAATATGTATCTGTCGAAATTGCAACATATTAATTACGTAGTAATGCTTGACATTTGCATAGATTTATCAGTTTAAATGTTTGTCCTATGTGAACCTATTCAAGCGCCATATATATGTAGCAGAGGGTTAACGTGAACCTTGATCTATAAGGAGATTGGGAGAGAAAAAGCAAATGCGATCATAACGAATTGCCAAATGTAGACCTAAACGAATGTGAAATTTTTAATTGAATGACAATATTTCATCGCAGTTTATCGCAGACCATATAAACAGTGCCTGTTTTCGTCTCATGCGCATGTATATCGGCATCTGAAGGTTCAAATCGAGCCCCGCTGCGTATAACGGTGAGCCATGAGTCATTCTGTTGCAGGAATTCGAAAAGATAATGAGTTGGTTGTCTCCAGATCGCTTTCCCTCCAGAGCATACTATAAACGTGGGACTTAAATGCAGGAGTGAATCGTGCCATTAGATGGCAATCGCTTATATGAAGTGTAACAATGGAGTTTTGAAGGGGGAGGTAGGGATAGTGGCGCGCAATACTATTGAGAATTGTAAAAGTACCTTTGCTATTGAGTGTTAATCACCCATGTAAAGGTCGTATTTGCCAGCCCAGACGGGTAACTTGTGGGAAGGAATGGTTGCCATGCGTAAAACCTATCCAGTTATGTGACCGTGCATCATACGATTGTCAAAAGGATTGCATTGATAAGACCTGCTGCTTGGCGGAAATAGAATCAATGAGACGGGCCAGTCGAAGGCTTTTATATCTAACATATGATAAATCTTAGTTTGAATGAGTGCCCTAAGTGGGAACGATGTGCAATTAACCCTTGACTAGCACGGCACCGGCCTGCATTTATCATCCATATAAACAGAATGAGTGGCGAGGTACTCTAATTATAATAGTGTCTTAAGTTTCCCGGAGGCATAGAAGAAGAATCGGTACCTTCTATCGATCTGCTAGACATTGACTGACTGTACAGTGACATATTGCGTTTGTTACTGCGCAGGTAGCACATTCGAATATTCAATATGCATTTGCCCACAGAGAGTTTGTAGGTGACATGTATCTTAATAGTATACTTTTATGCTGCAAAGTGTGGAATCGAAAATTGCGAGAGGAATTATTT
Organism: Urechis unicinctus; assembly: GCA_034190875.2. NCBI lineage: Eukaryota > Metazoa > Annelida > Polychaeta > Xenopneusta > Urechidae > Urechis > Urechis unicinctus. The sequence goes on from CM067356.1 coordinate 10,063,791, forward strand.
ACATGAGATCGACGGTGGGTCTGAATACAAACAACACGTTTGCAACATTACATTCTCCCAGGACTGAACAACAGTGGCACTGATATAGATATAAAGCTTAAGCAGCCAACGACTGAACATGTATGTTTGTCTCTTCCTACGAAGCGGTAAACCCTACACAGTATTGTGATAGGATGATGTAATATGAAGTAAAGAACATATATAAAAACTTAGGCTACAATGTTGTTTTGATTACTGCCTTCGATATTAGTCCGTAATTTTCAATCTAATCACCAAAGAGTTGTATCTATGCGTAGAGAAATGACTGCGTGCAGTTCAGGTTTGTTGCCGCAGTGTTTGGGGTTGTTTTTCCATTAATCAAGAATAGTGCGATGATTGTGGTAGGCAAATACTGGCGGAAATACATGATTTAAGCGTTCCTCCAACGTCAAACGACATCTGCCAGTGGCTGATAAGATCAGACTATTCTATGCATTATTCAGCTTGGTACCTGTTGCATAGGGGCTTGTGCAAGCACATTAATGTTGAAGGCCTGTGAGAGAGTAATCCAACACAGACTAGGCCTAGGGGCATTACATCGTCACCTAGTGGTAAAAATCAGCCGCGGCGATAATACATACTGGTTCTCGAGTGACAGGCATTTATCCTGGAGGGTACAGACCCGTGACTGAAGGATGATGATAACAAAATATGTATTGTGTTGAACCCTTTCACTCCGGTTAACTAAGCGAAGACGCCTACAGAATGGAGTATCGCTCACATGATTTGATCCACTAACTTCTACACGAACTAATTAGGATTCTGTTCTGGCTGACTATTCAATTTCCATAGTAGTTTAATATCGACTTATTTATGTTATTCTTCTGTAATCGCGGATATGGAATAAGAGGTTTATAATGTATATTCCGATATCATATTTTGGTTCTGAACTCCGTTCCAAGTTGTCTGCCTTCTGAGTACAACGATGTTGATGAAATATTGATGTAATATGCTGCTCTTTAAATGTCAAGCACTCACAATGAGTCTTGGAATGGCGTTCTGGTAACCATTAAATTGACATTATGATGACAGAGCGGCTTTGCATCGTTTATTAACTTACCACCTGCAGCCAGCTATATAATGGTGGTCTGTCGCCGTCAAGATTCGATACTGCCAATTTGACCGAGATGCAGTACTGCCCTTTGATTTATTGAAATGAAATCCTTAATTCGACCGATGAGATAGAGCCAGTACTGATTTTAAAAGTAATTGTCCGCCTAAATGAAATCTTTTCCATTCCTGCCGAACCTACCAGCCTAAAGCCTTAGAGCTTTAAAAATCGTAATATTAAGCCGTCCGAGTATGCGCTTCCATTTCTTTCATCCGTAAATTGGATTGCACTGGTTTGATTGAGGCTTACTGGGCGCGATTAATAACCAACGAATGCACGAATGGTGATTCTAGTCACGTGAAGCAAATGTCACAAGTGCTAGTCACTTTACATTAAACAAATGCCGAAGACACTTGAATGGGAAGCTTCGCATTTGAGTAACGAAATTCAATAGTTCAAGCTAACGAGTGGCTCAGAATATAAACATCTATGCGTTGGAGGCATATACCGCATTTGCTTTGGTTAACTTCGTGCCAGACGCTAATCTGAAACATGGAACTTGTGCTTTATACACTTGTCTGTATCACATTTCCATGAAATAATTGGTTTGATAAATCGTACGAAGACATTGTCACATTTAGCCCGTGTGAGGCATGAAAGTTTATTCGGCTTCAGGTGTGCATATCTGTTAACCAACATGTTCCTAACCCAAACGAGTTGCTTATCGATGTATCAACACAGATTTTTGTTTCACTGCGTACGGGTGTAGACAAATGGTCTAGGGATTTACGGCAACCACAGTTTAATGTCTATGGGAGTACACTGCTTAATATGGTCTGTGTTGCGCGCCATTTAATATGAATATGTACACGCATTGTGAAACAGCCAGCCAACATTGAGGTCGAGTTATTTATAGAATCGGTTAATGCTTTGGATATACCTACTCACTATTAAATGCAATTAAGATAAAACGGATAAAAAGGCGAAGTTAATAGGAACAGAAACATATGCCGGAGAAAGTCCGGCTGCAGGGATTTATGCCCACATCAGTTGACATGCAATGTAACGAAAGCATCGAGAGTATCGCACATGAAAAGAACACTCAAAATGGAAGTCAACTCTGTACTACAGATTCATGTGCTTAGGATATCTGGTCCTTTTCTGACGAATTTGGCAAGTTGCAAGATTTTGGGGCGCGACTTAATTTCAATCCGTATAAAATACCCAGCTGTGCCTCAATAAATTCCCAACAACCCAGCTGTGCCTCACTTTATATAAGATTCACTTACGTGCTATAGCTTTACGGGTATTTTGCACTTGGGAACATTTACACGTTATTCACTTGGAAAAGTGGCATAGCAAAGGTTACGTGTTTTAAGGTAATTATTTTGAATATGGCTCGAACAAAATTACAATGTTTATGACCAGCTTTTACAGCACTAGCTCTGCTACCATGAGACCATTTACATCGCAACAATACTGAACAAACAACTCATTTTCGGGAAACTTTTATAATATTCATTAACGACATTTTGGTTCAGCTTTCAAGTTATCCGATCAGGTTGAAATACGTAGAGGATTAATAACTAAGACTTAACGGTGCAGTTATAATTAAAGGGGCCGATGTGCAATGATTAAATTGACAAGAACAGCAAAAGACACAAGCAGTTGATGTTATAAGCAATAACAGCGACAACATCGTTTGCAAAAGCGTTTGTGATACAAAAATAAAGTCCGCAATTTGTTCAGTTATTTTAATGTGAAGAGGATTGTATTACAGAAACATCATCAATACAAAGAAATATTGGATTTCCGGTTGTTCCATTGATACCTATCTTGTACGAAGCAATTAAAACATAAGGTCATAATCAATCCCGTGTAAAAGTGAGACCATCTTCCTAATTCTCGGCATGGCTATTTTAATAAAGCTAACCATCACACTTTCCATTGCCAGCTGTAAGAGATCATGCCTCCGTATTTGGTGCTCTCTGTTACCCTTTAATGGTTGGTGAATCTTACGTATTTGTTTGGGTTGTTTAGACTAATTAACAACGGCCATTCATTTTAATCACTGTCTTATAAGTCAAGTCTAGGTCTAACTTGCTAGATTATACAGTGTGATGTGTTTACCGATAAAACAGGATGTTAATACCATGAATATGATCAGAAACACTTCTATCGAACGGGACAACGCTCATTGATATGCAAGAGGATTATTTATTCGATGGCAAAATGATTGTGCATTTCCAATACAACTCACGTATGCACCATGGCGTTGATATTCTTTGTTATCCTTAGATGATATTAGTGTAAGGAAATTGCATTTTGGAGGTGTCACCATAAATATGATTGGTGTGCGCTGCAGCCTCTTCCACATCATTAGAGCTATTCATTAAATATAGGCGGACTATCTCTGTGCTTGGGTTATGAACGTGTTTTAGTAGACGTCCAATCAAAGTCTCTCGATGACCTCTCGGTAGTGTCGCGGGCACGATTAAAATTGTGAATCATGTATATGTTCTCAAAAAAACAGCTTGGAAAACAACCACGTGGTGCGCTCGATTCATCTGCAGATAAACCTGGATTGCTCCCTCTTTCGTGAGGCAAAACGCATACGCACAGTGTGATTTGCAAAACTAAGCTAATACGCACGTCACTAAACTTGTGACCGGCGATGCCCAGTTATCGCTGATGTGTGTCGATGCTCATTTGATATATCCAAATATGCCACGCGCGTACCTATGAAATCTGCCTCGTCATCTAACGCAAAATGAAAGGTATTTTTTAAAACCACGGTGCGCAATTTGCTTAGCCCGTTGGGAATATTCACCGTAGAGACATGCAAACCGAAGTTTGGATCTTATAATATTCCTTTCTGCTGGTTAACCTTTGTCTTCTGCGATGTCATCCTCATCATACATCACGTGTATGGCACCTTCGCTCCATGTAACATAACCGCAGCCCAAAAGCGTCAGCGTTAACAGCAGTAATGCTGTATTCCAAATAAAGCCACCAACATGACCTTGGAGCGCTTCGTGGGTCATAGATACCACACATGCAGTTAAAGCTGTACGCTGAATGCATATTAAAGCGATCAATCTTGACGTGCTTGACTTGACTATGTGCTCAAGTTGAATGTACAGCCAAATGTTAAGGTGTTCTACGATGTATGCATCTGCTATGATAAAGTCTCATGTCAATACTCCGTGTCGTTCTCATTTAAGTAATGCTAATTTGATCTTGGTTCATAATATCGTCATGTTGAATAAGTAAAGCAGCTAGTGCAATAAGTCGCCTAATAGTAGCTGGTACAACTAATCAAGCGTCGTAATTTGGTACCGGCTCATTTAAGCAAAGCTATGGTTATGGGTCCAATCTTAGCAAGCAAGATGGTACTATAACATTCAACAGGCCTGGCCTGATTACATAATTGCAAAAAAGCATAAGCAATGCTGTGTGTATTTACTAACATGCTCCATGATCCATGCCATGTTTCTGTGTTTCGTTACTAGCGAGAACGATGTGCGATAAACACTGAAGAATAGAAGGTGGCTATTCAATCAACAACAGCACTTCAACATGTATTTGCGACTAGCATGTTTACTCGGATGCTGTTATGGTACCAAACCGTAGTAGCAACGTACATAGATGATCTCACCTCAATGGTGTAAGTAGTGAAACCATTGACAATTTATGAAATGTCTAACTATTGCTGGGGTCGCTAAGAAAGGGCTGCGTCTTCTTTGACAACTGTGTTCTGGAACTTATTCATGGTTTGTCATTAACTGCGAATTCCACGTTCAAGAGACTAAACAATGGAGACAATATTTAGCCGATATCAACAGTACACATACCAGGACCCCGTGGTGTGCATTGTATTGTATCTGGTTTATGGCCATAAGAATGGTAGCAGTGAGGGGGGGGGATATTTTGTTAAGCAGGGTGATAGCTCTCAGTCTATGTTAGATTCAAGATCGACAGATACGTAACAAAAGAGAAATGGTTACAAACTATAGTTATTGCAGCATGAACAATTCAAAGTAAGTAATGTATTTGTATGTTTGTTCCTGTCAGCTATCGCTTACTAAGCTGAGAAAAGGATGAAGGATTGGGTGAAGGCGTACTCCCCTGGCAACTTTGAGAAGACCAAAGACTAATACGCCGATGAAGCCGTGCTAGATATGCATGACGACGCTACGATGATCGGTAACAACGGTGAGTTGACATGAATAATATATCATAAGACTATCAAATCGATGTAACTAAATACCTTACAAATCAGCTTGAATTCACTTGGTAGACTGGAATGCGCCATAAAATGACAAATAAAATTACTATCTAAAAAATGTCACTTGTTGCTCTTGTGTCGAATGCACAATACACAATGATTATGGCTACCATTGACAACAAGAACAAGAGCTGAAAGACTTAATGGTAATGGTGTTTTTATTAGCATTGCTCGCGGTCTGGATATACCGTAGTACACGCGCTAATTATTGGTCATGTTTAAGCTACCAATGATGATTCAGTTATTTCTCCCGTAGGAATAGTTACCTTAATTACGAAAACGCCACTTGTCAATACACTCACAACATCTTTTCTATGAAGCCCGTAAATAGCCGGCTGTGGCGTTTTTCAAAGATGTCTAGAAAGCAGTCTACCTTCTGCGTAGCTTTGCATTCCTAATTAAACCGAAAACCATATCGTGAGGCTATTTATAACGGTATTATTACTTCCGCAAGGAGTTTAAATAGTTTGTTATCAGTTCGGTAAAAAATGGCTGAAAGATTGAAACGGACAATGGAACATTATGCGCAAATCGTGGTTAACATCCAACAAAATGTAGTCTTATTTAAGAGGGGTTTTATTACACATCATAAACTGACACCCAAACTTCCATGGGTTCCCATAACACGATTGCATCATGATCTATTTTTCGATCATCAGGCTTAATCAAAAACACCTCAGAGTACAAACATGCATATTGCTTTTTTTCTATTGTTTGATTGGAGCCCAAGTTATATGACATAGAGACTGCAGCAGCGGCGTGATCCGTTGTTAAGGAAATCATACTGATGAATCACTCAAAAGAGCTCTTCACAATAAGACTGATGTTCTGCAAATGTATATTTCACGCAGCTCGTGAATTATAATTCAATTCATATGTCTGGATAAAATCGACAGCATACCGTAGTGCCCCCTGAAGCAAATAAAATGACGAGCATGGCAATAGAAACCGAAAAGATTACTACATTAACAGTCGTCACGCCAACCGTTTATTGTCGTAACCCGCACGATGGATATTTATTTTTACTCCAGCGTCTGACAGTAATGACATCTTTACCAATGTCGGTGTCGCTAAATGTCAATATGTTATCAGCTCTGCTGACATTTATTTTGCAAGTTGAGTCGGCAGTTAAATATATTCAAATGTAGGAACCCCGCACGAGCCAGCGAATGACCGGTAGAAGCACACTCTTTGCAGATATTTGATCCCTGCTATTCTGAACCGAATGTAATTGTGAGGTTTTTTTTACATGGCATGGTTACCTAACCAATTGATAGTTCATGGGAAACGGAAAGTCTAAATTACGCAAATTGCTAAAATCAGATCATTAGCAGGCGGCTAGCGCCAATGTGTAATTGTAAAAAAATGGAATTGACTGTAGTTCTCGATACCTCTATGTTCCTTGGTTTCGGTATAGAAATCTGTCGTTGTCTCGAGAATAGGCTTCTGCCATGGTTTGGGTCAAGAGCCTAACAATGTTAACTGCTGTTGCTGTGAAGAGCAGGTCAATACAAGGCTTTGGGGCATTTCTCTCTCTCTGTGCTATAGTTTTGATAGAGTCCAACCATCTCTCTCATGTGTTCGGCCGATATTCAAACAGGGGTTAGTGGTACAATGGTAACTGATTGCCGCGTCATACATCGGTGATGGGAATAACGACATTGGGTTAATTCCATGAACGATGCTGCCAGTACCGCTAAACGGTGGCCTATGATCATGCTATCATCTAAAACACCACTTAATAGTGATTTGCAGACAGCAGTGAATGAACCGTTGTCACTACCTTAAAATGATTGCAAATATAATTGCAAAGATCGATAGATGAACTGCCTTTGTAACGGGTTACAGTTATAGAATCCATATCACAATGCAAAATACCTACGAAAAGTAGTGTTGCATTTCAAGATGTATTTGTATAACGACTTCATATTGTCTTCACCCGTATTCACTCCAGGCATAGTAATAGAATCCTCAAGAAAGTTTTGACGTTAACTGTAAGTGATGGTTCAGGAACAAAACATGTTCTTCGGTTTCCGTTTCCCACAGGATACACAGATGGTTGCTGAGCTTCATTGTCGCTGGTGTCACTGACTAGTCAACAGCGGAACAATTCCAAGATAATTCAGACCTTAATGCGTAATATTTGTGTACATCGAGTAATCCTCACAGAGATTTGCATGTTCTAGACACCATGAATAACTAATAAGGTAGTAATGATCCTCATTACGGTATGGTGCTCGTCGCTGATACGGTCATTATCACAGATATAGTCATTAAATTGCAGCAGGAGGTGGGAGTTTTGAATGTGAGCCCCTTTGTATCTGGCTTGGATCTTTTAAATGTCGATAAAGCCTTGTGCGGTAAATGATGTTTTCTGTATACATTGAATATTTGCTGGGTAAGGATGAATGCAATGTGTATTTGTCACGCAATAACTGTTCAAATTATGATGTCGATCATGTAGTTATATATGCAATTCAAGAATATTATCAACAAATAATTCCCGGCGCAGTTTATGTCGCCCGTCTCATATTAATGAATTCCACTCTAATACGGACAATGAGGTTACATACCATTTGGTTCAATGGCTCGGGTGGGACAGATATTAGACTGGTTCTCGTTCATTTTGACATGAATAATTGAAGTCCATCACCATCGCAAACCGCAGTTACGTGGTACCCATTTACATCACCTCCGCTCAGTCTCCTATATCAATAATGATGTACACAATAGCTTGTTCAAAACGATCACCACTCTAACCATACAAAGACATTTATGCGAAATAATTTGTAAGCACGGATATATTCATGACGCATTTTGTTCTGATATTCATTCAACAAATTGCTACCTACTATAATTGCCAAATCATGAGATGGCCAATAACTCAATCAATGAGGTGCCCATATCTGGATATCTATACAATGATGATCAAATAACTGTTTATGGTCCGCAAAACGTGGTTCGCGGTACCAGCAACAAGGAAATTATGGTCCGCTATCTCCACGCTGTGTGTAACGACAGCAGCAGATTATCTGTATTGGGTCATTCAATACTAGAACTTATCTATTTTATGGCTTTTTCAAAATGAATGGACGAAGTTTTGTTAAGACCTGTTCATTGTTAGTTTGTTTCCTTCGCTGTGTGTTTGTACCTATTGCAATTTGACTTTTTGTTCTAGATAGTTGTGTTCTGTCTAATATAACTCGGTTCCAAGAGTCGCGGCATTTCATCATGCAGATTATTTCTATGTATATATCGCTATGGCCCACATGTCGCTGCGACAATCAGACTTGTTTCCTTGTGTCGCAATGTGCACAACATATTAACCAATACAATCATTGCTCAGCATTGTTCAGTATGATTGAAGTGAGCTAAATATATATTGCAAATACCTACGACAAACAAATGTGTTATTGTGGTAGAAAGGATCCGTTATCGCTTCATTCACAGCACAACAGCTTGTTGTTAGTACGTCTGCACCTAAAAGGATCTTCACACTGGATTTAACGAGCCATTTATGAACGCTGTGTGTCCGTATTTAATCGTAATGTGGGAATATGAAGCGTTCCCGCATGAAACAATGCTAGAGAACAGGTTCATTGAATGTTAAAACATTTTTCATTTATCAATTATCGTTTTTATTTACATACAATCCAGTCAAACTCTCTGAATGGCTTGATACTGAAATAGCTACCAACCGCTAGCTCTGTGGGGATGGCTTTAAACTGCAGACTTCGCATTTCGTTCGATCCTTTGAAGTTGGGGCGTGCAACCTCCGTATCCAGTACACCAAGGGAGAACACGCGGTAAAATCCTGTACATTGAAACCCCGGTTATTTGACCGCGCGTCAATTTCTTTCGGAGACTAACTTGGCATTCTATAGAACAGAGTCCATGACGAGTGAGTATTGGAATATTTCGGGCTTAATTCTTTCACTTTGTAATCATTAAAATACGTCCTCGTATTGGCATTTGGTACTGAGGAAAATATATCAGTCTGCACAATGCACCATTTGACAGAACAGTTGCAGTTGGCAATGCATAGAGAAGGCATTAGCATCTTTCAACACACGACATCACGGCGATTCGTGTCGTACTGTTTACTGCTTCGATGCCGACGCTTCTAGCTATCATATTGATTAGTCGCTATACGAATTCTGTAACACATGCTAAGTCAGTAAAATCACAGTCTCTATGTTATCAGCAAGACCAGGTTTATATGGCTTGGTTATTACTTAAGCTATAATGATATCGATGTCTTTCACCATGTGGGTATAGCATAGTACTGTTTAATGAGATCCTGGTTTGACGTATACGTACAGAGAGGGGTGTGATTGATTCTGCGACTTCATTACTGCTCATTGCTGCTCTGTTCATGACAATGTGTTATCCTACTCTCTATATAGGGTGGAAGTTATCCACTTAGTGCCAGCGGATGATGAATGTGTGAAGCTGGGCAATATCTGTTTTGTCCCATTGTTTGTAAAAAAGAAGTTTAAATGGATAATTATTGTCCTTAATCCGCAAGGTATTTTAATCATTGCCCTCCATCTTTGTTCTTAATCTTTAAGGTATTGAAAATATTGCTCCTGTTGGAGATGTAATATGGCATTCGTTTGTCGGTAGTGGAAACTATAGCTAGCAAAATCGTACATTAAGTCATAGCATGGAATATAATCAACAACGCCGGCCGCCATGAAACTCTCACTGACAAGGTTAATTTAGTTATTTACTATAAGCGCGAAACGTATTGATTTTTTGTATTAGGAAACGTCGTACATTACGTGTACTTGACACATAATAGAATTTGTCCACACGAGTTATTAGCCTTGAAAGAAATGTTTTTCATGTTGTAACAGAAGTGATTGAATATGTACAAAACAGGTTCTTAGACAGTCTGGCATCTAAAGAAAGTCAGTTGCTTAACACCTTGGAAAAAGCAAATCTATTTATAGCAAGTTGATGGATCATATATGGCCATTACTGGGCAAATAAAGGGGGGTGCAAACGTTCTGCAAAATAAATTTTATGGCTATTGAGAAAATAATTTTAAGCTCGTTTAGCTCGAAAGATAAAACCTAATAAGACCTACAAGAGGTATAGCCTCTGCAACATAGTTAAGCTCATTTAATCGGGCAGCCGGTAGATGAGATGCTCACTGGTGGTTCTGCATGCTATTATTTACGCCAACAGATGACATTTTACCACCTTTAGACATAAATGGATATTGAAATCCAAATGAAAGGTTAGTGTTGTCAAGTGAATCCGCTTTAAGCAATACTGATTCAGACCTTCGCTCCTAATGTTCAGTGATAGTAAAGGGATTCATCCAACCGAGCAATCTGTCTCCCCTGAAATTGTTAATATTTTGGAAAATAATTGGTGGTAAATATTGAGAATAGTTCTTTAGCACATATTCCTGAGACTGTGATAAATACAGTGCGGTGGTATATACATAGCAATTCCAGCGGCATTACGCCCCCTTAAGTACTCTGGTTAAATGAACCTCACGTGCAAAAAACAATTCTATTTATATATCACTACTCAATATATTTGACCGAAGAACAAATTGTAATTTATTGATTGCGAGGCCTCGCAATTTAAGTGTTGTAAATTGCAATATAGGTCTAATGCGTGATTTCTGTTTGCATCTTTCAGCCAAAAACGCTGGGTTATATAGTTTAGGAGTCATAGAAGACACCAATTGATGAGAATGCCATTTTCCCATTGCTAGTCAATCATCGATTATTTTATGCAATATCACTGCTCGTCATAATGTGCGGCGTTTGAGCCCCTTCATATGCATGTGTAGTGGATATATATGATTACACATATGACCAAAAACCCCATGCATAATGTAACGTCTTCACCCTAGCGCTTATCTCCTCCCATTTATGTGCAGTATAACTAAAACTAACTTGGCTTGATACAGAACTAATGAGGACCAGTCAGAAAACTGGTCTGAGCGGTATAGAATGCATCTTAATAATATCATTGTTAAGCACCAGTAACACATAATAAAATTGAAATAGATATTGCAATATGAATGGTTTAACTACATAAATGTCGGATCATTATATCACCTCATGACATTGCATTTTTGCTACTGTTAGCTAACATAACGACATTTGATACCCGTTTATCATTATTGATATAATGATAGAAAATTATTTGCTAACGGCAAATTCCAGCTGCCCATTGTTATGTCGATTGCTTCTTTTGTGAATTTGGATTCCAGCTTACAAACACGGCATGAATTATGTTTTCCTGAAATAAACACGTTATTTAACATTCTGGGCTGATTGTCAGCCTACATATGATAGCAGAAACCTAATGCATTTATATTTCAGATTACATCAAAAGATTATTGATCATTTCAAGCGAATAATTAGCATTGTGTAGTACCACCTACAAAACTCAGTGACCGTTAAACGATTCAAATCACCAATATTACTGCGTGCACTAGAACATTTTCCCAGCAAAATAACGTGCTAGCATATAACAAAGCCGTCTCCGACAACAGCAGTGGCAGTGTATTGATTCTGACTATCTACAGATTACTTATATCAACGCCATCTGTTGACGAATATTTATCTGCATCGTACAATAATATGGAGGCACCTGATGTTGTGACTCACATTTATGTCCTCCTCAATCGAAGTACATCACGGCTGCACTGTCTAAGTCACAAAAGGATTGTTAACGTTTTCCCAAGTCGACGGCTATATTTTTCGTTTTCCTCCGAAATTGGCTTTAGGCAGGGAGAAATGACGATGTATCCATTTAATATGCTGCTCTTTAGTATACATCTGTGCTTGCTGTAAAAATAGTTTCGTTTGATTATCATAGTCAACCGGAATTATTCACTATCTTAATTAGAATATGATCAGTTATGGAACTTTGTTTGCCTCTAGAACACCAATTAGGCATGCTTCCTTTTAATTTCACATCATAGGGAATATTATATATGTAATGCAAAACAATATACGCAATGGGACATTAAATTGTTACCCATTGTCTTTACCGATTAAAAACATTATCCCCCTTATCTTAAGTTAAGTTTTATGCTACGTATCAACTACAATATTAGATATCTCAATGCTCAACACCATACAAATTATTTGTCATCTTAGTCACCTATAAAGCCTCGTTAACTTACAAATAGTTTAAATATGATTCAACAGATGGGTTATATATCTGCACAATCCTGCGGATGAACTTACGCTTCTGAAAGAGAGTTTTACAATATGACTGCACCTATACGCCAAAGGAGAGAAAATGCTTTTATTTAAAGACATAATCATCTAATTGGCTTACACTTATTTTGCCCTTTTACCTACTAAATCATCAATACGATGTACGCCGTGGAGATTTTGCATAAACTATATCCCGCCAAGAGATCAGGAGTAAATACAAATGCAAAGAAAATCACCTAGATCTATATCTCATTGGTCGGATGTTTAATCTAAGCTTGCCTGCATCTCCAAATTGATTTCTAAAAAGCCATTCATCGTATTGTAGTATAATGGGTAACATCGGTGCATGACTATAAATACCACTCTAATAACTAATACCTATTCATCGCTTTTACCCTCGCATGATCAAATAACACACGGTAGTCTTCTCAGGCAATAGCAAATGGTACGATTCTAGTGCAAGACATTGCTATCGCCACGGCATAACCAACTTCAAATGAAGGTCAGCTCATTTCAATCACTATGCGCGTCTTGAAAGCCATGAATCATTGCCGTCTTTCAGTGGATAACTCTTTGGAGTGATACATTTTTCAGCCATAGCCTAATGACGCCTTGGTTACTACTAGCGGTCCGACTCTGTAATGCCTATTCATCATATTGGCGTCTGACAGAGCGATCGATATCATATTGATCACTTTTTAAGTCACCATATAAATCATTTATCATATCTACAAGTCGAGCAAGGCGGACGGGAGGTTTTCTGCATGGATCATAATCGCACAGAAATCGTTATATTTAGGTTTGACAGCATTTAATGCGATTCGTAATCTAACAAGACATCTTTTTAAACCTGTTTCAAAAATCACTATCCTTAATATCATATATTTCTGCAAATAGAATTGCCTTTAATGCATGTCAGTTACAAAATGGTATATGTGTATTGCAGTTGTTGTCATAGTTTCCTTAATCGTTCACCGTATAGCTAAGTAAGATGAACATATTTAGTAAGTCGACGTGATGTGCAAACGGTTGCGATAGTTTGGTATTGAAACTAATCTACCATCAGTTGCAATATTTCCCCTCGGCTACAACAATACATAATATTTCAGCTTCAGCTATTGTCTGGATAATTGCAGATGGTATTGAGACTAAAGCAAGTGTTTCCGAGACGCCACCTTGATAATCGATACAAAACGCCAACGATGTCGCAAAATAATCAATGTCCAGTTATTACAAACATATATATTCTATCTTTTGCTAATACAATTATGATCTTAAATTTAAGGGGTTTCATTTGCCACGTTAAATTGCAAATACGAGAAAATTAAAAAGCGTCATTTTATTTCCATTGTTGTGTACACCATACGAAGTTATCGTATACTGTGATAACCTATTTACATTACCACAGTAACAGTTTACAGTTCCAAATGGAAGTTCTAGAAGAAAATGTTGTCAAACAAATATACAGTGGTTGTTATGCAACGATTCGAGTATTTTGGTTTTTTTAAAATAATTCAGTTTGCTGTCTCCCATAGGTCACACACTGGAGATGAATATCTAGTTGATCTATCCAAATCATTTTTTCGGATTTGCTATCTGTATTTGATAACCATGTCAGAGAGTATTGAGAGAGGTTGAGTGTTAAACTTACATTTGAGTACCGTGTCAGAGAAAATACACAACTCTTCACACATTGGCTTCTTTTGGACTTACACCATGCAGTGTGTTTCAGCTTTAAAAAATTCACGCAAATGGAGTACGAAAAAGAGGGGCGTTATCACTACAGACAAAGCGTTGCAATGTTTGCATCAGTCACTACAACAATTAAATAGGCTACGTTTGGAGTCTCTATGTTTCTAATTCAATGTCCTAATGCTGCCTCTTGGATGCCACAAGGTAGTATGTACTTTCCGTTTTAGGAGTAGTAAATGAGAATTCCGTGTTTAGCGATTCTGGCCAAGGAATAGTTAAGTCTAAATTACTTTCCGTGATCTGCAGCAGTATGTAAAGCCGTTTGGACAGCAAGTAGATGACATGGTGTACGCGCGAGTAGAAGTCAAAAATGGATTTCAAGGGACGGGAAAGTCACTAGTGGATAGAGACAGCAGCTGTTATTGTTTCTTGCTGGAGATTATATTCTACAGTGTAAATAGAAAATGGCGCAGTGAGGGCTCTTATAGCGCTCATTTGACCCTCCTCTTATCATAAAAGCACACAAACGGTAATAAATGCAAAATGTAGGACGGCACTTTAAGAGCAATTTTGCAATATTACTCTCTATACTGTAACCATGCACGCATATCTTGAGATGAATTGGTATATTATTCATTCATACAAATCGGCTGTTGTGAGAGGAAGTACTAAACTGCATATACATATTTGAGGAATTAATTTAATTGCTTGCTTTTAGAAATGTCAAAGGCCCGTGTCTTAATGTGCTGTAGGTTATTCGCTTTCAGCAAGGAACCTTAGCACTAGTACAATTATAAACGATAGCGTTGAAGGAGATTCCAGCTTCAGGACATTAAAGAGCGATTGTTTTATGCACCTTGATATAACTCTAATGCAAATTAATTGCAGACACGAA
This sequence comes from Urechis unicinctus, assembly GCA_034190875.2. Classification (NCBI taxonomy): domain Eukaryota; kingdom Metazoa; phylum Annelida; class Polychaeta; order Xenopneusta; family Urechidae; genus Urechis; species Urechis unicinctus. Next base: position 10,078,952 of record CM067356.1, read on the forward strand.
TCTTAGTTTATACCCACGGGCTTTAGGTTTATGGCAATCTAGCAAAGGCGAGGCGCTAAGGCGGGGAGTAATGTCTGACAGTACGCATGTTATTTGCGTAAAATATTAGTTATCTCAAAAACCCAGCACTTTTGAAAGTTTTACCGAGTGTTATCGCACGTGGATTTTTGCACTGATGTTACCACGCGAAAGTAATTACCGTGAGAGATTGCAATGCTTCACTATCGACGACAGGGGTTTTCGGTGTAATTGCAGCATAAGTTCAGCAGTCCCCTGAAAAAAGCAGCATGAATCTAGCATGCCAGTTCAAACTGCATGTCCCACTTTATGACGCACTCGCCTAATGAAGGGTCGTAGTATCTAGAAATGTCAATACCTGGTGAATATATCTTGATGTGCGGAAATGTTGTGAGCACACTAATGACAATCTATTTTTCAGTGTCTGCCTCTTTTTGACTCTGATGCAAGTCACGTGATGCACTGGTTCACGCGTTTGAGGGCCAATCGACTTCTGCATTTAACTGTTTTTATATACAAACCTCCTTGCGCACGTTAGTGCCCCTCGTGACGCATCTAAAGACAATGATGTTAATTTGAATGATTGACATAAATGATAAGACGGATATTACATTATCTTAAAAAATGGCTAAAAGCATATAACGACTCCACAGAACCTTTTAAATAAAAAATTCAGTGAGCTATATTGAAGGACACAGCCTTGTGTTATGTCACAGCCTTGCAGCAGCTTGAAATATAGTGTGCTTCAGCTATCAAGATTCTAACAAGATTATGTTATTCAATAACATGTTTTGCCTGAGATCGACCCCAGTTGTCTTTCAGTTATATTCGGCATGTCCGGCCACATTTCGGTATCTACGTTGAGTAGGCCTACTGCGTTGATGGGCGTTAGATATGTAATTTGGCGCATTTCAAAGTACGGTACTGGTGAGTTCAAATAGCCAATTATTATACAATCTAACTGCCAAATCGACATAATGCGAAAAACTAGACTTTTATTGAAAAGTGACAGCAATTCACAGTGGCACAAGCCATATCGCTCAAGTTTGCTGCTTAAAATTTGTCTATGCGAGATTATCCAGTGTTGAAATGTTTATCACGTGCGGCTTCGCCAGTTAACCAGAAACAGATCGTCTTACTCGAGCCAATATTGTCTTATGATGCATTTGCTACTGCTTACATTTCTATTTATAAACTCGGTGCACAATTGTAGGGCAAATGTGAGAATAAATTTGTTTAAATCGATTGATCTGTATGTTAGAATTGTCGCTTAATCCCACAAGTCTAACTATGCTCAATGTTCTGAACGTTTACATTGTTCAAGCTCATGTCACATATCACATTCACTGAATATGCTATCGTCTCTTTGCCTCGCTAATACGTCACTTTATTCCGTCATCAATTCAATAAAAGAATTTTTGTGCGCATATCGTCCTGCCTAATATGTCATTTGCCGCTTGTGGTCAAAGTCGATTATGTAAATACAACAACGAATTTGTGGTTAAAAATAGCCATAGGTCAGCCATATTAAGTCAGAAAAGACGGGTTTGTTGCATTATTTGACACGTTGCTGCATTCACAACGAATTATTTGACGTTTCAACGTTTTCACAACTAGATCCAAATGCAGTATTTGCTACAAAATTTTGCCCTGTCAAAGCTATAGAACTGGTCATGTTATGGTTTGTTGGCTGTAGGCTGGTAGTGTTTAAAACAGAAACGGCAATCGTCTAATTAAAACCATCAGCTATATTTTACGTCATTCGGTTGCATGTGATAAGACACGCAGGTTAGGTTCAATAAATCATCTTTAAATTCGAATTTTATTTCATGTGGCTATAATTGTAGTATTTGCATGCATAACCATGAACCGGCACATGTATTTATAATGCTATCTGTAGAATAACATTATCATGAGGCCATTCAAAATATCCAATTGCGTTTATATAAATTCCACAGATAAGCTTATGATAATTAGAATAGGATATATGCGTATTATACAATATCACAATACCAGTAAAGCCAGGACATTCTCATTTTACTCCATACTTAAAGCATTCCACAGATCGCACATATTTCAGTGACAAATATCTGAGTATATTGGAAGAGACACGGATGGTTATGTCGCTTAAATGGTCAACAACACAGGACACATGTACATCAATAGCATACACACCAGCATAAACGGCCTTACATATCGTATTGTACCATGTGAGTAATGCACGGCGTGGTAACTAAATGACAGACGCATGTGTCATATGGGATGGTTTGTACAAGTACACAATGTGCAATGGTGTTTGAAAATAAAGTTATTAATATTAAATTATTAATGAGAATAATTTCAAGCATTCAAATAGAACTTCAACAAATTGAAATGTGTTTTTATCTATAGGCACATCGCTCACTTTTATATGCATACTCAGTTATGCTGAAGCGCACAATTATTTGGCCTTTTGATCATATTCTTTGCTAGAAACGGTCACGTATCAACTCTAGACGTCTAATATTGTTTTGTTAGTAACCCATTCAATGGACAATACTTTAAATTAACATCAATCACATATAGCTCAGGATGATTTCTGACCTCTGTAATACGTCTGGACCGAATACATCATATAAAGATACAATTTGCTTTGTACGACATTAAAACTGAATTCTGGGGTTTAACATTATCAAATATGTAAATAAATATGGCATGGTCTTCATTGCTTAGGGACGAGCTGTGGTTAGACGCTGGACTATTGGTCAGGCTTTTAATGCTGATGCCTAATGAAGCAGCGCAAATAGCAGCACACGCTCTTTAACGGGTAATATAACGGTTCAATACATACCCTCTATTTGTGTAAGCTCATATATAGTGATATTAGTATTCGCTCATTCGATAACAATATCTTACAGATCAATATACATTACTTTATTGCTTAATGTTTTATGCCATCTGGTGGATGGATAATAACCATAATTTATAATAAATCGTATTGAGTAAATAAATCGCAAAAAACCATCACTTAGTGGTCTGCTTGAAACATATCCATGTGTTAAACTTTGTGTGTCACAGGCCTTAGTGACATTTTGTAAAGGTTTACCATTTCGGTTAACAGCTAGGTAATTCACTATAAGAACAACAAACACTGACCATCTATGCAATACTCGTATTACCATTAATATTCGGCCACTAGACGCAGTCAAACCACTCCCTAATAGGGTTGGGATTAGTTGTGAGTTGATAGGATTGGGGAAGAACTCAATGTCCATTGTAATAACTTCGACAGTGAAACTTTTACAGATGATAGCCACGGGACTGCTTACAGCAAGGCATGCATAGCCTTACCGATATCACTACAAGCATTCCATGCCGAACAAATAGGGTCATATACCATTGAACCAATTATGACTGGCTGATCTTTGGCACTGTCACAAGGTGAGTGCAATAAGTGTTTATTCAAGCTGCTCACATATATAAACTTGCTGGTACTCTCAGGTAATGCATGCAGGATACCTTCACAAAGGTATGCAACACTAAAAGCGCAATGAAAGTAACGTTACTGGTAACATAAGTCTAGCTTTCCGCTGGTGCCTAAATGATTCTCTAGCGATTCAAATTATGGTATAATAGGGGTTTGCATAAACATCTGGTATTTTCTATTCACTTGCAGCGCCTATTAATAAGTGAACATGGTCTAAGACAATTAGCAAACGTCTCGATGTTGTGAAACCTGTGGGGAAAACTCCTAGACAATAAGCGTTCTCTATGATAAATGATAGGTTATTCGCTGCGTTGAAAGTGGTTTGTGTATCCATTCCAATACGACGCAGCATAACACATAATGATAGCTGTTAACATAATACGTGGGTATGCATCAATTATACATAGTAATGTGTGGAATATAAACTATGTTTATTACTGTTGCCAACGAATTTATTATGTGCCAGGTTCAATGAAATTAATACATTTCATGATGTTACTTGTATGCCGTCGTACCACGAGTGAGCCGTTGTCATAGAACCATAAGCGTCTCATCTCGTGTGTTTACGCCTGAACAGAAACATACGTTCTGCACAATTTGATGTACTAACTTCCATGTTTTGAAAACCAATAATTGTTGACTAATAACTTGGACCAAAATAAAGCATTATGACATCATATTAATGCTAAAGTACATTTACCATCTATATTATCAGCTATTTGACGGAACGAGAAACAGATAATAAGCTCAGAAAAAATGTATATTGATTACTAAAATGCCGTAATGCTTTTCGGATTTCATATCAGTGCTGAGAGATGAATAGCCAATGCTGTATGTTGCTTACTATTAGCAACATATTGTAGCTTGTTGATTATACTCTAATGGGCACAACCGCAGCTGCCATCAAGTCAAATTCTGAAACTGAGTGCAAATCGACATATGTAATTGGTAAACCAATGTGAAAAAGAACATAAGTTTTGATCCCTTATCGTATAATACTTTATGATAAACTGACGATCCTTTGTAGTTGCGACAATCATGCAATTACTTTTGCAGAGTTAAAAAAATGCCCCGCATGTCCCACAAACACCTGGTAAATTGATGACAACCGGGTATTATCGCTCCGACAAAATATGTAAGTTCTGCATGAATGAGTTGCCACATGTAGTCCACGTACACGTTATGTTTCTAAATGGTTAATGAATCAGAGGCACAAAAGCCAAGACCAGAGAGGAGTTGGATTGAACGGAAACGTGATCATGGTGCGAAAGGAGGCCGCAAGGCGTGATCAGAGCTACGCACCTAGAACAATTCCCGAACACAACCAAGACGCTAAAGGATTTGTGAAATTAAGATTGATTACTCATTTGTATAGCGCTTATTTAAAAACCTAACATCATTACTGTTATACATATCGTACAAGGACTTTGCTTTTGCAGATTGCATCTATACATTAGTTCGCATAGGGTAAATATAAACTCATAGAATAAATTACTAAGAAACGCGAGAAAACTATACCAGCGATGCTACATCGCGTAACGCAAATTACACTAGGGTCTGCACAATAGCCATTCATTTAAATACTTGCTGAGGTACGTGAGTAAGAAACGTCGCAATTGACAGGCGAAAAACCTTGACAAATGCCGTTTTGCTAAAAACAATATTGTGCCAGGCACTGAAGCAAGTGCTAGTTTATTGATGCACTATCATGCATGTCGCTTTGTCCATTATTTATTGACATGATAGCACTGAACCAGCTATTTTTGCCCTGTAGGAGACAGAGATTCAAGCTAGTCGCCCTAAATGTTTGATTAGTGCTACTGATTGTGCGTTTTTACGGAATGTAGTTATGACTTGTATGCTAGTTATGTAAGTTAGTTACAACATAATATTGTAATGACAGTGATTTAAGTACAATACTCCCTTCTTGCTGCAAAGCACAATTGATATTTATCACAATATCAGCCTTATCAAGCTTGATATATAAGTCTAATCACAGCCTTTCTCAGCCGTAGATTGTGCCAGAAAATAGATTTCAAGCATTGCCCATGAATGTTAGGAGCGTCATAGATGTTCATGTTACTAGGATATTAACGCATGAATCATTCACATGAGATCGGATGAATAGAATGGCGACTCGTTGACGTAACTCACTGAACCATTTTGTTCCAGAACAATGCCAATTTAGGTGATTATGTTAATTCAGCCAAACACCATTGTGCAAATAAAAAGGCATCTATAAAGAGCGGAGTTGACGTTATCAGCACCACGCAATTTATGGAGCTAAACAGTATCCAACATGAATTTATGTGTCATTCAAAAGGATTTCATGCCTTGTTTAATCCCACAAGTGTAACCATGCTCAATGTTTTGAAAGATAAAATTGTTTAATCTCATATCACATTTCTACTTCACTGAATATGAAATCTTCTCTTTGTCTCGTTAATAAGTCGCAAATCTATTCAATAGAAGAAATGTTTGCGCTAATTCTCCTACAAAGTCTTTTGCCAGTAGTCGTACCCATCCGTTATGTTACTGATACCACGAATTTGTGATAATGATAACCATAGGTCAGCCACTTATAAGACAGAAAAGATGGTTTGTTTAATATCATTTTTTACGTTGTTGCATTCATAACCAATTATTGGACGTATGGACGTGTTAAAAAAGCAGATCCAAATATATTTGTGAAATATTAGTTTGTCTGGACTGTTAGTGGATCATGTTCATAGCATAAGTGACAATGGTCTACTCACAAACATCGGATGAGCTATATTCTTCGGTTCATTTTGTGGCCTTTTTTTATCCGATACAAACAATCAGGTGCTCATGATAAAGACGCATGGGTACTTTAAAGTATACCTATGTAATTCACAATGCAGCTTGCGTCATGTGATTGAGATTTGCTGATATAATTATAATGAAATTAGTTACACTTCAGGCGTATTTGGGCTTACACAAGCAAGACGCTTATTGAAAAACTTGAGTGTTGCAGCTTATTATTGGCATTGGTAGTTCACACCTTTTTCATCAACATGGTAATAAAGCGGCATGTATGGAAGAAGATGTGTTTAAATTATGGTAAACTCCCTTTAAGGTCCTAGGATGGAATAAGCCCTTTGCCCATACAATGCTGCGACACCCAAGCGCCAATGCTGCGACACCATGGACTTATGTCTAACAATACACGGCTGATTCTTTTTCAGGGAATCAACGACCATCTAATGTAATCATTCACGTCACAAGTAACCAATTAGATTATTTAAGCTTGAATGGGACCCACAACCTTTGGGTGAAAAGAAGACGCAGCTTGCCACTACGCCTCGCGATGTAGCTTATTGCATTATCTTTACAACATCAGCAGTCCGCTCTGTGTATACCATTCAGGAATCTAAATATCCTCCTACAATCAACTACGCTATTCTAACTGATTGCCTGTCATCGGATTACTCATACGTAATGGCAAGTTCTTAAGTGGTTAGGATTGCATTAGTGTCGCATTAGCGCTCTGTGGAAATCTTTGCATCCAGCGACAAAACTGTAGGCGTGTGCACCTAGGCTCACCTTGCATTTGATAAGACACACAGGTTGCGCTCAATCATTGTTCTTTGTATTTGCAATTTATAACCATTTTGAGCAGCTTGTATGTTACATCGTCAGCCATACAATGATTGCTGATAAGACTAGATGGCAATTGTTACGGTGCATTGTGCCAACCGGTATGATTTTATTTGGTCTGTAACGGTAGATAGTTAGGGTCCATTGAATAGGACAACTTCTGGAGGTAAAACGCTGTTAAAAGTTATGAGGTGAATACATTATATTTGGCTGATAGATAATAGAATGAATTTTTGCGAAAGTTCAAAAGGTTAACAACAATTTCAGGATTCAAATCGATGTCACATCGATGTCACGTCATTTGGGGCTCATTCTAGTTCTTGCATACATAACCATGCATCTACACATACTTTGATAATACTATCCGTATAATAACATTATTATGAAGCCGCTAAAATATCCAATTTTGAGACTTGCGCAGATAAGCATCTGATGATTAGAATCGTATATATGTATATTGGTCAACATCACAATACCAGTAAGCCAGGACATTACCATTCGACTCCGTACTTACTGCATTCCACATAAAAGACACGGATGCGTTATGTCGCATGCTCAACAACACAGGACACATGTACATGAATAACAAATACACCAGGATATAAAGGGAACTTACTTATCGTATTGTACCGTGTAAGTAATACGAGGCACGGTATGGCATTGACACGACACATTTGTCAGATGAGATGGTTCATGCGATCACTTGTGAGCAATAGTTCCTGTAAATAGAGTTATCCGATGTTCTGATTAAAAATAATCTATAGTGTATCAGGATAATTTCGAGCACTCGAGTGACATAGGAATACTTGTATATTTGCCTGTGTTGATATGCATCGAAACAATATAACATCTGGTAAGAGTCACATCGCTCCCTATCATGTGCCGACTCATTATGCTGATGCTTACAATTATGTGACCTGTTGCCCATATTCTTTGGCCTGTTGCTCATATTCTTTGGCATGTTGCTTATATTCCAGCAGCTGTTAAATATCATCTTGTTTAACTAATAGAAATCTACAATATTAGCTTGTGAAAAAGCCATACAATGAGCAATACTATTATTTAACACTAATCACCAATATCACAATACGGCTTATGTTCCATGTATTACGCATGGATAGTATGAATCATACTTTCTGCTGTCTAAAAACACATTCAATTCATACCGTAATGTATGCTTTAACTATGTATATTATACATATAAATAAAAAAATATTTATATATATATATATAAATACGTATATATATATATATAAATATATATACTTATATATATATATATATATATATATAAATATATATATATATATATATATATATATGCATATATATATATATATACATATATATATATGAATATATATATATACATATTTACATATACATAAATATTTTCATATATATATATATATATATATATATATATATATATATATATATATATATATATATATATATATATATATATATATATATTTATATATATCAATGTTTCGATATAAATATATTTACATCAGTTACCCACGCTAAAATCTGGAAACAAATTATATTGTTTTACCTAAAGTTAATTTAACAACTCAAGACGTTATCATTTTCTTTCAATGCCTTTGCATACGCTGACCTTGATAAACATGAATGTTGACACGGCTTGTCCTAATTTTACACGCTTAAGTTTAACTTGGATGCGTCAAGTGGTCTGTACTATATCAAAGACCTAATTTTATTAATCCGTACATTGGGTTTTGCGTACTCTTATGTTGTCATGCGGTCAGTTTTCGGGAATTGATGCTGTCCAAATGAACGATAAAGTAGCTGAATTAACATTTCTCAGTTAAGTATGGTTGCAATATTAATGCAATATGATTCGGAGACTTAGCTTTGTGGTTACATGTTGTCTATGGAAGCACGACAGCAAAAGTGTGAGTCACATCTCACGCTTAACGGACCACCATACCATGGGACATGGTCTGTCGTCAGCCAATCCAATGTGTAAGCATGCCAATCTTACTACAATAATGAAAACGCTAGACACATTTGGCATGGTGTGTGAACTACTGATCCAGGATTCTGAAAGTATAAACTCAAGGATATCTTTGTGCGCAGCACATCGTCACAGCATCAACTGTATTCTAGGGCACTCCGTTATTGATCCACGGAGTGTTTGGCGTCAGTGCGCATAACGAATAACAAAACACTGCTGGATGCTTATGTACGTTCACGTTATCATTTCATCCCTAACTCATGACGTGAGTGGGGATGAGCGTTTGCAGGTATCCACATTACAAGGGTTTCGGCGATTCTGCCAAGTGAGCCCCGGCGTTGCAAGGCTTGTGACTCCGACATTGTACTGCTCACATACATTTTACGCTGTATCTATGTGTGCTTGCGTTACACAAGTAAGGTTGATCGGCTCAATTTTGGGATTGCCGTTATTATGTGCGATGGTAGTGTATAGTTTTTTTACCGTTGCTATATATTCCACTATTAAGCGCAATCGTACACGTCCAAAGACATGTTTATGATTACCTCTGCTATGATGACAGCACCTCGCCATATCAAATAGCTAGAATAACCGAGCATTTATCCTCAAGTATCCTTTTCACGAAAGAATTTTCAGCGTGCCGGGCAAGCATCGTAATATAATTCGATAAGAGCATAACGAGTGTCTTCAAGGTGTTTGTTGGCGTCCAGATAAACGTGCCGAATGTTCCTGGATGATTGAAACATATGTGGACACTACTTGCTGTCTACAACCGTTTGGTCCCAATCAGCGTGAATGGTGTTGAATGGACAGACATATGTATCTTTTTGTGTAACCTATGTGCCGAGAAGTCACCAATTAATGTTTCAATTAGACAGCAATGAAGTTTGAAAGCAATAATGGGATTAAAAATAATCAAAGCACAGCGCGCGTTTATTATTTAACTAGAAAAAGCACCCCTTTAATTCAAGAATGAAATGCAATAGACATTGAATAGAATGTAAGCATATACAAGAGAGGAAGAAAACCGGACATTGCACCAAAACTTTTCTAACAGCCAGGATCTACTAGCTACGAGCGTGCGGGCCTATAAGGGGATATCAGTACTACTTTCCCCTAGAGCATTATATATGTGGCTATCTCCTTGTGGATGCTTGCTGATAAAAAAACCAATTCTCCAGTCAAATTCCGATGGCGAATACTCTTTCGCCAATGGAAGATAGTGAAATAACAAAGACTTCCTCTGTGCCTTGTGAATACGCATCTTATGGTTATAGTGGCTTTCAATAAAATTTAAACCCGCCAACAACACCGAGGTACTGCATAGACAGAAACGATTCAGACATGACATTCGTCTCTGCATTTCGTTCATCAGAGAGTCGGGTTTCCAAAAAGCACCATTCTGTAGACTGATTCACAGGCTTAATTACATCCAGAGCCTCGAGGCTATCTAACTCTTCCTTCACTTTTGGCATAAGAGGTATGGCAATACGTCGAGGATATGCCTGGGCATATGGCTGTGCTGCTGGATCAGTTGTGATTTTGTACGGATGAGGCATTGTTCCTAGACCTTTGAATAGACTGGGGTAATCTTCCACAACAGCATTCACTAAAGCCACTATCCCAAGTTACACACAACAATGTCTTCCAAGCAAGTTAGAAGCATTGTCAATGATGTAAACTTCTGCAGGCAGTTTCATCTCATCTTTTTGCATCTGGCATTTCAACATGCCCATTACAGGTAGGATGCGTTTGTCAGGACCTCTTAATTCCTTTTCTGATGGAAGCAAGATTTTATGCGAAAACTTCTGCTTGTACAACTGGCATGACATTACATTAACATCTGCACCAGTGTCTGATATAAACTCAACTGCCTAACCACCAACAAGCAGTTTGGTATTCCTATCAGCTGATGATTTTGTATGAATAGCGCCAAGAAAAACAGTTTCTTCTTCTTGCACTTCGTTTAGTTTTCTAGCTGATCTGCATACCACTTCAAAAATGTCCGTTCTTTTTACAGTTTCTACACTCTGCTTCTCTAGCAGGACAGTCTTCCCGTTTTCGATGCCATTTCTTTCCACAGAAATTACACTTTCGATGCTCATGATGCTGAGTCTTGTCCTAATGCTTATGTTGACCCACAGAGTGTTTTTTCATTTTGTGCCACAGCATTGACATCCATTTCTGTTCTTACAGCATGACTGGTAGATATGTCCATGGACTGCATCCTGACGTTTGTCACCTAAAAGGACTTTGCGATTTCTAAGCATTTTTCATACAATATTTCTTTCTCATACAATAATCGTTTTCTTGTAGCGGCGTCTCGCATACCGAAAACCAAGCGGTCACGAATAAGAGACGGAGATCGTGTTCCATAGTTACAGTTCTTTGATAACTCCAGTAATGCACCGTAGTATGCGTCAATACTTTCATTAGCATCTTGTAATCTTGTGTTGAACAAATACCTCTCGTATGTTTCGTTCACAGCACCAAATCAATATTCCGTTATTTTCTTCATCACAACGTCAATGTCTTCTTTTTCACCTTCGTTTTCGAGCGACAGACTGTTGAAATTTTTTAGCACACCTGGTGAGAAGAGTTTCCGTTCTTCGTTCTTTTGGATGAGCCACCAGCTGGGACGAGATTTCGTAATTCTCCTAAATTTGTTTGAAAATTTGCCAGTCAGCCTCCCCTCGTGGCATCTTCTTTTAGATCCATTTTGTCGGGAAATGAGAAATGCTGCAATATTGGCTGTGTTCTATCCGATTCTGACATGGTTAGTTCTTCACTTCTGACACAATGTAATGTTCTCTAAGAAGTGTTTAACAAACGAAAGGATTATTTATTATCAATTCCAAAACCGAACATAATTCTAAACGGCTGAACTCCAACTCCCCTGAAGTTAACATGTATCCGTAATAACCTATTTTATGCAACGTTATGATGACTAACACTACAGCAATCTCCCTCACATCTCCCTACGCCTGATCTGGCTGTATACAGCTCATTTGATTGCGTGATGCAATAACTTAACCGATTTCAACCGCGCGAGCCGTTTTAGTCTCCATCCGCAATCAACCATGAAAGCCATAAATACATTACCGCATTGCATTCTACCATTTGCAGTTAAATAATACTGGGGTTATAACTTGCGGCCATACATGCCGTGTTAAATATGTTTACACATCTAGCATCTGTTGCTTTGTCAAAATATTGTCTGCTGACCCATTCACACAGTACAGTATCCCCCGATGTTCAGTATCAGAATATGTCAGATCTAGAACACGGGAATATTAAACAGCGTGGTGCGAGAAGTAAGTATTTTATCCGTTTTGGATTAGCTCGCTTGTTATAATAGCCCACACTATTTGAATGCATTGTGAACTAAAGTCATTATTTACATACTTGATTATGAATAACGTATGCCATTAAACTATAATGTCTTTACTATTTGAATGCATTCAGTGAATTCCTATTCCATACTTGATTATGAATACCGTATGCTATAACAATATATTTGCTTTCACTACGGGGTGTAAAGATAACAATCGAAGAAGTGCATGGTCTACTTGGGATCTCAGTAACAGGAGTAAGTGCTATGCATACGGATGGTCATACTATGCAGACAGTGATAATCAATACAGGAAGGCTGTCATTGAGATGATTGATCGATAAATAATACCTCATAAACGTTATAAAATGATGTTTCATATATAAACATAATGCCTTATATGACATAATTAGTTTTGCAGTTTACAAACTAACTACGTGCATCATATTTGCCTTTGGATTGTAATATGCATGGCCCAATTGACGTGGGTTCTTGTAAGACAAATACATATAATCGCGACCCACTACTAGTTATCTTCGCAGTAGGAAATAAGTGGTAAGGTGTCGTAGGGTAATGTTTTCGATCAACGTGCTATTTCGATCATAATATTTGGGATCCCCACGCTCGTACAGGCAGCAGCCATTTGATCTGAGTCAACACATGATGTGTATGCAGCCATGTTTGTATATAATTTAGAGTGCCCCTGCTTGGTCTTTCATTAACCCAATAAGCCACGATTTTACCGACCATGCTGATAAATCATACAAAACAACAGATCGGATGTACACGTATTAAAAAATTACAAGTGTATTTTCGAAGAAGCAGCGTCATTCAAAAGAAGCTTTTACGTTCTTGACTACAGATCAATGTTTCATAACTCAGGCAGTATGAACACTGTCTATTTCTTAAGCCGTCTATTACAGCAGTGATTCTCTGAAATTGCTCAGCATGAAGCGGTCAAGAACGTACCAAAATCCGACGCATGTTCTGATGCTATGCCGACGTAATATACATGAAGGCTGATAAACAATAGAGCTTCCACAAGCAACTAAACCCAGCTTGCTAAACCGAAGGAGGGCTGTCACATTTATTCAAGTAGGGAGGATTTCTATGGGTGGCATAGTGCTGTCTGGTACCAGATGACTGGGGTGAAGAGCAAACCTCTCTGCAATTACTAGCTCCATCTCTTCCTTCACATGATTGGAGGCGAGGTCATCAGCGAGGCGGCAACTATCGGTGACTGGTTACCCTAAAGAGTCTGTTCAGCCCCATATTTGTAACGAGGTTGCCTAGCAAGCTGTTTGGCAACCACAACTTTGCAACTAAAAGTTTTCAGTTTTCAGACTTTCAGTCGCTAGGCGGCGCTGCGGTCTCAGAAAATAGGTCCTTACTTTGGCTGTCTCCATTTAATTATACTTCCTGCATGTTGGTCTAATTTGTGCGCAAAGATGCCCAAACATAAATGAGTGAATATTTGATAAAATCTACATTTTGCTCTCAAAGCGGAAGTATATACATCGATAGCAAGGCAATTATAGAGCACGCAATATTTTACAGCTAACATTCATGTGGTTCATGATTTATGGGAGGCACCGTTATCAATGGAACGACATAACTAAATAAAACAGATTTCTACAGTACATCATGAATATTTTCTGTCAAACAATAATGTTGACAGTTTATCAACATGATTTTCAATCAAGTGAACTTTGCGGCAAAAATCAAAAGATGGCATTACTTGTGTCTGCGTTTAACGTAGTTATGTATTAAGAAAATGATCCCTGAGTGCCCGATATAGGGCTGAACCGCCTTTTTAAAAGATCGTTCATGTAGTCGCCACTTGCCTGTTTTAGAAGAGTCATTGTACCCCACCATTAAGTGCATGATAGGTGAACTGGATATGAAAGGAGCCCAGCATTAGCAGATCCGACAGATCATTTATTAGGATTTCTCCTGTAATAACACGCTATCGCATGCTAGGAGAGCCTACAACAAACCACGGTTCATAGCACGCATTAGATTTGGATGTGTTGACGACTTTGTAATCTTCCGTCGCACTAATAGACCATTGCGTACTGAATTATAACATGTTCGAACAAGGCTGCATTTATGCAACCCATGACTAATAAGTATAAATGCTGTGTATAGGCAAAAATGGTAGACTTTTAAGAATAAATATAATACATTCGATGATATTGCCATTAACAAATGTTTTAATGTGTTTGTACAATCGTAGATATCGTTAGATTTGTCTTGCTGGAATAAATTTACCATCAAAATACACTATAGGAGTTGTGCATTTAGGTAGCTTTGAATGTGTATCAATGCAAGATTTAATAGTTTTTGCAAGAGTATTTGCCACGGCTGTAGAAATTATGGATGGATATGACAACAATGAGTCAAGCTCCTGAAGTTGCTCTCCTTAACTATATCTCATTATATACTGTTGCCTATATCCTTTGACTGACATTCGGTTGATGAGAGGTGTTCTACCCTAAAGGTAACGCATGCACCAGCCATAACTATTTATAATAAAAATAATAGTAATGATAATAATAATTATCGGTTGTTGTAAGATTAATGGTTTGGTTAAAAGCACGGTCCCATAATGTGCAGCGGCACTGTACATTATACTGGAATTTCATGATTCCAGGAAAGTCACCGTTCCTGCACGTTTACACTTCAATCAGAAAAAGACATTTATCGAATTATTCTCTTTGGCCCGAGAGACATGGTTATAAAATAGCTTAGCGTCATTCACATGACGATGGATGTGGCAGTCACTGCTAAATAGGAAATTTTTTCATGATTTATAATGCCACCCACGTACCGGTTGGATTGATATTTGAAACATCTAACAGGCGGGTACTGGTGAAGGTTCTTAATGTTTTACAGCTGCCTGTCAATCGTGACTAACAAAGTTATATGACTTTATTAGCTGACTTTTTCTGTGCTCGTACTACATCTGAGCGGCGTAAATCTAATATTCTTTCTTAATAATGATATAGGTAATTGCAGAAACTAAGACAGTAAAATATAACTTATCTGATTCATTGAAGGCAACGGATGGTTGCTTCCACGTGACGACAAGTTTTTGGGGATCGACTGTAAGCTGAATTATGTATGAATTTTAGGAGATGAAGCAATGTTTGTTTAACTATGTACCCGTGCCTGCTGTAAAATGTAACTTATATCGTAAACAATGAAAGAGTCGATACGGTCATCAGCGAATATTTGTCGACTCTTGCTTCTCTTTATCCTACACGCATTCGCACTATATAATCAACCAAACGTCTTCTACTGTATCTACGCTTTAGGAAATATTATTCATGTTTATTTCAATTACTGAAAGTATTCTAATTGTGTGCATTGCTATGCACCTAAACAAGGTGAAGCCTTGTCAACTCCAATAAACAGTCGATGTTGTTTTTCTCTACATGCGATTTCAATCCTTTCTACTTTATCTACATTAGTTTCTAAATTTTAATATAACAATGTGACATCACCAACTACGCCCTTATCGCAAATATATGTCTGTCGAAATTGCAATATATTAATCATTTAGTAATGCTTGACATTTGCATAAATATTTCGGCTTAAATGTTGATCATATGTTGTACCTGTACGTATTCAACCATGATATATATGTAGCAGAGGGTTGGCGTGAACCTGAAATTATAAAGATATTGGGAGTAAAAAAGCTAAATGCGATCACGACGATTTACTGGTGTCATATCTGGTCCGTCAGACTTTACGTCTCAGCCAGCCCGCACAGAATCATTTCAATTCACCATTAAATCGATTTTTTTCCAGAAATACACTCATCGTGCTTTGAAAAAACATAGTAAAATTTAAATTCGGGTGCTTCAGTGCATTGTTGTTTGTCTTCTCGCCATTGAGCCCTATATTGTGAATGTGTGAAGCAAATCGTCATGTCTGGCATCCTACAATACTAAAGTTATGAGTGCAAACACACAAATTGTAAGTTCCCAAAATAGGCGATAGTAAGTTTCCTTCAGAGAAACAATATATGTGTATCCATAGATATCTAATACAAAGAAATTTCTTGTACGTAGTACAAACGTGGCGAGTCACAGAGACCTTCTGCTATAGATTCTTAACAATAATATTACACTGACAGCATCATTGTGCTGAAAACACACCCAATAACTCATTAATGAACGACAAGATGTTTTGTCCTTTGACAATTGTGGACCAAACAATACCGTGTGTTCATATTGCTTGATCTCATGGCCACGGAATCAATACCTTGTTTTATATAAACAAGTTAAGTTCAAGCACTTCGACATCGTAAAAGGAATAAGTAAGTAGAATGCGACTTGTCTAGATCAATCGCCATGTATATCTGCTGGCACAAATACTAGAAGCTGTTGTCGACCCTTATATGGTTCGACATTGCTCTCAACGAGATATAGAAGCAAATTGATTGTCGGTTCGTTGACATGAGCTTTTATTCAGGGTTGCTCGGATTGCCAAATGTAGTCTGTAACGAATGAGCAATTTTACATCGAATGACAAGATTTCATAACATTTTACCGCGGGTCTGTTTGCATCTCATGCGCAAGTATATTTACGATATCTGAAAGTTCAAATCGAGCCTCGCTTCGTATAACGGTAACCCATGAGTCAAACTGTTGCAGGGATTCGAAAAGATAATGGGCTTGTTGTCTCCAGATGGCTTTCCCTCCAGAGCAAGCTATAAATGTGGGACTAGCATGGGGGCGAGTGAATCGTGCCATTAGATAGTATTCGCTTTCATGAGGTACATAAAGAGAGTGTTTAATAAACTTTGTGATATGACATTTGTTGGTTTTGGGTAAATGAAATATCGAAATAATACATTTTTCATTTGTAAAAAAGCGTACCTTAATAATTATTCTTTCTGAGAGGACTAACGTTGTCTGTGATAACATGTAATCTTATGTATTTAAAAATGGTGCCGTATTGCTATTTGCTGAAATCACCCTTTCAATAGATTACCATTATTTCGAACTGTTGACTATTACGCTGCGAGCAGTGCAGTTGCAGCCAACAAATTCATGAGCTAGACACGAAATGTATCAACTAATATTCAGAGCAGCGACTAATTCGTGCGTTCGGTCGTTTTTTCGACTTTGTCTTACAATTTCCTCTAAATATCAGTGAGTTGTTGATCTGTTAGTGGCAGAGTATAAGCGGTAAAAATACACAACACATATGGTCATGGCTTGTCATTATTGGTCTGCGATGTTTCGGCGATTATCTGTGTATATGTCAAATATCACGTTATGATATATTTATTTTTGCCCTAACCGTGGACAGAACACGCAAATAAGCACCAGTAAAAGCATTCGTTGTTTGAATATATTAAAGACAGAACAAACGTATGAGTAACGAGAAATGGTTATGCTGAAGCATTTCGTTTTACTATGGGTAATGGCTGTTAGCCCTCCGCAAACTGACATGGCACATAAGTAATGACGTAGCAAATATAAATAGCTGTTATACATATTATACTGTCAGCTAATCAATAGATAAGTACTAAAATGAACATCAGCGCTCGGGAAAAAACCGAGGGCTTGTATTCAAGTCTCTAATTGTTCGGTAATCGACGTCGGTATTTAAATCATGATGGATAGCTTAGTGGCTTTCTAACCAAGCTAAGTAGATGAGATCATGCAATATTCATTTGCAGACCTATTAAAACAGACATAATGTACAGTTTAAATTGAGTGTGCTTCCAGACAACAGAAGGATGCTATGTATGATTCACAGTATCCATACGTACTACACGGGACATAACACGTGATCTTATATTTGTGATTGGTGTTGAATAGCAGTATTGCTCATACGGATTATTCACGAGCAAATACTGTACCTTTTCTATTGGTTACACAAGTCGATAATTTACAGGTGCTGGAATATAAGCAACAGGCCAAAGAATATGAGCAACAGCCTAAATAATTGTATGCATCTGCATAACTGAGTCGGCGCATGATAGTGAGCGATGTGACACTTACCAGATGTTATATTGTTTCAATGCGTATCAATACAGGCAAATATATTTGTGTTACTATTTCAGTTGAGTGCTCAAAATCATTCTTATAAATTGTTGATTATGTACATAAAGCCCCTCAGATAACTCTATTTACAGGCACCATTGCGCATATGTGATCGCAAAATCCACAATTCAGGATACCAGATTTGGATCTGGTTGTAACAACGTCTATGCGTCAAATAATTCGTTCTGAATGAAACAACGTATACAACAATATTAACAGACCATCTTTTCTGACTTATATATAGCTGACCTATGGTTATTTTTACCACAAATTCGTGGTATCCTTAACATAACCGATTAGGACGACAACTACCAAGCAACTTTGTAGGAGGATCAGCGCACAATTACTTCTATTGAATAGATTCGAGACTTGTGATATGAGATTGAACAATGTTAACTTTTATAACATTGAGCATGGTTTAAACTTGTAGGATTAAACAAGGCATGAAATCATTTTAAATGACACATAAATTCATTTCAGATACTATTAATCTCAATGGATATTTCGGGATAAAGTCAACTCCGCCTATTAAAGATGCACAATGGTGCTTAGCCGAATTTACATAATAAGCTAAATTAGTACGGTTCAGTGAGTAATTTCAACGAGTCGCAATTCTCCTCATCCTATCTCATGTGAAATATTTATGTGTTAGTATCATAGTTATACGTTCATATATGACACTCTTTACGTTGATGGTCAATGCTTGAAAGATATTTTGTGGCACAATCTTTGACTGGGAAAGGCAGTGATTGGACTAATATATCAAGCTTGATACGGCTAATATTGTAAAATATATCAGTGAAAGCATTTTGCAGAGAAAGTGCGTATTTCATTTTAATCGCCTTCATTATAATAGTATGTTGTAGCCTATTTACATTACCAGCGTACAAGTCATAACTACATTTCCTAAAAACGCACTACCAGTAGCACTCATCAAACATTTAGGGTGACTGGCTTGAACCCCTGTCTCTTACAGGGCAAATAGAGCTGCTCTAATAGTGTCATGCCAATGAATAATGAATAAAGCGACATACATGTCAGTGCATCAACTAGCGCTTGTTTCAGTGCCTGGTACAATATTGTTTCTGGCAAAACGGCATTTGTCAAGGTATTTTGCCTCTTAATTGTGACGCTTCTCAGCGAATGTGTATTGTGCGACCCTAGTGTCATTTGCTTTACGAGAACTAAAATCGTTGGTATAGTTTTCTCGCATTTCCTAGTAATTTATATCTTACTAATGCAAACTAATGTAGGGATGCAATTTACAGACGCTCATTCTCAGTGAGATATGTATAACAGTAATACTTTTAGATGATTAAACAAGCGCGTGGCTGTTGAGAAATATATCTTAATCTCTGTCTGAGCAATAAAAAATCCTTTAGCGTCTTGGTTGTGTTAGGGAATTGTTGTAGGTGCGTAGCTATGAGCACGCCTTGCAGACTTCCTTCGCACCATGATCATATTCACGTTGATTCCATCCCCTCTCAGACCTTGCCTCTCGTGTTTCTTATTTATAAATTATGTAGAAACATAACGTTTATGTGGACCATATGTGGCAAATCATTCATTCATAACTCACTGTTGATTGTCGGAGCGATAATACCCGGTGGTCACCAATTTACCAGGTGCATGTGGGTCATGCGGTGCATTTCAAACTTTGCGGAAGTAATTGCAGGATCGTCTCCATTACATTGAGCCGTCAGTTTGACATAACGACCAATAAGATTTTGAATACAATATTATGTTCTTTCTCAGATTGGTTCACACGTAATCATTGATATAACCATTGCGAGGTTTGCGTTTGTCACAATTACTCCCCTTAACTTTTTTCGCACCGTGGGTAATGTTCGAATTAAGTGTCCAGCAGCGCGCTGTCTGTTCCATGACATTGTGAAAGGTGATATGATCAACAGTGTGGAAACCTGGTATCATACCAGAAATAATCCTTAAATAGTGCATAACCTCAGCTCCGTGAAAGTGTGCCGTTCAATATCAAGGAAACTATCGTACAGCAACAACGTTTATTCGGCTTTGTAGTTTCGGTAAATGACCTTGAGCCATATAGCTAGTCATTCCTAGCTTGATCGTACAGAAGAAATAAGTGTGTCAAAAAGCAGTAGGATACGGTAGTTTTCTGCAAAAATTCTCTAGAGTTGCTAAGCCAAATGTACTTTTAAACTGTACGCCACCATCACAACCTTAATGAATGCTCGTTCATAGGTAAGGACGAATGGGTACTGTCGGTATACGACACGTCATTTATCGCAGTATCTGCTTCTTGATCGTATTTTGCCATCGTGTTACCTCATTAAAGGGAAATGCTACAGTTCACTGCCGCGCCACCCAGCGGCAGTCGCGTAACTGCGCGTCCTTCGGCGGGAACCACCTTTGACGCGCTGCGCACATTTTCGCGCCCGGTGCGACCGCGTCTGCGCCGCAACGAGTTGGTTTCAAAGAAATTTGTGTGCACATAGCGGCGAATTATTTCCTTTGAGTTTAGTTCAAAGTCACACCTCATGTACGACACAATCCAAGTTCAAATATAAATGACCTACGGTTCAGAAAGAAAATATACTTCAACTTGGTCTCTGGCCTGTGCTACGCATAATCAAGATGAAATATAAAGGAAAATTTGCCAAGGCGGGCGTGCTAGAGCGACGAAGATCAGCTGCAGCTCGGATGGTGAATCTAAATAAAGCAGTTATCAGCAGTTGTGAGCATGATCTTCGATCTGATGAATGTGGTGACGATGTGTCGTGTAGTCAACAGGCTGACGATCACCATGGGGTAGTTTCACTCACACGGCACAACACAACAGAAACAGAAGGACTCTTAGACAGAAATGTCCCTGACGTTCAGAACATTGCTGATGATTCTTGTCGTGGCAATCAACAATTTGTCACCTACCGTATGAAATACGGCAAATTTGCTAGCAAGACACAAACTGAAAGAAGACGAGCGTCCTTTCATAGTTTGATGGCCTGGCACAAATCACGTTGCAACGGCAACGAAAGTGATTCGAATTTGATGCAGCATATAGTTCAGCAAAGTTCCGGGAAAGAAGCAGATATTATTCCCGAGCCACGCGATTGTATAGCACTTGAATCTAGGGCAGCTGACGGACAAGAATATACAACTGTGAAACCAAATTGTGACGTTCAAGGAAGAAGAGTGGTTGAACTGCAATTTTTAGCAGAGAAGCTCCAACAAGGATGTATCGTGTGCAAATCAACGCTAAATCTATGCGACATTGTGTCCGAAAAGCGCTACGGATTAGCATCGCTACTGTATATACGTTGTCCTGTTGTAAGCTGTAGGTTTGTGAATAGTGTACCTACTGGAAAACGCCATCACGACCCCACTACGAAAAAGACAATGCCTGTGTTCGACATCAACACGAAGGCTGCAGGTGGTATGTTGCTTCTCTATATAAACAGCTATATGTTCATGCTTCTGTCTGTCTGTCTGTCTATATGAATGTGTATGTAAGATGTTTACAATATATGATTTGGCTATTTTATTCCTGTTATTAAACAATTGAATTGCTTTTATTTCTTCAGCTATGCTTCACACTGGTCTATGTGAAACCCACATGAGTAATTTCTTGTCTGCCCTCGAGCTGCCTACACTGCACCACAAGGCATTGAAAGCCAGAGAGAGAGAAATAACGAAGAGTATACATGATGTTGCTCTTGGTAGCTGTTCTGATGCATTGCAGGAAGAGAGCAGAAAGACAATGTATGTGTTCTTATCATCTTTCTTCATTTACTTCATCCACATTTATTGTCAATGAACAGTCGTTGGTTGCGTGATGTAAAATGTTGCTCATTGTTGTTTTGCAGGTTGCTCTCTCCAAGTGAAGATGCAGAATTAGAGCAGAACTTGGTCGTTCTATTGAGAAATGGAGCGACATAAGTCATATCAGAAAGCATCTACAAGCCGCTTTGTACAAGCTTCAAACAACCCACAAGTGTTTGAGTAGTGCTGTGATTAGGTATCTCTTGGATAAATGTTTCACATATGCAGTATATCAAAACAAAGGTAATGTTGAGAAAGTACGACAGGCTCTGTCATAGTTCCACATGCTTTCGGAGATCACTCACTGTGCGGTAGCTGGTGTCGGTTCGAAAGTGAAAAGGATAATTACCAACATAGCTATCTCCCAAATGGCAATGATCTGTGTCGAGAAAGGTTAAAATGCGGTCTTTTGAAAATATTTCAGGATTTGGCAGACAATGCAGATAAAATAGCTCCCTGTGCAAGCACTAGCGCATGTGAGAGTGTAAACAACATGGTTGCATCAAAGGCACCAAAGGCAAGGCATCTGAGCAGTTCAGGAAGTCTAAATGCTAGAGTAGCTTGTGCTGTTAGTCAGAAGAATGAGGGCAACAGTTATCTAAGTACGGTGTACGAGTCAGCGGGTTTGTATCCTGGTTCCCGGTTCTCGAAGCATGCAGCAAGACAAGATAGGAAAAGAGAGTATTGCAAAACGTATAAAAGTTCAATAGAATACAAGAAAAGAAAGCTCAATTTTGATAGGATAAAGACCACAGAACAACGGACAAACGAGTTACGAGAAGGTAAAACCTATCAGTCACAGGTAGAGGCTATGCCGATTAGTCAAGACGACGTAGAAGTGATTCCTGCTACTGTTAGTGTGCCAGTTTACACAGCAGTTGATAGCAACATATCAGATGGCTGTAAATTTGTATATTTCGACCTGGAAACAACTTCATGTAGCAGATTGTGTGATATCATCCAGGTAGCGGCAGTGTGCGGTGTGGAGACATTCAATAGATTTGTTATGCCCACAGTGCCGATTCAAGACAAAGTATCTGATCTGACACAAATTCGAATTGAGGGAGGGAAAATGTACCACAAGGGTAGCGAGGTAGAAGCTGTACCAATAAATGATTGCATGTTGGAGTTTGTTAGATGGCTTCAAAATGTTATTGAAGCAAAGGTTATCCTAGTTGCTCATAATTGTAAAGCTTTCGATGCAAGTAGATTGGTGCGGCATGTGGTAGCAAGTTCCATTATAGAGGAATTTTCACAAGTAGTTGCAGGTTTTGCAGATACTCTGCCATTGTTCAGGTTTTTGTACAAGGGACAGTTTAGGAATTTTAAGCAAACAACAGTTGAAGAAGGAATATGATGCTCATAATGCAATAGAGGACGCACAAGTTTTGCAGGAAGTTGTTGAAGCCAGTAGGAGTACCAAGAAAGATTTGTTTGCGCAAAGCTTTTCAGTCTCTGTCGTTATTCAGGAAATAGAGAGAAGCGTAGCGAGGTCACAAAATGAAGGTTCTCTTGAAGTTTTGATCAGGAACAAATTATGTGGCGCTGCAATGGTAGGGAAGATAGCTGCAAGTGGGTTGCAACTTCGGCATCTACTATTAGCATACAGAAGAAAGGGTGAAGAAGGGTTGGTGTCGCTTTTTGGTGACAAAGATATAAATGGGCACATAAGAGTCACTAAAAGTAAAAGAGTAATTTCATCTGTTGCCAGTTACCTGAGTCAACAACGTTAGTGTGTGTTTCTAGCTATGATTCATTGAATGTTAATGGTATGTCTTTTGGAAGTTATACTGTTCGAAAATTGATAGTGCCGTTCTAAGTTACTAGACGTTATGTTGTTGACCATGTATATGACGATGATATGCTGTTTTGTACGTCAATTTTGAAGTAAAGGGTTATACAAATAAACATATATATTTTGTAATAATCAATAGCAGTCATTTTATGTCATTTTAAAAATGTAATACACCGCACTCAGGGAATACAACCGAAAACCCATTGTGGCTTTCCATAGACTACGTGGACCTATTATTTTTTTAACTTCTGCTCAGAGTACATATACCACTGCACAATATTACCAAGTTTAGTTCAAATGTCACTAGTCAAATTTTTTTTATGGAGGATGTACACCATTCTAGAGAAAAAATAACAATACATTCATAAACAGCTAGCCGTAAAGCAGATATTGTGCTGTCTGTATGTTAAATATAATGCAATTCGATGTATGAACTTTTCTTTAGAACCAAAATATTATCAAATTATCATAATTCCCATTGGCTTAACATGTGGATCTTAAATTCGCCATACTCAGAAATTTACACCAGTGACCTATACTTTTTATTTTACATTTCGTTAGCTTTATATATGAGCTTACTCTCTGCAAAAAATCGTGAAAATCTAGGCACGAATTTAGAACTGTCGCAATTGTCTTTAAAGAGCTCTTATAAATCATGGTGTGAAATAAAGCTCAATCAGGTTATGGTATGTTTGCCGTAACAATACCAGTGAAGCTCCTGGTTGGTTGCATAGTCTGTCTGATATGTGTAATATTTGAATGGACGGGATTAAGACAATGACTCTTTGGAGACATTGAGACAAGTTTCGTGATGCATTCAGTTGTTGTAAGTAAACAATAAGTTTGATTATATTTTCAACGATGATAATAATAATGGACGATCATGATGATTATATCAGTATTATGCCGCTGATCATGACGACGAGGACGTTTGCGATGATTATGATGATGATAATAATGATGATGATGATGACGATGATGATGATGTTGCTGATAATGATGATGATTAGTATGATAATGATGACGATTATCCCTAATGGAAATTCCAAGAGAATGGTGCTATACAACAGTGGAATCATTGTTATCATATCTATGACAAATGTTCAACTTGGTTTATCCAATTCAATCGCTTTGTACATAACAAAACAATGCTCACATTCATTTCATAGAATGTTTTTTCATAATTTTGGTGCCAAATTTATATGTGAATACGAACAGATCATTGTCGTTATCTTACTGGCTTATTATTACGAGTGGCGCCCGTATATCAGTTGTCAGAAGAAATAACGACAGGACGAATCCAATTGTCGCCTTAACAACATTTCTTAAGCATACACCACGTATATGCTTTGAATTGCAATTCATAAATACCACAGTATTCTAACATGAACAGGCAATAGTAATATCGGTAATATACTTACACAAGTGGTTTGTACGTGGTCAATCCAATCCTGAAGCCTAACTGTATAATTGAAGTGAGTATTCAATTTAATGCGAACAAAACACAAATATTGCGTAACTACATTGCAGCGATATGGATATTTTGGGGAGGTATTCATCATCTGAAGACACGCTTATGGAGCAACACATAATGAGTAAGTACATATTTGTGACACTGCCCATAAATAACATTCTGATATGCGTGTAGTGGTGTCGGTCAGGCTATGCATGACATGCTGTTATCAGTTCCTGGGCTATCATCTCTCAAATTTGTCAGAAGTTATTTCAGCGGGCATTGAGTTCAGCCTCAACCCTATCTTGAACTTATCAGTGAGCGGTTGGACTGCTTCTAGTAGCAGAATATTAATGGTTATATGAGTATTGCATAGATGATCAGTGTTTGTGGAAAATCCGCATTTTACGAACATCGTTATAATATATGAATATCACTTGCTATTACAGTCATAAGCGGTATTGTACCAAAGATATGTGAATATTATGCAAATGAGAACGCATAAAGTTATTCATTTGTTCGATATATAATTGACAATAGAAATATACTGTAGTATTTTACGTTTAAGAGCGTGTGCTGATATTTGCGCTGCTTCATACGGCATCTGACGGAGAGACCAGCGTCTAACTCGATTTTTTTTGATAATGTTAAACCACAAAATAAGTTTTAATGTTCGTAGACAGCAAATGTATCTTTATATGATGTGTTCTGTCCAGACGTATAACAGAGAACATAAATCATTGTAAGCTATATATGATTAATGTAAGTTTAAAGTAGTGTCAAACCCGATTATTTATTAATAATGTTAAACCATAAAACAATATTAAACGCTTCTAAGTCTGGAGTTTATACATGACCGGTTCTAGCAAAGAAAGTGATCAAAAGGTAAATTAATTGAGCACTTCGGCATATATGAGTCTGCGCATAATATTGAGCTATATAGAAATATATGATATCAAGGAAACTGATATTCGGAACAGTTTCGATATGCTTTTTTATTAGATAACGCATCCTATTGAACACTGTCATACTTAAATATAACTTCGATTCCTGTGCGATAATGATCCATTGAGAAAACACAACATCCACCTTGTTCGACTTGTAGGTATGATAAAGGATTTACACAATAACAAATAAAGTTATCGATATGATATCGATCGCTGTGCCAGATGCCAATGTGATATATAGGTTATATAGAGTCCGGACCTGAAGAAATAACTATGGTGGCGTTAGGCCATGACTGGATAATTTATCATTCCAATGAGTGTATCTACAGGAAGACTGCAATGATACATGGCTATCAAGACGCGCACAGTGATTAGAATGAGATGACCTGTATTTGATGTTGGTGAAGCCGTTGGGATAGCAATGTCTTGCACTGGAATCGGACCGTTTGCTATTGCCTGAGAAGACTAGCGTATGTTATTTAATCATGCGACGGCAAAAGCGACATATAGGTATTATAGAGTGGTATTCTAGTATTCTAGTTATAAGAGTGGTAGTCCGGAACCGATTTTAGTCAAAGTGTCAAATGACACATACTGCATGCTTATACCCAGGGTAGGCACATGGGGGAGAGGGGAAAGCGGGTTATATTTTATTCAGTATTTAATTGACGTCAAACCGAAGACGCGTTTTGGGGGTTTTGAGGTTATGTCCGCCACAGAGTTGTTGGTTTTTTTTGGCGCATTTAACCATATGCATGTCACGACATGTACTGTGATGCATACTCACCCATGATTTAACAATCAGATATGTCGTTTGAGGTAATTGTTTGGCAAGTGTAGGGTGGGCTAGCACTTCTTTCGCTTCAGGCTAGTCGGTTGTCATGATATCCGTGACTATTCTCACATTTTCTGGTGCATGGTTGAATAGGTAGGGAGAGGTAGCCGTCCTGCTCTCAACCGTTTCTCATCATGGCTGGGTTTGAGACTGATATGCATTTACTAGGCGGTAGCCTAAGACTCGAACCGATAACGGCTAGTATCTTTTGATGAGTCTGAGAGTAATGTTTATGATGCTCTTTGATATTCAAATATGACTTTGCATTTTTCGTACGGTTTGCGAATGCAATACATATCACTTTTGACAACGATATACCAATTAATATGGCGAACAAAGTGGCCTGCAAAATACTTTGCTTAACGTTTTTAGGCCATTTAAGAACTCAGGCAAAAGTGCACTCTGTGCACAATACTGTCTGATAGATTAGTTGTTAATTGACAACGGCTTTGTTCCAATACCAAAGTGCATATGACTATTGGGTATTTTCTGTCTATTGTCACCCACATCGAGCATCTATCATCACTGCAAAGGGCGCCACAAGAATTAGCATTAATGCCCAAAATGGATCCCCATGATGATTGAACATTCTAATGCAAGAGCATTGCTATAAAGGTTTACATTAATTGACCAACCGCATCAGAGATAAAAATGGTTTAAATGAAATGACGTATCTGCAGCCGTTCCCCATTCAGTGCGATTTAGCCGTGATGTATTTCGGATGAGGATGACATAAAGGTGGAAGTTAAGTCTTTGAAACCAATCACAGCCGCACATTCTTCCATGTTATTGTACGATGCAGACTTATATCTGTCAACCGATGGCGTTTATATAAATAATCTGTAGATATCAGAATGCATAAAATTGCCACGGCCGCCGCCCGGAGGCTCCTATTTCATATATTAGCGCGTTATTTGGCTGGATATGTGTTTCAGAGCACCTAATAATTCTGGTGATATCAATCGATTAATGGTTAACAAACTTTTGTAGGTGTTAATTAATGTTGCTCATTATTCGCTTAAAATTGTCAATAATCTGTTGATGTAATCTGCAATATATATGCATGGGTTCTGCTATTATTTCCTCCCAAGTTCTAGGTTGGCACTCGACCCGGAATGTTTAATAATGTGTTTATCTCAGAAATACAAACAAAAAAACACAATCGAAATGCAAATGAGCCGATGAATCATCTGCTTCTAAACGTTGTGTACAGATGAATGCGCAAGAATGAGGACGTTATATTATGCATCGGAATTTTGATCAATTGCAAAATGATGATGATGACAGGCACTCATCTGTAATCATATATATTCACTACATATACATTCATGCATATGGGACGACAACGTGCTAATGACATGCCAGGTAGGATAATCAGCGCAAAACTTACTTCGAATGAAATGATGCACGACACATATCGGCTTAAAAACAAGACAAGAGAGATTGCATATTCAGTGAAATAGAAACGTGATATGAGACTGAACAATGTGAACTTTCAAAAACTTTGAGCATGGTCAGACATTGTTGGTTAAACAAGGCATGAACTCATTTTTCCATACACATCGATTCATTTTAGATACCATTTAGCTTCAGAGTCATGCGTGATGCAAATTACGTCATCTCCGCCCATAATAGAAGCTCCTTTTTTAGGCACAATTGTGTTAAGCTAATAACATAACCATCTAAATTGATGTGGTTCTAGAGAAACCTGGTTCATTGAGTTACGTCAACGAGACGCCATTCTCCTCATCCTATCTCATGTGAACGATTTGTATTAATCTCTGAGTAACACAAATATATATGACGCTCTTAGCGTTGATGGCCAACGCTTAGAATCTATTTAGTAGCACAATCTATTGATGAGAAAGGCTGTGATTGGATTTTATATATCATGGTTGAAGCGCCTGATATTGTGATAAATATCACTGAAATCATTTGTGAAATTTGCTTCTCAGCAAGGAGTGCGTATTTTGTTAAATAGCCGTCATTACAATATTCTGTTGTAACCAACTTACATAACCAGCATACGAGTCATAACTACATTACCTAGGACCGCATTATCCGTTGCGCTAATCACCAGTGAATAGTGGATAAAGCGATACAAGCGCGTCAAGAAACTAGCGCCTATTAATTGCGACGTTCCTAATTTACGTTTCTCAGCGAGTTTGTATATGAATGGTGACTGTGCAAAACTGTGTCATTTACGAGACGCGGCTAGAATTGCCTGTATAGTTTTCTCGCATTTTTTTATATTCATTGAACTTAAGGACCGACGGTTCCCTACACAGGTAGAATTTTTGTGTGAATGACGCAGGTCAATCTAATCCTGAAAAGCATAACATACAGTTACATGCAACCAATCTGACAATGACTTAATCACCACAAAATATTGTGAGTCTACAATCTAGAGATGTGGATATTTGTAAGAAGTAGGCATCATGTTTATGACCACTTAGTAGTTATTGTGAAGAAAACAAATTATAGCAATCGGTTCTGTAATGATTTCCACAAGCTGAATATGACTGTGTTTGTTCCAGAACCCATTCTCAATCCACAAGATGTGTTTGCATCTATGTAATGAAAGTTGATTTTTCACAATTGTCGACCTGATTAAGGGGTTACGGGCAGCTACCTCTATAGGAAAACAATAAGCTAAGACAGCTTTCAACCCTCCTGATAGTCAGTATCAGCTCTGTTGTATGCCGCTCGGACTGATGACCGCCGGAGCACAGTTAACAAAGCTGCTGAGGATATTGCTGTGTGGCATTCCTATATTTTGATACATACCTGAGATTGGACGTCCCGCATATATGTCCTTCGTCAGGTTATTAACAGGTTGGGTGGGGCAAACTTGTGAGTACGACCATCCCAGTGTATTATGGGTTGAGAGGAGACTACATTTGAAAGCGAAAAACACTTGAGGCAATGCGTCCTTCTTCAAAGGAGGACATTCGTTCTTTTGTATCGTTAGTCGCGTTATACAGGGACTTGATCCCTTTGTTCTCTGAAATGGCTACTTCTTTAACAAAACTCAACCGTAATGGGGCCCCAGAGAAGGTCTGTTGGGGTGATGACAAGGGAAATGAATTCGGTAGACTAAAAGAATGTCTAACCAACCCACCAATTGCAATTACTAAATTTTGCCAGATCGTTCATTCTCAAAGTTCATGCCTTGGGGAGTATATGCATATGGCGCGTGTCTGTGTTCGGCAAGTGAATGCGCGCAACCATTAAGGTTTAACTATGGCTTCAACACACTAAATGATTAATATGGAGGCATATCAAGTGATCAATATGAAATCGATCGCTGTGCCAGACGTCAATATGATATATAGGCAATATCGAGTCGGACCGTAAGTAATAACCATGGCGTCGTTAGGCTATGACTGGAACATTTATCATTCTAAAGAGTTTATCTACAGGAAGATTGCAATGATGAATGGCTATCAAAACGCAAACAGTGATTAATGTGCGCTGACCTTCATTTGAAGTTGGGATAGCCATGTTTTGCACTAGCATCGGACCGTTTGCTGCTGCCCCAGAAGATTAGCGCATGTTATTCGCTCATGCAACGGAAAAGCGACGAGCGCGTGGTAGTTATTAGAATGGGACTTATAGCCCGGAATCGATACGGTCTAAAGTCTTCATTCCTTTTATATTGTTTATCTGTTAATGGAATGCAGTGACAGAATTCCCATTTCACTGTAACTGTTTAGACACGATGACTGGCATTTTAGATGGCGATGCAGGCAGGCTTAGATGAAATATCTTACCAATCATAAACAGAGTAGGTTGATACGTTTGTATTTGGCTTTACGCCTGACTAAGAACAAGCTGATAAATATTTTGTATCTTTTTGAGCATAGAAAAATATCTGATATCGTAGTTGATAGGCGCCATCACAATGCGCTTACGATAAGGGAGAAAATGTTCTCAACCGGTAAAGACAAATGGGTAAACATTTTAGGTCCCACTGCAGTTAGGGTTTTACATAGACAAATATAATATTCCCTATGATGTTAGATTAAAGGGCAGCTTGCTTAATTGGTGTTCTAGCGGTTAACAAAGCACAAAAAATGATAACATTCTTATTTCGACGATGAATAATTCTGGTTGATCACATTGCAGGAGTAAGTTTATAAAAATGGGGTGCAAGAGTCAACAAATGATTCCGATGGTTTCTACGAACTCTCGCGTTACTGATAGTTAAACCTAACTTCTTCTTACATCAAGCACGGGTGAATATTAAAAAGCAGCATGTTTGACAGTTACCTCACCCTTTTTCCCCTGCATAATGCAAATTGCTGAGAAATACAAAAGATATAAAAATAATATGAACAACTCTCGGTGAAAAGAGAATTGGTGCATTCGGGCGATTCTAACCAGTTTGCCTTTATTTCTGTGCAGCTTACTTGGATAAATTATGAATTGCATTATTATGTGCATATCACCTTAACAATATCCGCAACATTGTAACCAATGAAGGACATTGCTTATTATCATCATCCTTGCATGCTTATGCGTTCTCACAATTGGCACAGATAACGGCTTATATATTTTGATTATCCTGAGAGCAATGTTTATA
Source organism: Urechis unicinctus (assembly GCA_034190875.2). Taxonomy (NCBI): domain Eukaryota; kingdom Metazoa; phylum Annelida; class Polychaeta; order Xenopneusta; family Urechidae; genus Urechis; species Urechis unicinctus. Next base: position 10,110,841 of record CM067356.1, read on the forward strand.
ATATAATGTGATATGAAAATATTTCTTCGCATTTCTCGTACGGTATGGAAATGTTACACATAGAACCTTAGATAATGATTTACCAATTATTATGGGGGACTAAGTGGTCTACAAAACATCTCGCTTAACCTTTTCAGGCCCGATTAATGTGTTGAGTTTATCATAGCCGCCGTCACATATAAGACGCCAGGCATCAGTACACTTTGTGCATATTACTGGCTGATAGACTACTTCTTATTTGACAACGTCCCAAATACAAGGGCATATGACTCCTGGGTATCTTCTGTCTATAGTCACACACATCGATCACCTGTCTTCGCTGCGCGGAGCACAATAAGCGTTAACTCCTGAAATGTATCATCATGGTGATTGAATATTTAAATGCAGAGGCATCGCTATAAAGCCTTGCAACAAATGACTAACCACAGCAGTGATAAACATATGTCTGCGTCCCAGACTACAACATGGCAGGGTCTAAAACTTATGCGTCCGAATATTCATTAGATATGTGTTTTAACCTTCGTGACAGTCCCTGCTTGACCAAACAGCGCATAAGTTGTAAAACGGTTTGCGCACGTTCGACTCATGAAGCCGAATCGTGATACGCACCGTCGGTATTCGCTGAAGTCATCTACGTTGTTGTGATGTGCGTCCAATAAGAACACGCATAATGTCTTCTAGAATTCGGGGGCATCTCACAAGTTTTAAACTGAGACCATGAACATGCGCTGTAATCGTTTGTCTGGATAACGTTATTCATGCCGAGTTTGTACAGCAGCAATTCCAAATACACACAAGAAGCAATCGAAATACCAATGAGCAGCAGAACAATCTAGTTATGCAAATTGCGACCGGTTGCGAATAATTATCTGTCATAATTTCAAAAATGATTGTCGGGTATCGAATTTCTTTAGATATGCTAACAGTAGTAGTTATGCCGTCCATATTGCAATATATATTTGTGCTTTATTATGTGATACAGGTGCCTAGCATTTATATTTTTAAGACGCATTCCATACCGCGCAGAATAGCTTTCTACTTCTGACTAGTTTTTTTATTAAACAAAGTTGATTTTAATTCCACCGCCAATTATTGTAAGACTGAATGTGTTAGATCGAGGACGTTATATTATGCATCGGTTTTTTAGTCCATAGCAAAATGATGATGATGATGACAAGCACTCATGTGTCCACTAAACATGCATATGAAGGGGCAAAAACGCTGCATATTATGATTAGAAGATGATTTCGCACAAAACCATTGATGATCGATAAGCATTGGGCATGGAGCATTCTCATTACGTGGCATCTTCTAAGAAACGTTCTATACTTTATTAATTCGCATTTCTGGCCGAGTGATACAGTCAGAATCGCGCATTGAACCAATTTAGCAATTAATAACACGTGAAATGCGGGGCCTTTCAATCAATGAATTACCATTTCGTCTACAGTTAAATATATTGATTAAGGATACATACACTGCCTTAGCCCAAAAGGCTCATTTAACCAGAGTACATCTGTTAGTTAGATTTACTTATGTTAAATGGTTATCGTCATCATAGAGCTGTGGTTTATTCAAAATCACAATCGTTTTCGATAGGTAGCGTGTCAATTTGTCGTCAACAAACGTTTGAAGACAAATTAACATCTTTCATTAGTAGAGCGTATATACACTACGACAATAAATGAAACACATTATTTCCGTGTTCATGGGATGAGGTCACCTGTGCACAAGACCGGGAAACCGCCCACACAGCCTATTAAGCGCTGATCTCTGACCTGTGGTGTCGTATATTCATCGTTCTTCTTCGCCTGAAAAGCGATCACCATTTTTATGGAATGTAAGAGGTAACTGATGCGTGAAGATATCGCACGCGAGACGCATCTAACATAATTCGATTCACAGAATAGTCACATGTCAGATGATATTCCATTAAATCATGGAGCTTCTACAAGCACCCGTGATATCTAGTTTTTCTTAAAGCTCTCTACATGATGCTCTTTACCCGTGCAGCATGGACCAATTTATAACCAGCTCCCTGACATCCTAATTGCCCCTTGCTGGGCAACAGATTGATAAAACATTTGCCTGACCAACATTTAGGCCGATATATCGGGAGCATTTGTCCCTGTTAGGTACCTGCATTGACTTTGCAAATCGAACCTCGGGTAGTTTAAGCAATATAGCACGAATACAAATGGTGGCAAAAATGCCGTTTGTTAGCTAATAAAGTGTGTTTACTCAGCAGACCATAGTCAGGAAAATAAACCCTTTTTGGCCCGTTATTGGTTTTTTCAACGATATGCAACCAAGACTGCAAACAGCTCTTATCAGCTTGATATAATACACGCACTCATATTCTATTCACCGTGTTAAAACGCATTAAAACGTTAGTACAGTGTGTGATGTTTAATGCCTAGTTACCGGATTAAATGATAATCCCAACTTTTGGCCCACTCTTGCCAGAAGCAATGACAACTGCAATAACGCTCATGTCTTAATTCGACAGTTAGCATGGTGTATATTGACTAAGTTGTGAAGCTTTCATGCATGAACTTTTTAGCATTTCAATTCATGAAACTCCTTTCAGAGAGTGCGGAATCAATTGTTGCTTCAGTAGTCTATTGACATTAATTATTTCTGCTCGCGCCAATATATGCATTCAACGTTTATAGGCAACATTTTCGAATATATGCGGCAAATTGCATCGTTATGCGGCAAATTGCATCCCTTCATCAGATGACGGATGTGATTAAATCTAAATCCGTACGGAATAAGTTGCAACTGCAACTAGAGATCCAATTTCAATACAAAAATGTTGATGAATTGCATACATTTGTCATATTATGGGGGGACATGTATATGTAGGTAGCTATAGGGTAGATACGCATGTTTTGTGCTTAATATGCCAATTATTAATGCACGATTGTAGGAGTTCATTGCTATTGTAGCGTACAAACAACCTATTACTATTAAGTAGGGTTAAGGAGTAAACTTACTTGCTTTCATTATAAAAGATATTAACATCACAATAATGACTAAATCCGTTAAGCGCCCCCATCATTATATGTTTTGTATGATACTGTAGACTGTCAAGGCAGTTTTGCTTGGGCGCTTTTATTATTATCAAATCCATAAGCAAAAGGGTGGCGTTCACCACGCGGGCGTTGTTTAAACCTCCCACGAACGACATAGTGTTGTAAAGTAATGCATGGAACCAATCACTGTCTCAAGCGTTCGCTGAATAAAATGACTTGGGTCTCGTTGTTGCAAGCAGGCAGTGGCTTTTAATGCGTACGTCTTCTACTACGTACAAGCCACGCAGTGAAAAGTATTTATGCTACAGGAGAAAATGAACCAATGTACAAGCATAGCTCTTCATGAAACACCAATATTGCGCCACCACTTCATATGGAATTCATAAAATCTTGTACGAATATGCTGATGCCCTATAGTTAATATGATCCGCCCGAAGAGTAATTCACTGGGCATTGTTGAGGCATATTTCAAGACAAATTAAATCCATAGTAGATAATCAACCTCAAGCATCTATGATTTTTCGATGACCACTCACAACTTTGTTTTTATGGTCAATCATTGTTGAAAGGACGTGTAACTAGCCATATATGTAAAGGAAGCAACTAGTACAATAGAACAGCTGTTACTTTAATGATAGGCTGATATATCTAAAGAACAAATGCTCATTGCTTTTTTGGAGGTTAATGCAAACTCTCTTATCGAGTATATCCGCCAGTCAATATCCTAATATCCGACAAGGATAACAGTTTTGATGCCCGTTACGCTATGGAAGACTCAGCGGAGATGTGCTATGCATACCTATTCATTCAAGACTGCTACATCGCCAACTAAATATATTGTACCGTTCTTTATTTAGGAGGAACAAGACAAATGTCTTCTGTAAAGTGTCATCATGCATCAGTATGGAGTAGCTGAAGTATACAAGAAACTCCATGAAATCTATGTATTTCATATAACCTGACACATAATGATTTTGTTGGCTAAAGTAATAAACATAGTCTATATTATACACATTACTATGTACTAAATTTCATAATTGATGCATACCAACGTACTAACTCCATTTATCTGATAACTTAGCGGTCTCAGTTTGCTACTGTTTCGCTGATGAATGATGTCAAAAAAACACTTTGATTGGCGTAGCGCAGAGAACATTCTACTTATGTCAACAGCTAACCTATTATTAGCTTCAATATCAAAGAGTGGTTGAATTGCTTTTAGTGTCAGAATATTAATGGTTCTTAGCGCATTGTATAGATGGTCAATGTTTTTCGTTCTTGGCTCAGATGCTTTGACGGAAATCCGCGTTATACGAACATCGTCATCATATATAAATATACAGAGGGTATTGTACCAAACATGGGCGAATATCACACAAATTAGAACGCACAAAGTAAGGCAATTTTTCGATATATTATTGACAGAAGATATGAAGAGTAACGAGGAATGGTCATGTTGGGTCACCTCGTAGTTAATAAACATGCTAAACGTGGACAAAGCCTATCTGCGGCATGTCTTTAAATACAATTGGATATATTGAACGGATTCATAATAAAGTCATTCTACAGATAGCCATATCAATACATGCGTCAGTGCATATTTATGCATGCATATACTGGAATTATCCACAAATGATGTAACTTCGATTTGAATTGCTTAACTATTTAACTGCGCAGCAGAATATATTGTTTACCAGAGATATACTGCCGCCAGTGTTACTTATCTGTTACGTCATTAAATAATTGATGCATTCCGGTCCCACATAAGAGAACGGCAAACGAGTAGCTTTCTAAAATATCCACGCCCAGATTCGAAAGTAGGCTGAAAAACACGTCGTATTTGTAATAACAAGACCCCTTGACAACTGATGATCAGTTCCAATTATGCTACGACAGCATGCTTGCCTTATGAAGGGATTAGGGTGTTTTCAAAATGTATTGTATTAAATTATTGTATTCTGGTCCTAAGCGGCGCGAAGAGTCACGAAAGTATTGAATAACACTCGTATTTGTAATCAAGACACCTTCTGATGAACAATTATGATACGACAAGACTTAATTGGGTTTCTTGTATAATTGTTCCTTTTTGCTTTGATTTTACTAAATGTGTCAATTATTTGGATTTAGGATTTATTTTGTTCTTCTGTTTAAATCTCGGGAATTGCAATTGTTTTAATGACAATGATTGTTATAGTATTGCCAATATTCATTCTAACTGACACTGTAGACGATTTAAAATGTTACGAGATGATATCAATGATCATTGAGGGCATTCGAGCGATAACGCATCATTCTATGTTGCGTCGCATGGGAAATGGCAAGATTCTTTGGCAACTACAGACACAATATGCTCGTCCAATGATTGGGTTTCTTGTATAACTTCCCCCTGGCGAGAAGAGTCACATAAACCATGCTTATATTAAACAACAAGACATACGTTTGGTTGATTTATATTAGGGATTTCTATTTACCAAATGTTTTAGCTTTGTTAATTGCTTTTGTTTTCGGTGACAATAATTGTCATTTTATTTCCGACAATATATTGATTCTTGCCCAAGTGGTATTTATGGCGACTAACATTTGTTACGTAATTATATCAAGGATAATTGGGGGCATTCTAGCCATAATGTATCAATCGATGTTGCGTATATCTGATATCATCAACCTCACAGAGGCTTTTACCGGGATGGTTTGTTTAACATGAACAAGCCGCTAAATGGCATAAGATGTGGATTTCTATTGGAACTCACCAGCATCGTGCAGTTATATGAGTCGAATTATATATCTAACCCCCATCGACGCAGTAGGCCAGTTCAACGTCGATATCGAAAATGGGAGGGACATGCAGAATATAACGGAAAAAAACACTTTGGTAGATCTCCGGCCAAAACATGTTATCGAATAACATTATCATGTACGAATTGCTACAGCACATTATGTTGACGGTCGTTGCAATGCTGTAACACGACACAACGTTGTGTACTTCAACAGGGCTCGCTTCATTTATATTTAGTCAGTTAAGTAAGGTCTTTAGAAACCAGGAGCCATTATCTCGGATAAAGTATTATCCGTCTTATCATTTACGGTAAATCACCCCAAATTAATATCCTTGTCTTAAGTTGTGTCACGGGGGATACTAATCTGCAAAAGGAGGTTGTGCACAGATCGATTCAGATATTCGACTAACCCTCATACGCGAGAACAATTGCGTTAGGGGACACATCGTAGTCGAGAAGACGGGGACACTGCAAAATAGTTTGCAATTAGTATGCTAATAAAATATCCACACAAGATACATTCACAACGTATTGATACTACTACACTTCGGAAGCATTGGATAAATAGGGCTATGGGCGTGCCATAAAACTCATATTATGCATGAATTACAATAACGAATGATGACTAATTAAGTGAAGTATCTTAGAACGCGAATTACACCTGCGTACAGAAATGTCTGTATGATAAAACATTTTGAACTTCTGCGCATAGGGCTAAAAGTCATCAGTTAGACATTATGCGACCTCTTTCTGGAATATATATGTCCTCGCCTGCTGCGATAAACTTTGCGTTAGCCCCGTAGCTACGTCATTGTTTTATGCATGAGATAGATACACATGGTCATAACCATGGGTCCCAGCGCGTGGAAAACGAATCACTTCTACACGTTTTTTATTTTTTTATTTGAAACGAGTATATCAGGTTTTAATAATGCAGTTCCATTTGAGCCTAACCGTACGATGGATCTAGTACTTTGATCGTTTGTAGTTGATGCACTGTATTCGCCAGGCCACCTATGGCAACATGCTTCTCATCGTGAGACCCAACATGTGTATTAGCCATGTTATAGATCACAGAGTAAGCTGTAAATGTCTTATTGCTCATTTTCTTGACAATGACAGCTATATAAAAAAGACGTATGTGAGCATGTTAACAGCATGATTACTAGTGGCTACGATTGACTGATAACAGCTGTATGTAAACCATAAGCTAACTTCAATATCTAACGTTCTCTCTTACATTTAAAAAACCCACAGAATGCAATTTCATTGATAACTCATGCCTGCATGGGCTGTTAAGTGGCACCTCTCACAACAGTCGACTTACAGGAATGAATAATACACCGACCCCTCTCTAGTTTTATATGCATGGTTACAGAACCATGAGTTATTCAGCAATCTTTTCTTGACGATTGTTCATTGGACATATTCCTGACTGTTAATGTGTTCTTATTTTATGAGGATGGTCAAATGAACGCTTGATGGGCATTGACTACGCTACCGTTGTTTAAACACTGTAGAATATATGACTCGGATCTCCATACTCATCTTCTACTCCCGCACAAACTATATTTCACTTGCTGTCAGAACAAAACCGCTTTACATACTGCTTAAGATCATGGCACAGAAAGAAATTGTGACTGAACTATTCCCTAGCCAGAATGGCTAAAAACGGCATCCAAGTAGCAGCAATAGGACATTGAAATAGAATGGCAGGTCATCAATAAATGTACTGTAATAATGACTGTTCGCAAGCACTATACGTTTCAGCTGTATCATTCGAACAGCCAGTGTCAATAACGCAAGACAGCGAACCTGATTGGCCGCAATTAAACAGAAGACACATCAGTTAGTCTATAGTTGCTAGTCCAATTATAACAAGTCAGGATGCGTCCAAAAAACAGCGCTAACATAGATAGAGGGTAATCTAAATGAAAAGAACAATAGAGCTTGCACCGACACCTGCGCGTCATCGATGGTTATTTGGCGACTATATGATACTCTCACTTTATGCATGCACTGCTTTGTTCAGCCGCACGAGCAATGGTTTTTTTCCCCATGCTATATAACGCTATACAATTGCGAACACTTCCAGTAAAAGGCTTTTATATATTGTTCAACATCAAAAGATTGGTTAAAATTAAACTACTGCATCTACAAGCGTGGTATATGCTTTTGACGATAATGTACTAGATGAATATGCTTCTTGTATTTGTTCTCTTCGCTGAAAATCGAATAGAGCTCAGGATGTCACTCATCGAAGGTCAGACCCAATGAGCAGTGTCCAACCCAAAGGGCGAAGCAGGTAGACTAAGTTGTCAAGCCTGTGAAAGTTCAACTTTCTTTTGGTGCGTATCTTAAATAAAATATGAGCGTGTTATTAGTATGGTATGACTAAAAAACTAAAATTCAAGTGATATCATATCGGTGGATGATTGGCGCTTGTGCATTGGGGTCCAACTAATTATGGTCTGCGGTTGGTTAAAGAGTTATTCATCGCCATATTGAATCACAAGATGAATAAACGATGGAAATCTTTGGATTTGCTCTCAAATGATAATCTCAGCCTTGTCCCACTCCTATGACCAATAAGATTTAATGGCACCTCCACCTATATCAAAAGCAAGTCCGGTATTTGACAATATGAGGCATATTGACAAGATTTACCTCCACCTATATAACCGGTTTCAATATGTATTGATGATTTGCCTTCATTTGTAGATACGTATAATGTCTGAGCATATGCATATGGGTGGCAATAGTGTTAATTAGAACGAGTCACCTTTACTGTAGTAAAATAAAACAACTGGGAGCATAAAGTAGTGCCAATGAGTAAATTCACTTGCTTACCTGATTATATAAGATACTTGTATAAAAATAATAGGCCTTCAATCTTAAATGCATGATACTGCTGACTATCAATGCAGTTTTACTTAGACGCTGCTATGATTGACAAATCGTCGACCACAAGCAACAGGGCGCAATCATAATTTCCACCCAATCATACATTTTATATTTTCTTTATATTGCCAATGACATCCTTGTATCGCAATCATTCACGAATCCCTTATATGCAAGCCACATAGCATAGCACAGTTTTTGTGTGTGCCCATATATGATATTATGCATTTTGCAACATACAGGGAGAGTTTACCATTTGAATATACTTTGTACTAAGGCAGTTGCACTTAAATATTATTGAAGTTGAGTCTCTAAGGTTCGGTGTTTCCACAATCTATTGGTCTTACGCATGATTGATAATAAACAGGCCGGTTTTAATATAACAGCACAATACATTGCATTACAGTATGGTCGCGTCCCACGTCTTGAACATGTGAAATGTGATCCTATCTTAGATGAATGATTTTGGTGTGTGCTCAAACCACCCATCAGTAAAGGTTCATATTTGTATAACCAGACAAACAACATGTTGGTAAATACATGAAGTTGAACAATATTAAAATGTGATCAGTGTACTGTCTGTCCACAGCATGTCCTCAATTAGAAGGTTTCATGCTTTAAGCCTAATAGCAAGGCATTCTCGTCAGAAGCCATCGTGAAACCATTTTTCAATTTCACACCGTGATGCGTATAAATAAATGTATTATGTTTCTCATTCTCTGACGATGCCAGCTCATTCAACATCGAATGTTACGCGAAGTCCGACCTAATTATATTATCGATCATATCTGCTTGCTCAACAAGTCAAAAAGTCAAACCTGTTGCTCTTTGCATAGCATCAGTTACAAAAACCTGTTATGAGACGAGAAGCAGTACGACATTGCTAGTTTGGTCACATCACGACCATATCAGGCGTGTTTATCGGCCCAGAATTTTGCTGGCCGCACATAAATATGGCGTTGCATTATACGGAACATGCGTTGCTCATTTTCTGTATAACTCACTGTGAATGTCATAGTGCACTAATTCGCGAAAGTGACACAGCAATCCGCCTTTTGACAAAGGCAATTGGTTCGATGACAAATGATATTTGTTGCGCGTGTCCTTCATGACAAAAATATTTTGAACATTTACGTGTCAAATGTTAACAATCGCTTATATGTGTACGACAGGACTGTATGACTGGGCTGGTCAAATCGTCATTGCAAGTAAGATTTACTTGATGTTTTGTCAAATTGATAAATATACACATGCAGCTAGAGTGATGGTAAATAAAGCACGAAGCAATGCCAATTATGTACAGAATAGCTGTGGTAATGCAACATTTATCACATATGAATAGATAGATCTATTAAATAATTGAAAGCCAGCTGTATTGCTTTCAGCATCGTTTTACAACTTGTGATATTCTATTCGTAATTTGGAAGCAGTTATGAAAGCGGCAACATTGACACTTTAAACGAATTAGAATGTAGATTCGGATTAGAATGGAAGTATTGACTCATAGAGTGTATGGAAAGCACATGTTCAACTTTATGGGTCTACATACTTTACGAGCATTGTCTATCCCAGCATCGTCATGCGATATGGTAATGGCTGCAGCAAAACGATGTATCTTTCGGCAATTTGAATTGGGTAAAACTCTGATCAGAGATGATAACATCAATTGATTTTGCTGTTGCATATTGCAGTTATACGACGCGAGCAAATGTAAAAAAACTTGAAGTTTCAAGGAAAGATGCAAGACGCAAGCCATCTGGAGCAGCTGTTTGTGCACATGCTTAGTGCGGTAGTTGAATGCTGGCTGTTTTATCGATAAATCGCACGGGGACTAAAAGCTTTTCGAGCATTTCGCACTAGAAATATCGATTTCGTAAGTGATAACACCACATATTGAATCTTATATTAAAGGTAAAAATGAATGTGAATTTGATATAAAGATCAAAAGTATAATACTATTTAAGAACAGTGCTCTTACTACCGAGCCACGAAACCTTCCATGTGAACAAATTATGTGATTCTTTGTTACACATGAATATCATTGACGATATGAAACACATAGGACGAGGTTTTATGGTTTTAACAACGAGGATACATTTAGGTAAAGGTGAAACACCGGGCAGAGGGGCAATATTGGCCATGCGTCTAGTAATGTACCGTTATGCATCATTGCAAAAAGGTTCGTATTATATAGCCACAGATTATCAACCATCTCTACCTTTGCTAGTCCCAGATCGAACTAACCAAACAGTTTTATTGTAGTCGTTAAGCAAGATATTGATGCAAGTTAAGGCTAGCGACACGGAACCATTTATACAAAATAAACTACAGCTAACTCTTCAACCGATGGACTCGGGTAGCAATATCTGGCACATGAATTGCGTACCGGAATATTCAAACTATGCTTTTCAGCCGCTTTGTTGCGAATTTGGCCGTTTGTTCATCCACTTATATCATAATTTATCTGGTAATGGTGCAATTATGTCTTATTTACACCTCAATGGTGTATCGCACCCTGCATAATCTGATTTTCTCCCTGTTAGCTTTCTATGTAACTGTCTATGGGCACTCTCTGACCGCAAATGGGGAGACATTTAGCAACACAAATTGAATAATTGGAGACCGATGGGGTTGAATGATAGAGGACGCATATGGCGCATCATGAAAAACTGCAGCAATGCTAAATTTTATAGACATTACATGTATTTATCTTGGGTCAATCGAGCGCCTTTTTCATAGTTTAAGGCCGCTTTATATATTCGTGCAATAAACTATGAGGTTTGTGTGGCTGACACCTAGTATGTCCCGACATCAACATGGCCTTTATTTACATGCTTATATTTGCATGACCTCTCATTATGTTCTGATATTAGCATGACCTCTCATTATGTGCTGATATTAGACTTGACCGCCCATTATGTGCTGATATTAGCATGTCATTGATGATAAGTGATGCCAAATGGACTTAATACCTCTGAACCGGTCTAGACGTATCGTTTGTTGATGCCACGCGCTATTCCAAGAGCGCGCAATAATCAGACGAGTGTGTGTATCGGACCTAACCCCCTCATAATTGATAACGGACGATAGCACAGTCAGAGGCATAAAATGCTGTCTTTGCTTGATGGCCGTGTTGTAACGTAAAATTCCTGATTGGTCAACCAAGTAAAGCCGCCTCTACACGGACGCTAGCCGATCCCTTCAGATCAACCGGCGGAGTCAGTCAGTCTAAAGACACCGAGCAGAACACATCTCCTCATGCTAAAAGCAAAACGATGCTCTTTCGCACCTTTTGGCTAACCTTCATTATATTAAATTAAAAAAATCTTTTGGACTGCGTTCGGGCTTCTACAGTGTTGTCTTGTTGATTCATCACTAAGCGACTTCATGTGCAACATCATGCACAACAGCTGATAACACCTATAGCTGTTAAGCATGTTTTATTTTACCTTCCATTTGAATGAGGCAGCATTGGTTTATTCATAGAATCTATGCAGATGTGTTCGATAATCAGTTAATAACAGTTTTTGGATTTTTTTTTCAGAATGGCAAGGCTATATATAGGAGCTGTAGGTATATAAAGATATGACATATTTACTGCTACTCCATGCAACACGTAACTGCCGTAACAGCAGTGCACATTCTGTGCGCAAAGCATGACGATCAATATTTTAGGCCACAGATGATGGATGTGCTCTCTAGAGTTGCGTTTGTTTTTTACTATGCTTCTCGTACCGCGTAACGCGATGAAATAAGCGCTGCTCAATACTCAATTTTAACGTAGCTCATGTGAAATGCATGCAAACAGCCTAACAATACAGTTACACTGTGCTGAATATGCACTAGTGATAGCTCCTTTATTGATAACGCCAAAAGAGTATCATTCATCTCCCTCTGTAAATCTCCAGTCAAATATTGCCGATGAATCATATTTGCTCCGCTGGTTCCTTTTGACAACAGCAGCAACAAGGGATAACTAGACAAAAAGCCAGTAACAATGGAGATAATACCACTGTTGCTAAAAGCTACCATGCCGACTGTCATCAATTCAGCTCCATTGGGCCCTTGCACTTAACGCTAATTATAAAGGTATACCCTGCTTTAGCACACGGCAAAGCCGGTTGGGGTTGTGGAAGTCACAATTAATGAATTGCCAAACAGCATATACACAGCTGTTTCATAAATGTGAAGCGTACCTGTTATTTTGACGATCATCAACTTTAAGACACTGTCAGTTTGGGCAGTTTTCGTCACGCAAAGTATGAATGAACCGTGCACTCATACATAAAAACGCATTACAAAATATGGTTATTTGTCATTACCAAATTCTAACTAGCACACTATTTTACTCCTTAATTGGCACAGCTTATACAGTATCGCGCGCACGTGTCAAGATAGATACATCTGCCCAATCCCTAACTTCCGGTGAAAAAAATGGTTGAGTTCTAAGTAAAGTATGCCAGGCTCTGTCAATAAACTATGAGCTTAACTGGTACATTAATGGTGTTACCTGTACATATATAATAAATGCGTGAGGATGAAATAAAGGAGACCGTGGTGGGCGCCTGCTGCTTGTGCAAAGGTAGGTAACAATGAATTTCGGCAAAGCTGCATTCATAGGAAACAGTATCAACTAATTACAGGTTAATCCGGTCTGTCACCTCCGTGTCTGCCTCGAACTAATATAAAGACAAGGGTAATGGCGAGATTTTACCAAATCGAAAATTGATACATTCATTACTTATCGTTAATAAATCATAATCTTATGACCATTTAGCCGCTTTATTCGTGGAAGTCCATTAGTTTATGAACAGCTGACTTGATCATTAAAAGCTTAGTCAATGAAGAATAGAACTTTATAAATACTAGTCTACTCCGCATCCTGAGAAGGAAGCAAAATAATGACGAAAAGATAACGAAGTCCATGCCAAATTAACGTCAACATACTTGATCGGCGGGGCGGTCTGCCTCTCCGTTGGAGGCCAAAATATGGGTATTATTTAGTCACGCACGCAAGTGATTAAGTTCAATTTTGTGAAAAGGTGTGGTAATATTTGAAACGCAATATGCGCTGCCTATGTCATGCCCTCTTCCTTCCGTTTTGCAGATTCGGCAGCACATTCTTCATATACTATATAGTATTGTGTTTATTGATAAGTTCTTATATGGAAGGACGACAAATAATACCTTTCTCGACATTGACTCTAATCATATATTTTGATTCTTCGCTAATGTGTAACATTTTACCAGCAATTTGGGTGTTGACACTTGGGATGACGTCGTTGATGGGATACTAATATACTATCGTAGTATACTGATTTATATCGAGCTAAATAAAAACAAGAACAAAAACTATCAATAGTAACTGGTGCTTAATCGATTTTTCAGCGTCAGTGTTTTGGTCCCCGTAGATAGTGTATTTACGGATATGATGACTGCTCAAGCCAGGCCATTATTGACCACCATAACGGTAATATCAGTCGCAATCCTGATTATCTGCGTCACTGTTTATGGACCAAATAGGATTGTTTAACCCATTGGATGCTTGGTATTGACCAGTTAATGATTAAACTAACCTATCAGAAACCTTTACATAATTTCAACCATGGGATAATCTCGAGTACATTGTATGCGGATTACACGAAGTAAGTCGACTGAGACAAGACTTAATTGGGTGTTTATTTTTTAACTGACATATCGTATTATCAATCCAGCAATGTATACCAACCATTGCGCGCACTAGCTCAAATTCATAATGTGCATCGCTTACACACAAGAACGACCCTAAAGCCCCATGTTTATCTAAAGGTAACAACTACATAACTATTGCCGATATAAATGATTTCGTGCGTGAGATGGTACAATTGACCAATCACACCAATGCTTTGTTGTAACTTGGGCGTTGAAAATGTGTATGGGGTCGATTAAGTACTACATGGAATGAACAATATCTCGAACATCCTGTATCATTCAGGGTGGACAGCCGTCGACAGCAGCAGACATCAACCGCTTCTCATCATTGTGAAGCGAGTTATAACTAATGGCTGTTTCCCGTTATAAATCAGTTACAATAGGCTGTGACGTCATCAGAATGATTTGATAAATGGACTAAACCGCAGCGAAGCCAGTCCTGAATTCTCTTTGTTTGCAACAGGACGGGCGCTACCACCGAATATATAAGGACTATTTCTTAATTGCCGTGTTACATCATGAACGGTTATAATGTATGTCATCCCAATGCAGCACAAGAATAACACGTCTAACTATATAACTTTCTTGGTTTATTGCTAAAGCGGGGCAATGATTTTCGCGTTAGTAGTTGGCATGGCTGTCTCTAAGTAATACTGGTTCTCGTTTATTTCCGCCACGGGTTATATAATAAGAAGACGCTTCACTGAGAGAAAACATCTGACCTATGTGAAATATTGTTCCCAATTCATTGATGATATGACCATATCATAGATCGCTAACAATTATCTGCGACGGGTCGTTTGTCTGCTGCAGCTAATTTCCAATGTATATTGAGATATGTTAAATAATAAACGTGCTTGCCGTCTCACGCATAAACTAAGCGGAACAGCGCGATATCAGTGACAACCGAGGTCAGCATCGTCTTCATCACGTGCCCCATAACTCCTATAAATGAATATGTCAGGATTCTCTCTCACCATAAACGCAATCCTTTATCATCGATTTTCCGGTTCCGGGAAGGATCATCTATTATGATCATGGACTGGGTGAACGCTAAATGGAGCATAACAGTGATAATTTGTGTTTGTTCAATGTATATGCCCAAATAGAAATAATTTGCAATAAACTGTTTGGTACTTATCCTTTGCAACATACAGCAGCCATATAATCGGCTTATTGGTTTGAACAAGTGCTATCGCTGGTGGGCGCAGCCATACAATAACAACCTTTGCGTCAAAATAAACGAAATGTGGAAATCATTGTGATGTCTGCTTTGCGTATAAAAACAATGTTTGGCTATCTTGCTAAACGCTGTCTATATCGACCCAGCTTGCGCAATTTGTAATGCTGCATTACCGGCTAGTATCTAGCCGGCCAATGAATAATCCGAAACACCGGTAATCCATTTAGTTCGGATTCCACAATATCTATAACACCACCCAGGTAACTAATAGAGGTTGCATGGATTTATCAGCCGAAATAAGAATAGCAATCGTAAGGTCATTGTAGACAATATCATCAACTCAAATTCGTTGATAATATTGCATACTGAGTAGGAGTTTGATATTGCTTCCGTATATTCATACGTAACATTTCGATTACCAGTTAAGCTAGCACTACGCCATCCTTTGGATTTCCTGTTTGTTTGGCTATGGAAACAGTAACATGCTTCAGACACAGAATTGACGAAGTTCCACAATGAATAAGATTCTATGACAAAGATCATTGTTCTGAGAATGCATTATAATGATCGTAATTGGTTTGATACGAGATGTCCAATCTACGGCAGACCCAAAGCCGTACACTGTTACAGCAAAAACACAAAATTAATCGTATGATGAAAAAGCAACTGCTTTCATCATCCCTTGTGACAATATGTGAACATATAGATTTTAAGTTGATAACATAATTTGGTGATACCTAAGTTTATTCGTTTTTTTAATAACATTGAAATAGGTCGGATTTATGATTTTATATCCGTCACAATATCGCACATCCGGATGGGGAACATCTCATGGCAATACGACATTCAACTTCAAAATATGTCATGGGCTACTTCCTGCAAGCAACTGCTTCCGCTAGCACCAAAGACGGTAAATAGCATAGGCCCATCATTCACAAGGGTAACATCACCAGCTAGTATCGAAGCAATTTATTATTGGTATGGTTTCCCAGCCAGATGGCGTTTTGAATAACAAAACTAAAGCATAAATGTAATGCTCCGTGCAGATATAATATTATATAGTAACAATACAACAAAGGACCATCCTTTGGCAAGCTAAGCGCAATCATATACTCATGCTACGAACAACCGTCAATGATGAGCTAATGGGATTAAATAAACCAAATTGCCGTATCGTATTCTCCTGATCAAAAATACATCTCAACCATAATGACGTGCATCATTTATAAAACAACTTCAAACAGCACACACACGGTACATTGGCTCATTCTGCAACATTGCCCGTTTATCAATCGACAGGCACTTATCTATTCATGCAGGCACATTCCCTACTAGTCCTCATGCACGTGGCACCAATATCCATGTCCCAATGTATCAGACCTGTTTTATGACGGCAAAGCAATGAATGTAAAGACACAAGACACAGCACATGTTAAATGCGATTAATCAATGCAATGCTATGTTTTCTGCACTAAACAAATCTAACCAGTGTCCACATTATACGGTGTTGTTCCTTCATAAGAATTGTGTATTTACGACCATCTGGATTCTACCCTAACTACATGACTGCTAAGGGGTGTTTAGTCCAACCCTGTTTGTCAATATTGCGATCAACGAATAATGCAAAAGGGAGAGTATTGTTCCAACCTTAAAGTACGCTTAAATGATTAACATATTTTTGTTAATTATTAATAAGTGATAACAAAGACTTGAAAATGTACTTAATATTTATTTTACGACAGCAATTACCGAAGCAGAGCAAGATTCAACTTCACAAGTTATAGCAGCACATTAAAAAGGCAGCGACTGCGGTAACTTTAATCTAATTATCGGCCTGGGATGGGTTTTTATCCGTTCTGAAATAAATACGCCAAGTTGCAACATAGGGCGAGAGCGATATATTCTCAAAAAATTGCGTGAGCGCGGCTTTTGTCATTGTGAATTGAAAACTAGTTAGCTGTCCCAAAAATGACGTATCTAGATGATCGCCATCTGCACGTCAATTTGATGGGGTCTCTGGTGGTTTCGGGTAGCCAACTGAAAGTCCACGGGCTTGGTGATATGGATAGCATTTCATTTTGCGTAACATGTTTTGATCATACTCACAAAGCATCTAATAACCTCACGCCAATTGAGTAATTCCCGCAGCGCTCAATTCCAAAAACTCTACTGCACTTAAATATTCGTCAGTTAGTTATGCTTGCCTCTCAAACATAAGTTGGTTGGTTCTGGGACAGCATCAGAGGCAATCGATTGAAAATCATGCAAAAGTTAATGTCAACGAAACGTGTGTTGATAGAGTTTCGGAATAAGAATGTTGACGTATGCGCCCCCCCCCCCCTCCAAAGGCATTTAGTTTAGTCACATATACCGCATATTCTTCATGGGAATAAAACCAAACAATGCACGAAATACTCAGAGAATTGTAAGATCATAAGCTGCACCAGAACAAAATGTTTTTATCGAGGAGAACAGTTACTGTTATAGTAATATGCTATAAAATATACTTAAGCTAAGGACTGCCTTTAGCCGAAGACAGCTTATGGATCCACAATGAATTTGTACAATAATATAGCGCATCAGTAGTGGTCGAGAGCTTAGTCGATGCGCCAACATTGGTTGCGCTAAACGTTTTGGGCGAATCCGTATGTGGTTGTGTTCCGCTCCGTAAAGCAGCTGGCCCCGCAACATAACACCCCCCGGCCTCTTATCCTTGTATTCCCCACTTAAAAAGGCACTCGAACAAAATGAAAACGCGTTTATTTATATCCTCATAAACGCTGGATGAGATGTAATGGACAAATACATTAATGAACCGTACTTTCAATTTAACGGCGTAATGCCGCCTGGTGGTGACTTGCTCGTGAACATTTTTTATTTAGTTTGAAAATATCGTTAGCCATCAGTAATGGTTGCCAAAAATATCCTGATATAGTATATTGTGCTCGTGCAAACGCACGCCTACACGTACTACTCAAGTCCTCTGCATTATTCATATCGGATCGATCATCACACAAAACTGATATGTTTTTTATGCAACAAATGGCCAACTATTGTCTGGCAAAGTTAAAGCGAAACAGAGTTTGTGCTCTTTTATGGTTATCCAATGTTCATCTTTTTATGGCTAATTGCTATTACCTATTAACCTCATAAGGTGCGCATTTTGCCACTCTATCTACAACACATGACGATAACGACATGCTTGACATTTGGCCGCTTGATCGTGATGGATAGGTTGCAAATTGTTTACATGACGTCATAAATTCGCATATTTACAGAGTATTGCATTTGTTTGGAGCAGCAAATTATCTCATACGAACGAAAATTCCTGTTTCCTATTAAAGATCAAGCCAATTTGATCACAATCCAATGCAAATGTCTAAGTTTCTGTCATGGAAATGTCACTCATGTGTTTAAAGAACACCGCTAAGCTGCCGGGTTCAGATTGGGCGATGATTCGTGGCAAATTTCAAAGGGGAGCGGCGTAAAATCTTGAGATAGGAAGAGTCGTATGCGTCCGTCTTTTTAAGACCCTGTGGGAACAACTTGCACTGCATTGGCTTTCTATCCAAATGAGAGTAAGCACGTGTGCTCCAAGAAGGGATAGTGTGCCAAGCTTACGGCCAATTGATGCACTGGTTTTAAACAGGCAAGTCACTTTGGAGAGTTATTTGAAGCTTAACAAGGCATCAGAATCAAATAAACGTGAATTAATCGTAGAAAATGCTCACGTATTTGTCCGTCGTAAAAGTGCGCTACAAACTTGTCATAGCCGTGAACATAAAATACCACTGTTACATAATTATAACCGTGTGATAACCAAACCGAAATCAGGAATGTATCTTATGTAGACTCTATTAGATAACAGTAACAAAGTCAGGACCTAGTGTCGTTGCTCGTTTGACATTGTCTGATAAAGGAATCGATATCAATCCATGCTTACGCTTAAATCTATATTGTGAATCGCATTTAAAAGGGCAATATTCCACATGCTATATCGGCTTGCTTCAATCAGCAGCCAGAGCTCTGACCTATGTTTATGCCATTTAACCCTATAACTTTACACACGTCTTTGGTTACGCAACTCGATATGCAGCTGGTTTACATGTAATTCATCTGTCATCACTCGCATTCCTTGTGACGTACACAACCGTATTCTTATGTCTACACCCAGCTTACATAAATGAAAGTATGAGTCGTACCAGGAGAGGTAATCCGATCCGGTTACATAAGCATACGCGGCGTTGGGCATATATATGTCATTGCGTAAATTATTGATACGAATGTATTACTTTGAAGTTGACGATTAACCTGCTGGTGTTGGAAGAGTAACATATGACATCTAAAACGTTAATGCAAAAGTAGTATTATACGAATACGAGTGCGTTCAAGATAACATACCCCATTTCAAAGCGGGATGACGGAGCTGATGGTTTTGTCAATCTATACATTAAGCCAATAAACAACAAGAGTTGATCTTCCTGCAACCCTCTGGTTGGGTAGCACATCGAATTGACAACCCCGATGCTTAGCTCTTCTAAACGAAATCATGGTTCTGCAAATAAAAGGTTTTTTTTCGTTTTTGTTCAACGAGTACCATATAGCACGATTACCAGTGTGTTTCGACACCTTAACAGTAAAATAATCCCTGTTAGATGCTTGAAATGTATCTTGCACATATGTTGACATTTTGCGTCGTGGTGGATCAATATATGCTTGTAATATTCCGATATTTGTATTATGATTCCATACCACCATTTTCCCTCGATGTTGAACC
The DNA here is from genome assembly GCA_034190875.2 of Urechis unicinctus. Taxonomy (NCBI): domain Eukaryota; kingdom Metazoa; phylum Annelida; class Polychaeta; order Xenopneusta; family Urechidae; genus Urechis; species Urechis unicinctus. Next base: position 10,131,208 of record CM067356.1, read on the forward strand.
TGCAAAATAAATGATACATAATTAATGCAAAAAGCTGTTCAAATTAATTGATCATACCATAGAATTGATTTGACATTGCAAATACATTATTCACTTGGCATCTTTTGGGCGAATTCATGCTAAATCAAATTGCCAATTTGTAGGGAATTATATTCAATGAGAAACGTGTTTGACGTCTCACATATACACTAATCGACAAAAAACGATGAAGAGGGCAGATAAGGACGCCAGACATTCTTTACATGTGATATCAGCCGTCACTATTCGTATTAGTGAATATGATATGCGCATGATTTAAAATCAGCCTTTCTCGGCGTCAACGTCATGGGTTATTATCGATATCTTGGCTGGACCAATTACGACGGTCTCGGTCTGGGTTCACAGCGATATAATATCTGCCAATATGCCGAGAACTATGGCTTAATATGTTGACATTAATCCGATAACTAGCGTCAGTTCAATGGTAACAACAATCGTACTAATCAGTAAAATATTAATTTGTTTAAGCATTCTATTTTTCAATAATGTGTACAGCACCTACCCTTTAGGAGATAAGGTAGTCATGCATTTGGTCCATTTACGTAATCAGATGCTATCACGGATGAACACAGCCTTACAATCATACACCATTGCACGTTGTCATGTGCGGTATGACGCGCAACATATCGCAGAAAATATCTGAGCCATGCGAAATAATGAAATGACCATGATGTCTGCTTTCCGTGGATCAGATAGGATCGGTAGTATGTAGTATACGTTTATAATTGCCTTAATTTGGTTTGTGCCGTTGATTCAACGTAATGGCCAACCAGAAAATTGTTTATACGGCTTTCGCGCTTGTTATAACGCTGACAAGCGAATAATCTAATACACCATCAATCAATTGAGACCCTGGTAACATAATGTGGAAAAATCAACTGCGTCTATCAATATCCATTTCGCTAATTCTAGCTATCCGTCAGCTTGAATAATCCGTTATTATAGAAACACCGCACTAGAGATCCCAGTCACGTTGCCAAAAGACCAATGAGGTTTGAATTGATTAACTTAAGTGTATTCTAAAAACCAAAGCAGGTACACATACGTTGGGAAGAATTCACGTCTCTTACTACAACATAGCTAAATTTGTTTTGACAAGGGATGGAAATGTTTCCCACTGTCTGTATTTTACGATTTGCATGCATATTATGTGAGACTTGAACGCCAATGAAAAAACGGTTTGCTTTTGCCATTGTCCAGCTCTTATTTTACTATTTTTCAGTGTGTGAATTGTTTCCCTTACATATGGCTTATGCATTAATTATTAAGTTGCAGTAATGTACTTTTGTTGCAGAGGCGGCTCAACTCATATACCATTTTCCCGGTTCCATCGGATTATACAAGAGGGTCATAAATAACTGACGACATTTTATGTACTAGACCTGTAAGTAGTGATCATTTGTCCCCATCATTATCTGTCTACAATTGAAGTTGGCGATTCATGTAGACGCTGTACAATCCCTGTGTAATTATCGTCACATCAGTCAAACCATTTTGCATGAAGAATATTGGCTGTAAATTATGAGAAGCTGAATTTTGCCTCCTAAAATTGCAGTGACGCCCGGTTGTTTTGATAGGAGCAAAATAAATGGTTGTGTACGGATATAAATACCTCCGTTGAGTTGATTGAGTTAACAAGTTTGTAATTATATGTCTTAACCTTCTTAGTCAGCGCCCATGTTAAATAATCTAAGTCTTCTTTATGACGAAATTCAACGATTGATATTAATTTCAACCGTTCTTGCCATTGCAATTCCATTTCCATCCAACAGCTTCCTCGCATCCGCATGCCATCTGATGCATCGAATGAAAATTGGAGGTTTTATACCGCTGTAGCACAGTGTACGTAATTACAATACGGACACATCTGGTGTGTGTGTTGTTTCGAAATTCAAGCCGTCTTCTTACCAGGCTTTAAATGTTTCAGATCAAGGAGGCGGCAATGGAATATACGCCATTACGCTCCGCTAATGGATCCATTGATATCGGCAGGCAACCATCCTGGGGACAGATTTCATATGTGTCTATATGGCCAATTTTCTTTCTATCTCTGGACAATTCACCGTGCACATTAAATAGACTTTCATGGGGATTTAAGATCAGTTGTCTATATCCAATAAGTAGTGTAGTCACAACCGAACACCAAATGTTGTTTACAAAGGCAAATGTTGCTTTCAGAGGCATGTCAGTGGCGCGCGACTTGAGTGGATGATTTGCGTACCTTGCATACAATGGTACTGGGATGTTGTCATAGTTGACCGACACAGAAGAGACCGTGGGAATCATGTCACGGATTGGAACTCCCCAGGTTCGCTTAATATGCAGTAGTGTAGTGACAAAATGCCTCGAGAACGTCTCGCAACGTAACAGCTATATTCCCAGTAGCAGCCATTTACTAAACCGAATGTAATGTGGGTCAAAAGATAACTATACACGACTGAAGAATTTTCAGAATATTGGCTTCGTCAACTAAAAATATATGCTGGCTCTAACTTCGATTATGACTCGTTCAAGAATACTTTTGCGAAGTAAATGTCTATATCGAAATAGGATTCGGAAGAATATTTTATGGTGTTGTGTTGTGCGCTCGTAGTGCAAAAACTTTTGGTTTGTTATCGCAAGCACATCCAACATTCTGTTGTGTACATCACACATAATGCTCAGAGATAAAGACCAACTAACTGCAGTGCAGCGTAGACTGCGTAGATATAATTGTATGAGTTCCTAATGAACCGTCCAGGCTTTTGTTTTTAAAATACTATCGAAACAATTCTGCCTCTTTGTGAACTTTTGCGGGTGTTGGTATATCGATATGGGTATTAAAATATGAAAAAAGAAAGGAATCGCAAATTATAATGACCTCTTGTGGTCTGGAGCACTTAACCATATGGTATTGTGTCGATATAATTGCGGATTTTTTTTTTTAATCAACTACAAACAACGCATTATACAAGCATGTCGAGTAAAGTATTGCAATATATATAGTACGTGGCGGATTATGCATAGCTAATCAGACTGACTTACATGATGTTAATCCACGCCTAGTGTTGACTAACTGCGAGAATCAATTAAACACCATTGATATATCACTTTGATATTTTCTCATGCCAATAAGGTATCATTGAGACAGTTGATCACATGGATTTTATTGCAATTACCGGCGTTGGAGCCTATATAGCTGTAATCCGCTGAGTAATCGACAAATAAAACATTTTACTGGTCATCACACCTACTGTGTAGGTGAGTATTCTGTATCCATTTTGTGAACTTATAATGTATGGTTTTATTTTATGTAAATGCCTCGGCAATATGATGCTTTACACACGAATGACATGTTATTAATATAATCCGTAGACGCATGTTTGGATTGTACTGCGGCTGCCTTATTGTGGAGATCCAATATGAATAATGCATTAACGTTATTGGTAAAACGTACGCCTATTGCAAGCTCCGAGGCATTAATGAACTGCCCATGTGATGTTAGAGCAATCGTTTGGTAAGAAATTCATACCGTCTTTTATTGGTGTTTCAGGCACGGTAGCCTTACTTGCGGCGGAACAGTGAAGACACAGGTAAGATCTAGTGTGTGATATCATCAAAAAGAGTCAGACGCCTCACTGTATCCAATACAGTAGGCAAACATTTAGCCTATAGTTGATTTAGCTCGTATTTGATTCAATGTGCATATTGTTTTTTTTCTATTGAAACTGCTACCAAAGAACGCCATTACCATAAAGTCGATTTTGCGCGACCAATGTAGCTTAATTCTTTTAGCGCCTTCGTTTCGTTTTATTGCTGCTTGATAAGCAGGCAATCATAATTTCTTTGGACATCTATAATGGCATATAATTACACCAACACTGTTGGACCATCCATTCTTCGAGATTTGACATTTCATTCGCAGTTTCCTCGAACTTACTGCCGGACATCCGCATCGGCTCGCATCTACAAAAGTTCGATCACATATATTTGTCAATAGACTATTGCAATAGTTGCCACTGTGCTGGCCTGGGCTTATGCAATGAATTAATGTCCATTTCAAGCATACTCATGAAACTATGTGATCAAATGCATATTCATATCCAATGGCTCGCAATACAGTCGACATAGGGCAGTTCACTACCATGCACGCTAAGCTGTGGCTACAGTAAACAATTGGACCATTCCTCTAAACCCGAACACAGAACAGCCCGGTAAACAGGCATAAAGCCGAATAAAATGTCATGTCTCTCACAGAACAAATATTAAAATTTGCTGCTACAAAGCTATCGTGCCAATGAATACATGATAATGTGATAAACAGATATGTGTGTAAAAGACTAGTCCCATTTTTCAGATTAGAGTCTGGCAAAAGTATATCTCAAGCTTAAGCGCAAATGAGAAGCTTCCAATTGAAATGTTTAGGGAAGATTTATTGTAAAGTGGCTTCTCCTCGTGGCATTTGCGTTGCGTGAGGCGAATCGCCATCTGAGTTTTTTCGCATTCCTTGGTAATTTATCGAGCTTAAATCGAGCTGGTACAGCCCATTTATCGGATAAAAGCAGGAAGCGCATGCTCGTTGAGATTAGTGACACATTAATGTTTACGATCTTTTATTAGCCTTATGACCCTACACCAGCTTATCGTAAGTTCTGTCTGCAGGACTGGAAGAAGCATATTTGCATCAGTAGGCTGTGCTAACAAAAGAATCATACAGGTCTAACCTCTTACTTTTGTTTGGGAATTATGCGGCAAAAAGTTTTTTTTTCCTGTAAGTATGCTGGCCCTACAGTACTGCGTCATGTTTATGATATGCATTGACGACCATCAGCGGGCAATACTGCATCCCATCGGTTCAATTATCAGTACCGAGCCTCGACGACGACATGCCACCTTTATATAGTTTAGTTGTCTGTAGGTGGCAAGCTAATTCTCGGTGCAAATCCGCTTTGTCATCATATTGTCAAATATTTGGGTTTTAGAGCGCCATTCCGGTACTCATTGTGAGTTTTTTGCTTTTAAGGACCAGCATATTCCATCAATAATTCACCAGCATTGTTGGACAGGAGTTCAGGACGAAAGCATTCTATCGGAATATACATTATAAACTTTGAATTGCATATCCCAGATAACAGGAATATAGCATGAATATGTCGATATCAAACTGCTATGGAAATTGAAGTGTCAGATAAAACAGAATATTGATAAGTAAGTGGATCGAATAATGTGAATCTGAGCGATACTATATTCTAAGGGCCCGTACGCTAAGTTAATCGGAGTTAATGGTTCATCACAATTCATATTTCTTCATTATTATTCTTCGGTAACTCGTCTGTCTGTCCCTCGGGAACTGGTATGTATTATCCACGCAGCTGATTCTTAGCAGCAGGTACCGATGTAATGCTCCTGGGCATAGTCTCTACTAAACTCCCCTAATAGCTCCCCTCAAGACCACAGTTAGTAATATGCTTGCACAAGCCCCTATTCAACAGGCACCAGGCTAGCTAATGAATGGACAAGTATGACCCCATCACCCACTGGCACGTGTACTTTGTCGTTGGTATTTATTCTACAGACACCTGGATGCTTTACACTGTTGTCCAAGTGCATCCGCATGTATTGCATTCTAATCACGCCATTGACTGAAACAAAAACAGTTATAATACGTAGGTAATGCGATAGTTTACGGTACAATAACTAAATGATTCTACAACATTAAAATGATATTCTTGCAGCTGTGTTCGATGCAAGTTTATCAATTCTGTAACTAACATATTTTGATGAAAACCTCAAATACAATTCAGTCCGTACATTAGATTTTCTTAGCTAACCATTTGTTATCAACAAAATGGAACCGTTTAAGTCAAGCACATGTCAACCAGTTACAGTGAACAAATTTTAGCGTTACAAAATAACAATTTGTGCACTAATAGCGGGCTTAACAGATTTTACTATAAAATTGTAATTTAAGGTGTTTCTGCATATATTTGGTGATATCAGGGAAGACGAAATATGTATCTTGTTTCGCATCAGCCAAATTTTCCAGCTCGAGCATGAATATGTAACTGTAGTGAAATGTATTGAGATATCGCGAACTTGAGCCCGATACATCTGTGACCATGCATGCCATGCAATGATTATTTACTTAACACCTACCCCGCAGCATGCATCAGCAAATACCATTTAAGTATTATCTGCATACATTTGTGACGATTCGACCTGGAAAAGTTAGTCCGACACAGAGAGGTAAATGCTAATGAGTTATGTATAAGTCATATCATCACTGAAAAACGTTTACAACCCAGCAGGCAAGTAGATAAGGGTATATCAGTAATGAGCCCGTTTCATTTAGCTGCGGATGTGTCGTCCACATCAATATCGCGCGCAGGGATACTTCAAGACCAAAGAACGGTGTTCTAATAAAGATCGATGCATACTAGCGGGAACCTGATCGGGTTTAAATAGTAGGGACATTTTCTATATTTTATGGATATAAGGATATTCATGTCGAAAGAAATGCTATAAAGTAAGCGTGATACTCGAAATTACCCAGTCTGTCTTTGCAGCCGGCACTTTGGGAGGGGGGAAGATAACGCTATTATTTCGCAATCAGTCAGTGTAACCGATCTAGAAACTGAAGAATTAGCCGATGCAAGGTGTATGCAACGATTTATATCAACATTAGTTAAATTATGTCGGAGTGCCTATAATATTCATCACGTATCGGGTGAATGTAGCTTAAAAGGATTGACCTTGCTAGACATAAAAATGATATTGAAATATATCTCGTGGTATTGTTGCGATCGCCATAAGTTAAACCGTCTTTGTCTGGATTGGCCTCCATAATTGTTAACCTAATGCTAGGTGCATGTGATGATGCAGCCGAAGCAAGAGTAATAAGTGTTGTCACATTGCGTTTTTATATTGATATGAGTGTTTAGATTGCCGAATTTGATTCATTCTGTATGGCTACTATTGTTTCGGAGAGTTGTGGATGGTGGGTAGCTGATCCATTACATTGCCTTAAACGTTGGTGGTTTTATCCTTCATCTTCTTCCGTTTGCAACGTTCACAACTTGACAGCACCTTTTTCTCAGTAGGCGGGAATAAAACCTAACCATTAGTGACCCTGCAATGCACGGATGTATATATACAATAGCCATTCGAAATGTAAAAGTAACTGAAACCCGTTACAACTCATGTTATGCATAGTATGCCTTTAAGGATGTTTTGATATACATAACGTCTCCATTCTCTTTTGAAGTCAAGCGCATTATTTGCCGATTTTGCCATATCCGTTGGCATTTGGTATTCTGCAATTTACGAGATACTTGATCGCCAGTCCCGCAAATAATAGCAGCCAACTGTTAAACCCAAAATCGAGCTGCTTAGTCTTACAACGTCGCTGCGATATGCATTAAGCCCGAAAACGAACAATGCAATGCTGCGGAGTATCATTTCATTTATGCAGCATATTTATGATTAACAGATCAATGTATGCCAACAGCATTTCCAGCAGTTGGGAAGACCTGCAGCAAAACAAAGTTAAAATCACGATAGAAATATATTGCGACAGCACAATATAATATGATGAGCCAGAATAGATCATTATGATAATGACGCAACGAAATTATGTAAAAGTGACATCAGGAATCGCTGTGTATTGCATGTAGACAGAATATAGAGCTTTTCGGCTCTGCCATCCACGTTCTGTTATGGCAACTGTGGCTTGACCTAGCAATAATCACTTCGCGCGCAGGGACGGCGAACAAAGCAACTTGATCAAGCGCAAGTGATATATTTATTCTTATATGGTAAATTTATGTCCAGCGAGTGAATGCGCAAAACTATTTATTATTATTATTTCTTCTTACAGAAAGCATATACGGCGATATTTCTTGCCAATTATACTGTTCTGATTTTCGCGGCATACATCATATGTTACAGTAAATGTATACAGTTATACATCGCGGTTGTTGAAATAATGGCGACAATTTGACAATTATATGGCACTAATCGGACAGTCAGTGATGCTAATCGGAGGCATAAAACCAACTGTAAATATTTGCTTGACATTTGTCCCATCCTGCAATGGCTAAAGACGAATCATAAAGTGTATTACATCCGTCAACCGTATTTGCTTGACATTTAGGCCATCTTTTATTTGTCATCAGCAAAGCATGAAAGGCGTTCTTCGAATTCGAAATCGCATTGTACCTCCAAATGCAATAATATAATGCGGCGTGATTGCCTATATGGAGGGGTAAAACATCTTTAACATTTACATACTCTTATCAGCATGCTGATTTGGCACGAATAATGATAAAAGCCAGCCGTTTGGTCAGGTTAAAAAGAGCGATATGACTGCAACGGAAACCTTGGTATTCCGTTGAACTCACAGTTTACGAGAAAGCCACATGCCATGAAATCAACTCAGTATCTCTTTCATCAGATCAGGCAGTACCAGAAAGTACCTGAACCAATCCACAACTTAGAAAAACGAACAACGCACACATAATTTATTTAATGGAACAACCACACATCTGTTGCCTTCTTTATATCTTACAGCTGAAATTTTGCTGTCTTACTTTCTGTAATCAAGCATTTTTGTTTTAAGACAAGACATCAATGCGTAACATTATATCAATTGATGAGGCCCGACTTGGACTTTGACGGGTGAGTGAGCCAACGCGCATAAGAGCGCAACTTTCCCACAAATCTATGTACATTACATTAACATTATCCTTAACATTGCTGCAAATATGTCACATCCACCGTCATGTGTATGACGGTAAGCAAGACTATGAATATGTCTTTCTGTTGAAGTGGACAATAAGATAATAGTGTTTTGTCCCATATCAGATGAGGCTCCTCGACAGCTTCTTGTCACATCGTTATTGTTGACTGATCGCACTGGAATTAGCAGATTTGGGATCGCTATGGAATACAGCTCGCTATAGCAATGTGACAAGCATATGTGAGCATTCTATCTAAAAAAAAAGTCGTGCGCAGTGTTTGCAACAATTGTCTATGCTTCATTATTGAGAAGAAAATCATCCATAAGTACGAGCATAAGCGTGGAAACGTTAAAACTTCCGGTAGGGTCCGCAGGGTCCCCGACCGCTTTTGTCACACTACTTGTACTATGGACATGACTTATTCTCCATCCGACGACCGGAAATGTGATGCCTTCGCTGGAACCCGGGAATAGCCTTCCACTGAATTTGCCTATAGAGACACTGGCTAAAGTCCTGCCAGAGCTTAATCGTGGTGTAGGATCGGAACTTATTAGGTATGTCTTGGTAATGCCAAATTAGCCATACATTGTATATGATAAGCACAGGCTATTACTGAATTTACTAACCTGGCTAAATCGGCATGGAGCAGATTAGTTCTACCACATTGCGAATCCCTTGCACACATCTGTTTTACTGTGCACTTCAAACGACGTCGAGTATACTATGACGTTAATATAATTGTTTTATGCTCTCTCCTCTACTCCATTGTGGCTACAGGTGTTTCGCGTTTCCACTATATAATGAAGATCGGGTCACGGGTTTTGTCACTATATTTGTGGCTTTCACCATCTTCCATTAAATGGTATGGGATGTTGTTTCTTACACAGCTCTTCTAGTACCTTATGTAGGTATGATGTCCTTGTGTTGCGTTTTCAACATTTGTTTGGGTATATTATTTTGTCACTTTACCGTTTGTACCAAAGAGATTAATACCGAGGACGCCTAACGTTCTGTATGCTGCATATATTGGTACGATTGGTATATTTAACTAATATCGAACTTGAACGAAAAAAACAATTGTTATAGAACAGTAAACAAACTGTTGTTCCCTCTTATGTGTTTTTGCGGTCATTAACGCTGTCTCGTAGGACTAATTCTGTCTGTCTGACTACAGAACTAATGGATCATTATCGCGAATGTTCAGCATCGCCGATACCGTCGTTAATTCAACCTTGGATTCTTACATGACTTGACAAATATAACGAGATACATTGAACGAGAATTTCACTGTATTTATAAACATTCACTGATGCAAGATTGCACGATTGTAACCGGAAATAATACTATCAGATGCTGGTGAAGCGCCCGGTCTATGTCGGAATAATATTTCGCTAGTGCTGTAATGACAAAGTGAAAGCAACACATGTACAGTTAGCGAACAAATAGCCCATATATAGCTGAAGTGACTTGGGAATGTTTTAGCTGCTGCTGTACTTTATGGAATCGTATTCTTAAACAAACGATACATGTAGGTAAAACGTACCTTGCATATACCCATTGGTTGCCTTGTATTGAGCTTCGAAACATTTTGAAGTATTCTCCGTAAATGATATTTATTTCAGAAAAAGTGCATTACTAACTACAGCTGATACGATAATGAAATGCGGTTTCCGAACTTTAAGCGCCATTACAACATGACATCAGTTTCTCACAAATGGATCGTATCGATGCCGAATGGGTAGTTAACAAATCAAACTAATATAAAAATGTAGAATGGCTAAGATATAAAGTTGATGCCACAAAACGTACACTCATAGTAGATGATACATTGCTACGTGTGCAGTAACATGTGTGCTAACAAGCCTTGGGAAACAAATGATATGTGCCATAAGCTACTTCGCAAAAATAACGCATTTCTAGCCCATCCGTCAAATGCAGCATATATTCAATCTCCAATCCATAACACCGTAATAAGCACAACCATATCCTCACGACCATGTGGCTAATCCAAGGGGTTTAAGATCCATTAAGCGGGATACCTAAGAACAGCATTGCATCGTATGTTATTAAGATATTATATTTATAGCACCGTGGTCATTTATTGTTCAGCTTTGCATTCTGACAGATTGCTGATATTTATTGAATATATGAAGAAAATACTGATTGTCGTTTACCTTTAATTTTGTAGTTACATTTGTATTTTGCTCAATTGATATTTTAAAATGCTGTTTCGAAATATGCAGTGTATATTTTAGTACATGAACTTCATTTACAATATGGCAGCATATGGATGTCGTGCTGGTTAGTGCCTTATCATATAAGGTGTAGGATGATTGCAATTAATGCTTCCGCGAAAGTCAGATACTGGAACAGGAATTTGATTAGCTTATCATGTTATATTCGTTCTATAATGTCTACTACTGTCTGCCTATACACTGCATTTATACTAATTATGCATGGGGTGCATGTATGCAGCCCTGTTCGACTATTAAGTATCTGTGGTCTTCATATGTTGGTTGTTAGGTGACAAATACAAATAACATGGATTATTGCATTGATCGGCACCACAGAAGAGAAGAAAATAGTTCTAGTTGGTCCATTATTTAGCGGGATACAGTCATGATAACTTGCAGCTGTTGAAGTTCATTCTCTCGTATGAACGGTTGTCGTCTAATATTCACGAATTAACTGATGCGCAGGAAAGCCGAATTGACTACTCCTGGCCAAACCCCACGCTTAAGTGAGCCATGGTTGTATACGACTAGCCATTTGGTAGGTTACTTGCCATCCACCATGGACATTTGAGCGGAGTTTATTCCCATTTCCGAGACCTAATTTAACAAGGAAAACTATTACAAATTGATACTTGATGGCCTCTCGGGGTTGTATAGCGATCGCGTCTAGAGCCTGTGCTTACATATTCGCGGTTGAATGGGCCATCTAGCATCAACCAAACCCGTTTCGAGATATTGCTGTACCATCTGAAAACATTTATTCAAGCACACTTTTCTGTTATTCATTTGCAACAAATGACCGTTTCAGTCTTACTTTGCCGTGGTCGCAAATCACCGAATCATAACAAAATGTTCTGCATGTGAAGTGATATGCAAGCGGGGATATTTATATAACCAGAACTTTTATGAAGTTTGTTGCAGAGAGCGACATAAGCACAAACTGCATGTCTTAGCTGTACTCTAGGTGGAGCCGACCGAAGTACAAAAATTAAAACTGCGGTTACAAACAATGTCAGCTCCTGTCGTTCAATTCATCAGCAACCATCTCGAATTACCCATCAAAGCTTATGATGTAGGCCGGTTTCAATGTAGCTATAAACATCAGTAATTGTGTTTCATTTCATCTCACAGAAATAAGATGTATTCAATAAGCATTAAGGATAGCTAATCAAGACGTTCGTACGACTAGATACTGCCATGTCGAATCATGTATTATTGACCATCGGCTTCACTTATTGAAACGGCAGGCCAATATTGGTTACAAAACGCCGGTGCGTTTTCGCACCATGTCTATTTGGCGTAAGACAACTTATACAGATCTGTTAAGGCATATTACGTGTATCTGACCGCATTGGCTAGCATTAGTATGTTTCGCTGACTTGACTTATGAGAAACAAAACAAAGGGTACCTTGTACGCAATTAACCATGTAACAAGGCACCCGCATTATGGAGAGTAAATATCATACATTTAATATGAAAACGTACGGAACTACTTGTATTATGGTATTGCCTAGCAAGAAAGCGTCCCATGTTTCAATTAAAATTGGTAAACATGTAAGAGGATATGAGACTGCTCGCTGGCTGTCCTGGTGTATGACCATTTCCGCAATGAAAAGTATACTGAACTTACTAAGCAATACGTTGCCGTTGAACCATCGTCGTTGATGATCAAAATATTAAACAAGGATGTTTAAGTTTACATACGTTTAATCTTGTATGATTAGTTTGTAATCATCTGCTAATTCACCTGATTTTCCGATGCATAATTCATGTCGAGTTGTACGCATCTCCTGAATATTCTTTTATTTATAAATGTTTGGTCTGCAACCAGAAATGAATGCACTCATGTCAGCAATCTTCTTCCGCTGCTGTATGTAAAATGTCGGCTTCAAGTTCGGCTATGGCGAGACGTTTAGTTGATGTAGTACGATTGCTATGAATGGAGCTGTCAATCATTCACTCTGATGTCATGCTTATCTTAAAGCATACCACATTCTTGTTAGAAATTAAAAAATAACTAACATTAGTTACGCATTATGCTTTGGTTTTCAGTTTTTGGTTCTGACAGACTTGCACAGTCAACATGAGGTTAAGGATGAATAGCAAAACATAATATGCCTCATAGAGCTTGCTGAAAAGTGGGTAATGTGATGTGCAATTAGGCGAAGAGTAAAAAGGTTTAAGGCAGGATAATATGGTCAATCCTTCATGGAGCTCAAATACTTAGAGTCACCCAACTCTGACATGCAATTGCATTCATGCAGAGGTGCATAGTTTGGTTCATTTCGGGTGACAGCTACCCTAGGTAAATCACACAACATCTTCGTTTAAATCTTATGGCAACGCAGCTAGCCAACATATAACTGTGTCATCATTACTCGTGAGTCACGTATCGGCCACGACCGAAATGTTCTGTAGAAAGATCGTAAAGAGCACTAATAACCCTACCGATACGTGCGTTACATTCCCAATAGTGCTTTGTAGCTCAGAATAAGAGGTTATCGCATTGACAGCCACATGGTAATATGCAGTCAGTTTTTACACCATTGCAGCGAACGGCTTCATTTGACGTTGACAATTTATATGAATATTGTGAGCAAGCAGAATATGACACTAAAGACGGTCATTTATTGCAAAGGAATATCAGAAAAGTATGTTTGAATAAATAGGCCTCCTTCAGATGTGGGTTTGCGCGTCCGAGCTATTTGCCTCATTGGTGGTAGATCTTGACAAACATGCAGTTTGTCATCGTTAACTGGTGACGAAATCATATGCTAAGGTCGCAAATCGACTGATATTATCCATGCAAATATCTTGCTCTTTATTCAACCTTTGTAATATATATTCTCATAATTGGTTTAACTCTTCACTGTATCGTACAAATACAACATTTCGCCCCCACACATTTCAAACCATAATCTGTCAGTTTTTCTGTTGATAAGCGAGTGTGCGTCTGTTTGCATCAGTGCATAGCACAATCACCACCCAGGTTTGAAAAGAGTGGGCCATCCGTTCAAATAAGTCAGATACAATCAAAACTAAGACACAATAACCCAACGTTTCTGGTATCCGCGAACATTGCGTATTTTAGGGCTTGCGCTGTAACCCTCTCCACGACGACAGCAACGGCCTAGTTTGATATTGCAGCTGAATTGGGATTGTATATGCATGTTGATTATAAGAGTTCCACTGGTCATCAACAAATAATCATTGTATCGCAAAATAAATGCCAAGAAAAGCAGCAAGCATGTAGAATGCAAGCCAATTTGGCGCGAATAAGTTCTGCAAAACGCATTGCCCATTCCTGGACATAGTCACAGACCGTTTACTTCCCAGTGTCTGATACCATGCGTCTCAAGTACATATCCGGCAATACAACGGTAATATCAACTTTGATTGTCAATTGTGATGAATGCACAAATGCACATTTTCTTGCCTCCATTAACCGCACATTGTATGAGCTGGCGTATAATGCCTTGTTTATAATATTTGGCCTTATATATGTATATATATATATATATATATATATATATATATATATATATATATATATATATATATATATATATATATATATATATATATATATATATATATATATATATATATATATATATATATATATATATATATATATATATATATATATATATATATATATATATATATATATATCTCTATATATATATATATATATATATATATATATATATACATATAGGCCCAAATATTATAAACAAGACATTATACGCCAGCTCATACAGTGAGCGGTTAATGTATGCATATATATATATATATATATTATATATATATATATATACAGAAATATATATATATATACATAAATATATATTCATATATATATATATGTATCTGTATGCATATATATATATATCGTACAATATATATACATAAATATATATATGTATATATATACATATATATATAAAAATATATGTATATATATATATATTTTTATCTATATTATATATATATATATATATACATATTTATATATCTATATATATATATATATATATATATATATATATATATATATATATATATATATATATATATATATATATATATATATATATATATATATATATATATATATATATATTTATTTACAATTAAAACCATTTCGTCCAGCCCTTTTTGCTTTCCGATATTATCAACCATTATTATCCCACCCAGCCTACCACTGACAGACCATCGTTTATACAATCTTGGGTTACAAGGTCACACAAAGTATTGCGCGTTTTTAGGTCTTTCGGGAACTTAAAGAAACCTTTTTAGATTTCTCATTTTGGCCATTTTATATATCCTACCATTTGTTTCTTTTAACCTACCATATTGGCCATTTAAGTAAACAAAAGGGTCGTCCAGCCCTTATTGCTTTACGATATTATCAACCATTATTGTCCCACCCAGCGTACCACTGACAGACCATCGTTTATACAATCTTGGGTTACAAGGTCACACAAAGTATTGCGCGTTTTTAGGTCTTTCGGGAACCTAAAGAAACCTTTTTAGATTTTTCATTGTTTATACATAATTCGAACTGCACAGAAGCTTTTAATATATATACATTCACAATATTCAATGAGCCATGAAGAAAATAGTGAAGCTAATTAATCAGCGCGATTCCAGGAAAAGCTGACGCAATGTCTTGCTCCGAAAAGTTCCGAACCTTGCCGAGCAGGAGGTGCACCCGGAGAACGGAGAAACTATGTATAAAAGTCACCTCTTAAGGAAGAGGGTTCTTCAACCGATGTTAATTTGAATACAAGTTTATACTTAGGAACTGCGACTTTTAACAAGAATCAGTAATAACATGATTAACATGCTGAAGATCATCGTCTCTAATGTTGCAGCACGGACGATTCCAAGTCAAAAATGCATGTTATGTATTTTAACGTATTTATTCTCTGATTCATGGAAATAAAATTGCCATCATTGATGATGTAGCTGCAACTATTATACATATCGATTGTTTAGGACAGCTTAATGTTATCTAACCACTCTGGACACTGTAATCTGTCTGTCAACGATGTTGGACAACATCCCTCCAATCGGTTGAGTCCAAACAGCTGTCATTAATAATTTCCGTGCGAGACGGCGACAATCTTGCGGCACATGGCCAAAGTTGCCCAATCCGCTTAAATTTGGTGCACCAATAATAACAAGGTAATAATCTATATCGGTTCCAATTAAACGAAAGAACAAGTGGTTATATATAGTAAATAAAAGGCAAATAAGAGATGTTAAGCAAATAACTTTCGACTAAAAGTAATTGGTGTCTCCCAAATCGGTCGGGTTGACAGGCTTCAGTGAAGTTCCGAGCAGCTAGATGTACGCAGAATGACACGGAGCAGTGGAGGCAGCATCACATAGCATTATGAACCAAGTCCTCGCTCTGATAATATACGTTTCAATCATTTATTTTCGTATTGTTAAATATTAACTGCAATCATGCAAACCAGCCGAGAAGTTTAGGCAACAGGGCACTTATCAAAGTATGTGCCTGCCATATAATGGTGTGTCCAACTGCATATGTTCATGCATATATTCGCAATTTGCTTCATCGAGCGTCAAACTCCCCTCAAATTGATTCATTGTGCATTCTTTATTACACGTTTTAATCCGTTTATTTGGCATTAGTATCATTGTATTACATTAAATTTATTTTAAGAATTAAACTGAATCTCAACTCTCAGTGTAAATGATATAAATCCCCTCATGACACCATGATTAAAACATGGATTACACAATCTTTAAGTTTTAAATATATCGCCTTTATTCAGTTTGCCACATAATAACATGCAGTTACAAAATAAAATTACAGCAGCATCTGCAGGCAATGTGCTGAAGGATTTGTTAAGGTCAGGACTAGGTAGAAGATGAATTTGTTTTGTTGATGATTAAACTTTGATTGCTGTTCACTTGCTTATTTAGGGTCACTTAAATTCTACCAAACATGTATCCACATTGATTCCGTTGATTCAATTGACCTCAATGAATAGAATGTATTGACCTCATAAGGGTTAACAATGTAAGGAAATCAATGATCAGGATATCAAGCAAAGCATATCAACAGATTAATTTGAACATGATCAGCAGGAACTACCAAAACAGCGTCTTATGCTGCACTAGCTGTAATAGACTTTTAAGAGGTCCAGTCTTGGTGGGTTTCCATTTGGACACAATTAGTGAATCCATACAACAGCTTGTCGATATGATTCAGCAAGATGATTCTCCTGCTGTGCGCCAGCTACAGTTGCACATTCTGTTACACGGATAACATTAACCTGTCAAAATGGCTATCAGTCATATATCATAAGAACTAAAGGAAGTCGATGTAAAACATTACACAACATTATTTCTTACCAACCTGATTAGGTTGATCATCAACACAAGATGTCACATGATTCTCTCTCTTGTTATTAAGTAAAGGAAGTAAAAACTATTCCACTCTCATGTCGCAGAAACGGAATCTACATTTTAATAATAACTAATAGAATATTGGTAAACCTGATCTTATCAATATGCACTTAAACTGCAATTATATAACCAATAACAAACAGCACACCCATCAATAATTAAAGGAACCTTCCTTCACTGACCACTGATGGCAACTTTAACGTTCTCTTTTTGGGTACTGAGATGACCGGCATTGACTAGTGACCACCGGGAAAGTTGCTATGGAGCTAAGCATTGATAAATATACTAGAATTCAATGCTTGGATCTTCCCTGGGTTGGCTTTGGGACATTTCCCATCGTCACTTAACCATTAATTAAATGGTGTCTCATTAACTTAAGCCAGCTTTTTTCACCCTAAACCTGAGGTCACACTTACAATCGTGCACATCTGAAAATTAGTATTTAGTGAGGATGAAGACATACATATCTGATGTTCATCTGGAGTTGATTCTGTGACAAAGCATTCTCCAGATGTTCAGAATAAGTCTACGGCCCAGAGAGCATAGTTCCGTCATCAGTAACAGGGCAGGAAATTATCTAAAATGGCCACCCGTCATCAGGACGGGTCAGGACAGATGGCCAGGAGATGTTACCCGTCCTCAACAGATTCTACTCGTCCAAACAAAATAGATTCCATGTTAGGAGAACCCCAGGTCAGTGACATACTGGGCTGGTAATAAGAACCCCAGGTCAGTGTCACGATGGGTTGGTGATAAGAACCCCAGGTCAGTGTCCTGATGGGTTGGTGATAAGAACCCCAGGTCAGTGTCACGACGGGCTGGTAATAAAGAGAACCCTGTGTCATGCTGGGCTGGTGATGAGGAGGTGATATGAATTGCAGATACATACAAAGCAGATTAAGTGTACAACAATGTGACACTATACACAGGTGCATACATAATAACTGCAGGACCATGAATTAGGACCAGGTGGAGCTAAAAAGTAATACTGGGTAAACAGAGCCTGTGATAAAAAACTTCTACTTGAACAGACTGATGAAACCATACTCACACACAACAAATACAGATAATACTCATTGTTTCGGTCATTTTTGTCATTCTGATGGTGTTAACAACACTGACATTTAGACATAACAAAAACCCTTAAGCAAACACTGCTCCCTTTTTTATATGAGGAGGTATCTTGCAGAGATATATGAGCATAATTATGATGTTTTGACAGCTGATACTGTTGCACATCTTGAATAAATAAATTTCTAAATAGGGCTGATAAACAGCGGATATGAAACTCCAATATGATTCAGTTGAGATGCTGGGTTCATAATATTAAACCCAGAACAGGAGGTAAAGCAGTAAATCACTACCAGATCATGAGTGCTGCTGAGCAAAATGTCATCACAAACACCTAGTCAATCTCACTGCCAAACAATAAAGACAGAAGGCCGATGGCTATTGAACTCTGCTGCTTTTGACACGATTTTCATTAACAAGTTATGACAGCATTTAATCATAGCTTTTATAGTATAATATTGTATTCAATGACACACACGGGCTGAACAATAACCCCCTAATACACTTGTCTGGCAACAATAGTACATCGCCAAGTAGTTATGCAAATAGTATAGCATTTAAGCCCAATAATTTACTCATGAGCTGATAATAACTTAGCTACATATTTCCTGGAACAAGAAATTTTAATTTACTTTTATTTAGCAAGTCAGAGGTAAAAAGCCTTAAAGCTATGAGTTAAAGTTTGCAAGGATATATAGACATGATAAAACCCATGCATGATTTGAGACATCTAGCTTGATACAATATGTCAAAAGTCATTGAAGCTCTGCTGCTTTTGATATGAGTTTCAATAATAAGTAATAACAAATTAAATCATACGACACACAAGGCTGAACACTAATCCCAAAAATAATGTTAAGCAAGTGGGCAAAATTACCGGTGGCATTTTTCATTTGACCAGTATTATTTATAATAATCCTAACATTTTGGCTGAGGTCAAGGACCATACAGAACTGATTTCTAGTTAGCAAGGAGATACTGACACGAGAAAGCCCTTTGCAGGATTTGAGACCATTAGCTTGATTAATAACAAAATATGATATCAAAACTTTCAATACCTCGTTGGGTTCATAGGCACAGGAGATTATTAAATAATAATCCAGGGGTCAAAGGTTATGCAGGATGATTTGGTCAATGTGGAGATGCAAGCTTGTATTATAAGAAAACGTGCCATCAAGAATTAATCCCCATTGAGTAAATCCCTCAGGAACAAAAGGTCATGCAGAGCTAATATTTACTTCGTAAGTGATCGTCAATATAAGAGTGGTTCATGTTTAATTTGAGACTGGTATTCCCTATTTGGTTAACAGAGCTAATGAGATTATTTTCCAATAATAAGGTCACAAAGGGCTGATATTATGTTTGTAAGTGACAATCAATATAACAGTGGCTTGCATTATCAAAAAAATGCGACACCAAAAGTTTACAAGCAGACAGATGGACAGGGCAAAGCTGTGCTGAGGAGCATAGCTATTAATGGTTACTGCCTAATGGTCCCATACATTTTACCTTATAAGTGGCATGCAACAGGTCCGGGATGGGCAACCAATTAAAGTGACCATCCAAGTCATGCCTAACCAGCCAGTTTGTTATATGTTGGGAAGTGCACCGTCCTAAAAAGGCCTCATGTGTGATTTGGGGTTTCAGATATGCTTATTACCCCTATCAACACAAGACCAGATGCACGGTTTTTAAGACTAACTGACAGATGACAATGGCATTTATAGCTTATACATGATAGATTCAAATGAGGTGATTTTACTATTGAACACCTGTTTGGATTACAATCATTGAACATTTGACAACAATTTTAAAACCAATATTGATGTGGCAGATACCCTGACAAAAGAGGCTCTTGACTTCCAAAACCTACTTAGGGTCTGATTATTTTAGTCAGGTCAATATATGGAAAAAAAGGGGTCAACCCCCAAAAAATTGCAAGAAAACGTTTCTTGGATGTTTTTGGTTCCTGAACATCTGTAGATTGACATATTAAAAGTTTACCAAACTCGGATGACCGGAAAGTGGGTTAATTAGGCAATTTCCAAGATGGCCGCCAAAATTGTTAAAATGCTTAATTTTTTTTGGCTGTCCATAACTCAGCCATTTTTCACCCAAAACTGATTATGTAAGTATGTTTTCTAATGTTTTTGAGGTCAACCTTTCACCTGAACCTGGTTTCTTTCATGTGTGACATCCCGATGGGGGTGCAATAGGGGCACCCTTACCCCAAAACTGGTGTTTTGGGTACATATTAGGAAAACCTTATATTTCCCAATTAATTAAGGAATTGCAAGAACTATTGTTTCTTGGTTTTCCATTGTTCTTTAAGGTCTTAACATTAAGATAGCAAAGGTTCCCTAAAATTGGAGGGTAAATCTTGGTCAATTTCAGGATTTTTACCCCAGTTTGGTATTTGTTTGAAATGGCTCCTTGATTCATGATTTGTTATTTCTCACAGGAAAACGCTGTTGTAAGCATGCTTTTGGAGTTGGGCTTTTTTCATTTCAGCTCAGTGTCAGAGTTCTGATGAAGGTGCCCGGTTCGTAAGGGGAAATCCTAGCTGACCCCCACCCTACCCCGCCAACGCTCTACGATTGAAAGGATAGAGACTGTTTATTCTTCCGTTGTGTCTGGTGAAATGTCCTACGAGTCGTTAAAATCATTAGAAGAAATCAAGCACATTGAACAGAAAATCCAGTCAGCATAGGTTAGCATGGCAGCTTCATCCAAAACCAGTCAACTTTGGATCGGATATCAGGAGATGTTGGAAATAGCACGTGCATTGATCAGAGCTGATCGCTCAGGCGACTGGAGAATGCATCTCAGTGCAGTGTCTGATTGCATTCCGATATTCGCAGCTGCTGTACATTTCAATTATGTTAAGTCTGAATACCTCTACCTACACTGCATGAATGAACTAGGTCACAAGCATCCAGACATTGCTACAAAATTTGAAAACGGCCTACATGTTATTAGGAGGACAGACCAGTTCTGGGCAGGATTGGGATCGGATCTAACAATTGAACAGACTCTCATGCGTTCCTCAAAAGTAGCGGTGGTCTAACCAGAGGAAGTGGCATGACAGAGGAACTAAGGACCATCTGGACACTGTCATCATCCGTGTCATCAGCGTACAACCTTGCGATGCAAGAGTTCTCTAAACAATCATTTACCTCAAGTGAACAGCACAATAACGCCACAGTGCCAAGGATGTAACCTGATCATGTAGACAGTACTAAACTGATGCAAAAATTAGTTGACTGCAATCCATTTGCTGAGGATTCTTCATTAAGAAATGTTGTGACTGGTGTGGTGGCCAACGCAGATGTCAATGAACATGAATATGGAGCTGTCGGCAAGGCCATAGTACCAAAAAATGGTTGGGCAGCCAATATTCACGTATTCCTTTAAAGGAAAGGACAAAGCCAAGACTCTTGGTGACTCATCGTCAGTGAAAGTGAATACCGAACAAATGATAAATTCTGAACTCCTGTTCTAGAGATTTCTTGTAGTTTCACAAGCTGGCGACTTGACACTGCAAGATATCATGGACTTCGAACTTAGTCCATATCCTCCTGCCCTACTCGCGGCAAAACATGTGTTCCAGAAGGCTGACAAGCCACAGTTGGCTGATGCTCTACGGGATTACGCAAATAAATCCTCCAGCTCCAGCAAGGCTGTTCTAACAGATTCGACGCCAGATTCCGAACATTTTGTGCTTGACGGAGGCTCCTTACTTCACCGTCTTCCTGGAAAAAAGGGATGACCTACGGGGAAATTGCCGAGATGTATGCCAATCTCACCCTTTCCAAGTATGGACATGCCACAGTAGTTTTTTGACGGATACAGTGAATAGCCTAGCATCAAGGACAATGAACATCAGAGACGACAAACGAAATCACACCCGCTTGTGTCTTTTGAAATGAATACCGTCTTTTCCTCTGGCAGAATGGAGGATTTCTTATCAAGGGACTCTAATAAACAGAAACTTATCCTCCTCATCAGTGACAAACTGAAACAGAGGGGTTGCGAAGTCATCAATGCGCATTGAGATGCAGATGTTCATATTGTGAAGGCAGCAACAGCATCTGCAAAAGTTCGAGACACAACTTTGATTGGGGAAGACACGGACCTTCTGATTCTGCTTCTACATTACACTGAGAGGGACAGCAAGAAACTCTTCTTTCGTTCGGACAAAAAGAAAGCAAAACATGTATATGATATTGTCCGTCTAAAGGAACTCTTGGGAAATGACATATCTTCACAGCTGCTGTTTTTACATGGTTTTACAGGTTGTGATAGCACTTCCAGGATTTATGGTATTGGCAAGAAATCCCTTTTCCAAAAAGTGATGAAAAATGATTCTCAGATAAGAGCTTGTGCAAAGACCTTTACTACAGCTGGTCAGGATGTGGCAACAATAGTTGTTTCTTTGTTTGGAGGAAAAGCTGGCACATCTCTGGTAAACCTTAGAAATACATTGCCTGCTAAAAAGTTTTCATCTGCTAAATTATTTGTGAAGCCCGAGAAATTGCCCCCAACGTTCATTTTATCAGATCATGGTGTGGATGGGAAAGGATGAAAACATGGACCCAAAGGACTGGGGTTGGAAGTGTGAAGACAACATTTTGTTACCTGTTATGACTGACCAGAAAGCGGCTCCAGAAAGGCTTCTCAAGGTTATCCATTGTAACTGTACAACAGGTTATAGTAATACTCGATGTAGTTGCAGGAAGTACGGTCTTCCATGTACTTCTGCTTGTGGACCCTGCCAAGCTGAGTCATGTTACAATCAATAGTGATTCTACCATAGACGGTTCCGAGGAAGAAGATTGCGATGATAATAACCATGCTCTGTTTTGAACAATTATATTGTGTGAATGACACTTGAACTTGATAAGAAAATTCAGGTGTGTACTATGTCAATTATTTGCGACATTTTGGTAATTTATGATGTGTGACGTATGGCGTATGACCATGACGTAGATGGTTCAATAACCCTTCCAAGTTGTGGTTCCTTGTGTATGTACATCTGATTGATTATCAAGAGCCGAAATGTTGGTTTTCTACCAGTTCTGACGGTCTTGATCTATTCAGCAACCCACTACGTCATGATGATGTAATACTACGTCATAGGGACATCCAGGTGAATTCATCATGACCTTATTTTAATCTTAGGTATCACATTTATATATGTTTGTAATACATTTATGGGGTCTAAAACCAACCATTAAAAAATTTGCTGTACATTCATAATTCAATGGCGGCCATATTGGATATTATGTAATTTCACCACTTTCCGTTGGCTCAAATTTGGTAAACTTTTAGGGTGCGCCTAAGTACAGCTAATTGAACACAAAAAGACAAAAAAACCTTTTCTTGCAATTTTTGGGGGGTCAAACCTTACTTTGACTCGCCTATTTGAATAGCTGCTGTTCAACTTGGCTGTCAACTCAAACCAGCACAGTTTGTTTTGGATAGCTACTATTGAGATCTAAAGGATCACTCTCCTGACTAATTGATGGCAGAAGTGTGACTCTGTCCATGACTGATCTATCATAAAACACATAATCAAAATTATAGGAATATAATAAAGAACTCATGTTTTAGTGTATTACAATGATACATAATATTAGCAGATCATGCTATATTCATGTCCAATTAAAGTACTTTAAAAGGTAGGTTAAGGGTAACATTACTGATGCAAGTATATAATTCAAGGATGTCGAAAGCAAAATATCTATCTTCAACCTTTGAAAAATCACATTTGAAAGAGTAACCCCCCTCCCCCAACACAATACCGCCAGAGTTGTAGTATGGTTGACTATGACATTAGACATCCTAGTGGCTAGTGGTATTTCATAATTTGTCGTACATGAAATTTCTTTCCGCAACAATATCGTTCATTGTCACATGAATGATATTCAATATATAAACGTTGGAATCATACTGACCAAATACGAATCAGAACTGTAGAATGGTCATGGCGGACCGATCGCCTTTGTTTATATTTCGCTCGTGTACCAGAAATTCCACGCGGTATGGAAAGCTGGAAATGTTACAATCCCAATTTATACCTTCAGCTTGATCCCGCGGTTCCGTTCGTGGGGACAATTGGAATTTACGACATGAGCAAACTGATAACACCAAACAATCTGGCTAATTATTCCATTGTTAAATACAGTCAGTTGATACGATATGATTTCATTTATTACTTGCAACTTTACACTTCACAGATCGAGATAACTGGTATCTCATTTCAGTGAGATTCTCCAAATGTTGAATGCTGATCTGGGTCACGAATTCCTAGCTTAAGAGCTGCATTTGTTCTTATTTATCAAAATTAAACATTATCTGACGGATATATATAGAGAGAAAAACACATAAAAAAAGATGACAAAGACTTAGAGCCCAGGATTTCCCAGTAAAATCGCCATTTTTTTTATATCCGTCCGTAAAGATATTTGAGCGTGCGCCGCCCGTTATTCGTTAGACTGCTGATTTACATATTCATTCAAAATTTGTATGTTTTTCATTTGAAGAGATTAATTTAAACAAAGAATTGTTCATTGAAGTTAAAAGTCACACAAATCATGAATCTAAGTTTGAAGCCAATATACATCGAACAAAGCCATGTAATGACCGATTATTCAACATGGCCAAAACGGTCGCTGGGGCCAAAATGCAAATTCAGGCAAAGGCCTTTAAAAAAAAGTGGATAGTTACCCCAAATAATAAGATTCCAACGTAAGGCGGAGTTGTAGCAAACAAAGTTACACGTTGGTGGGGAAGCGCAGTTGTCTAAGCCTATGAGACCACGCTGACTATTTTGGCCCCATGATATATATATATATATATATATATATATATATATATATATATATATATATATATATATATATATATATATATATATATATATATATATATATATATATATATATATATATATATATATATATATATATATATATATATGTATATATACAATGGCGGAATACATCAGTGTGTACTATTTTATTGATGGACCAGCAAAAAAATGGGACAGAGTTGACGATTTCTGTGATACAAAATGACTACATTTATTGGAATATTACTGAAATTTCTGCTAAAGTTATTGTGATATGCTTCCAATGAGCTTCATTCACGCCAATGGGTACGTATCTGCCAAATCATTGCTTGATTGTTGCTGAGCATTATTTCTCGCGAATGAATTAGTCCTGAAACACCATTTGCATTGTGGTAACGTGACTTTAATTATCCATTTATCCCTTCGTCATTTGTTCGGAATATATTTTCAGGTCAAGTGATTAAATTAGCCTATACTGGGTGTGAACAGAAGCAATAACTTCGTAAAATGCTACCAATTTGTGACAGGAATATGTGCTGCACGGACACCAGTAGTATTATCCGGTCATCAGCGCTGTCAAACTATATATAACACAAGACAACCATATAGGCAGCAGTTGTGTATGTAAATCAAGAAGGGGTTATGATACATTCATAAGAACAGATTATTTTATCTTTTTATTACTATTATTGAGAGCCTTTCGGTATTCGTTGTATCAACTATTATCGCAAGAGCAGCTTAATAAGAGTCAATAATCCAGCTTGATGCAAAAGTGTCCAAACACATAAAATCTGACGATCATTTCAATTTATAACAATTAATAAGGCGCCTTTAAACAAAATGGATAGAGTGCTGCCTTTAATATACGGACGGTGTACAACGCAGCCGTGTGCATATAAATGAGATAAAACTAACGCACAACAGCATGCGTTCAGTAAGGTGAGTTCATTGCCGTTGAATAGGGACAAACAAAGCAAGCATGCGCGTATCAATACAAAACGAGTATAGATGTTGGCATTCGTGACTGAGAAACGGCGTAATCGTGTACCAGATGTAGATTAACCACTTCTATTTGAGCAGTTGTTTTTGGAAACACTGGATTGCTGGATCACAGATTGCAATATTTCCGTTATATTCCTATCAGAAACATGCATATGCATCATGAATACGCTCATTACAGATGCATTCTATGACGCATTCTTTATGTTTTGGGCTATTCATCACGCAACAAGCACATAACAAGTGGGCACAGTTATTCATTTTTATTACCGGTTTTTGTGCGCATGATTTATATTGAACAAATATTGATGCGAAACCCTTATTAATCATAAGGCTATAAGAATGTCAGTAAATATAAACTGTTAATGACATTGAAGAAAAAGTTGAATAATCCATTAAAATATATTGCATGAATGTAGTGAACTAAAATCATGCACCACAGGAACAAAACATAATGCATGTAGCTCTGACAAAATATTTTATGATGTTTGTGTCGTGCATGTGCTATTTTCACGCACAATGCAAAATCGGACTACTTGATTAAGTGGAGGTATTATACACCTGTTTATCTAATGCTTACCATATATAAGACAAATACTTGACAAGTTTAAGCCCTTGATTTGTAGAAGTTTGCCTTGTCCTACATAACACCATAGCGTACTTCGCGTACCCTAAGACCCGGCACACTACCCCACATATGTCGCGAGTAGTAACGCATTCCCATATTGTCGCTCTTCTAACGAGTTTCTATTATCGAACGGTACACTCCATTTGGTGTGCTTCAGCAAGACACAGCGCCCACTAACCTGGTGGCTTATTTACCTTGAATATGTTTTCTGTTGGCAAACCTTATGGTGACATTAAAACCGTGTATTAAAGCTTATCACATCTGCTGCCGTTGCACGCAAGTAACAGCGATAAAGCTATGAAAAAAATGTGTGCTATTTGTATATCTGTGTTTTATACAACATCTAAAATATAGTATTTTATATCTATTTGTGGTGTAATTGAGAACGTGATGGTGAATAAGTGCGACGCAAGATTTCAGGGTTGTCAACACATTCAAATCTAACGCATTGTGTAATGTCAGGCATGGTATTAACATATGAAATCGCATTACCTAACGTTTATGACACATTATTAATTGATCAAGCATCTCAGTTACAGCCTACCTGTATTCATTTTCGCTGCCTGTATAGTGTTACCATCCGTATGCCCCGAACTAACCTAGCACTTACTCGTGTTACTGAGATACTACGTGGAATGTGTCATTTTCTACCATAGTGAAAGCCGGCATGTTATGGCATAAGTTATTCATAATCAAACATGTGCAAAACGAAAGCAGTGATTAAGAATGTAAAAATGCATCCAAACAGTAACGACAATATAGCTTGATGATATACTTTATTCATAATCAAGCGTGTAACTAATGACTAGGGTGAATATCAATTCAAAATGCATTCAAATAGTGTGGACAATTTGAACAAGCAAAATAAAAAAACCCAGAAAACATACTTCTCATACGACGCTTTTAAAGATTCCCATGATCTAGATCTAACATATTCTGGTCCTGAACCTCGGGAAATACTTACTTTACAGTGCGAACGGGTCAAAAACAAATATTTCAAAAAGCAACAGATGCAAGAAGTGAAGCCATATTTAACACAGCATATATGGCTGTAAGTTATGACTTCATACCAAGTCAGTATTTCTATAACAGCAAATGGTTGAATGCCATGCGATTATGTATTTATGGCATACATGGTTGATTGCGGATTGAGACTAAAACGCCCACATGGTTGTAATCAGCTATGAAGTTGCATCACGCATAACTTACCATGGGGATTCAATAAGCTATATCCAGCCGAATCAGGCGTAAAGAGATTGCCATGTCATACATGATGTACATAAAACCACTAAGGAGGTGGCATATTCACAACCTGTAATTGGGCTACCCTATTGATTTAGTGATGCATTCAGGTACCATGACAAATATATGTCTTAACACAAGAGGCAATATTGTTTGTGGGAAAGAGAAAATAAATCAGATATGTGCCTTGCAAGTCTCCAATGAATTCATGTCTTCCGACAGAACGAGTTATTTACTTTCCTGTGGCGCGGCGTTGCCATGTTTTGCTATCAGTCACCAACCTCATTTGGAGGCTCCTCTTCGTGGTCTGTCGTTGGATATTGTTCAAATATCCGCTTAAACTTTCGTAAACAAAGAATAATCTCCGAATGTTTAATATATTGTGGTAATTTCAGGTGAACTAGACGCCAGAGCAGTGTCTTGGCCCTTTAACACTCAACCTACTCATGACAATATAATGCTGTTACTAATAACTTACTAGAAACTGTTACCTTACGTGAGAGAAATTAGTGAGTTATTACGCAACAAAGCCATCTATGTTTTATAGCAAATGTGAAGTTGATGGTCAGTATTCGATTGAAATTTATTTATGAATATGAAGCATATTACAATCAAAATGTAATTTGTCATCCGATGACTCCTAATTTCCCGATGTCAGGCCATTTTCATGTTGAATAACAATCATACACAGCATATTGCATCAAATGCCATCGAAGTAATATTGATAACGGACGTAAGCCCACTTTATATACTTAACGCCGCCTGGGCTATCTGAGTTTAGTTACGATTTAATCGATATAATTACCTTATTCCGGATTTTAGTCACTTCCACATTGCACGAGTGAAGCACTTATCTTAGAGGCCATGGTTTTTTGTGATGATGATTATTATTGAGTATGAGGGTTGGGGTTAGCGGGCACCATATTTTATCCAGATTATTTGCACCGTCTGTTAATGCTGTAGCTACGATTTACAGTATGAATGCTCCTCAAAGTGTCTTGTTTTCACTAGACATTCACTTCGCATCAATACGACGCACGGGGTGCACTACTTTGCGATATAATAACGTTGCGTTTGGTGCATAAATTCCCCGACTACGCAGCTGATAAAACGGACGGTCATTTCGTGTCGCCGGGCAGTCTGTCTTGCCAACCGCATTTCATCTCATGACGACTTGTGGCAATACGATATTTTACGTGTACCTAATTTCTTAGTCGCGCACGCTCGATGTTCCATGCACTGTTTGTAGGAACAAATGTTCAACTAAGGCTTATGCATTGCGCAACGCGGATATGCAAGTGCTATTTATATTCGTTGTAAGCTAAATGTATAATGCCCATGTGCGCACTGGCATCAATTCGAAATCATGGCTCAGTCAATTACAAAAATGTAATAAACCATTCTCATAATCGCCTGTCATATTTATGGATTTGATGTTTCAAAACTCGTTTATAAATGAAAATTAAACAACAATAACTCTCACCATTATCTCATAACATCCTAAGTGTATTGATGCGCCCTCAATATCTCTATAATTGCTTTTCTAATAAGAGTCACATCACCCAAACACTGGATGCAAACCACTGGTAGGCACAACATGATGACGATTACGTTAATTGCCGAAATGTATGTACCTATAAGGTCAATGAGACAATGCTTTGCATGACGCTAGTGCCAGCTAATATTGCACTACTAGCTGCCACACCATATGAATTTTCTGATCATCACAGCTGACTATTTTCGTTATTGTAGGAAAAATGGCACAGCGCGTGTAATATTCGTTTATTGCCTTAGAATGTTTGCTTGCTGAGAACAGATTTTTGCTGCCGACTTTGCCATTTGCGTCATGCTTGTCCAGTGCGATATATTCGTTGTAAAAGTTTGTGCGTGCACGAACTTTGTCACTGTTATACGTCTTCTTGCAATCCTTTAATAGTTTGATTTACAGTGGCTTTCAGGTCACTAAATCGTTTGTCGGTGTTATTATCATGCTGCTCTGCCTTTGACTTCTCTCCGCAATGTGACTAGAACCAAAACCTAGTGTTGCGCAGTCGTCGTTCTTTGCCAAGCAGTCACTAGATGATTAATCAGTATTTAACGATGCACAAATTTAGCATTATTGAATAATCATATCACACGTGTATGGTTTATAATTCGCCATAGCGGGGCTGACATTATTACTCTTAATGATGGCATTATATTATCCGTCGCATTACAAGTCTTCTGGAAGTTGACAAGCGTAAGTATAATTTTATTTTAGATCAATGAAACGGCGCACGTATATAGGCTGGGAACATTAACAGTGACACGACCGTACAACAAATGCTACGCGATGTACTACAAAAGGACGTTCCTTGTTTACGGGACTTTCATGACAAACGATTTGTGTCCATGTAACGAATGACATTTTCACACACTATATTGTCGACATTACGGAAATACTGATTGAATTCAATTTTACTGTGGCTCCCTGTGATCTAATCAACGTGTCGTTGGAAATAGAATCACAAGAAACGTGTGCAGGGACTTTAAGCTACAATCAATTTGATTGGATAGATATTGAAATACATTGCGGGACTCAGACAATCGGACGTATGGAAAGCATTGAGTGTCTTGTCTTAATCGTTTCGGTAAATGCAGTAGCTCAGTGTTGCTAGTAGATTCAAATGAGAACGACTTAATTTGCATAGAATTGCCGGAACAAACCTCCGTATTTGATTGATGCGTTTATAACCACTATAACCAAACGTTATCTATGCGTATTCCCAAAGCACAGAGGAGGTCCTTGTTATTATATTATTTTCGATAGGTGATCGACTATTTGCAATCTTAATTGGATTGGAGAATTAGTTGCATTATAAGCAGGCATCCACAAAGAGATAGTCACATCTGTAATGCTTGCAGGGAAAGAAGCCAATTTCTACTGCTATCCCTTGATATGCCTGCAAGCTCGTAGTCGATCGTGGCTGCTAGAACAGTACTTGTACGATGTCCGGTTGTCTGCCTCTCTAAAGCAGGCGTTGGTTATCTTGTCTTCTATATTTCATGCTTGAGTTTAAGGGGTACTGTTTTTAGTTAAATACTAATCACGAGCTTTGTCTTGATGATGTTCATATATATATATATATATATATATATATATATATATATATATATATATATATATATATATATATATATATATATATATATATAGTATATATATATATGTATATATATATGTATATATATATATTCATATATATTCATATATATATTATAAATATATACATGTGTATATATATATGTTATATATATATATTATATATGTATATATATACATATTTATATATGTATATATATATATATATATATATATATATATATATATATATATATATATATATATATATATATATATATATATATATATATATATATATATATATATATATATATATATATATTAATATATATGTTATAGGGATGCCATTCATCAAATATACCGATAGTACCTTAGTGTCCGAAATATTTACATAATCAAGTTAGCAATTACCGTTTCACAAAAAATCAAACATACACAGTAAACATTGCTTACGAAGGCAGCACAGTACTTAATAGCTCGATACATTGCATAAAGCTACCATAGTTTGCATCTGGCTATTTTAAAATCTATCAAATCAGCAAACAGTTTAATCCTCAGGAAGAATACCCACGTCAGAGTGTAGCGACTACGACAATAATTAAAATTCTAAATACAATTGTCTAAGGCATAATTGCGAATGCTAGATATAATAGCGGAGCTAATGAATTGTCCATGGTATAAAAGCATAAATATATATTCTGAATAATCTAAACTATTGCTGGGTAACATTTAGAGAGTGCCTTAAACCTGACGGGGGGGGGGGGTAAATAGAGCCACACACTGATATAGCCAGACTACCTGTTGGAACATTTGTCTGATTGGACTTAGTACTTTAGCGAGTTTAGTAAGAGAACATTTAATGAGTTTTATATTTTCCATATTAAAGCTTCAAATATTAGTAGCAACTTAGTAGATATTTAGCATTTGACTGAAACTTTTATTGCAAACAAGATCCCGGTCACAAAAAAAACCCCATTTTTTATGTCGTGACACTTATTAGCTGATGGGTAGTTATTTGCGGGAGTTTCCTTTCCTTACAAAACAGACAGCAATTACAGGAAGCAAGTTCGAGCAATATAATGTAGCTTAATGTTATAAGTCCTACAGTACGATCTACACCACAGTACATCACACCAAAGACATCGCGCTGGCGTGTTTACATTCTCAATTAAATCATCCAATGTAATATTGTCTTTCAAATATCTGCATTGAATTGAACGGCTAATGACAGAGCCATTGGTTTTCCGCGTCTATCAATGCCATCAAATAAATTCAAAACTTATATGTGTGCGTATTGTTTGCAACAGTCTTAGTTTGTTACACAATATATTTATAGTTTGCATTTGTTTTAGCAATATTTGATTGTAACGCACCAAACAACACAGAATGCCATTCGTTGGCTTGAGTTATGTGCCCGTAATTATGTTATTGATAAATGATGCGTGTATATAAAGCATGAACATCACATTCGACTCATAGAGATTACAAAGATTTTACATGACCCCAAACTATGGGCAAAATGTCATTTAACGCTTAATCGTTTTCATCCATTTGCACAAAGTAGCTTTCAGTGCATACAAAATGTCAGGGTCAGCATTTGATATTGTATTGTATGCTAGTAAATTCATGCGCTACTAACAGCTACCGCATTTCTGTTCATTTACGCGCTCTCTTATCATGCCAATTGTTTCCCATGTCATGACCAGCTTGGTGCCAGCCACTTCACAACGTACCGCAAAAAATTCATGCGTTATGGTCGATGCAATCCGAATGCCGTTTGAGGCGTATTAAATTACGGCATACATTCAAATCATGAGACAGGTGGGCACGATGCTGATTATCCATACCTTTCCATTGCGGTCTCGATCGCTGAATATTATGGCTACTTGCTAACTATGGTGTAAATATTGCGAACATGCAAGGACCACCACCGCATATGCAGTAGTCTATTCCATTTCCGGTGCTTTATATGTCGGTTCTTGCAGATATGAATTGATTACCCTGATCGTGATTTTATTATCATCATTGAGATGTCTAATCGAGTCTATTGTTTTCTGTTATAGCATTCACAGATA
Organism: Urechis unicinctus; assembly: GCA_034190875.2. Taxonomy (NCBI): domain Eukaryota; kingdom Metazoa; phylum Annelida; class Polychaeta; order Xenopneusta; family Urechidae; genus Urechis; species Urechis unicinctus. The sequence continues at coordinate 10,164,638 of CM067356.1, forward strand.
TGCAGATGATAGCGTATTCAAATGAGTCAGTATTATATTCCTTTAGATAGCCTTTATTTGAACAAATCACAGCTAAAGTACAAATAAATATCCGGAATAGTGGGTGCAGACTGAAAAGCGACCTCTGGCAATAGGTGACGCTCTATTTCCTGCAGCTTTAAGGTGAAAGAAGCAAGCGAAATGATATTGCCCATCTATAAAATATATCTAATCAAGAGCCCCTGACTGGTTTCAAAGCGTCAGCTGGTTTATATTCTACTGATTGGTTTATGTTCCGCAGAGCTCCTGTCGAGCAAATTAATTTATATGCCATAATCAACTTGACCATCTTACCAAATCAGGTAATTGACGAAACTCATGTTGCTCTCAGGTTCGTTATTTTAATATTATATAAGTTGACCAGATATCTGTCGACATACATTCAGTTTAAACTTGCTAATGCGTGTTATGTGGTTTTTGTTCAAAACTCAAATGTATGCGTGAACACATACGTATACGTCCTCGTTATTATCATAAAACATTAATTATGGAGAGGAAAGGTAAGTTTATATGTTTTCAAATGCTTTGTCAAGTGTCTCGAAGGGCTATGCTCACAAACAAGGATGACATACAGTTTGCAAATCGCCAACCATTAGTCTTGTCAGCATAACGTTACGCTATGTGTGACTTATATTCATCTAATGACATTGATGATATTATTCTCGAAGCCATTGACCACTGAAAAGGGTAATTCTAGCGTGCACTTTATGACTTATGATGATTAATGTGTCTCTCTCTTTTATTTGGCACATGCTACCTAGATGTCAGTCAACTATGCTGATTAACACGTTACAAATAAGATCATCTGTTAATGTCGTGCAATAGAAAAAATCCTTTAGCAATTTCGACATGCGGGTAAACAAAATATTATAAAAATGTTGCACCATTTAAATCGCTTGTATGGGGATTATCGTTCAGATAATTTTGCTCATGCAGTCAATAAGTAAATTAAAACGATTGCAATATTTCACAAACTCTACCAATGCTGCAATGAATAGAGAAAAGCTAGTGTAATTTGTATCGCAAACGCATCTTTTCCAATTCTCTGTGTGGACAACAACGCAGTGATGTTTTTCTTTGGCGACTTAGTTGCCCCAAATTAAAATCACGTTGCTACGTGACTACAGTATACAAGCATTGATATAAGCTGATGCGACTGGGCTTGGACTAGGCTGATACCGTAATTCTTCAGCTGCTCTCGCTCTTTCGTCCCCCGGTGGGGAATTACCATGAACCTTCGTGCCCAATTACACACAACAACATTCTGTATCGTTCTTATTTCATGGTAGAAAACCAAGAACAATATGCCCTCTGCAACGTTTGCACCTTGTTTAGTCAATAACTTTCCGTTGTATACAAAAGTTACTTACATAAGTTTAGTTTGTTCCGTAATCATCATCAATCAAACTATACCATATGATGTATGATAGGGGACGCGTTGTCGTCAATATACTGATCCTAAGTATATTGCAAGCATATGCAAGTTACCCTTTGCTGACTTATGACCTATTTTCTTGAGGAAGCTCAAGCTTTTGTGGATATTACAACGGCGAGCGTTGCATCGAAATTACCATGGGATTTCGGTAGATTCTAAACTGCCTCCCAATCTTTTCGAATCACTTTTGTTAAAGTCACCTCAGTTCGAGCTAAGCAGCTTAGCAGAGAGTGTTCATGCGGCCCGAGTTATAGGACCGTGATATATAATGAATAACTGATTAGCTTGTTTATGGTGTTATTTCTGGTGATATATATTCCCCGCAATGTGGGCTTGGCAGGCTATTTTTGGTAGCTATCAATCTAATTTAAACAGTTACAGCAGTTGTTGTTTGTTGAAAAGTATATTCATAGTATAGACATGTTATATTGGTTACAAAGGACTAATTGATGTAAATGTTCTTTTCTCAAGGAAGCAATTGCGGTGTCACACTTATAACTGTTAATGGGTTGCAAAATCACTAATCACGCTCAGTACTGATACAAATGAGGCGTTGCCCGAAAAAAGATAAATGGACTTTATTATCGGTTGCTGCATATATTTTACCGGTGTTACCTGGAATACATCAATAAGAACCGGGGTATTATTGTTTTGGAGCAGTCCCACGTCATGAAAGTTTAATGTAGTGGCAGAGCGATATTTGAACAATCTTTTTCATCTTTTGAAATATCATTTATCATCGAGTTAAATTAAGTAAACGGCTATGTTTTTGTGCGACTAAAGTATCGACTAAATACTGACATAAAAATATTATTTATGTATACATACGTATATATATATATATATATGTATGCAAATATATACATTTATAAATATATATATATATATATGTATATATATATAAATATATATAGATATAGATATTTATATATAAATATATATATATATATATATAAACACACATAATATAGAGATATAAATATACTATATATATATATATATATATATATATATATAGATATATATATATATATATAGATATATATATAGATATAGATATATATATCTATATATATATATATATATATATATATATATATATATATATATATATATATATATATATATATATATATATATATATATATATATATTAATCCAACCTTTCATGTCATTATGGATCAGAATTATTATATTTGTTGTAAATTTGATGATAATGAGCCATTGGTACCGTTTTGCAAAATTATTCAAAGTTGTAAATGGGCGAATATTGAGAAAACAATAGTTTTTCGGTGTTATAAAAACTTAAAATCAACATATTCTGCGCTCATGTTTAAACATTTTTTGTGAACATTTGGGCTAAAGTATATATGGTTGTATGGAAGACATTGATGTTTTTTGAGTAATGTCAACGAATGGTTAGTGGTTAAAATGTTATTTCGCTATATCATATTAAAGATTCGTGGACCCAAGTCAACGAAAGGTTGTACGTTTTGTCCACTTAAGGTCGCGCTATTTGCTAACATGTGGACTCGTGGTTGGATATCCTTCATAGTGGACCATATATATATATATATATATATATATATATATATATATATATCAACGATATATACATATACATATATATATATATATATATATATATATAGAGATATATATATATATAGATATATATATATATATATATATATATACATATATATAAATATATATATATATATATAAATATACATATGTGTTTAGAGATATATATATATATATATATATATATATATATATATATATATATATATATATATATATATATATATATATATATATATATATATATATATATATATATATATATATATATATATATATAGTGTGTGTGTGTGCGACAGTCTTTGTATTCCTTGTTGCAATATATATACTCGATCATAGAGGTATAGTAAATAGACCATTGATGATAATTATTTACAGGTGTCACTTGCAATAAAACATACAGAGTAGTTCAATTGAGATTTCCGTTGTACTCATATTGACGGTATACTATTTCTTCAGCCATATAACCGTTAAACTACGTAATCTGATCAAACAGCGGTCTGCATTTAGATGCCCGAAGTCGCAGTTACTAGCGTACTTGGGTGCGAATTTCTGCCTACACCAAAGCCACGCATTTATATAAACCTATATTGCATGGTTGCAAACTTGGATAAGTGTATGCTTTTGTGTATCAACGCAGGCGGAGTTCGAGCTCTTTTCCGTTTATTGCCCGCTGCCAATCACACCATGATTACTTTCTGAATCATATCAAAATCAGCTATAGCTTATTTTAAAGCAAACGCGTTCGACAGTTTTGTCCATTTAACACTTTGTTCGTTAATACCGCTCTCTGTGGGCGTCATAAATGACAACGCAATTTTATGAATGGTTTGTTGCTACGCTATTTCCGACATGCATCACTGACCTGCAGCTCTATTGTATCATGTTTGCTAGTTAGGAACGGATGCTGCGGTCTTGAACATTGCGCGTGTTGGATTACATTGGGTGCGACGATTAACGATGGTTACAGACCAGAACTCTTACTTTGGTTGCACACATGTTATCAACTTAATACTAAGAGCGCGACATTTCGAGGGTTGGCAGTCGTACTTGGACCCCGTAAATCTAACAATCTGCATTACCACTTGGCCGACTTTGATTGATTTTGTAATATTTCTTTCGACGTGCGAACTGTAGAACAAGAATATAACAGTCAGTTTTGCTGGGACGGGGATTAGGCATTTTATGGGCCTCTATTCGCCCTCCGTTTGTTATGTGTTCCTGACAAAACGCTGTGCGGTTAGCAGGATTATCTGTCTTAGGTAGATATGATTACGTTTCTTGTCACGACACGCAATAAGCCTGGGGACGATCTAATCAGCGTTTGTCATAACTAGCTTATTACAAGATCCGGTCAGAAACGTCGACAGAATGAATATCAGAGACATTTATTATGGCATGTAACCATTATTGTTAAAGTAATTGAGAAAAAGTTTCCTTTATGATATCGCTTACAGCTGCTTCTATATTCGACAAAAGTAATGATACATTTACGTCATATATGCTCGTGTAGTCGTTGTACAATCATGGTCGCTGCATCGTTCATAACATAATTTATGCTACAAAGGAAACATATATTGAAACTGGTCACTTAAATTCACTCCAAACATGCATGTCTCGTACTACGCACACGGCCATACAGCTCTAAGCGACTCCTCTGCCAATTCGTATTGAAGAGGAGGTAAATGAATACAGCCGATTGGTATAGTTTTGCTTTAAAACTAAAAAAACATTGTATCCAGACGTTGCCAGTCATGCCACCATTAATTAGGGCTTATTAAGGTTACCCACATGGCTTTTATTTGAGCCAGCTGTGTAACTTGTCTTGTTGAAGTTTATTTTGTACATAATGTCTTATATAACTGATTCAATTAATCTTCGTTTTGTAACTTTCAAGAATTGTTCGTTTGCTTTTACTTGCAACAGGACTTTCAAATTTGCTTTTAGCAAGTTATAAATTTGTTAATTCGGGGGATACAATAAGTCGTCAATCAACGGTCGGACTTACCCCGTATTCAGCAACTTAAATTCTTTAAGTGATTAGCCTACTTCTCGCAATAGGAGAAGAACCTCTCCTGATTAACACATTTAAATTTCCATCTTATGCTTAATGCAGCTTTCTCGAGCCGCGTCAGTGCATCATTCATTGTTAGGCAATATTGGATAGATGTGATAAGTTTCATATCCTCCTTTAAGCGCAAACAAGAACTAGCGGTGCTGCTATTACCCTGCGGCTGAATGCAAGAGATACTTCAGTAATTTTTTATCGGCATTACTTGATACTTATTTATTGTCTTGTTATATGCCTAAAGATGGCAGAGAGCCCGATACTGAGCATAGTGAAACAGGATTTCCGGATGATTTACTGAATAGGGCGCCAATTATATTTCAGCATAATGATCTCTCAGAAGATACCTTTGTGTTGGATTATGTTTGGAGTCATTAAAGGCAGGAAGGAAACATATAAACACTTGTGTTGGTGTGCTGTCAAGCCCTATTCTTATCAAAGCACAAAGCCAATTTGCATTAAATTTCGTAATACACTCTTTTTACAGGAAATGTCGAAGCGACTGGATGAGATCTGAATGTTGTAAAAGGGTCGAAGCGTCCGCAACATATGTATCTCTTGATCTCCAACAAAGTCTTATATATCGAATTATATATGATTTGCTTTTATTTAAAACTGGCCGTAATCGGTATTAGGCAACAGTGCGCCTCGCACAAGCGGTAACACGTGGTCTACCCAGGCTTCTACAACTATAACAGTAATGTCTGCCTGGAGATTATCATTTTTAATTGGAAAGTGCATAACAATGTACATTGGGTGAACCAGTGGGTGTCTGTATTTAGCGAGAAGAAAAAGCATCAAAGTGACAACTTAATTCTATTTTTATTCTTTATTTGCAAAAGGTTGATATACTTGATCAAACACTACCAAAAACCAACATCAATAGCACCGAATAGGGTGAACATTATTAATGTTAATTCTGAAGCTATGATTATTACCGTTATACATAGGTTATGGCCAGGCTAAAGGTTTTTTTCATGGACAAAAATAGTCCATTAGTTGTGACTGAAACAACTGTAGCTCATATGTTTGATCCTCGTGCGTCAAGCTTCATTGGATAAAATCAACCGTGTGTCTGTGTTTTGCGCTGGCAAAGTAATATGTGCATACGCTGGTGCATAACGCAAGAATACTTCAGGTCAAATCATAAAACTTGCGGCGACGAAATATGAATGCCGGCAGTAGATATGTTTCACTCCATGCCTGGTATATCGTGCGACACCCCTGCATCGACTGGATTTGCCACATTTTCAGAAACAACACAATATTGCTACTTCACCAGTTTATATGCTTTTACTTAGCAAACGAGACCATAGCAATGAGAGTGACTTAATGTGTATGTATGGCTTTTAGAGATATATATAGCCACAAACAATTCCGAAAACACCGATTCGGTACCTTTCATGTTGTTATAAACAAATGGGAGAGAGCGCGTTTGGTGCTACGAAAATTATAGCCGTCCAGTCAGGATAAAGAATGGTAATATACTGGTCCTCCACACTAGATAACATACTTTGACTGCATCTCCCAGTCGGTCAGAAGAGTCAAAATGTACTCATTGTACACTGTCAATTTGACATGACAATAACACTATTAGAAACTGACTGATGAAACTTAGCGGAAGATAGTAGTATGGTAATATAAGCATTTACATAAAAATTGCACTCTTTGCCGAATCAATTTGCTATGGCCAGACATAACAGCTGGCAATAAAATGACGCATCATATTGTCAACTCCTATTTGCTTTTTACTGGTGTCAGTTAGATGCACTGTCGTAAAGGCTCCCAATTACCTTGCCAAATTTAAGTCCCCTTTGCGATTTTAAATCACCTTTATTTCTAAATCGAAGTACTAGGGCGCCTTTTTGAATAGCAAACAATTGATTCTTTTCATATGAGTGAGAATTATGAAATGGTGCACTGCTGAGATACCTCATTTAATTACCATATAACGATGTCGTTGTACCATGCGGCAACTGTTAAAGCACTGTGTATACTACGCGACTATCCTCTATTATGGCAGAGTTACACTGTTAATCGTCCGCTTACAGGATGTGAATATATCAGTCACTTGGTTATCCAGGGGTGGGGTGGTAAATACCGACTTATGCAAGGCTCATTGTTACCATTTTGCATACATGATCCTAATACAGGTCTTCAGGGGAAATAATATAAAATGAGGCAGGGTTCCACACCTCCCTGTAGTTGTATCAGCTCTGATTGACAATTATCTGGTTCGCCACATGCTCCGATATTTCGAACAGAAACATTAATCAGTAGACCTAGCACATGTTAGCGAAAACCGTTTACTTCATCAATTACTGGGGAGAAAGTAACTGTCCCCACTTACTTGCATGGTCGTCTTCTGGCGCGGTGATTGACATACCTTGCACATGTTAGCGCACACCGTTTACTTCATCAATTTCTGGGGAGAAAGTTATTGTCCCCACCTACTTGCATGGTCGTCCTCTGGCGCGGTAATTTACAGAACAGATAGTTTGCGATTTCATGCACAAGTATCAATACACAATCATTAAATACAGTCATTAAAACATCACATCATATACCGATCCCTGATAAATTCATTATTTGGCTGCGCAACCAGAATAGTTATTCTAATGGGATTGATTTATATAGCAGTCTACACCCACAACGTTTAATGTCGGGATGCACGTTTTGACGGTTCGAGCCAGCATTACCCTGGGCAGTACCATGTATTGGTGTGCAAAAAGAATGCATGCAACTGCTCCATATATTAAGCAGCGCCTGTAGGAACTATGCTAGTGGCCAACGCAGAGCAGGGAAGCGAATTTATACCATTGCGTCAAAATGCTATGATGTGAACCGCCTCTTTTGTGTTAATACGAGCTTTATACTACGCGTACACAATGTACATATCCTCGATTTGGGCACTTCATTCGGGGTAACAACTTAAGTAATTTACTTACAGAGCATATTATGCTATTAGATTCCCAAATGAGATATTATTGCTATGTCAAGCAAAAGGCATACATCAGCAGGGTTCAGTTTTCGAATCTTCGCAAGTATACCCAAGAAAAAAACTATCGTCGGCAACACAGTGGTGTTACCTGCGCCAATTACATATCACTTATATACTATGGCGTAATGGAAACTAAGTAATGAGTCCGCTGCGCCAGAGGCAGTGCCTGACCAGCAAGGATTCTCGAACGAAAATATAGGCTGCAACTGACCAGTGCTGAGGTTTAGCGGCAGCCCTTGGCCAGTACAGCGACCGCTACGTTAAAATAAAGCGCTCGTTCCACTGGCTATTCGAACGTAAGATGTTGGGTATGTTCCGATATTAATATGATCCGAAACTACTGCTTTGTATACAACTAGTTGCATTCATGACGACGTGTCTGCGCTTCCGACCACCCCCTCCTATCATCTCTGTCGCTTTGAGCACGTGATCATATCACAACGTAAGCATAACTGTGTGCATTACAAATTAACTAATCCACATAACAACAGCATTTATTGTATACTACATAACCGCTTGTCAATGCTCACATGGTAGTACACAGCCATCGAGCATCCATGTGTATATCGTTACACGATAGCCACCCACATATTAAGTATAGAGGCTAATTAAACTTTTCATCTTCACTTCATGTGACCAACGAATGACTAGAGCGCATCTGACAGATCGTAAAATTAAAGTATTCAATTCATAAATTGCGCTACCATCAGTATAAGGCTTAAATCAGCTCATCTTTACAATATGCACTTAATCACCACCAACTAGATAGCGAGCCGCTTTCACATATCTAAAACGAAGATATTTTTAACTTCCAAATGACCTTGTGCATGAAATGTTATTCTTTTTCCAACAAAATATTCCTGTACAAATCCCTTTTATTCGCATCTGGTAACCTATTAACAATTCCAATGCATATCAACCAGTGTATTACTGCTCGAGTTAAGGATTGGGGATCGAATTTATGGTACTGCGATCCCCTTTTATCGCACAACACTTCCGTTTTTCGATCGAGCAAATAAGATCCAATTCTGAATCGTAATACCTTGATTTAATAAATTGCGTTTACATGAATGTAAATTTTTTACTCAACATTTAAAAGCTGATAATTTAATTTCACACAAGTCTTCGCACAACCAGTTAAACAACAATCGTTGCTTGGTTTGAACTGTAGCTGGTTGGTACTAAAGACGTATTTCCGTAACGAAGATCACGTTCAATACTAGATTATATGCGGCAATCGCCAATAGCTAGTGTCTATTCACTTCTTTCGTTCCTAAGGCAGAACAGTAGTTAAGCATTGAATCCCAAATTTACCTGAGTTTAAGGCTAAAATACCGTAGCAACCAACATAAACAATAATTAGGTATTGGGATTATTTATCCATAAACCATATAATCAAAGCATATTAATCAATTATGTCACTCCTGTACATTCACACCTTCTACACCTCTTCCACGGAAGGATAAGCACGAGGAGCTATCGCTAGTTGTTTTACCTGCTAGATTATCTGCAAATATGTGAGCAGACTGAACACATACTGTCGCACTGACTGTGTGTCAGCGCCGACGACGCGTCAGTACTATTTGATTCTATGGTACCTGACACTATTTCTCCTCTGTGGAATACTTGCAGCTGTGTACTCAGGATCTGTATACACTGCCGTAAACAGTTACCGGACTTTTAACTATCAAATTAGCAGCTTACAGGAATGCACCATAACTCTGCTACTCAGTGACATTTCAATACTGGAGACTCAGTGCGATAGCACGAGCTTTGGACGCAAAAGCTTTAAATGTTACATTGTTCTCTTTAAATGTAAAATATCAAGTGCAATCGAATAACAGTCTAGTCTACATATGAATACGCAATACATTACACCATAAACACCTGACGCACTGCTCTTCAATACGAGCTGTCATTCCGAAGGTCTAGTGTATGGATGATCGGAACGCGTGAACATTGCCTCTAAAGTACTTATATCCCATTTATACAGATGCGATGGTCATATCAAAATACAAACCACTCGTCAGACAATGAGTATTAACATCAACCATATGAAGGAAATCAAGTTATACATGCTGTGTGAAATTACAAATCCTACGCAGCGCTGCCGTACATTCGTCCACGGAGCATGTTTGTCCTGGTAACCAATCGTGTCTAATACAGTTTTGTCATGCTATTGCAATGGTTACTAGCAGCATAGACAATATGTACCCACGATATAAGCAACGAACTATCAATTGCAAATATGCAAGTCTGATATTTGATATGCAAGACGAACATAATATATTGGATGCGTTTGAGCATCAACGACATAGCATGGTCACTGGTGCTGTCAAACTCTGACGTTAACGTTGGTAGTTTGTGCATGATGATATTGGTCTTGGCGACTTTGCCTGAAAGTTGCAGAAGTTTTTTCAATGGACATTGATACCATAGCCTTTTATATGTTTCGAAACAAGTAAGCGTAATTATTTCGCAACATGTGTTTGTGAAAATCGTTTCAATGAGCAGTGCAGTTGCAGCCCAAGAATTCATGAGCTAGACCAAAATGTATCAACGAATATTCAGTGCAGCAGCTCATACGCGCGGTCAGCCGTTTTTTCGACATTGCCTTAAAATTTCCTTTGATATCAGTGAGCTGTTGATCTGCTCCTAGTGACAGAGTATAGCCTTTGCGCTGATCTTCCTACCCGACATGTCATTTGCACTTTGTCATCTCAATTGGTCTTGTTAATGATACCACGAATTTGTGGTAAAATAGTGGTCAGCAATATATAAGTCAGAATAGATGGTTTGCTTAATACTATTGTACACGTTGTTGGATTCACAAATAATTGTTTGACGCATGGACGTTGTTGCAACCAGATCCAAATGTAGTATCTGAATTATTAATTTGTCTGGCACAAAGCCACAGAGCAGTTTATGTTATGGTTTGTTCAATGTTATATGATTATGTTCATAATAGAAGGGGCAATCGTCTCCTTTAAAAAATCAGATAAGCTTTATTGTTGGTCATTTTGTTTGTCATATGTATCCGATACAAACAATCAGGTGCTCATGATAAAGGCGTTATGTACTCATTCACGCCACGAGTAACCAGTTAGATTATTTTAGCATGAATTAGACCCACAATCTATGGGTTACAAGACGACGCAGCTTGCAACTGCACCTCCTGATCCGGCTGTAGCTTAATGCAATAGCAGTTAAACGTCAGGTGTCAGGTCTGCTTAAAACGTTCATAAATTTTCATATCCTCCTCTAATCAACTACCCTATTCTACTAGCTTGCTTGTCATCGTTTTACTTATACGTAAATAGCTAGTTCTTAAAGAAGCAATATACTAGTTAGATACGTAGTAAGGATGGTATCAATATAACATTAGCACTCTTGGGCATCCTGAAATCGTCCGACAGAACCGTAGGCGTGAGCATTTATGCTCTTCTTGCATGTAATAAGACACGCAGGTTGCGCTCAATAATTTGTGCCATCCGGCATAATTTTATTAGTTCTGTATCATTAAATTATGGGTTCACTGAATGGGATAATTTCTGGAGGCGGAACGTTGTAAAACGCAATGAGGTAATTACCGACATAATATTTGGTTGGTAAGAGAATGAATGTTTGTGAAAGTTCAATAGGTAAAAAATAATCATACGATTCAAATCGATATTACGTAATTTTGGGGATAATCCTGGTATTCGCAAGTATAGCCATGCAACGACGCATATATTGATTGGGCTATCCGTAGAAAAACATTATTATGAAGCCGGTTTATATATCAAATTTAATTTAAATACATGCCGCAGATAAGCTTCTGATGATTAAAATCGCTTATATGTATAGTGGTCAATATAACCATTTTGCCTGCCCCTCAGTGATTCGACAATGTTGTCTCGTACGGAAAATGTTTATTAATTGTCTTAAGAACTGTCACAGAACAAATAACCTAATAACTAGACGTAAACACATTATTAAAAGAAAAAAATGTATTACAATAATAGAACATACCGCTTTGCCACAACTTCACTAGTTTGAGCAGACATTACCTTTAACCTTTTCTGCCTTGTCATTCTATTTTCCACATACCGGCAAAGACAGCGATAGTCGCCTTTTATAGCACGCCAACCGCGAAAGCTACAACTATACCAGTTGGCCAGGTTATTAATGTTTGGCAGCATACTTGCTGCATTCAACAGATCGAGCTTATTTCAGTGGCAAATATCTTAGTATGACGGAAAAGACACGGATCCGTTATGTCGCTGACATGGTCAGCAACAGCGGACACATGTATATAATTATTATATAGACCAGGATATAAAGGGACCTTACCAATTGAGTAATGCTCATCGAGGTTCGGCATTGACAGACGCATTTGTCAGAAGGGATAGGTTGTGCGATCACATATGCGTAATGGTTCTTATAAATGAAGTTATCTGATGTGTTTGATGTAAATAATCAATAGTTTATGAAGATTAATTCGAACACTCAACTGAAATAGAAAACAAACACATATTTGCCTGTATTAATAGGCATCGAAACCATACAACATCTGGTAAGTGTTACATCGCTCACTAGCATGCGCCGACTCAGTTATGCAGATGCATACAATTATTAAGCCTGTTGCTCATTTTCCTTGGCCTTTTGCTTATATTCCAGCAACTGTAACACATCAACTTGTGTAACCCATAGAAAGATACAATATTTTCTCGTGAACAATCCATAGAATCAGCAATACTATTATTTAACATCAATCACAAATATTAGATAACGGGTTATGTCCCCTGTAGTACGCATGGATATTATGAATCATAAGTAGAAACCTTCTGTTTTCTTGAAGCACATTCAACATAAACTGTACTGTATGTTTTAACTATTTATATCTGCTTTCACAACTGACTTTTTGTTCTTCTTTTAGAATGTTGTGTTTTTCAATAAGTATGCGTCATGCCAACGATATTAGGGTAAATACATGCATCATAACGATATATGCTTGATATATACACATTTGATCGCCAAACACATCGCAGACCAATAATGACAACACAAATGACTATATATGTTGTGTATTCAAACCGATTATACTCTGCCACTACAAGCATATCACCCACTCACTTACATCAAAGAAAAACAAAAAAGACAAATTCGAAAAAACGGCTGAACGTACGCATAAGCCACTTTTCTGAATATTTAGCTGATACATTTTGTCTAGTTCATGAATTCGTTGCAATTGCACTGCTCTTTGACAAATGTTTCACAAATACACATGTTGCGAACTAATTACGTTTTTGTTTCGAAACATATAAACTTAGGAGGCAATGTCCAAAAAACTTTACAACTTTCATCCAAACACTACACCTTCGTCATAACAGCTCGCATTATATGAGCAGAGCTTCAATTGTTTTTTACTATATAATGGTACATATTCATATGTAGGCTAACCATTGCTATAGCAATTGCACGTGATATGTTAGTTGGAAACCAGAAAATTTTAGCATTTACGAATATACTGCAGCGCTGCGTAGGATTTGTAACTTCACATGTGTATAACTTGATTTCCTTCATATGGTTGATGTTAATACTCATTGTCTGACGAGTGTTCACGCGTTCCGATCATCCGTACAGTAGACCGTCGTAATGACAGCCCGTATTGAAGAGCAGTGCATCAGGTTTTTATGGTGTAATGTATTGCGTATTCATATGTAGACTAGTTTATTCAATCGCACTTGATACTGACTTAGAGAGAACAATTTAACACTTAAAGCGATGCGTCCAAAGCTCGTGCTCGTACTGAGTCTCCAGTATTGCAATGTTACTAACAGCGGAGAAATAGTGTCAGGTACCATAAAATCAATAAGTACTGTCTGGTCGTCGGCGCTGTCACACGGTCAGTGCGACAGTATGTATTCCGTCTGCTCATATATTTGCCGATAACCCGACAGGTAAAACAACTAGCGATACCTCCTCGTGCTCATCCTTCCGATAAAGTCGTGTGCAACAATTAGAAGGGGCGAATGTACGGGTGTTACGTAGTTGATAAATATGCTTTAAGACAATGCAAATAACGTTATTCGTAACATCTGCATAGCTTTCCTCTCGCAGCGAAATCATGCCCTGTGATTCAACAACTGATATCTACGCGATGGCACAGACATCATGCATTTTTAATTGCATTACGCCCATCCATAAGTGAACATGGGCTAACAGTTTTCAAGCCCCATAATTTGTTAAGTATGTGGAGAAACTTTCCAGACGCATAGCTACCTCCATGACAGAAGACACGACAATTGCTGCCGTGAATGTACTTTGTTTATCATTATGACGCAGTGAATAACACGATGTTAACATAATTAGCTATGTTTTATAAACTATGCGGATCAACTTGTTTATATTAAACAATTCTTCAGCAACACTGTAGCAAATTGAGACCGCTAAGCGATTACATTGGAGGAATCAGTAGGTTGACATGCATAGATTAGTAATTTATATAATATAAAATATATGTAATGCCCTTGCAACCCACATAATTGTTCATAAGCCTTCACGAAATCGCTACATTTTATAAAGTTAATTGTATATTTCAGCTACTTTATATTGATGCATGATGACATTTTACAGAAGTACATTTGTCTTGTTCTACCTATCTAATAAATTCCTCTCCATTTTGCCGTTTGAGAGAAGACGACAGGATGACACCTGACAGGAACCACCCTTTGTTTGTTACAGTTGCTGATGCCAGTTGCAATAGTAGCTACCATTTAGTCAGTTTCTGAGATTTACTGCTAAACGATATTTGTAATTGGTACATGAACTAGACATATATATTGACTTTACCTGAGTTTTTACTATGCAATCTATATTTATTGCCAGCATTATATGATGTCAATAAACGGAATACGATCAATCAGCAGATGCTTCGGTGATCTTTTCCCGCATTACCAAATCGTCCTAACCCTTAAGTGAGGATTGGTTAAAGGTTGCATTTTCGATATGGCGTTATAAAGAACAAATGTATAAAACAATGCTGAAAGATTTTTCAGAAATCTAAAAAATACAGCTTTTTTACTGTTACACTCAATTCTTTTTTGCGATTGAGGTAAGCAAGACTTATTTAGTTTTATGGTCTACGGTCATTTACAAATGCTATGATGGTTGTTACTGTATGGTAGTTTCTCTGCAATTGGTCGGAAAACTATCACACAGCTGAGGTGAGGCAGAAAAAGTGTTATTGATGCTTTCGCTCGTTGCAGGTTATTCAAAATTAAGTGAAGTATTGCAATAATATGTTTGTTGCTGTGCCCGAGAGAATTCGTCCGAGTTTCTATAAACATTACCGCTCTTTTCTCAAATAACACATCGAAAAACAATTACTGCGTGGTTAACATCAGTAAAAAAACGACAATCGAGTTACCGTTGGATGGTTATTGGTCAGGCAGATAATTCAGATAGAAGACGGTAACAAGCGGCCTGCTCAACGGTACGTCGGAATCACTTCACGATCCACAACGTGTAAGGACGGTATAAACAAATTAACATTGGGAAAAATCTGTTCACGAAAGTAGATGAGCATTTGATAGGTTTTAGCTGTTTTGGGCGATATAGGTTCTGAAGGCTACAAAAGACAAGGCCCATCTCTGTTGGCGATGAAACTTAAGTCCATAAAGTGACCAAACAGAGCTGCATCTATTGACGACAAAAACATTGACTACAGCGCGTTTTGAGCCCTCGCCACGGGAAGTGGAACAGGACAATACATGGCGAAGTGAATAAAAGACGTAAGAACAATATCAGCCTAATTCAAGGGATTTTCTTTGTTCTTACACGGATAATGTCACAAGCTTTGCAACATGCATGATTCATTTGTCTGTACGCGCTTGATTCAACTCTATTAGATAAGGAATCAAAAATTATGTTCTTCCTTACATTGGTTCGCGCTTGACCAATGAAATAACCATTGCGAGGTATGCGTTTACAATTGTTCCCCTAAATGTTTAATTCCAACATGGGTAATGTTCCAACTTAGTGTCCAGTCGGTTCAGTGCTGTCTGTATCGGACATGATCAATGGTGTGGTAACCTGGTATCATACCAGAAATAATCCAAAGTGCGTAACCAAATACCGCATAGCAGCAACATTAATTCTGCTTTGTAGTTTCGATAAATGACCGAGAACCATACAGCTAAATAAGTCATTCCTTGCTTGATCGTACAGAAGAAAAAGTGTAAAAGCAGTATGATACGGTAGTTTTCTGCTGAGATCTTACAAAATTGCTCATTTCAGTTGTACTTTCAAACTCCACACCAGCATCGCAATCTTACATCAATCCACGTTAAAAGGTTAGGACAAATAAGTACTGTCGGTAAATGAGAAGTATCTGCTCTAATGATCGTATTTCGCTTATTGATGCCATTAAATTGCAATTTGCTGGCATAAAGTATAAATTACATAGTAAAACTTCTGGCAGAGTTTGCAAATGTTCATTTACCAACAACTAAACATGCCGTTTTGCATTAAAATTCAGGATTTGACACAATGACAGCTAAAACTGTGCCTGTTGGGGCATAGCATAGTTGTAATATGTTGCACAAAGTCAGCAACGTAAAGCCTTTACTATGCATCTTTCGGCAATGATATAACATCTGAAAAGCATTGTGGCATTTTAGAAATCAAAATATCTTTTTCTGTGCTTATTGTCTGTTTATCGTCACGTCAAATAGCTGGTGATATAGATGGTTTGTAGATTTAATTTGCATCGATATGGTGTCGTAATGTTTGACTTTGGGAAAAAGTTATAATGGGACGCATAACTTTGTTGAAAACATTATTTGTTGACAATTATTATCTGCCATTTTGGGGGGGGAGTAAGCAGCACGACAAAGTAATATGTGTGTTGCTATCATGTAATTACGCAACAAAGACCTTGTCAATCAATGCGCATAATAAAGCCAAGTCAGGTTCTGTCTGGTTTGTCGTAACAACAACAGTGACGCTCGGGGTGGCCGCTGACCATGACGACGAGGATATTTAAGATGATGTTAATGATCATATTTAATAATTATAATGATGAAAATGATGATGATGATGTTGCTGATATTGATGATGATTTGTATAATTATGATGACGATAATCTCAACTGGAAGTAACAGGAGAATGATGTTATTTAACAGTTGAATCATTGCTATCATGTTTATGATACATGTACAGTTTGAACCGGTTGTTTAACGCATTGGCACTAAGTAAATGCAAGTCTTGGTCGATGGATAGAATGGAGTAGCAGAATGATTTATCTTCCAAATGACGATGCCTACATTGCCACTTTGTTTATCCACTCTAGCTGCTTTGCACATTACAAAACAATGCTCACATATATTTCATAGCATGCTTAATAATTTTTTTGGTGTCGAATGAATATGTGATAACAAACAGAAAAATGTCGTTACATTACTGGCTTGTTATTTTTGAGTAAAGCCCGTATATCCGTTGTCAGACGAAATAGCGAATTTGAATTATGGTCGATAGGTCGGATCCAATATTAAGCTAAAAATATGTCTCGCGCATGCGTCACGTGTATGCATTGATGTGCAATTAATAAATACCACAGTATGTTTAACATGAAAAGGCAATAAGAGCAATATCGGTAATGCACTTAAGGAACGACGGTTCTCTACACAAGTAAAATTTGTGAATGACGCGGGTAAATCCAATCATGAAAAGCATAACATGTATGATTGCAGTGAGAATTTAGTTTCATGCGACCAATATAACGCTGACTTATGCACCACAAACCATTCTGAGTCTACCATGCAGAGATGCGGACATTTGGAAGTAGGCATTATGCTTATGACCATCCAGTAGTTGCTGTGAAGAAGACAAATAACAGCAATCGGTTCTGTATTGATTTCTACAAACTGAATATGACTGTGTTTGGTCCAGAACCCATGCCTAATCCCCCCGATATGTTTGCATCTATGTGTGAAAGTAGATTTGTCACAATTGTAGGCCTAACTTAGGGGTTACAGGCAGCTACCTTTATCGGTAGAGAATAAAGCTAAGACAGTTTTCAACCCTCAAGATGGTCGGTATCAGCTATGTTTGATGCCGCTCGGACTGATGACCGCCGGAGCACAGTCAACAAAGCTGGTGAGGATATTGGTCTGTGGCATTCCAATATTTTGATACATACAAGAGATTGAACGTGCCACATACATGTCCTTCGTCAGGTTATTAACATGTTCCGTTTGGAAAACCTATGAGCGCGACCTTTTAAGTGTATAATGGGTTGTAGGAGACTACATTTGTTGGAGTACGAAGTCGGAAACGGATAGCTGAAGGCGAAAAACAATTGAGGCACTGCGTCCTTCATCGAAGAAGGAGATTCGTTCTCTTATAACGCATTCTATGCAGACTTGATCCATTTGTTAGCTATTCCCTTAACAAAACTCAACCGTAATGGGGCCTCAGAGAAGGTCTGCTGGGGTGATGACAAGGAAAATGTATTCGGTAGATTTAAAGAATGTCTAACCAACCCATCTATTGCAATTACCACATTTTGCCAGATCGTTCATCCTCAAAGTTAATGCCTTGGGGAGTATATGCTAATCCATCATGTCTGTGTTCAGCGAGGGAATACGCACAACCATTCAGGTTTAGCTATGGCTTCAACACACTAAAATCACTGGTGTAAGAAGCACTAGACGAAAATGTTTACCTGTTCATGTTTCGAATCACCAGGAGGTAATAGGTTGTGCAAAACACATTTCTATTATACAGTTTACAATGATTTGACATATACACCACGCCAACCATATGCCATTCAATTTATCATGACCATACAACAGTGTCGCGGTGTAGGTCAGGCTTTGCTGTAGGCATACACTGGGCTATCAACCGTCACACTGACAGCTAGCAGTAATGCACCATTACCTAGCGACTTATATTCGCCCGCGGAGAGGGTTCGTCCTGGCCTCGAACGACATTGAATATTCGCTGTTTATTGATTGGTCTCGTCGCAAACCGCGAGGTAACTGCGATTCGTGTCTGATATAGTTTTGTCTGAATGTTGAAATGGTAAATAACAGCGCAGAGCAAAGGGTAAATAATTGAATACTTCAGCATAACTGAGTCAGTGCAGTGAGTTGGCTCTTACCAGATGAAATAGTGTTTCGATGACTTTAAATCCAAACATAGTTCTATTTGCTGATGTTTTAGTTGAGTGCTCGAAATTATTCTCATCAATCATTGATTATATACGTTAAACACATAAGATAATTCAATTTTTAAGAACCACTGCACATATGTGATCGCACGCATTGACAACTATTTGACAGGAAAATGGAGCGATATGGCTTGTGGCATTGTGAATTGCTGTCACCTTTTTAGTTAACATCTAGCTATCCGCGTTTTGACGACGGCTACATGTATGAAACATATCGAACAGATGACAGCTTAACATAAGACCTGGTTAGAATCAATGGAAGTAAATAGTAGTTTAGCATCTCAGTTGTTTTACAGATCATCTTCTGGCATGCATTTATGTCAATAGGGACGAATTTGCCGTTTCCCGAAGGCGGTAAGGAGAACAATAGGTCATTTCTATGTATACGTTAGCGTTTACTTAGCGTTATGAAATCACCAACACAAGTTGCTACCAATGGTGAAAGTAGTCTGGTTATCAGAGGCCTCTTAATTGCTCAAAACGGAGCAGCGAACAAGTCCGCCGAAGACTTTTACGTAATGCATATTGCGCTAATGTATTAGAGTAGAGATATACATGGCTCCGCAACATTATTGCTAGCCAGTGTGACAGGTATAACGGGATATCAATGCTGTGAGTAAATCAAATCTATGGGGTTGAACATCGCAATCAATTTGATTAAGGTGGATCCATCGAGATTCCCTGGTTTAACAAATCACAATGATTAGCAACGGAATGATCTCACATGCTATTCTACACTGGACACATATCTCCAATAGAAATAATTATCGTTCTAATGATGATCGACGCAGTTCAATAAACATTTAATTTCATTACATAGGAATGCTTAAGCGTTTTAGAATGCTTCATTCGTTCGGGTAAATTAGGATATATTCCAAGCTTTCCTTGAATGGATTCGGCTGTACCCGGATTTGAAATTATCTGGGAGACGCGACAGTTGCTGTAAAGTAGACATAGCAAATCAGCCTTAAGGTTTTGCAACAATAATCACCTCGATCTAGTGACACGCATTATACAGCTTGCCTTTGTGATTGGTTATATTGTTGAACAGCTAACGCGTATAACAGCAGAAGGCACTTGGCTCTACCCACCACATAATGGGTAGGTAGTATACCAGGCATTAAATGGTGTAACTGCAATGTTAAAAAACAATTGTGGAATGAAAGTCGCAAATCATTAATACTTGAATTCATTGCAATTTCCGTACATAAAACATAATACATTAAACCGAGCTGAAAAGATATATTCTGCACTACATACACATTTCCGCCACAAAAAAGTGCCATTACTTAATTGCATGAGATAGAAAATACTAATTAAATGGAGAATATTACAGTAGATATGTTTGAATAAGATAAATTTCATGCTCTTCTTTACCTGATTCCACTCTACCCTGGTTCGGCATTAATTGTTGTGCATGTTCAGCAACCACAAAAAATATGAAAATATAACAGACCTACAACTTAAGTTTAATGCCATGCATGACTAATTGCCCCACACTCAATATACTCCATGCGGGCGAAAAACAACGCATTACTATGTATATATTGGCCACCTGAGAGATAATGCCAGTGTGTAATTAAATTTCATCCTTTGCGTCATTAAATCATTCTTGTATTCCGTTTCCATTTAAGGGCATTCAAAATGTATAATTGCTAGCAACGTTCAGTTATCTACTTACGCGTTTTGAGCCTACAGCACAACATCAAACAGCATGCAATTAGCGATGGCAAAGGAGTAGCTATCATTGATACCCATGCTATGATTAAAAGAAAATCTAAAACATACGTTGTATTTGTAATAACAAGACCCCTTGACAACTGATGATCAGTTCTTATTATGCAACGACAGCCATAGTATGCTTGCCATATGATATGGGTTTTTTAGCGATAATATATCATTTTATGTTGCGTATAACTGATATTATAGACATTAGTTGGACGTTTACAGGGAATGTTGGCTGATCATCAACCAGCCGCTGGCATACATATTGCATTATAAGTTGCATTACGTACGTCAACACAGTAGACCAATTTAAACGTCGATACCAAAATATGGCTGGACATGAAGAATATCACTGTAAAAATTGCGATAGCTAAAGCACATTACATTAACAACCGCTGCAACGCTGTGACATAACACAAGATAAATAAAGCATTTCGACTAAACCTTCCATTACGTGACTGACATCAAAGACGAATAGAAACGAACACTGCACAATAGATTGTCATTAGTATTCTAACAATATTTCCACACGTGTAATCAAGATATCTTCACCAGACATTGACATTTCTAGGTAGTACTTCACCTCACAAGGCGAGGGCATGATCAGGCAGGGCATGTAGTTCAAAGTGACTCGCTAGATTACCGTTGATTCTATCAGCGAAATTCTGAACGCAATTACTCGGAGAACCCATGACGTCGATAGTGAGGAATTGCAATTATGCACGGCCTCTATTTTCGCGCAATTGCTTCGGTGTGGAAATCCAAGTGCGATAACACTCAGTCAAAATTTGTAAAAATGTTCGTTTTCTGACATAACGAATACTTTACACGCAAAGCATGTTAAATGTCAAGCATTTCTCCATCTTAGTGCTTAGCCTTTGCATGATTGCCTTAAACGTAAAGCACTTGGGATTGAAATAAGATTGATAAATTTTTCGACGATTTTGAGCAATTTCAAGGTACATAGAAACAGTCACTCCATAATATTCTGAATTCGACAGTAATCTTTTTTCGGCTCAAATCAGCTGGCGCTATTGTTCATAATTGTACTAGTTCTAGTGGTTTACTCGCTGAAAACAGAATCACTCACAGCAAATTAAGATGTTGGCCTTTGTGGGCTTCATGGGCTGTTGTTGGTAACTTACATAGTCCATGGCGAAGCATTAGCTAAATAGGACAGCGGACATAACATAAACTTATATCATATATGAATTGCAATAAAGAATGACGACCAATTAAGTTAAGTATCACAGTACGCGAATGATACCTGCGTTCAGAAAAGTCAATATTTTTTAACAGTTTGACCTTCCGTGCAAAGCACAAAGGACTAAGTCATCAGTTTAGCTTTATAAGACCTCGTTCTGGAACATACATGTCCTCACCCCTTGTAAAAAGTAAGTAAGTGCCGCAGCTACGTAATGTTTGAAATATAAGATAATTACACATGGCCAATGCAAGGAGTCACATCACATGAACAATAAATCACTACAACATTTTTTATAATTGAAACGAGCACATCAGGTTTTGATACTGCAGTTTCATTTAAGCTAAACCGTATGATGGATCTAGAACTCTGATCGCTTAGAATATAAACCGTTGCTGTAGCTATTGTTCTGTATTTACCAGAACACCTATGAATATGATTACATGCTTCTCATAGTTGGACCCAACATGTGTATTAGCCACGCAATAGAGTTCCACGGTGACACACAAAAGCCGAGTAAGCGGTGAATGTCTTATCGCTCATTATCGTGGCAACAACAGCCTTCAAGATTACTAATGTATGGCAACAACAGCAAAACTTAGGTGTGCATGTTTATAACTTGATTCCAAGCGGCAGTAATAGCCTGATAAAAGCCGTATGTAGCACATCAACCACGTCATGGCAAAGATGTTTCTTTCGAAAGTGTACTGCTTAATTACCTTACGTTCTCTCTAACAGAAAATATAGAAGGCGATTTAATTGATTTCCCATATCTGAATGGGCTGCTTAGTACTCCCAGCAGCCAAGTTGCTCAAATGAATAAAACACCAACCTCAATTTATATATATTTGCATGGTTTCAGAACAGTGAATTGTTTTTCTATCCTGTTATTAATGTCCCGCTCTAAATTTTTCGTTGGACAAATTCATCACTATTAGTGTGCCCTAATTCAAATGTACACTATATGAGCACACCCTACGCTTCCTTATATTTGCACTGTAGAGTCTAAGGTCCACCAATAAGTAATAACACCATGCGATAACACGAATCATGTTTCGCTGCTGTCTCTATCCACGGGTGACATTCCCGTTCGTTATCACCATACCTTTCTTCTACCTCAGCATGCACTGCTGGAGATCCCGGCATATAAATATATTGTGAACTATTGCCTGGCAAGAATAGCTAAACACGAAATCTTCATTTGCTTCTCTTAAAATAAAAAGGGCCTCTTTCTTGTGGCAGCCAAGTTGTAGCAATTGGACATTGAAGTAGAAACATAGTTACTCCAAACGCACCCCATGGCATTGTTTGTTACCACGAGCAAACACCGCAATGCTTTGTCTGTAGAAATAACGCCCCTCTTTCCTATTCTTCAGTTGCTTGAATATTTCAAAGCTGTGACACCAATCTTACTAAGCTATACAGCGAATAATTACGGAAACTATTGCAACAACTGCAATATACAAACAGCAATTTCTAGCCGACATGCACTTAGTGATATTTGGACCAGCTTTGAGATGGATTATTATTAGAGCACGCATCTCATTGAATACTGCGATATCTAAATGCAACTTGGATTCCTGTGCGATAATGATCCTTGCTCTAGGTGTGTTGACATGGTGGCATATTAAGTGATCAATATGATATCGATCGCTGTGCCAGACGTCAATATGATATATAGGCAATATAGAGTCGGACCGCAAGTAATAACCATCGCTTTCCTTGAATGGATTCGGCTGTACCCGGATTTGAAATTATCTGGGAGACGCGACAGTTGCTGTAAAGTAGACATAGCAAATCAGCCTTAAGGTTTTGCAACAATAATCACCTCGATCTAGTGACACGCATTATACAGCTTGCCTTTGTGATTGGTTATATTGTTGAACAGCTAACGCGTATAACAGCAGAAGGCACTTGGCTCTACCCACCACATAATGGGTAGGTAGTATACCAGGCATTAAATGGTGTAACTGCAATGTTAAAAAAACAATTGTGGAATGAAAGTCGCAAATCATTAATACTTGAATTCATTGCAATTTCCGTACATAAAACATAATACATTAAACCGAGCTGAAAAGATATATTCTGCACTACATACACATTTCCGCCACAAAAAAGTGCCATTACTTAATTGCATGAGATAGAAAATACTAATTAAATGGAGAATATTACAGTAGATATGTTTGAATAAGATAAATTTCATGCTCTTCTTTACCTGATTCCACTCTACCCTGGTTCGGCATTAATTGTTGTGCATGTTCAGCAACCACAAAAAATATGAAAATATAACAGACCTACAACTTAAGTTTAATGCCATGCATGACTAATTGCCCCACACTCAATATACTCCATGCGGGCGAAAAACAACGCATTACTATGTATATATTGGCCACCTGAGAGATAATGCCAGTGTGTAATTAAATTTCATCCTTTGCGTCATTAAATCATTCTTGTATTCCGTTTCCATTTAAGGGCATTCAAAATGTATAATTGCTAGCAACGTTCAGTTATCTACTTACGCGTTTTGAGCCTACAGCACAACATCAAACAGCATGCAATTAGCGATGGCAAAGGAGTAGCTATCATTGATACCCATGCTATGATTAAAAGAAAATCTAAAACATACGTTGTATTTGTAATAACAAGACCCCTTGACAACTGATGATCAGTTCTTATTATGCAACGACAGCCATAGTATGCTTGCCATATGATATGGGTTTTTTAGCGATAATATATCATTTTATGTTGCGTATAACTGATATTATAGACATTAGTTGGACGTTTACAGGGAATGTTGGCTGATCATCAACCAGCCGCTGGCATACATATTGCATTATAAGTTGCATTACGTACGTCAACACAGTAGACCAATTTAAACGTCGATACCAAAATATGGCTGGACATGAAGAATATCACTGTAAAAATTGCGATAGCTAAAGCACATTACATTAACAACCGCTGCAACGCTGTGACATAACACAAGATAAATAAAGCATTTCGACTAAACCTTCCATTACGTGACTGACATCAAAGACGAATAGAAACGAACACTGCACAATAGATTGTCATTAGTATTCTAACAATATTTCCACACGTGTAATCAAGATATCTTCACCAGACATTGACATTTCTAGGTAGTACTTCACCTCACAAGGCGAGGGCATGATCAGGCAGGGCATGTAGTTCAAAGTGACTCGCTAGATTACCGTTGATTCTATCAGCGAAATTCTGAACGCAATTACTCGGAGAACCCATGACGTCGATAGTGAGGAATTGCAATTATGCACGGCCTCTATTTTCGCGCAATTGCTTCGGTGTGGAAATCCAAGTGCGATAACACTCAGTCAAAATTTGTAAAAATGTTCGTTTTCTGACATAACGAATACTTTACACGCAAAGCATGTTAAATGTCAAGCATTTCTCCATCTTAGTGCTTAGCCTTTGCATGATTGCCTTAAACGTAAAGCACTTGGGATTGAAATAAGATTGATTAAATTTTTCGACGATTTTGAGCAATTTCAAGGTACATAGAAACAGTCACTCCATAATATTCTGAATTCGACAGTAATCTTTTTTCGGCTCAAATCAGCTGGCGCTATTGTTCATAATTGTACTAGTTCTAGTGGTTTACTCGCTGAAAACAGAATCACTCACAGCAAATTAAGATGTTGGCCTTTGTGGGCTTCATGGGCTGTTGTTGGTAACTTACATAGTCCATGGCGAAGCATTAGCTAAATAGGACAGCGGACATAACATAAACTTATATCATATATGAATTGCAATAAAGAATGACGACCAATTAAGTTAAGTATCACAGTACGCGAATGATACCTGCGTTCAGAAAAGTCAATATTTTTTAACAGTTTGACCTTCCGTGCAAAGCACAAAGGACTAAGTCATCAGTTTAGCTTTATAAGACCTCGTTCTGGAACATACATGTCCTCACCCCTTGTAAAAAGTAAGTAAGTGCCGCAGCTACGTAATGTTTGAAATATAAGATAATTACACATGGCCAATGCAAGGAGTCACATCACATGAACAATAAATCACTACAACATTTTTTATAATTGAAACGAGCACATCAGGTTTTGATACTGCAGTTTCATTTAAGCTAAACCGTATGATGGATCTAGAACTCTGATCGCTTAGAATATAAAACCGTTGCTGTAGCTATTGTTCTGTATTTACCAGAACACCTATGAATATGATTACATGCTTCTCATAGTTGGACCCAACATGTGTATTAGCCACGCAATAGAGTTCCACGGTGACACACAAAAGCCGAGTAAGCGGTGAATGTCTTATCGCTCATTATCGTGGCAACAACAGCCTTCAAGATTACTAATGTATGGCAACAACAGCAAAACTTAGGTGTGCATGTTTATAACTTGATTCCAAGCGGCAGTAATAGCCTGATAAAAGCCGTATGTAGCACATCAACCACGTCATGGCAAAGATGTTTCTTTCGAAAGTGTACTGCTTAATTACCTTACGTTCTCTCTAACAGAAAATATAGAAGGCGATTTAATTGATTTCCCATATCTGAATGGGCTGCTTAGTACTCCCAGCAGCCAAGTTGCTCAAATGAATAAAACACCAACCTCAATTTATATATATTTGCATGGTTTCAGAACAGTGAATTGTTTTTCTATCCTGTTATTAATGTCCCGCTCTAAATTTTTCGTTGGACAAATTCATCACTATTAGTGTGCCCTAATTCAAATGTACACTATATGAGCACACCCTACGCTTCCTTATATTTGCACTGTAGAGTCTAAGGTCCACCAATAAGTAATAACACCATGCGATAACACGAATCATGTTTCGCTGCTGTCTCTATCCACGGGTGACATTCCCGTTCGTTATCACCATACCTTTCTTCTACCTCAGCATGCACTGCTGGAGATCCCGGCATATAAATATATTGTGAACTATTGCCTGGCAAGAATAGCTAAACACGAAATCTTCATTTGCTTCTCTTAAAATAAAAAGGGCCTCTTTCTTGTGGCAGCCAAGTTGTAGCAATTGGACATTGAAGTAGAAACATAGTTACTCCAAACGCACCCCATGGCATTGTTTGTTACCACGAGCAAACACCGCAATGCTTTGTCTGTAGAAATAACGCCCCTCTTTCCTATTCTTCAGTTGCTTGAATATTTCAAAGCTGTGACACCAATCTTACTAAGCTATACAGCGAATAATTACGGAAACTATTGCAACAACTGCAATATACAAACAGCAATTTCTAGCCGACATGCACTTAGTGATATTTGGACCAGCTTTGAGATGGATTATTATTAGAGCACGCATCTCATTGAATACTGCGATATCTAAATGCAACTTGGATTCCTGTGCGATAATGATCCTTGCTCTAGGTGTGTTGACATGGTGGCATATTAAGTGATCAATATGATATCGATCGCTGTGCCAGACGTCAATATGATATATAGGCAATATAGAGTCGGACCGCAAGTAATAACCATCGCTTTCCTTGAATGGATTCGGCTGTACCCGGATTTGAAATTATCTGGGAGACGCGACAGTTGCTGTAAAGTAGACATAGCAAATCAGCCTTAAGGTTTTGCAACAATAATCACCTCGATCTAGTGACACGCATTATACAGCTTGCCTTTGTGATTGGTTATATTGTTGAACAGCTAACGCGTATAACAGCAGAAGGCACTTGGCTCTACCCACCACATAATGGGTAGGTAGTATACCAGGCATTAAATGGTGTAACTGCAATGTTAAAAAACAATTGTGGAATGAAAGTCGCAAATCATTAATACTTGAATTCATTGCAATTTCCGTACATAAAACATAATACATTAAACCGAGCTGAAAAGATATATTCTGCACTACATACACATTTCCGCCACAAAAAAGTGCCATTACTTAATTGCATGAGATAGAAAATACTAATTAAATGGAGAATATTACAGTAGATATGTTTGAATAAGATAAATTTCATGCTCTTCTTTACCTGATTCCACTCTACCCTGGTTCGGCATTAATTGTTGTGCATGTTCAGCAACCACAAAAAATATGAAAATATAACAGACCTACAACTTAAGTTTAATGCCATGCATGACTAATTGCCCCCACACTCAATATACTCCATGCGGGCGAAAAACAACGCATTACTATGTATATATTGGCCACCTGAGAGATAATGCCAGTGTGTAATTAAATTTCATCCTTTGCGTCATTAAATCATTCTTGTATTCCGTTTCCATTTAAGGGCATTCAAAATGTATAATTGCTAGCAACGTTCAGTTATCTACTTACGCGTTTTGAGCCTACAGCACAACATCAAACAGCATGCAATTAGCGATGGCAAAGGAGTAGCTATCATTGATACCCATGCTATGATTAAAAGAAAATCTAAAACATACGTTGTATTTGTAATAACAAGACCCCTTGACAACTGATGATCAGTTCTTATTATGCAACGACAGCCATAGTATGCTTGCCATATGATATGGGTTTTTTAGCGATAAATATATCATTTTATGTTGCGTATAACTGATATTATAGACATTAGTTGGACGTTTACAGGGAATGTTGGCTGATCATCAACCAGCCGCTGGCATACATATTGCATTATAAGTTGCATTACGTACGTCAACACAGTAGACCAATTTAAACGTCGATACCAAAATATGGCTGGACATGAAGAATATCACTGTAAAAATTGCGATAGCTAAAGCACATTACATTAACAACCGCTGCAACGCTGTGACATAACACAAGATAAATAAAGCATTTCGACTAAACCTTCCATTACGTGACTGACATCAAAGACGAATAGAAACGAACACTGCACAATAGATTGTCATTAGTATTCTAACAATATTTCCACACGTGTAATCAAGATATCTTCACCAGACATTGACATTTCTAGGTAGTACTTCACCTCACAAGGCGAGGGCATGATCAGGCAGGGCATGTAGTTCAAAGTGACTCGCTAGATTACCGTTGATTCTATCAGCGAAATTCTGAACGCAATTACTCGGAGAACCCATGACGTCGATAGTGAGGAATTGCAATTATGCACGGCCTCTATTTTCGCGCAATTGCTTCGGTTGGAAATCCAAGTGCGATAACACTCAGTCAAAATTTGTAAAAATGTTCGTTTTCTGACATAACGAATACTTTACACGCAAAGCATGTTAAATGTCAAGCATTTCTCCATCTTAGTGCTTAGCCTTTGCATGATTGCCTTAAACGTAAAGCACTTGGGATTGAAATAAGATTGATTAAATTTTTCGACGATTTTGAGCAATTTCAAGGTACATAGAAACAGTCACTCCATAATATTCTGAATTCGACAGTAATCTTTTTTCGGCTCAAATCAGCTGGCGCTATTGTTCATAATTGTACTAGTTCTAGTGGTTTACTCGCTGAAAACAGAATCACTCACAGCAAATTAAGATGTTGGCCTTTGTGGGCTTCATGGGCTGTTGTTGGTAACTTACATAGTCCATGGCGAAGCATTAGCTAAATAGGACAGCGGACATAACATAAACTTATATCATATATGAATTGCAATAAAGAATGACGACCAATTAAGTTAAGTATCACAGTACGCGAATGATACCTGCGTTCAGAAAAGTCAATATTTTTTAACAGTTTGACCTTCCGTGCAAAGCACAAAGGACTAAGTCATCAGTTTAGCTTTATAAGACCTCGTTCTGGAACATACATGTCCTCACCCCTTGTAAAAAGTAAGTAAGTGCCGCAGCTACGTAATGTTTGAAATATAAGATAATTACACATGGCCAATGCAAGGAGTCACATCACATGAACAATAAATCACTACAACATTTTTTATAATTGAAACGAGCACATCAGGTTTTGATACTGCAGTTTCATTTAAGCTAAACCGTATGATGGATCTAGAACTCTGATCGCTTAGAATATAAACCGTTGCTGTAGCTATTGTTCTGTATTTACCAGAACACCTATGAATATGATTACATGCTTCTCATAGTTGGACCCAACATGTGTATTAGCCACGCAATAGAGTTCCACGGTGACACACAAAAGCCGAGTAAGCGGTGAATGTCTTATCGCTCATTATCGTGGCAAACAACAGCCTTCAAGATTACTAATGTATGGCAACAACAGCAAAACTTAGGTGTGCATGTTTATAACTTGATTCCAAGCGGCAGTAATAGCCTGATAAAAGCCGTATGTAGCACATCAACCACGTCATGGCAAAGATGTTTCTTTCGAAAGTGTACTGCTTAATTACCTTACGTTCTTCTCTCTAACAGAAAATATAGAAGGCGATTTAATTGATTTCCCATATCTGAATGGGCTGCTTAGTACTCCCAGCAGCCAAGTTGCTCAAATGAATAAAACACCAACCTCAATTTATATATATTTGCATGGTTTCAGAACAGTGAATTGTTTTTCTATCCTGTTATTAATGTCCCGCTCTAAATTTTTCGTTGGACAAATTCATCACTATTAGTGTGCCCTAATTCAAATGTACACTATATGAGCACACCCTACGCTTCCTTATATTTGCACTGTAGAGTCTAAGGTCCACCAATAAGTAATAACACCATGCGATAACACGAATCATGTTTCGCTGCTGTCTCTATCCACGGGTGACATTCCCGTTCGTTATCACCATACCTTTCTTCTACCTCAGCATGCACTGCTGGAGATCCCGGCATATAAATAATATATTGTGAACTATTGCCTGTCAAGAATAGCTAACCACGGAATCTTCATTTGCTTCTCTTAAAATAAAAAGGGCCTCTTTCTTGTGGCAGCCAAGTTGTAGCAATTGGACATTGAAGTAGAAACATAGTTACTCCAAACGCACCCCATGGCATTGTTTGTTACCACGAGCAAACACCGCAATGCTTTGTCTGTAGAAATAACGCCCCTCTTTCCTATTCTTCAGTTGCTTGAATATTTCAAAGCTGTGACACCAATCTTACTAAGCTATACAGCGAATAATTACGGAAACTATTGCAACAACTGCAATATACAAACAGCAATTTCTAGCCGACATGCACTTAGTGATATTTGGACCAGCTTTGAGATGGATTATTATTAGAGCACGCATCTCATTGAATACTGCGATATCTAAATGCAACTTGGATTCCTGTGCGATAATGATCCTTGCTCTAGGTGTGTTGACATGGTGGCATATTAAGTGATCAATATGATATCGATCGCTGTGCCAGACGTCAATATGATATATAGGCAATATAGAGTCGGACCGCAATAACCATCGCTTTCCTTGAATGGATTCGGCTGTACCCGGATTTGAAATTATCTGGGAGACGCGACAGTTGCTGTAAAGTAGACATAGCAAATCAGCCTTAAGGTTTTGCAACAATAATCACCTCGATCTAGTGACACGCATTATACAGCTTGCCTTTGTGATTGGTTATATTTTTGAACAGCTAACGCGTATAACAGCAGAAGGCACTTGGCTCTACCCCACCACATAATGGGTAGGTAGTATACCAGGCATTAAATGGTGTAACTGCAATGTTAAAAAAAAATTGTGGAATGAAAGTCGCAAATCATTAATACTTCATTGCAATTTCCGTACATAAAACATAATACATTAAACCGAGCTGAAAAGATATATTCTGCACTACATACACATTTCCGCCACAAAAAAGTGCCATTACTTAATTGCATGAGATAGAAAATACTAATTAAATGGAGAATATTACAGTAGATATGTTTGAATAAGATAAATTTCATGCTCTTCTTTACCTGATTCCACTCTACCCTGGTTCGGCATTAATTGTTGTGCATGTTCAGCAACCACAAAAAATATGAAAAAAATATAACAGACCTACAACTTAAGTTTAATGCCATGCATGACTAATTGCCCCACACTCAATATACTCTATGCGGGCGAAA
Organism: Urechis unicinctus; assembly: GCA_034190875.2. Classification (NCBI taxonomy): domain Eukaryota; kingdom Metazoa; phylum Annelida; class Polychaeta; order Xenopneusta; family Urechidae; genus Urechis; species Urechis unicinctus. Next base: position 10,196,812 of record CM067356.1, read on the forward strand.
AACAACGCATTACTATGTATATATTGGCCACCTGAGAGATAATGCCAGTGTGTAATTAAAATTCATCCTTTGCGTCATTAAATCATTCTTGTATTCCGTTTCCATTTAAGGGCATTCAAAATGTATAATTGCTAGCAACTTTAAGTTATCTACTTACGCGTTTTGAGCCTACAGCACAACATCAAACAGCATGCAATTAGCGATGGCAAAGGAGTAGCTATCATTGATACCCATGCTATGATTAAAAAAAAATCTAAAACATACGTTGTATTTGTAATAACAAGACCCCTTGACAACTGATGATCAGTTCTTATTATGCAACGACAGCCACAGTATGCTTGATATGGGTTTCTAGTGATAATATATCATTTTATGTTGCGTATAACTGATATTATAGACATTAGTTGGACGTTTACAGGGAATGTTGGCTGATCATCAACCAGCCGCTGGCATACATATTGCATTATAAGTTGCATTACGTACGTCAACACAGTAGACCAATTTAAACGTCGATACCAAAATATGGCTGGACATGAAGAATATCACTGTAAAAATTGCGATAGCTAAAGCACATTACATTAACAACCGCTGCAATGCTGTGACATAACACAGGATAAATAAAGCATTTCGGCTAAACCTTCCATTACGTGACTGACATCAAAGACGAATAGAAACGAACACTGCACAATAGATTGTCATTAGTATTCTAACAATATTTCCACACGTGTAATCAAGATATCTTCACCAGACATTGACATTTCTAGGTAGTACTTCACCTCACAAGGCAAGGGCATGATCAGGCAGGGCATGTAGTTCAAAGTGACTCGCTAGATTACCGTTGATTCTATCAGCGAAATTCTGAACGCAATTACACGGAGAACCCATGACGTCGATAGTGAGGATTGCAGTTATGCACGGCCTCTATTTTCGCGCAATTGCTTCGGTGTGGAAATCCAAGTGCGAAAACACTCAGTCAAAATTTGTAAAAATGTTCGTTTTCTGACATAACGAATACTTTACGCGCAAAGCATGTTAAATTTCAAGCATTTCTCCATCTTAGTGCTTAGCCTTTGCATGATTGCCTTAAACGTAAAGCACTTGGGATTGAAATAAGATTGATTAAATTTTTCGACGATTTTGAGCAATTTCAAGGTACATAGAAACAGTCACTCCATAATATTCTGAATTCGACAGTAATCTTTTTTCGGCTCAAATCAGCTGGCGCTATTGTTCATAATTGTACTAGTTCTAGTGGTTTACTCGCTGAAAACAGAATCACTCACAGCAAATTAAGATGTTGGCCTTTGTGGGCTTCATGGGCTGTTGTTGGTAACTTACATAGTCCATGGCGAAGCATTAGCTAAATAGGACAGCGGACATAACATAAACTTATATCATATATGAATTGCAATAAAGAATGACGACCAATTAAGTTAAGTATCACAGTACGCGAATGATACCTGCGTTCAGAAAAGTCAATATTTTTTAACAGTTTGACCTTTCGTGCAAAGCACAAAGGACTAAGTCATCAGTTTAGCTTTATAAGACCTCGTTCTGGAACATACATGTCCTCACCCCTTGTAAAAAGTAAGTAAGTGCCGCAGCTACGTAATGTTTGAAATATAAGATAATTACACATGGCCAATGCAAGGAGTCACATCACATGAACAATAAATCACTACAACATTTTTTATAATTGAAACGAGCACATCAGGTTTTGATACTGCAGTTTCATTTAAGCTAAACCGTATGATGGATCTAGAACTCTGATCGCTTAGAATATAAACCGTTGCTGTAGCTATTGTTCTGTATTTACCAGAACACCTATGAATATGATTACATGCTTCTCATAGTTGGACCCAACATGTGTATTAGCCACGCAATAGAGTTCCACGGTGACACACAAAAGCCGAGTAAGCGGTGAATGTCTTATCGCTCATTATCGTGGCAACAACAGCCTTCAAGATTACTAATGTATGGCAACAACAGCAAAACTTAGGTGTGCATGTTTATAACTTGATTCCAAGCGGCAGTAATAGCCTGATAAAAGCCGTATGTAGCACATCAACCACGTCATGGCAAAGATGTTTCTTTCGAAAGTGTACTGCTTAATTACCTTACGTTCTCTCTAACAGAAAATATAGAAGGCGATTTGATTGATTTCCCATATCTGAATGGGCTGCTTAGTACTCCCAGCAGCCAAGTTGCTCAAATGAATAAAACACCAACCTCAATTTATATATATTTGCATGGTTTCAGAACAGTGAATTGTTTTTCTATCCTGTTATTAATGTCCCGCTCTAAATTTTTCGTTGGACAAATTCATCACTATTAGTGTGCCCTAATTCAAATGTACACTATATGAGCACACCCTACGCTTCCTTATATTTGCACTGTAGAATCTAAGGTCCACCAATAAGTAATAACACCATGCGATAACACGAATCATGTTTCGCTGCTGTCTCTATCCACGGGTGACTTTCCCCTTCTTTATCACCATACCTTTCTTCTACCTCGGCATGCACTGCTTAAGATCACGGCATATAAATATATTGTGAACTATTGCCTGGCAAGAATAGCTAAACACGGAATCTTCATTTGCTTCTCTTAAAACAAAAAGGGCCTCTTTCTTGTGGCAGCCAAGTTGTAGCAATTGGACATTGAAGCAGAAACATAGTTACTCCAAACGCACCCGATGGCATTGTTTGTTACCACGAGCGAACATCGCAATGCTTTGTCTGTAGAAATAACGCCCCTCTTTCCTATTCTTCATTTGCTTGAATATTTCAAAGCTGTGACACCAATCTTACAGCGAATAATTACGGAAACTATGGCAACAACTGCAATATACAAACAGCAATTTCTAGCCGACATGCACTTGGGGCGACTCGGTTTGCTACAATAGAAATGATATTAAGGATAGCGATTTTTGGACCAGCTTTGAGATGGATTATTATTAGAGCACGCATCTCATTGAATACTGCGATATCTAAATGCAACTTGGATTCCTGTGCGATAATGATCCTTGCTCTAGGTGTGTTGACATGGTGGCATATCAAGTGATCAATATGATATCGATCGCTGTGCCAGACGTCAATTTGATATATAGGCAATATAGAGTCGGACCGCAAGTAACTAACCATCGCATCGTTAAGCTATGACTGAAACATTTATCATCCTAAAGAGTGTGTCTACAGGTAGACTGCAGGGTTACATGGTTATCAAGACGCACACAGTGATTAAAATGAGCAGACCTTCATTTGAAGCTGATAAAGCCGTTGGGATGGCTATGTTTGACACCACAATCGGACCGTTTGATAGTGCCTAAAACGATCAGCGTATGTTATTAGCTCATGCAACGGAAAAGCGACGAGCATGTGGTAGTTATTAACGTGTTACTTATAGCCCGGAACCGAGGTTGGGCAACGTGTCAACTGACACATACTGCATACTTACACCCAGGATAGCCACGTGGGGTGAGACAAGCGGGTTACAACGCATTCAGATTTTAATGCCGTGCTTTTGTTTTTGGTGGTTGGTGGTAACGACCGCAACAGAGTTTGCCTGGTGTTTGGCGCATTTTAGCATGCGGATTCAACGACACGTATTGTGATGCATACCCAACTATGATTTCAAACAAACGCAATGATCTGATTTACATTTTTATGGAGTAATTGAGGTGGTTAGGTATTTGAGTGTTGTTGTCGCTGCTGGGAAAGTCTAGGGTGGACTAGCAGGGGGAAATATTTCACATGATCTCCATGACTATTCTCACATTTCCACTACATTGCAGCATTTTTTTTGCAGATACATTGTGTTTTACCGGGCCTCTTTAAAAAAAATTTTGCAATGTGTTGAGTTCTACCAGATGCACGGTGAAGTAGGATGTCGATGTAGCCGTCCTGCTCTCAAGCCTTTCTTAGCATGACTCGGTTTGGGACTGACATGCATTTGCTAAGCGGTTCCTAAGACTCGAACCATTCTACTGTCACAAAATGGCAATCAGCGGACATTAATTGTGGCTCGCAGGTTGAACGAGTGGCGTTAATTATTGATACGGTGTAGAGTTTTCATTCCTTGATATTGTGCATTTGTACACGGAATGCAGTGCCAGAATTCAAATTTCACTATAACAGTTTCGACACGATGACTGAAAATCTAGAAATCAGTTTGGCGATGCAGGCAGGCTTAGATAAAACATCTGACTAATCAGAAACAGAGTAGGTTGATACGTTTGCATTTGACTTGACGCCAGATCCCTTGGCAGGACTTTGTATTTGCAAACTCTCCACTACGTACATCGCATTGAAGTTTTTAGTAGGTGCAGGGGCAAAATAGGAGAAAGCCAGCGTAATTAAATAATTATGGTTGGAATAAAAGAATTTTGTGGCTAATTTGACGTATTGGTGTTGTCATATCGTAATATTTCCTTCCAGATGATCAAGTGCATATCTTCTATCTGGTGAATCATATAGAAACTGTTTGCAAGTTAACGAGACTATATAGGTGATTGATAGTTATCTTACCCTTTTTCCTTACAAAATACAAATTGCTGAAGAATACAAAAGATATAAAAGTAATGTAAAACAACTCTCGGTCAAAAGAATATTGGCATATTCGGGCAATTCTGATTAGTTTACCTTTATTTCTGCGCAGCCTACTTGCATATTTACGTATTTTATTATTATATGCATAACCACTTTACAATATCCGCAACTTTGTAACCACGGTGCGCTTCCGTATTATCATCATCCATGCTTGCTTATGCACAATTCTTGGTGATTTAGACAGTGCAGTCGTGATGCTTTTCGATTGATGGTGACATAATGGGGGTAAATTCGTTGGCACCAGTCACAGCAGGTTTCTCATTTAATTGTACGATGCAGATTATTATTTCTTAATAAATTGCGTCAATATAAATAATTTGTAGATTGTCAGATTAAATAATTTTCCACTGACGCCTTCAGGAGGCTGCTGTTCGATACGCTTGTGCGTTATATGGCTGGAAATATGCTCCAAAGCACCGAATAATGTTGGTGATTGGAACCGTTTAAAGGTAATCCAATGTTTGTAGGTGTTAGGCAGTTGGGCTCATTATTCGCTTAAAAGGTTAATAATGTGCTGATTTAATCTGCAATATAAATACATAGGGTTTTTTCTAGAGAATCTTACCTACAAACGGAAGTTCTAGGTTGACAGCCGAACCGGAATGTTTAATCATGTGTTTATTTCGGGATAACGTTATTCTTACCGAGTTTGTACAGCTGCGATTCCAAATACACAAAAGAAACGATCGAAATACCAATGAGCAGCTAAACAAACTGTTTGTGCAAGCTGTGACCGTTTGCGAATAATTATCGGTCATAATATCAACAAATGAATAATGGGTATCGAATTTCGCTAAGTTAGGTAACGGTAGTAGTTACTGCCATCTACATTGTAATGTACTTTCATGCATTATTATGTGATACATGTGCCTGACTAGTTTTATTATCAAACAAATTTGATTCCAGTTACACCGCCAATATGTGTAAGACGGAATGCATAAGAATAAGGACGTTAGATAAACCATCGGGTTTTTAGTCTTTAGCAAAATGATGATGATGATGACAAGCACTCATGTTGCCACTATACATGCATATAAATGGGGCAAAAACGCTGCATATTATGTTTAGAAGATCATTTCGCACAAAATCATTGATGCACAATAAGCAGTGGGCAACGAGCATTCTCATTAATAGGTATCGTCTAAGACTCTTTCTATTATTTATAAATCCGCATTTCTGACGGAATGATACTCTCAGTTTTTAGCAATTAATAACAGGTGAAATGCAGGGCCTTTCAATCGATTAATTACCCTATCGTCTTCGGTTTAACATATTGATTAGGGATACATACACTGGCTTTTGCCCATCAGGCTAATTTAGAGTACACTACCCGCCTTTGCATGACATGCTACTTAAGGGAACATAATGTCACTGCAATCGTTAAGTTTACACCACCCGGCGGTCTAGATCGCTACATCAACACCATGTGCACGAGGCGCATTCTCCAAAGCGTTATCACAACCTAGAGGCGTATTGTTAGCCAAGTATATGCCCAAGTCCATGTATATATACCTATATATATATATACTATATATATATATATATATATATATATATATATAGAGATAGAGATATATATAGAGATATATATATATAGATATATATATATATATATATATATATATATATATATACACATAGATATATATATATATATACATATATATATATATATACATATATATAAATATATATATATATATATATATATATATATATATATATAGGATATATGTATATATATATATATATATATATATATATATATATATCTAGATATATATATATATATATATATATATATCTCTATATCTCTATATATATATATCTATATATATATATATATATATATATATATATATATATATTATATTCTCCTTGTTAATGGGATATGATCACCTGTGCACAAATCCGCGTCATCACACCCACACAGCCTATAAAGTGCTGGTCTCTGATCTGTGGTATCGTATATTCATCGTTCTTCTTCGCCTGAAAAGCGACGACCGTTTTTATGGAATGTAAGTGAGTACTGGTGCGTGAAGATAGCGTACGTGCGACGCATCTAACATTATTCGATACTCACAGAGTATTCAACATGTCAGATGATATTCAATTAAATCATGGAGCTTTGACAAATATCCATGAGATCTAGTTTATTTTAAAAACGCTCTACATCATGCTCTTTACCCGTGCAGCTTGGGCCAATTTATTACCTGCTCCCTGACATCCTAATTGCTTCTTACTGGGCAACAGATTGATAAACCATTTGTCTGACCAACTTTTGACCGATATATCGGGAACGTTTATGCCTGTTAGGTACCCGCATTGACTTTGCAAAGCGAACATCGGGTAGTTTAAACAATATGGTGGCGAAAATTTAGTTTGTTAGCTTATTAGGTGTGTTTACTCAGCAGACCATCGTTAGGGAAATACACTTTTTTTGGCCCGTTATTGGTCTTTTCATCGATATGAAACCAAGTCTGCAAACAGCTCTTATCAGCTTGATATAATACACGCACTCATATTCTATTCACCGTGTTAAAACGCATTGAAACGTTCGTACATTGTGTGATGTTTAATGCCTAGTCACCGGATCAAATGATAATCCTAGCTTTTGGCCCACTCATGCCAGAAGCAATGACGACTGCATAATGCTCCTGTCTTGATTAGACAGTTAGCATGTTGTTTATTGACTGTGTTGTGAAGCTCTCAAGCATGAACTATTAAGCACTCTAATTCATGAAACTCTTTTCGGATAATGCGGAATCAATTGTTGACTCAGTGGTCAATTAAAGTTATTTTTTTCTGCTCCGCCAATTTATGCATTCAACGTTTCTAGGCAACATTTTTACAAACAGCATCAACGTGATCGATTATATTTTACATATGTGAGGCTCGTTGTGCGGCAAATATCTTCCTTTCATCATGTGACGGGTGTGATTAAATCTAAATCCGTAATGAAGAAGTTGCAACTGCAACCATAGAACCAATTTCAATACAAAACCTATTGATGAATTGCATAAAATTGTCTTATTTTGGGGGAGCATGCATATATTGGAAGCATTAAGGTACAGACGCATGGTTTTGTGCTTAATATTCAAAGGGAGCGACGAGCATAATAAATCCACAATTGCAGGAGTTCATTACTATTGGAGGGTAAAAGCAACCGTTTAGTATTAAGTAGGGTTGGGGTGTAAATTCATTTACTTACATTGTATAGGATATCGATATCACAATAATGGCTAAATCCGTAAATCCAATATTAGATGTTTTGTATGATACTACAGACTTTCAATGCAGTTTTACTTGGGCGCTTTTATGATTGACAAATGCACGAGCAACAGGGTGGCTTTAACGACACCGGCGTTTAAACCTCCCACGAATGACAGAGAGATGTACAATAATATATGGAACCAATCACTGCCCTACGCGTTTGTCGAATGAGGCGACTTGGGTGTCTGTGGTGCGAAGAAGGCAGGGGCTTTTAATGCGTTTGACCCAGTCACCTACTATACACAAGCCTACTACACACAAGCCAAGTAGTGGTAAGTATTTATGCTGCAGGAGAAAATGAACGAATGTACAAGCATTGTTCTTTTTTATGAAAAACAAATATTGCGCCACCCCTTATATATCCCCAACTAAATCTATTGTACCGGGATTGTAAATAATGGAAGGCATTCATTCGATAAGAGGGACTAGACAAATGTCCTTCTGCACAGTGTCATTATGCATCATCTATGGTACCGGGATTGTAAATATACAAGTAACTTCATGAAAAGTAGACAAATGTATTTGCACAGTTTCATAACCTGACACATAATAATGATGTTGGCTAGAGTAATAAACATAGTTTATATAATACAAATTACTATGCATTATTTAAATTTCATAATTGATGCATACCTTTGATTTGCGTAGTGCATAGTTGCGAATATTATATAAATTAGAACGCATAAAGTATACACGTTTGATATTTTATTGACAGGAGAAGTGCTACAGTAACGAGAAAGGTTATGTTGAGTCACCTCGTTGTTAATCAACATACTAAACTTGGACAAACGATACTAAGGCATGTAAGACGAAACGCTGAAAACATCAATATATTTTGAGCATACAACTAGTTTAAAGTGATGTTTTTCCCGATGTTTTAAACACATATGTTTTACAATGTGTTATAGTAATTACCTATCTACTATGTGACATGACAAATCGAACAACAAAAGCTCTGTTACATATTGTCATCTAAGCAAATGCTAATATGAATGTCAGAGCTTGGACAAACAGCGAGGTTATGTCGAGCCGTTGTATTATCCTTTTAAGAGCGTGTGGTTTTATTTGCGCTGCTTCATGCGCATCAGCACTAAAGTCCTGGGGCTACTCCAGCGTCTAACCCGGGCTCCTCCCTTGGCTAGGTACACCATGCTATATTTATATACAGATTTGATATAGTTAAAGCATAAAATTCAGTATTAATGTTCGTTGACAGCAAAATGTATATTTACATAATGCCCACAGGTATAACAGAGGATAAAAATAAGCCATATATGATTAATGTTAATTCAAAGTATAGCCCATTATATGGGTTGCCCACAAAACAATATTTAACGCTTCTATGTATGGAGATAATACTTTACTGCTTCTGGCAAAAGATATGAATCGACGGCAAAATAATTGTGAAACCTCAGCATGGCTGAGTCAGCGCATAATAGTAAGCGATTTGGCTCTAACCAGATAATGTATTGTTTTGACGCCTATAGATAAAGATAAATTACAATTTATTGATGTTTCAGTTGAGTGCTCGAATTCATTCTCATCAACTATTGATTATTTACATTAAACACATCAGATAACTCCATTTACAAGAACCATTGTATATATGATATTTCACGACCAATCCCATATGACAATGCCTTACCGCGCCTTGTGTTATTCACATGGTACATTACGATAAGTAAGGACCCATTATATCATGGTGTATAATTTAATTATGTGCATGTGATCTGTGTTGATGTGATATAACTATCCATGTCTTTTCTATCATACTAAGGTATGTGTTCATGAAATTAGCCCGATCTGATAAATGCAGTCAGTACGGAGTCAAATGATAATGTCCTGGCTTTACTGGTATTGTGATATTGACCACCATACATACATCCGATTCTAATCATCAGAAGTCTATCTGTGGCATGTCTATAAATACAATTGAATATCTTGAACGGCTTCATAATAAAGTCATTGTACAGATAGCCTTATCAATACATACATCGGTGCATAGCTATGCATGGATGTACTAGAAGTATCCACAAATGATGTAACGACGATTTGAATCGTTTAACTATTTGACTACGCATTATAATATATTGGTCACTAGACAATATACTGCCTGCATTAAATCAAAATGTATCGGGTGCGTCATTTAATTATTTATGTATTCTGGTCCCACATAAAGGAGCGGCAAACGAGTAACTATCTATAATATCCAAGCTCAGATTCGAAAGTAGGCTGACAAACACGTCCTATTTGTAATAACAAGACCCCTTGTCAACTGATGCCATTGTTTTAGTGACAATAATTGTCATAGTATTGCCAACAATAATCATTCTTATTGATATTGTTCACGATTTAAAGTGTTACGAAATGATACCAATTATCATTGAAGGCATTCCAGCGATAACGCATCATTCTATGTTGCGTCGTATCGGAAATGGCAAGACCCATCGACAACGACCGCCACAATATGCTTGCCATATGGCTGGGTTTTCTTGTATAACTTCCCCCTGACGAGAAGAGTCACATAAACCATACTTATATTAAACAATAAGACATACATTTGGTTGATTTATAAATGGAATTCCGATTTATCTAATATTTTGCTTTTGTTTTCGGTGACAAAAATTTTCATTGTATTTCCAACAATATATTGATTTTTTCCAAAGTGGTATTTTTGGCGATTAAAATTTGTTCCGTAATTATATGAATGATATTTGGGGGGGGGGGGGGCATTTTCGCGAGAATGTACCAATCTATGTTGCGTATATCTGATATCATAAACCTCACTTAGGCTTTAACCGGGATGGTTTGTTAATCATGAACAAGCCCATAAGTGGCATACATATCGCATAAGAAGTGGATTTCTATTCGAACTCACCAGCATCGTGCAATGATATAGGTCGAATGATATATCTAACCCCCATCGACGCAGTAGGCCAATTCAACGTCGATACCGAAATACGGCTGGACATGCAGAATATAACTAAAAAACCACTATGATCGATCTTCGGCCAAAACATGTTATCGAATAACATTATCATGCACGAATTGCTACGGCACGTTATGTTGACTGTCGTTGCAATGCTGTAACATGACAGAGAGTTATGTTTTTGAACAGGGCTTGCTCCATTTATTTTTAGTAAGTTATGTTAGGTCGTTAGAAACCAGGAGCCATTATCTCGGATAAAGTATTATCAGTTTTGTCATTTACGGTTAATCACCCAAATTAATATCCTTGTCTTTAGATATGTAACGGGGGATACTGAAGAGCAAAAGGAGGTTATGCACAGATTAATTCAAATCTTCGACTAACCCACATACTCGCAAAACATTGCATTACGTGACTACCATCAAAGTCGAGAATAAGAGGACACTGCAAAATAGATTGGCATTAGTGAGCTAACAATATTTTCACACATGTAATTAAGATATATGCACCAGGTTTTGACATTTCTAGATACCATTACACATCATTAAGCGAGAGCGTTATAAGGTAGGATTCTCGCGGCATTATTCAGGAGACTGCTGATCTTATGCCGCAATTACACCGAGAACCCATGCCGTCGATAGTAAAGCATTGCAATCTTGCACAGCAATAATTGCTGTAACACCGGTGATGATACCCTCGCACGATAACACTCGGTCCAATTTGCACAAGTGCTTGTTCACTGAGATAGCTAATACTTTATACAAATAGCATGCGTACTGTCAGACATTACTCCCCGCCTTAACGCTTCGTCTTTGCTAGATTGACGTAAAGTTAACGCACACTGGAATTAAATAAGATTCTTGTTTGCGATTTCATCAATTTTGCATAGTTGTAATATTAAGGTACATACAAATAATCACTCCTTAATATCTCTTAGAGTCTCTCAGCTCTAATCAGCTTGCGTTTGTTCATAATTGTACTAGTGTTTAAGTTCCTTGCTGAATAACTAATCACCAGAAGTACATTAAGTTGCGAGCTTTCGATGCTTAATGGGATATAATTTGTAGCTTACATACCCACAATGAAGCAGTGGCTAAATAAGGCTATGGACTTGTCATGAAATCATATTATGCATCAATTACAACAATGATTGATGACCAATTAAATGAAGTATCTCAGAACGCGAATGATACTGCGTACAGTAATGTCTATATTATAAAACATTTTTAACTTCTTCGCATAGAGCTAAATATCATCAGTTTAGCATCATAAGACCTCGTTTAGTAATATTTATGTCCTCACCTGCTGCGATAAACGTTGCGTTAGCCTCGCAACTACGTTATTTTTTATGTATGGGTTAGATGCACTTGGTGATAGCCATGGGTCACAGCGCATGGACAACGAATCATTTCTACACGTTTTATATTTGAAACGAGCAAATCAGGTTTTAATAAAGCAGTTCCATTTGAGCCTAACCGAACGATGACTCTAGTACTTTGATCGTTGTAGTTGTTGTTGTAGTTGATGTACTTTATTCACTAGGCCACATCAATTGGGCGACATACTTTTCGTCGTTAGACCCAACATGTGTATAAGCCATGCAATAGAGCTCCACGGTGCCTATGAAAAGAAACCACAGAGTAAGCAGTAAATGTCTTATCGCTAATTTCCGTGTAAATGACAGTCTCTGAGATCATTTATGTTTGGCAAAATAAAGAAGACTTAGGCGTGCTTGTTTTACAGAATGATTTCCAGTGGCTATAAATGACCGATAATAGCCGGATGTTATACATCAACCACGGCATAGCAAAGCCGTTATATTTGAAATGGTACTAATTCAATATCTTACGTTCTGTCTTACATTTGGACAAACACAGATGGCAATTTAATTGATTGCCTATGTCTGTATGGGATGTTTAGTAATTCCTCTCACAGTAGTCGACTTACAGGACCTAATAATACACCGTCTCCTCTCTAGTTAAGTTTGCATGGTTACAGAACAGTTTGCTGTTCGGCAATCTTGTTCTAACTGTCCCACTCTTAACTTTTTATTGGACACATTCTTTACTGTAAGTGTGCTCTTATTGTATGACAAGGGTCAAACGAACGCTAGATGAGCACTGACTACGCTACACCTTTTCCCACCACTGAAGGATATAAGACCGTCAAGACACTACACCGTGGGATGATTTGAATCATGTTTCTTTGCTGTCTCTATTCTGGGGTGACCCTCCCGTTTTAGATCTTCATACTCATCTTCTGCTACTCCCGCACAATCCCTATACCTCACTTGCTGTCCGAACAAACGGCCTTACGTACTGCTTACAATCAGGGCATAGAAAGCAATTGTGACTGAACTATTCCCTTGCCAGAATAGCTAAGCACGGAATCGTCATTTGCTACTCTTAAAACGGAAAGGTCCTGTTCCCTTGTGGCATCCAAGTATCAGCAATAGGACATTGATATAGAAACATGGAGACTCCAAATGCACCCAAAGTCATTGTTCTTCATAACACACCCACGAAAAATAATCGTCAAGCATCAGAATTGCTGGTCGTCACTAAATGTACTGTAATGTTAACTGTTTGCAAGCACTATTGTTTTCAGATGTGTCATTTGAACACCCAGTATCTATACCACAAGACAGCGAACCCCAGTAGCCACAATTAAGCAGTTTTATGCTGTGAAAAGATGCATATCCTGCCACATTTGGTCCGACAGATAGAACTACAAGCTTATTAGCGGCGTCAGTAACTTGTCCCAATAATTTGAATATGTGCGAGTCATATAACAAATGGTTTGATGGTTAAGGGTTCCCCTTGCACGTTACACATGTATACGATACTGTAATGTTGACTTTTCGCAAGCATTACATATTTCAGCTGTATCGTCGCAGCTGTATCGTCGTGTATATAACGCAGGCAGTAAACCCCATTAGCCGCATTCAAGCAGAAGACACATTAGCTAATCTATATTTCTATTCCAATTATAACAAGTCAGGATGCATCCAAGAAAGAGCGCTACCATAGATCGAGGGTAATCTGAATGAAAAACAATAGAGTTTGCACCGACACCTGCGAGTCATCAAAGGTTATTTTGCGACCATATGATACTTCATTTTATACATGTACTGCTTTGTTCAGCTACACGAAAAATGTTGCTTCCCCATGCTATATATTGGTATACAATTGCGGACACTTACAGTGACATGCTCTTATATATTGTGCAGCATCAAAAGATGAGTGACAATTAACCTAATGCTATTGACGAATATGCACTAGATGATTATAGTGTCATCAGATATGTGGGCAGACATTTTCAAATTCATGACATAAATTTATCCAACAATTGTGCATTTACTGGTGCTTGTACGGCAATTCTGCATGTAACGCTGCTCTCAAACAGCTGTCACACTATGACCAAACTTTATATCCATGCACCATTGAGACACGTTTGCGAAGCGGTGAGTTTTTCGACAATTCCTCTACCGGCTGCCCGATTGAATGAGCTCAGCTCTTTTGAAGCTACTACACCTCTGATAGGTCTCATATGCCAACTGCAAATCATAGTATAAGCTAATATCCATTAGGCTACATCCTTCAAACTAAACGAGGTCAAATCATTTACTGATTAGCCACAAAGTTATTTCGCTGAGCGGTTGCAATCCTCCTCAATTGCCACGTAATGACTATAAGCGATCCATCAGCTAACTATAAATAGAGTTACTTTTTCCTAACATTTTATATATGAGGCTTCAGGAAGCGAACGTAATGCACACTAAGTAACTAGCATCGCTAATAATTATGGTTTTTTCGTCGAGGTATGCTTCCCACCTGCATGGTACTTTTCGTGATAACCTAAGGCGATTTCTATGCTGAATCAAGATGTACATTTCCGAGGAATATTAGCTAACCAGACAGATTGTGAGAGACATAACCAGGTTATTTTTCTTACATAGCAACCTGGTACGAGCATCACGGTGGCTCTGGGTTCTCGTCTGGCGGCATGCAGCTTCACATGCGAAAATCTGTTGTGCAAACCCAGTATACAAATATTATCCGACACATCACTGTTAATAAATATATGTTCATATCTTCGTGATAACAAACTACAACTCGATATATTCGTAATAATTTGTTGCTGCGCAGTGGCAATTATACACAAGTTGCTGCACGAATTATTTTCAATAAATCGACATCTTGACAGCTACATTTCTTATCCGTATTAAATTTGATATAACAAACGGTTACCATCATATAAAAACAGCAGAATGAAATGAATCTTTGGCACCTATGCCCACCATAAAAAAATGGGTTTCGCTGCAGATTATCGATAAAAATGTCTTATTATTATTGGAATAGTATACAGCAGTACAGTTCGGCCATTTGATGTGCCAGTTAGTGTCCATACATACGTAAAAAATCAAGCAGACTATGATAATGCGGCAACGTAGTTACTGAAAATGGCAGCATTGGAAATAAAGGGTTCAGTTGCTATCACACAAAAACACCACAAGTCGAGCATTAAATTGAACACGTAACACGCTTTGTCGGTCAAAAACACATAATCTCAGCTATCAACGAGATATTATCACTTGTGTATCACACATACAACATATAAGTAATTCTTTTCAGGGCCTATGCGAAACTAAAGACGATATTCATTGACCCAATGCTTTATGCTCAAATATCTGCCTCTCAAACAAGCAAAATACATGCAGTAGTATTTTAATCGTGGTTATGTGGCCATGCAGCGCTTAAGTAGGTTTGTTTTAATATATCGGACACATCAAACATCATAATGTTATCCCCCTTCATTAATAACCTACGGAAGGAATTGCTGTAACGTTTGCGTTTCTGCTAGTTGAGTTAGAAGCTGGTGCTAGTTTACGGCTGGCTAATAATAGCAATTATTAATCGAAAATTACTTAACCTAGATTTCAAAGCTTGCATGACAGAATACAGGCTTGTTGAAGGATATGTGGGTGATACTCTGCCCCGATATAGTTTACATCAAAAAGACCCATTTGTCTGGATAAAATTCCCCTGAAAATACCTCCCGATCAATACTATTTCTCATAAATTTAGGTAACGCAGCAAATATGCTACATTATTGAAAACTAGGCGCACAAAACAAAGGAATCAACACAATGGCGTCGTGTGTCGAGAATATGATTCCAAGTTCTCCGGCAATTGACATTGCAAAACAAAGTTCCACCCATGATATCAGTGACAATCACCTTTGCGGTCATCTTCAGGCAAGTGGTCTGTTGTTGTACCGGGTGAATGCTTTCGCCTGGGGCAGAGCAATAGGTGAAACAAAAAAAAATGGCAACCAAGCAACTACCGGTTCTCGACAAGAGGAATAAGAGGAGAAAGAAATGTGTTCAGCTTATCTTCCTAAAACGCCTGTGACAGAAACCAAGTAGCAGGCACCGTAAAGTAGACTTTTTTTTAAGAATATCATTATATCTACCAATTCGTTTTTTGGGCAGTATCATTATCAAAACAAACGCGTTCTAGTAAATCAGTCAAAGCAAGCATCAATGATGACGCAGCCCGCGCCATTCAAATTGATTCTTTCCTGGTGATAAAATGACTCTCTGGGTCACATATTAACAATTGATATGGGGGATGACTAAATATTGCAATATAAGTGCATCTAATTCTAAATAACACATGACGGCAACTGCGTGTGCTGTGTGTTTGCGTTTGACTGAAAAAAGCAATATAGGGATTATGTCGAATAAAGCTTGTAAACCCTACGTAAAGCACACAATTATGGCCGTGCGCGAGTTACCATTGCTGAATGCATTATTTTAGATAACTAGAGAACCCATGAGAAGGCATTGGCGTGGAATTTTTGGGCCGACTAATATGTTACGATTCTTTGGCACTGCTAACTGATGTATGCGCAATATACCGATTAACTTATGATCCTTTATTTGCTTATCGACGGCTTTGGTAATGTGACTTGTTGCAGCGTCCTAAATATTGCATACAGACGTACATTCTCATTGTGAGCAAATACTCCCTTGCTGTTGATGGACTAGCACATGTAAAACATTATTCCTCCATAACTCACGCTAATGTATTCATGAAGCAAAGCATAAGATGAGGGTATGCATAGATGCGCTTGTGTTTTGGGTGCAGTGATATATCTCATAACATTAGCATCTTCGATAGAACTGATCGACCAGTCGTCAATTTTTGAAAGGTATTGAGGTAAAGTAACTGTGGAGTAAAAGTGTCCAGGGAGTGACTGACCCTGTCACAAACGACAGATGTGTCCGATAAGTAGGCATTGATATAGAGAGATAGATATAGATATAGAGAGAGATAGATCGATACTGATATATATATATATCACAAACGATATATCCGATAAGTATATATATATATATATATATATATATATATATATATATATATATATATATATATATATATATATATAGAGATATATATATATATATATATATATATATATATATATACATATAGATCTATATATATATATATATATATATATATATATATATATTCATATATAAATATATATATATATATATATATAAATATATATATATATATGTATACATATATATATATTTATGTGTCGTCTATAGTAAATCGAATCTGAAAGCTGCGGTTTTCAGCTAAAAATTATGTAGCAAACTATGCATTGCTATCATATGCATAGTAACGTTCGTACAGTGTGCCTAGATAATGGATTTAAAGGTCAAATGCAACGATGATTTGTTATTCCATTTGTATCCATGTTCAAGGTTTATAAAAGGTATCGAAACCATCATACAGAAGTCTGTATCCTTTTTTCTATTAAAACTGGTTTAAAAATATGCATTTTCCAAGTCAATTCGAACAAAATTTTGTTCGGAAATATTCGTACCGTGAAATCGCAAATGTTGTTGTTGTGAGGATAAATAATCGTCGGTAACGTGGCATGTACATTATGAGCACACGGATATGGAGAGCTGTATCCGGAATATGAGCATGCATATATAGAGGGTTAGTATTAGTTTTGAATCATCAGCAGTTGTTTGTTAGAGATATAATCTTGAAATGGTTTCATTGTCTTGGCCAATTATTGTCAGGGATAGTGTAATAAATGGAGTAAATGGTGAAATGCATGACCTAGTGGTACTACTTTTTCAAATAACTGTCACCTATATCGGTACATGTATAAACCAAAAATAGAATTGCAGTCACACAAAGGTTATCGGAATACATAGTTGCCTTGAAGCACATTTTAAAATACATTGACAGCCTAACCCAATCAGAGCGGACATCACGTCTAGAATCATTTCAAAAGATGATCATATTATTTGCGTAAAACAGTGTCCACTATCGAGTTGCCACCATGGAGTCTAGGTAATAGCATGTTTTTAAGTTCCATTAAGTAAATATGAATTTTGAGTTTTCTATATTCATGTCGTGACAGATGATATTTTCTTTGCAGAATTATGTGTTCTAGTTGTTATCCCTATAAATTTGGCAATATAAGTTATCAAACTGCTAATAATTCTAGATTGCTTCTTGTATATGTTCTTTTCGCTGAAAAATCAAACAGAGCTCAAGACGTCACTCATCGAGGTCAGACCCAATGAGCAGTCTCCAACCCAAAGGCGAGACGGATAGACCAAATGCCTTGTAGTACGTATCTTAAATGAAATAGGAGTGTTTTATCAATATGGTATAATTAAAAAACTTATCGACGTTGAGTGTGAAGCCGGACAGTAGTTTGCAGGAGTCAAAGCTAACCACCGTGCAAAGCATGAGCAATCTAGCATCAATCCAAACGGCTGAGCTTCATCAAAATGTATTATTCGAGCCAGTCAAACGTAATTCGATCCTAAGTTTAAACACGAACGCGGAGTGGCCCCGGTGTACCATATCGGGGGAGTTAGATGCGTTATAACGCTGAACTCTTTTTTAAGCGACAACAGTTGATAATAATAGTCCACAAACAGCTGCGCCAGATTAACATGGCTAGCGTCTCGCATCTACCCGTTAAATTTTAAGTTGTTTTACATTTGCTCGCGAGGTATAACTTCAATATGCATCAGCACAGATTTTCGCAATTCAAATTTCCGACAGATATACCGTTTTGCTGCAGCCATTACCATATCGCATGACGATGTTGGGAGAGACTGTTAGACAATGCTCGTTAAGTATGTAGACCCATAAAGTAGAACAAGTGCTTCCCATACACTCCATTCTAATCCGAATTCAGATTCTAGATCGCGTAAAGTGTCAATACTGCCGCTTTCAAAACTGCTTCCAAATTACGAGTAGAATAGCGCAATAAGGATGGCTTTTAATTAGATGATTGATCAATCTATTCATATGTAATAAATATTGCATTGCCACATATATTCTGTGCATGACTGGCATTGCTTCGTGCTGCATATGCCATCACTCTAGCTGAATGTTTAATCTCACTCGCTATGAAAATTTGACCAGCCAAGCCATACAGTGCAGTCGTACACATATAAGCAAACGTTAACATTTGACGCTAGAATGTTCTTACCATGTTGGTCATAAATGGCACGCGCAGTTGCCCTTGTCAAAAGGCGAATTGCTGCGTCGCTTTAGCGAATTGGTGCCATATGAAATTCACAGTTGAGTTATACAGAAAATGAGCAACACATGTCCCGGATAATACAACGTCATATTTATTTGACGCCTGATATGGCCGTGATGTCACTAACTTAGCATAGTCGTACTGCTTCTCGTCTCAAAACAGGTTGTTCTATCTGATGCATTGTAAAGTGCAACTCGTTTGACATTTGGAATTATCTAGCGAGTAGATACATTCGAAGTTGAATGAGCTGGCTCTAAAATGCATTGTCAGAAATGAGAGGCATATTGCATTTATTTTAACGCATCACGATGTGAAATTGAAAAATGGCATCACCATGGTCTCTGACGAGAATGCCTTGCACGCGTATGGGTAAAATGCATTCGTTTCCGCTGAGGTTGTCGATAAAAGCTTTGCCTTGAGACATTGATGCATATATTGGTGCGAGAAGATGAACAAAATATGCATTTATTACAGAAGCATTGCTGTATTTTTCATATCAGTGGGTTAAAGGATGATCAAATGCAACGATTTTCATCGTTTATTCATGATGTGCCTCCAAATGGCGAGAAATTCTAAAATCGTTGGACCAGCATGTGTGGATTGATGCTAGATTGCTCATGCTTAGCACGGTGGTTACCTTTGACTCCTGCAAACTACTGTCCGGCTTCACACTCAACGTCGATAAACACAGACGTTTAAACCTGACTTCAAAGCTCTTCCGAGCGACAGAGAGCCGTAATGATGCATTGGTCAGGCGAAACCAAACACTGTCGAACGCGCTCTTTGAATAAATTGACTTTGGCGCCTGTGATAACAATCTAGCTAGTATTCTACTACACTCAAACATCAAATTTTCCATACCTTATTAATGTGCTTGAGGATTGTAGAAAGATATCGAGCGGTAGTATTGGCCTGTATGCATCCGAATTATATAATATTTCCAGGTGCATATCTGGTTTGCGCAGCACATTGGTCAGTCAAGCCAATTGATGGCTCTGATGTAACTGGGCATGAATATCTTCTAAGCATTTTTGTTGTCGTGAATATTAGCTGTTTAAACGATACATCGCACGAAGACCAAAAGCTTTCCGAGCATTTTGCACTAGAAATAACGATTTTGTAAGTGATAACACCGTAAATTAAATCTTCTATAAGAGGTCAAAATAAATATGGATTTGATATAAAGATCAAAAGTATGGTACTATTTAAGATCAGGGCCTTTTCTGCTAAGCCACGAGACCCTCCACATGAACGAATTATGTAATGATTTGTTACAAATGGATATCAATGACGACGTGAGACACATACGAGGAGGTCGCATGGTTTTGTCAACGAGGAAACATTAAGGTAAGGGGAAACACCGGGCAGAGGGGCAATGATGGACTAGTAATGTACCTTAATGCATCAACGCAAAAAGGTTCGTTTTATATAACCACAGATTATCAATCATCTCTATCTTTTTAGTCTCAGATCAAACTAACCAAACAATAATATTGTAGCTGTAAGGAAAGATATTGATGCAAGGCTAGCGATACGGAACCATTTATGCAAAATATACTATAGCTAACTCTTCGTTGGACTCGGGCAGCAACAGCCGGCACATAAAGTAAAAAGCTATGCTTCTCAGCCGCTTTGTTGCGAATTTCTCCGTTTGCTTATCCACTTACATCCTAATTTATCCTGTAATGGTGTGATCATGCACTATATACACCTCAATGGTGTTTCGCACCCTGCATAATCAGATTTTCTCCCAGTTAGCGTTCTATGTAACACTTTATGGGCACTCACTGAGCGCAAACGGGGGGAATTTAGGAGCTGTAGGTATATATAGAGATGACATATTTACTCCGGCTTCATGCAAAACACCATTGACGTAGCAGCAGTGCACATTCTGTGTGCAAAGCATGACGATCAATATTTTAGGAAACAGATGATGGATGTGCTCTGTGGAGTTGCGTTTGTTATTAATGACGCTTCTTGCACCTCGTAACCCAATGAAATAAGGGCTGCTCAATACTCTTAACATAGCTCAAGCAACATTAATACGAACAACCTAAACTTACGTTTACACTCTGCTGAATATGCACAAGTAATAACTCCTCCATAGATAACACGAACGAGTCGCACTCTACTCCCACTGTACACCTCCAGTCAAATATTGACGATCAATCATATTTGCTCCGCTGGTACCTTTTGAAATCTTTCAGCATCAGCAACATGGGGTAACTAGACACCAATGGAGATGATACCACTGTTTCTCAAAGCTATCATGCCGACTGTCATAAATTCAGGTCCATTTGGCCCATGCACTTATCGCTGATTATAAATGTAAAACCTGCTTTAGAACACGGCAAGGTATCTCAGCGTTTGCGCCCTGCAATTAAGAATTGGCAAACAGCATATACACAGCCGTTTCCTAAATGTGAAGCATGCCTTATATTTTGACGATCATTAGTCAGCCATCTATTCTCCAATAATTCAACTACAAGACATGGTTAGTTTGGGCAGTTCTCGTCATGCGTATTACAACATGTTTTAGTATGAATGAACCGTGCACTCACACATGAAAACACATTACAAAAAATGCTTACTCGCCATTATCAAATTCCTACCAGCTTTACACAATTTATGTTTTTGCACAACAACAAGAGTACATTTTTTCTCTTTAATCGGTAACGCTTGCACGGTATCGTGCACATGTGTCAACATAGGTACATCTGCCCCAACCCAAAGTAATGACAATAACTTCTGGTGAATAAAGTGGTGGAGTTCTAAGTAGAGTATACCAGCCTCTGACAATTACCTATGAGCTTAACTTATACATTAATGGTGAAATAAAGGAGATGTGGTGGGCGCCTGCTGCGTGTGCTAATGTAGTTAACTAAGCTTCTCACCAAGGCTGCATTCATAGACAACAGTATCAGCTAGTTATAGGACAATCCGGTATGTCATATCCGTGTCTGCCTCGGACTAATATAAAAACAATGGTAATTCTGCGAGATTTTACCAAATCGAAAATTGGTACATTCATTATATATCGTTAATAGATCCTAATGCCTGTGAACATTAAGCAGCGCTATTCATGCTCGGAACTCTATCAGTTGATGATCATTTAAAGCTTAGTCAATAAAGAACAGTACCTTATAATAACAAGTCTGCCCCGCATCCTTGCAATGAAGCAAAATTGTGAAGAATTAATAATGGAATCCATGCCAAATTAACATCAACATACTCGATCGGAGAAGTGGTCTGTCTCTTCGGTGAAGGCCAATATTTGGGTAATATAAATTCAATTTTGTGCAAATGTGTGAAATTGCACGTGGGTAATATTGGAAACGCAATATACGCTGCTTACGTCATGCCCTCTCCTTTCAGAGATGCAAGTTTTGCCGAATCGGCAGCATCGTATTTTTGCACATTTTTCATATACAATAAAGTTCTGTGTTTATTGTTAAGTGTTCAGCGACGACAAATAACACCTTTCTCAACATCGACTCAAATCGATTTCAAATCATTGTATTGTGATACTTTGTCACACCTAACACGACGTCATCAGTGGAATATTATTGCACTACCATTGTATACTGAATTATATAGAGCTTAATAAAAACAAGAACAAAAACCACAAATAGTGGGCGTTGAGTGATTGGTGTTTATTTGATGTTTCAGCTTCATCTTTTTGGTCCACATTGATATTATATTAACTGATACGATGACTACTCAGTCCGAGCCATAATTGAACACCATAACGATAATATCAGTCGCAATCCTAAATATCTATGTTGCTGTTTATGGACCAACTAGGATTGCTTAACAAATTGGATGCTCGGTATTGCCTAGTTAATGATTCCCAGACTGTATGTTATCCTGGTGAAATTAAGCGCTACATCTCCGTTCGAATGGTGCGTAATGAGTCGTTCGAATCGATGCATTTATGATTAACAGCTTTTCTTATAAAGAGCTAATTGGGTGCTTACCTCATATGAAGTGCCATTGATCGTTGAAAGTGTTAACGACAGCTTTTTTCATAAAGCATATGTATTACATTAACCGATCATAACCGTGGGTAATGAATACAAATTTTACATAATTTCAACCATAGGGTAATCTCGAGTACATAATAAGCAGGTTATACGAAAAAATTTCGACTGAGACAAGATTTTGTTTAACTGACATATCGTATTATCTATCGTATTATCTATCTTGCAATGTATACCATTGCGTACACTAGCTCAAATTTATGATGAGCATTGCTTCCAATCAATCATGAAGCTAAAGCCCCATGTTGTTCTAAAGATAAAAACTACATAACTATTAAATGATTTCTTGTGTTCGATGGTACTATTGATTAATCACAACAATGTTTTTGGTTTTACTAGGGCGTTGAATATATGTATAAGGTCCATTGCGTCGATAAAGTATTACATGGATTGAACCATATTTCGAGCAACCTGTATCATTCAGGATAGAAAACCGTCGCCTATTCTCGCCTCTGCAGACATCGATCGCTTCTCAGGGTTATAACTAATGGCTGCTCCCCGTTATAAATGAGTTACATTAGGCTGAGACGTCATTAGAATGAGCTGCATTAATGGGAACAAACCAGAGCGAGGACTCTATCAGTGATGCCGAGCCAGTCCCGAATTATCTTTGTTTGCATAAGGACAGGCACTGCTACTGAATATATAAGGAATATTTCGTGTTTGCTGTGTAACACCAACAACGGTTATAATGTATGTCATCCCAATGCAGCACAAGAATAACACGTCTAACTATATAACTTTCTTACGTTATTGCTAAAGCGGGGCCATGATTTTAGCGTGTGTAATTGGCATGGCTGTCTCTAAGTGATACTGGTTCTCGTTTATTTCCGCCACGGGTTGAATAAGAAGACGCGTCGCAAAGAGAAAACCACTGACTTATGTCAAATATTGTTCCCAATTCATTGATGATATGATCATGGCATAGAATCGCTATGAATTATTTGCGACGGGTCGTGTGTCTGCTGAAGCTAATTCCCAATTTATAGGGAGAAATATTAAATGATAAACGTGCTTGCCGTCTCACGCATAAACTAAACGGCACAGCGTGATATCAATTACAGCCGATGTAAGCATCGTTTCCATCACGTGCCCCATAACTGAATGTGTTAGGATTCTCTTTCACCAGGGATGGATAATCTATCGTGATCATAGACTGAGTGAACGGCGATCTATCATCTGCTAATAGGATGATTACTTTGGAGCACAACTGTAGAATGACAGCGATAATTAGCGTCAGTTCAATAAATATTCTTGTCTTATTAACCAACGCTAATCGAAATAATTTGCAATAAACTGTTTGGTACTTATCTTTTATAACAAACATTAGCCATATAATCGGCGTGTTGGTGTAAACAAGTGCTACCGCTGGTGGGCGCAGCTATACTTTGGATTTCCTGTTTGCTTGGCTATGAAAACAGTAACATGCTTCATACACAGACTTGGCGAAGCTGCCCAATGAATAAGATTATAGGATTATAATGCATTATAATGATAGTAATTGGTTTGATACGAAATGTCCAAACTGTGGCAGACCCTAAGCCGTACGCTTTTACAGCCAAGTCACAAAATTAAACGTATGATGAAACCGCCACTACTTTCATCATCCCTTGTGCCAATATGTAA
Organism: Urechis unicinctus; assembly: GCA_034190875.2. Taxonomy (NCBI): domain Eukaryota; kingdom Metazoa; phylum Annelida; class Polychaeta; order Xenopneusta; family Urechidae; genus Urechis; species Urechis unicinctus. Next base: position 10,221,891 of record CM067356.1, read on the forward strand.
ACATATAGATTTGAATTGATAAGATAATTCCGTTATACCTACTTTCAGTCGGTATTCGAATGACACATTGAAATTGGTCGGATTTATAATTTTATTTCCGCCACAATATACTGCATATCAGGATGGGTAATATCTTCTGGCAATGAGTTGCAAAGCGATATTAAACTTGCTTCAAGCCACTGCTTCCGCTAGCACCAAAAACGTGTCGGAAAATACCCATTACATGGGTAGCATAACCGGCAAGTGTCGAAGCAATTTGTTACCGGTATGGTTTCCCAGCCAAATGGCGTTCTGAGTTAACAAATCTAAACCATAAATTTAATACTCCGTGCAGATATTATGTGATATAGTTACAGTATAACAGGGGACCATCATTTAGCAATCTAAGCGCAATCATTAACTGATAGTGCGACAACCGTCAATGATGAGCTAATGGGATTAATTAAACCAAATTGCCGTACCGTATTCTCCGGATCAAAAATACCGGTCAACCATAATGACATGCATCATTGATCAAATTACTTCAATCAGCACACACACGGTACATTGGCTTATTCTACAGCATTGCCCGTATATCAATCGCCAGGCATTTATTTACTCATATCGGCACATTCCTACTAGGCATCATGCACGCGGCATCAATATCCCTGTACCAAAGTATCAGAACATGTTTTATGGAAACTGATATAGTGACAAATCAACGAAGGTACAGACACAAGAACCCTCTAGGAACAGCACACGTCAAATGACATTAATCAATGCAAGACTATGTCTTCTACACTAACCAAATCTAGCCAGTGTCCTTTCTATCTGGTGTTGTTCCTTCATAAAAATGCGTATTAACGACCATCGAGATTCTACCCTAAATATACGACAGCTAGTGGGGTTTTAGTGCAACCTAATTGACGAATATGGATTGGTTTCGTGATCTTATTTGCTTAGGATGGAGAAAACGCCTGCGTGCATTTCGAAATTACCATGGGTTCTTGGTAGGTTCCAGACAGCGCCAAACTTTTTGCGGAGCATAGTATTTAGAAGGGGCTCAGTCACCTGCCATCAAGAACAACCTAGTAATGAAGAACTGATTAGCATATATGAAGCGTTTTTTTTCGTAATTACCCAATTTGAAATTACACGCAAAAGCCCTGCTTTAATTCTCTGGTAGTTAACCGGCTAATTTCTGTAGAAATGAATCTAATGCCGACAGCTATAATGTTTGGTACGTCAAAACTATGCTCAAATTTTGGGGGACATATAGATGGGTTATTTTGGTAATATTATTTGCAGCAAGAGAAACATGCATATCAATCTGCTGTTCTCAATGACGCTTAGTCACGTTCAATTGTAAATACAACTGATAATGATTATCGGGTTGTATAAGTGTTTGCATTGTATATAACAACAGGAACCTGGAATACATCAGTTAGAACCGTTGTACCAGTCAAACGCTTAATAAGCTTCTGGTTATTTCATTACGGTAACATCCTGCATCATGAACTTAATCGTTTATGTTGGAAAGTATACTAATTTGACCATTTGTTTGGTATTCCTCGAGGTTTGACAATCAAGGACAGAGTGCTCAGTGGTTATATGTATGAGCACGTATCAAATCCTCTCGTTGATGTTAGATTATCAGGGGATTTTTTTATGATGTTATCATTGAATAGTTGCTTAATGTGTTGTTGAGATTCTAAGTAAAATATTTACCTGAAATATTGGCCTAAATCGTTTTTGGAGAGGGGCTCTATACAAAAAAGACTACAAATTTATACTTAAACTCGACAAAATTATATTTGACTGTTATTTAAGCTACAAAAACTCGACAAGAACGAGGTGAATTTCGCTAGCTACTAATATTTCTCTGCCATACTTTCCAAAGGTGGTAAAACTTTTTTGTGTATGTCGCGTAGTTTGTTGTTTTGCTTTAACTCTGTGTTACTGTATGTGTTCCACTGTGGTTATGACATTCATACGTCGATCATATATTCGTATTGTTGCTTTGGCCTAGCAATTAGTCAGGCTTTTTTGAGGTCAGCTTTCCGATTACTCGAATCTTAATATAAGTATATGGTATTTACAAGTTTCACTTGCAATCGAACACCGAATAATGTCTATGCTCCTTTTGGATGAAGCGCACAGCAGCTGATTAGTAAATTACTGAGATTTCCTCCACACACGTTTTCATGGTTGTGAAGTCAGACGAAGGCAAATTGACATTACCAAAGCCTCAGCCAACTCACCGCTGCAATAAAGAGTCTGATAAAATCACGGTCTACATATTGATAATGTACGTCGTAGATTCTCATCTCAAACTGCTAGATACCAGGCTGCTCAGCTGAACATATACAGCCATCGTCGCTTTTCTGTAGATCTGTGGCACGTGAAAATGATGTTCGTCAACTATCGCATCTAAACTCGTTTGTTACGGTTAAACGTACCAAACATCCAAAGCTGGTACCTAAGAACACTATTACCATAAATTTGATTTTGCCCGACCAATTTTATTATATTATGATGCAGAACACACAATTATTCCTTTATACACTGGTGCTACATCATACCGGCGCTATCTTTGTTGTGGCAAGTTATTGTTGTTATGATACAGATTTTGCACTATCAATGTGTCATTGAATCCCATTGATACATTTCTCAAAAATTCTGTTGTACTGATTGCATAAGCGATTAAATTTTGAAACAAAAATTTATTACACAAAGGATAGCTTATTTTTTTAGCGCCTCCGTTTCGTTTTATTGCTGCTGGATAAACAGGCGATCATGTTTTCTTTGGATCTATAATGGCATATAATTAAACCAACAATGGACTGTTGCATTACATGTTGGACTTTCCATTCTTCCAGATTTGAAAAACTTTCAATGCTTTTGTACACTGCATACACAGCAATAACTGTGGGTTAAAATCAATTGTATCTATGCAATGTAAGGCATTGATAATTCTATCACCATTTGATGTCATGTGATTTAATTCCAGAACGAACCAGTACAACAACCGTTAAATCATATGCTGAACTGTAGTTGTTTAATACTACACATTTATTCAAACAACAAAGACCACGGCGAAACATGGTTGTAATGCTAGTCTCGTGATATATGTGGTAAATATGTGTAAATTATGACTTTCCCCATAGTAATGTCAATGAACGTTGTCTTTCCCACAGCAGGTGAAATAGATACAAAACAGTATATTGACTTTTCATTCGCAGTTTCATCGACTTTACAGCCGGACATCCGCACCGGCTCGCACCAACAACAGTTCTATCACATATATTTTTCAATACACTATTGCAATAGTAGCCATTGTGCTGGTCGGGGCATGTGCAATTAATTAATGTCCATTTCAAGCATACTCATGAAGTATCGTAAAATTATGATTTACGCTATCGCCAGCTAATGCGTGAGTAGTAAGAATGATACAGCTCATGAATGCAGACGGAACGATGAAGAGTGAGGGCGAAGTAATTGACAAAGCACAGAAAAATGGGACGGAGAAAATCTACTATTCTTTGCTAGCATTTTTGGCAGGCTATTTTGCTATGTGATCAAATGCATAATCATATCCAATGGCTCGCAACACAGTCGACATACGGCAACTATATAAACTGAGCTGTGGCTGCAGTAAACCATTCCTCTAAACCCCGAACGCAATTAGATAAATATGTGTGTTGATACAATGGATACAACCGTCAATTATGCCCATACTTGTTCAGTGACCTGATCTTCAGTACTTAACGTAAGAGCAAAGGGTTTCATCGATATTTGCATAGTATTTGTATCAGAGCCGTAGGTTCCGAAGGCAAGCTAGCTATCTTAAACGGTTAACAATAGCAAGAGGTGAGGTGTCAAAGCTTTTAATGCAGCCGCTGAAAGTTTAACTGTGTATCATTCATGCCTATTATATGGCAGCGAATGCAATATCGCCCCGAATCGCGTCGCAGTGATCCCGACTCTGATCCAAATGATTATCATAGTGGTTCATATAAATGTCGCTTTTCCATGCCACGATGTTGACCTGTAACAAACGCAGTGTTTGAACGGTTGTCATGTGGTTTAAGGGTTTGGTTCACGACCGATCTGGTTAAAGTATTTACGTAAGCAAAGCACCTATCTCCTCATCACACGTACAATATTTACATATTTATATACTAATAAAACAATAGCAACATACTATCAAAACCATGCGGTTGAACCTCATATATTTCAAATTATAGTACTTAAATTAACGAATACAATATAAATAGAATATGTATATAAATTTGTGCTTTGCGGCATCAACTGCATGTTTGGGTTGCATTGTTATGATTACAATCCAATTTTTCACTGAGCTACATTACAACCAAATGAAATTATAAAGGCATTCTCTCAGGATGAAATATCAATGGCTTTAACAGAAATGCCCGGTAAATATGCTTGAAGCCAAATAAAATGTCAGGCCTCTTACAGGACAAATATAAAAATTTGCTGATTCGATGCTATTGTGCCAAAGAATACATGATAATGTGATAAACAGATATGTGTGTAAAAGACTAGTTCCATTTTTCCGATTAGAGTCTGGCAAATATGTACCTAAAGCATAAGCTCAAATGGGAAGCTTCCAATTCAAATGTTTAGGGAAGATTTAATGTAAAGTGACTACTCCTTGTGGCATTTGCGTTACGTGAGGAGAATCGCCATCTGCGTTTTTGCGCATTCCTTGGTAATTTATCCAGCTCAGTTAAATCGAGATGGTACAGCCCATTAATCGGATATAGGCAGCAAGCGCATGCTCGTTGTGATAAGTGATACATTAATGTTTACGATCTTTTATTAGCCTTAAGACCCTACACCAGCTAATCGTAAGTTCTATCTGCAGGACTGGAAGAAGCATATTTGCGTCATTAGGCGGGGCTAACAAATGGATCATACAGGTCTAACCTCTTCGCTTTGTTTGAATATTATTCGCAAAAAAGTTTCCTTTTTCTGTTATTATGCTGGCCCAACGGTACTACGTCTTTTTTATGATATCCATTGACGACATTAGCGGGCAATACTGCATCCCATCGGTTAAATTATCAGTATCGAGCCTTGACGACGACATACCACCTTTATATAGTTTAGTTGTCTGTATGCGGCAAGCTAACTATCGGTGCAAATCCGCTTTGTCATCATAATGTCAAATTATTTGGTATTAGAGCGCCATTCCGGGACTCATTGTGAGTTTATCGCTTTTAAGGACGAGCATATTACATCAATAATTCATCAGCATTCCTGTGCTGACAACATGGGCACGAGTCCAGGACGATAGAATTCTAACCGAATATACATTATAAACTTTGTATTACATATCCCAGACAACAGGAATATAGCATGAATATGTCGATATCAAACTGGTATGGAAATTGAAGTGTCAGATAAAACAGAATATTGATAAGTAAGTGGATCGAATAATATGAATCTGAGGGAGACTATATTCTAAGGGCCCCTAAGCTTAGTTTTAACGGAGTGAATGGTTCAACACAATTCATATTTCTTCATTATCATTCTTCGGTCTCTCGTCTGCCTGTCCCTTGGGAACTGGTATGAATTATCCACGCAGCTGATTCTTAGCAGCAGGTACCGATGTAATGCTCCTATGCCTAGTCTTTATTAGCCCTGAATTGGTCCCCTCAAGACCACAGTTAGTTATATGCTTGCACAAGCCCCTATTCAACAGGCACCCGGCTGACTAATGTATGGACAAGTTTGATCCCATCACCCACTGGCACGTGTTGTACTTTGACGTTGGTATTTATTCTACAGACACCTGGGTGCATTACACTGCTGTCCAAGTGCATCCGCATGTATTGCATTCTAATCACGCCATTGACTGAAACAAAAGCAGTTATAATACGTAGGTAATGCGATAGTTTACGGTACAATAACCAAATGATTCTACAACATTAAAATGATATTCTTGCAGCTGTGTTCGATGCACGTCTATCAATTCTGTAACTTACATATTTTGATGAAAAAATCAAATACACCTCAGTCCGTACATTTGATTTTCTTAGCTAACCATTTTTGTCATCAACAAAATGGAACCGTTTAAGTCAAGCACATGTCAACCAGTTACAGTGAAAAAATTTTAGCGTTACAAAATAACAATTTGTGCACTAATAGCGGACTAAACAAATTGTACTATAAAATTGTAATCTAAGGTGTTTCTGCATATATTTGTTGATATCAGAGAAGACGACATATGTATCTTGTTTCGCATCAGCCAAATTTTCTAGCTCGAGAATGAATATGTAACTGCAGTAAAATGTATTGAGATATCGCGAACTTGAGCCCGATACATCTGTTACCATGCATGCCATGCAATGATTATTTACTTAACACCTACCCCGCAGCGTGCATCAGCATGTAACATTGCGTTTTTATATTGATGTGTGTCTTAAGATTGTCGAATTTGATTCATACTGTAAGGCTACTATTGTTCGGGAGAGTTGTGGATGGTGGATAGCTGATCCATTACATTACCTGAGACGTTGGTGGTTTTATCTTTCATCTTCTTCCGTTTGCAAAATTACCAACTTGACAGCATCTTTTTCACATAAGGCGGGGTTAAAACCTAACTATTAGTGAGTCTATAATGCATGGATGTATATATACAATAGCCATTCGAAATGTAAAAACCCGTTACAACTCATGTTATGCATAGCATGCCTTTAAGGTTGTTTTGATATACATAACGAGTCGATTCTCTTTTGAAGTCAAGCGCTACGGATTTTGCCATAACCGTTGGCATTGGTATTCTGCAATTTACGATGTACTTGATCGCCAATCCCGCAAATAATAGCTACCAACTGCTGAATCCAAAATCGAGCTGATGAACCTTACTACGTCACTGCGATATGCATTAAGACCTGCCGCCAAACTGAAATTAAAATCACGATAGAAATATATTGCGACCGCACAATATAACAAGATGAGCCAGAATAGATAATTATGATAATGCCGCCGTAAAATTATGTAAAAGTGACATAAGGACTCGCAGCTTATTGCATGGTGACAGAAAATAGAGCTCGTCGTCACTGGGGCTTGACCTAGCAATAATCACTTTGCGCGCAGCAGCGGCGAACAAAGCAACTTGATCACGCGCAAGTGATATGTTTATGCTTATATGGTAAATTTATATCCGGCGAGTGAATGCGCAAAGCTATTTAGGCTTTCCGCTGTGAATATACAATTATGCAATATGAAACATTATTATTATGTCATCTTACAGAAAGCACTTACGGCGATATTTCATGCCAATCATACTGATTTGATTTTCGCGGCATACATCATATGATACAGTAAATGTATATAGTTACACATTGCGGTTGCTGAAATAATGGCCACAATTTGACAATTATATGGCACTAAACTGACAGTCAGTGATGCTAATCGGAGGCATAAATCCAACTGTAAATATTTGCTTGACATTTGTCCCGTCGTGCAATGGCTAAAGACAAACCATAAAGTGTATTACATCTGTCAAACGTATTTGCTTGATATTTAGGCCATCTTTTATTTGTCATCAGCAAAGCATGAAACGCGTTCTTCGACTAAGCTTTAAATCACATTGTACCTCCAAGTGCAATAATATAATGCGGCGTGATTGCCTATATGCAGGGGTAAAACATCTTTTACAATGACATACTCTTATCAGCATGCTGATTTGGCACGAATAATGATAAATGCCAGCCGTCGCTTGGTCTAGTTAATATGAGCGATATGACTGCAACAGAAACCTTGGTATTCAGATAGACTCACAGTTTACAGGAAAACCACATGCCATGAAATCAACTTAGTATCTCTTTCATCAGATCAGGCAGTACCAGAAAGTACCTGAACCAATCCACAACTTAGAAAACGAACAACGCACACTTAATTTAATTAACAGTCGGTCTGAATAATATTGTTGTAATGGAACAACAACACATCTGTTGCATTCATTATATCTTATAGATTAAATTTTGCTGTCTTACTTTCTGTGGTTAAGCATTTCATTGTTGAGAAAGGTCATCAATCGTCACATTATATCAATTGGTGAGACCCGATTTATACTGTGATGGGTTAATGAGCTAAAGCGCATAGGAGCGCAACTTTGCCACACTATTATGTACATACCATTAACATTATCCTTAACATTGCTGCAAATATGCGATGTTGCGTCGCCGTACTTAGACGACTCATGTTTTACCACGTGTTCACACAAACGGCCCAAACTACGATTACGATCCCAATTGCAACTAGCACTGTTTCTTGCGGTTAGCAAATACAATGCCAATCATGTCCCGTATGTATTGATCTTCCTGCTATGTGGGAGACATCATAAATCAGGTACATTGTCTTAATTAGCAGTGATTGTCACATCTACCGTCATGTGTATGACGATAAGCAAGTCTATAAATATGTCTTTCTGTTGAAGTGGACAATTAGGTAAGAGTGTTTTTCCCATATCTGAGGGAATCTCGACTACTCGGCAGCTTCTTGTCACGTCGTTATTGTTGACTGATCAAATATTCAAGGGCATCTCCTTAACTCCTCGCAATGATTGACGAATTACAAGAGTGACATATGGTTGGTCAGTGATATCACGTATCTGAAGCTGTCGACTGAAACAAACAGATTGTGCTGAACATTTAACCCACTCATCTCATTGTAATTTGATAAATACTTTGTCGTGAACTCACTTCGTTTCATACCATTACCTTAAGCTATCGCTGACTTCGAGCCATGATACTAGTCTACGTCTTTGACATCTTTAGTATCGAACCGATACTGCTACACATGTATTGAAAGCGTACCTAACCGATCTTACGCGGACGATGCTTCTGTTTAAATGCATCGCTTAGTGTACAAACTATCGATAACATTTGTCATTACAGAAACGTTATCGTTTAACAGCTTTTATCTCCGCAGCAACGCTACGCAAATGCATCCCGAGATAGTACTCGAGATAATGAACAGCATTTGAAGCATATCATACAAATCATAAATGAGATTTAACTGACCGAATGAATCCACCAATATTTGCTCTAATCCCTTCACTTTCAAGGAACGGTGACATTCTAGGAATCATGAATTGCCTGTGCAATGTCCTGACAAACAAAGTGTTTGCTATGTGAACGAACCACCAGGTAATAGAAGATTGCTGAGTGTGTGTTGAGGCCGGTAACAATATTGCTGCTACATGTACTGGTTGGGCTCTGCTTCATGAGCATAAATTGACAGGATGATGCAACAGGGGTCATGCGCAATATTATTTAATTGAATTCCACCCACTTCATTTGGGTCCAGTCTTGAACTACTAGCACCATCACACACACCAACACTTATATACGCTTTGATGTGTGTCGCTTAACTATTCCATGAAACGGTTCATGATCTGGTATCCAGGTAGAGGGAACCTGACTTGCGTTTCCATTAACTTTCGGAAATTTTATTTTGCGCTTTAATTGCGACATGGTAGAATTAAATTACCAGGGTAGATTGTTGTTTCCCGAAGCGTAACACTGTAAGCCATTCAACGAATGCAACCTGTACGCCATTTTGAATATACCTGCCCCTAACTCACGCACTATATTAAATATATGCGTTACGGGATGATGGAAAACAGGTGTTGACTACAATGAGACTCATTGTAGCAGATATAGTTTGCATCACTAGTAATTTAGAGTCATCTCTTTGACTGGTTTGCGGTTGAGCTATAACCATTTTATCATGTAATCGTATAAAAAATTACACACTGAAATCAGCAGATTTGGAATCGCTATGGAATACAGCTCGCTATAGCAACGTGATAAGCATATGTGAGCATTCTATCTTAAAACAGTCATGCGCAGGGTTTGCAACAATTGTTTATGCTTCAGTATTGAGAAGAACATCATCAATAAGTCCGAGCATAAGCGTGCAAACGTTACAACTTTCGGCAGGGTCCGCAGGGTCCCCGGCAGCTTTTGTCACACTACATGTAATATGGATATGACTTATTGTCCATCCGACGACAGGAAATGTGATGCCTAAGCCGGAACCATGGAATAGCCTTCCACTGAATTTGCCTACAGAGACACTGGCTATAGTCCTGCCAGAGCTTAATCGTGGTGTAGGATCGGAACCTATCAGGTATGTCTGTGCGTCGGTCTGGGTTAGTTATGCCAAATTAGCCATACATATTATGCATGATAAGCACAGGCTGTTACTGAATTTACTAATGTAGCTAAATCGGCATGGAACAGATTAGTTCTACCACGTTGCGAATCCCTTGCCTAGTCACAGTTTTACTATGCACCTTAAACGACGTCGAGTATACGTTGACGTTAATATAATTGCTACATATTCTCTCCTCTACCCCTTGTTGCTACAGGTGTTTCACGTTGCCACTATCTGATGGAGATCGGGTCACGGGTATTGTCACTATATTGGTGGCTTTCACCCTTTTCCGTTAAATGGTATCGAATGTTGTTTTTTTTTACACAGCTCTGCTAGTACCTTATGTAGTTATGATGCCCTTGTGTTGCGTTTTCAACCCTTTTTGGGGTATATTATTTTGTCACTTTACCGTTTGTACCAAAGAGATTAAAAACGAGGACGCCTAACGTTCTGTATACTACATATATTGGTACGATTGATGTATTTAACTAATATCGAACTTGAACGAAAAAACAATTGTTATAGAACGATGAACAAACTGTTGTTCCCTCTTATGTCTTTTGGCAGTCATTAACACTGTGTCGTTGGACTACTTCGGTCTGTCTGACTACAGAACTGATGCATCATTATCGCGAATGCCCAGCATCACCGATACCGTCGCTATTCAACCCTTGATTTATGCATGACTTGGAAAATATAACGAGATACATTGAACGAGAATGTCACTGTATTTGTCACCACTCACAGATGCAAGATTGAAAGATTGTAATTGGAAATAGCACTATCAGATGCTGGTGAAGCGCCCGGCTTATGTTGGAATCATTTGTCGCTAGTGCTAGTATGACAAAAGGAAAGCAATATTCCTTACATGTACAGTTAGCAAACAAATAGCCCATATATACCTGAAGTGACTTGGGAATGTTTTAACTGCTGCTGTACTTTATGGAATCGTACTCTTTAACAAACGATACATGTAGCCAAAACGTAGCTTGCATTTACACATTGGTTGCCTTGTATAATTAATATAGTGAGTTTCGAATCATTTTGAGGCATTTTCCGTAAATGATATTTGTTTCAGAAAAAGTGCATTGTTAACTACAGCTGAAACGATAAATTGCATATCCCATGAACTTCGAGTCTTAATGATGTGCGGTTTCCGAACTGTAAGCACCATTACAACATGACATCAATTTCTCACAATTGAATCGTGCTGCTGCCGAATGGGTAGTTAACAAATCATACTAAGATAACAATGTAGAAATGCTAAGATAAAGTTGATGCCACAAAAAGTACACTCATGGTAGATGATACATTGTTACTTTTGCAGTAACATGTGTGCCAACCAGCCTTGAGAAACAAACGCTATGTACCATAAGGTACTGCGCAAAATAATGCATTTCTAGCCCATCAGTCAAATGCAGCATATATTCAATCTCCAATCCAACGTACTCTACTGTTGATGCAAACACATAAAGTACATTGCGATGCATGACACCGTTATAAGGTCAACCACATCCCCACGACCATGTGGTTATTCCAAGGGGTTCAAGATCCTTTATGCGGGAATTTGAATATAACGCGAGACCTAAGAACAGCATTGCATCGTATGCTATTATGCTACTATGTTTATGGCACCGTTGTCATTCATTGTTCAGCTTTGCATTCTGAGAGATTACAGATATCCATGGAATCTTTAAAACAAAAAATGATTGTTGTTTACCTTTAATTTTGTAGTTACATTTGTATTTTGCTCAGCGAGTAGTTTTAGCCTGCATGTCAAATAATATAGGGAGATAATTTGCCGAGCTGCGAGGTGAGTGTTTATATGCGTCCACTTTGCTCCATAGATAATTAAGTGACTTTCGTTTCAATTGATATTTTAAAATGCTGTTTCGAAATATGCAGTGTATATTTTAGTACATGAACTTCATTTACAGTATGGCAGCATAAGAATGTCCTGCTGGTTAATGCTTCATCATATAAGGTGTAGGATGATTGCAATTAAAGCTTCCGCGAAAGTCAGATACTGGAACAGGAATTTGATTAGCATATCATGTTATTTAATAACTTGCAAGCTGAATGGCATTTTGTGCAGTGTGTATGAAAGATGTAAATAAAAAACGATAGCGCGGAGTAGGTTGTATCAATGTCAACCTACCACATACAGCTGTTCATTTTGTTTTGTTGTTGTTTTCATGGCCTTCAATACCAACTTATAGCAAAAGTTTGTCACACCACAGATCAATCAAACATGCATAGATGGCATCATTAGGATTAAAACGTTGTACTTTTTTGCTTTGAGTATCAATACTCATAGTTTCATGATAAGTAGCTATGGCTTGTGCATGAGACATTCGTTTTCATTAGGGTAGAACCAATCCCTTCCGCCGCATATGTACATATTAAGATAAAGTTTAGGATAGCAACTGCAGAAGTATGATTCATTGTTTTCATACCCATCCACAGCCGAGGCAATGCTACTTAAATGCAAAAACCAGTATAGCGTACTTTGATGGTATAATTAATCTACCAAGACACAACGCTGGGCTAAACGACATATCTAACGATTGAACAAACACCTTAAAATCATCGGTTAACGGCAGAATCATCGAATATATTATATTCGTTCTTTAATGTCTACCACTTCTGCCTATACACAGCATTTATACTTATCATGCATGGGCCGCATGTATGCAGCCCTGTCCGACTTTTAAGTGGCGGAATCCATCAATGTCTTCTAATTTATTCATTGACCACTCTATCTATCATTGGGACAGAGAAAAAATGGGACAGAGTTGACGCGTTCTGAGATACGAAATGACGACATTCATTGTAATATTACGGAAATTTCTGCTGATGTCATTGCGATATACATCCAATGAGCTTCATTCTCACACTAGGGAACGTATCTGCCAATTCACTGCTTGATTGCTTTGGGTTTTTTGCCACGCGTTATTTCTCGCGAATTAATTAGTGCTATCATTGGGACAGAGAAAAAATGGGACCATTTGAAATTGACATTCATTGTAACGTGACTTTTATCATCCATTTATCCCTTTGTAATTTTTTCGGAATATAGTTTCAGGTCAAGTGATTTAATCGACGTATACTGGGTGTAAACAGAAGCAATACTGACGATTTGTAGCTTGCATAGGTGATGCAGCGCTAGAATGCCTCGATCTGGACTGCTGCAAGGACACCTGTAGTATTATTCGGTCATCAGCGTTGTCAAATTATATATAACACACGACAACCATATAGGCAGCAGTTGTGTATGTAAATCAATAAATGGGTAATGATACATTCACTAGAACAGATTACTTTATCTTTGTATTACTATTATTGTGAGCATTTCGGTATTCATTGTATCAACAATTATTGCTAGAGCAGCTAAATAAGAGCCAATAATTCCGCTTGATGTAGAAGAGTCCAAGCACATGAGATCTGATGATCATTTCAATTTATAATACTGAATAAGGCACGGTTAAAAAAAGGGATAGAGTGTTGTCTGTAGAATACAGACGTTGTACAACGCGGCCGTGTGCATACAAATGAGATGATAATAACGCACGATAGCATTCGTTCAGTAAGATGCGTTTGTTGTCGCTAAATAGGGACAATCAAAGCAAGCAAGGGCATATCAATAAAACTCGAGTATAGATGATGGAATTAGAGAATGACCAACAGCATAATCGTGTACTAGATGTTTCTGCAAAAACTGGATCGCTTGGTCGCAAATGACAATATTTCCGTTATATTCCTAGCAGAAACATGCATAATTATCAAGAATACGTTCATTACAGACGCATTCTACGACACATTTTATGGGCTAGTTATCACGCATCAAGCACTTCTTGAAGTTAAAAGCTTATTATTTTAATAAATACACATTAAGTGGGGACAGCTATTTATTTAATTAACAGGTTTTTGTGCGATTTTGTTATATATTGAACCAATACCTGATGCGGAATCCTCACGATATACCAGCAGTATATGCGACAAATCAATCATAAAGCTATAAGAACGTCAGTAAATGTAAACTGCTAATTACATTGAGGAAAAGGTTGAATAATCCCATACAATATATTGCATGAATGTAGTGATCTAGAATCATGCACCGCAGGCACAAAACATATAGCATGTAGCTTTGACAAAACATTTTATGCTACTTGTGTCACGCATGTGCTATCGTCATGCACAATTTAACCTCCGGCATACTACGCATCTTGCGGTTCCTCTTCACATGAAGACATAATATAAATACATGTCATGGCACAGACTCATATCGCACAAACACATCAGTGTGTTCGTGAATGTCATAAAAAACTGATCTGGTTTATACAGTACAATCAACGCGATAAGTATGCTCCTTGACGATAACTCAAGCCTTTCGACTATCTGTAAATTACTTGTGAAGCAACAAAAGCAGGATCAATATTCCCGAGCCATCCTCCCTACAAGAATAAATGTAACGGGTATAATTTAGATTGACAGGCTTAGTTTTGTTGCTTGCGAAGCTTATTTGTTTATCAGCCTTCATTGACATTACGTCGGCGTGCATTGCATCAGATTATCCGTTATCTTTTGGTTGGTTCTTGACAGTTTCATACTGAACAAATCAGAATATTCCTGGCTTAAAGGCGGTCCGAGAAGTAGGAGGTGTTCTTATTGCCCGAGTAATGATATATTGATGTGTAATCAGGAACGTATAAGCTTCTTCTGAATGACCTATTCGTGCACATGTTGCATTTTGGTGGTACTGTCTACCACACGGCACATATTCCGTACGGGCTAAATGTGATGTTTTATATGATTTTATCATATTGGCAAGTTAAATCGTTAATTGGGTGATTGAGAGGCCAAGCAAGGACACTCTATAAAGCATATACAAACATTGGCTGCATAAACATCATGTGTTGACGCAGATTAAGTGGCTTCTGCCTAGAAGAACATGGGGATCTCGGTTTCCCAGAATAATAAGATCACGCTGCATATGAAAACATTGCCGGGCGGCATCTTACCACGTAAATACGACGGCGTAGTTAACTATCGGTGGGATGAGATTGTGAGTAATTGTTTTTGATAAACCCATGTGTCGTTCAGTTTCTATGAAGTGCCATGTATATAACAATCCTAAGTCAATTAGTCATCTGCCAAACGCATTGTGTAATATCAGGCATTGTATTTACATATGAAACCGCATTACGTAACGTTTATGACGTATTATTAATTGATCAAGCGTCTCAGTTATAGCTTCCCTGTATTAATTTTCGCTGTCTGTATAGTGTTACCATCCGTATGCCCCGAACTAACATAGCACTTACTCTTGCAACTGAGATACCACGTGGACCGTGTCATTTTATACCATGGTGAAAGCCAACATGTTGTTACGGCATACGTTATTCATAATCAGGCATGTGAATAACGACAGCAGTAAGTAAGAATGTAACAAATGCATCCAAACAGTAACGACAATATAGCTTGATGATATACTTTATTCATAATCAAGCGCGTAACTAATGACTAGAGTGAATAGAAATTCAAAATGCATTCAAATAATGTGGACAATTTGAACAAGCAAGCTAACAAAAACCAGAAAACATATTTACTTCTCAAACGACGCTGTTTAAGATTCCCATGATCTAGATCTGACATATTCTGGTCCTGAACCTCGGGAAATACTTATTATATAGTGCGACCGGATCAAGAGAAAATATTTCAAAAAGGCAATGGATGCAAGATGTGAAAATATATTTAACACGGCATGTATGGTTGTAAGTTCTGACTTTGTACCAAGTCAGTATTTCTATAACAGCAAATGGTAGAATGCAAAGCAGTTATGCATTTATGGCATACATGGTTGATTGCGGATTGAGACTAAAACGCCCGCACGGTTGTAATCAGCTATGAAGTTGCATCACGCTTAAGCTATCATGGAGATTCAATAAGCTATACCCAGCCGAATCAGGCGTAAAGAGATGTGGAGCAGAATTAATTTCCATGTCATACATGATGTAAATTAAAACACTAAGGCAGCGGCATGTTTGCAACCTGTAATTGTGCTACCCTATTGATTTATTGATGCATTAGGGTACCATGCATTACGACAGAAGGGAAATAAATCATATAGTGCAAATTTATCGTCATGTGTTACGACCTGCGGCGCGGCGTTGCCATGTTTTGCTATCAGTCACCAAGCTCATTACGAGGCTCCTCTTTGTGGTCTGTCGTTTGATATTGTTTATATATCCGCTTAAACTTTCGTAAAAAAAGATCTCCGAATGTATATAATTGTATTTGGTAATATCAGGTGAACCATACGCCAGAGCAGTGTCTTGGCCTTTTGAAATTCAACCTACCATTGACAATATAATGCTCTTAATAATAACTTACTAGTAACAGTTACCATACGTAAAAGCAATTATTGAGTTATTACGCAACAAAGCCATCTATGTTTTATAGAAAATGTGAATTTGATGTTCAGTATTCTATTGAAATTTATTTATGAATATGAAGCATATTACAATCAAAATGTAATTTGTCATCCGATGCTTCCCAATTAATGTCAGATTTCAGGCAATTTCCATGTTGAGTAACAATCATACACAACATATTGCATCAAATTCCATCGAAACAATAGTGATAACGGACACAAACACACTGTATAGGCTTATCGCTGCCTGGGCTATCTGAGCTTAGTTACGATTTAATTCATATTATTACCTTATTCCGGATGTTAGTCACTACCACATTGCGCGAGTGAAGCACTTATCCTAAGGATCAAGATTGTTTGTGATGATGATTTTCATTGAGTATGGGGGTTAGGGATAGCGTGCACCATATTTTATCAAGATTATTGGAACCGCCTGTTAATGCTGTAGCTACGATTTACAGTATGAAAGCCCCTCAAAGTGTTTTGTTATCACCAGACACTCACTTCACATCAATACGGCGCACAGTGAGCTCTACTTTGGGAAATATTACCGTTGCGTTTGGTGCATAAATTCCCCGAATACGCAGCTGATAAAGCGGAAGGTCATCCCGTGTCGAATGGCAGTCTATCATGCTAACCGCATTTCATATCATGACTTGAGGCAATACGATATTTTACGTATACCTAATTTCTTAGTTGCGCACGCTCGATGTGCCATGCACTGTTTGTAGGAACAAATGTAATGTTCAACTGCGGCGTATGCATTGCGCAACGCGGACATGCAAGTATTATTTATATTCGTTGTAAGCTAAATGTATAATGCCCATGTGCGCACTGGCATCAATTCTATAACATGGCTCAGTCAATTACTAAAAAGTAATAACCCATACTCATAATAGCCTGTCATATTTATGGATTTGATGTTTTAGAACTCGTTTACAAATGACAATTAAACAACAATAACTCTCACCATTATCTCATAACATCCTAAGTTCATTGAAGCACCCTCAGTATCTCTATAATTGCTTTTCTAATAAGAGTCACGTCATCCAAACCGTTGATAGGCACAACATGATTAGGATTACGTAAATTGCTGAAATTTATGTACAAAAAAGGTCAGTGAGACAATGCTTTGCATGACGCTAGTGTCAGCTAATATTGCACTACAAACTGCCATCAAAGCTGACTATATTGTCGTCGTTCTTCGCTGCTGAATCAAACAGAAACAGAGTATTGTGTGCTGCATACATGGTGCTGCATACTTTACAATCGATGTCAGACTTCGCTCGTGCAATTCCAACGTATGAGATGCTTTGGCGCTTATGTAGAAAAGCTTGAATCACTTGCACTACGCAAGGAACGTGTGCAGGGACGTTATGCTACAATCAATGTGATTGTGTATATATATATATAAAACCGACGGAAATGCATTGCAGGACACAGACAATCGGATGTATGGAAAGCATTGAGTGTCATGTCTTAATCGTCTCGGTAAATGCAGTAGCTCAGTGTTGCTAGTAGATTCAAATGAGAACGACCTTATTTGCATAGAATTGCAGGGACAAACCTCCACACTTGATTGATGCGTTTATAACCACTAAAACCAAACGTTATCTATGCGTATTCACAAAGTACAGAGGAGGTACTTGTTATTATATCATCTTCCATATGTGATCGACTATTCGCCATTGGACTGGAGAATGGGTTGTATTATCAGCAGGTATCCACAAAGAGATAGTCACATCTGTAATGCTTGCAGGGAAAGAAGCCAATTTCTACTGCCACCCCTTAATAGGCCTGCACGCTCGTAGTTGGTAGGTCGTGGCTGCTAAAACAGTAGCTGTACGATGTCCGGTTTTCTCGAGTATGGGTACCTTTTATTGCCTACTATATTTCATGCTAGAGTTTACGGGGTACCGTTTTTAGTTAAATACTCAACGCAGGCTCTGTCTTGATGATATTTAAAGATATATATATATATATATATAGAGATATATATAGAGATATATATAGATATATATATATATATATATAGAGATATAGAGATATATATAGAGAGAGAGAGAATATATAGAGATATATATACCGATGTATAAACAGAGAATATATAGATTATATATATATACATATATAGGGAGAGATATAGACAGAGGGAGGGATAGATATAGAGATATATTATAGGGAGAGATGGAGAGAGAGAGATTTAGAGAAGGAGAGAGATCTAGAGAAAGAGAGAGAGAAAGAGAGAGAGAGATCTCTTCTATATAGAGATATCTCTCTCTAGAGAGAGAGAGATCTAGAGAGAGAGAGAGAGAGAGATAGAGCTATCTAGAGATCTATCTCTCTCTATATATATATATATATATATATCTATATATATATATCTCTCTCTCTCTATATATATATATCTCTATATATATATCTATATATATCTATATATATATATATATATATATATATATATATATATATATATATTTATATTTCAGCCAGATGTACATAAAAATGATCATTTCAGGCTGTTGCTTACTTAGGTGCGCAGACAAACTTCTTGAAGACATTCGATAGGCACTTATCAGATTATATTACGATGCATGCCAGATGATTTTACAGTATTAGTATAATTTAGGATCTATGCTCGTTTATTCTTGCTATTTAATATGTCGAGGTACTGTGATCGCCACTACTCAAGAAATTAGATCAACATGCTACTTTACATGAGATGTTTTGCGTCCATAATTCGCAAAATAGAGACCTAAATTCAGAGCAATTAACTGCATTTTGAGAAACAACCAGCAAGAAACTAATTTGCATGATGGGGTGCTCAATGTTGTTAATCGGTTTGCATCGGTTAGGGTTAGGCGATCTCACGAGATCCGCTAAATTTGCTTCGATTAAACTATCCTACACATGAGTTTTGTTAAACTAGAAACTATACATGAACACATAGCTTTGACTTAGTACTGTAGCGCGTTTAGTTAAATAAGAAAAGATTTATATTTTGCTTGTTATAGCTACAAATATAAGGAAAAAAATAGCAGATATTTCGCATTTGATTTAAACTACAATCGCAAACAAAATCACGGTCACACCAAAAAAACAAATATTATGGCGTAACACCTATTAGCTGATGCAAAGTTATTTGATGGGGTTTCATTCCCTTACAAAATAGAGAGCAATTATACGAAGAAAATTCGCGCAATATTATGTGGCTTGGTGTTAAACAAATCTTACAGTACGATCTACACAACAGAGATCAGACCAAAGACATCACTCTGGCGTGTTCACATTCTCAATTAAATCATCCGATACATACACACACACACATATATATATATATATATATATATATATATATATATATATATATATATATATATATATATATATATATATATATATATATATATCTCTATATATATATATATATATATATATATATATATATATATATATATATATATATAATACTGACGATATATATATATCTATATATATATATATACCATTCGTGACGATTACAACCATTTTGACTCCAACCATTCGTGGACAAATTTATATAGTAAATTTTTGCTATCATAAATTATCAATTATTTGTTCAGCATCTTTTAATTGATACAATTAAATAGTTTAAAGCGAATAAAAATCTTTTTGTCACTTTTTATTGCTGGTATATACTTTTGGTCCTCGAAAGGTCGTTCACGTAAGGTCAAGACATTAATTTATACGTATAAATCCAACCTTTCGTGCCCATATATATTTTTGAATATTTGCGGAATACCGAAACATTTAAATCATTTTCAGCCATCATGGATTAGAAACATAATGTTTGTTGAAGATGTGATCATTATGAACCACTGGTATCATTTTGCGATCTAATTCAATGTTGTAGATTGATGAATAAGGAGAAAAATAGAGTTTTTCGGTAATGAATTGGAAAAATAAATCAAATATCTTCATTTTTCAAATAAACATATCCAACACACATGATTATACATTATTTCGGAAATTTGGATCGAAGTATATATGGTTGTATGGACGATATTGAGGTGTGCGGGTTATATCAACGAATGGTTAGTTGTTAAAATTTTATTTCGCTATTATATTCAAAACCCAAAGAAATCACGCATGAAAGTTTATCTGTGTACGTTACTAAGACTAGACTATCACATTCGAATGGTCAAACCAAAATATTTTAAATTAATTTGGACGAAAATGTGCGTTGACTTTATGTGAACACACTGGTATATCCTTTCGTGGAGCAAAGTCTACGAAAGGTTGGCGGTTTGTCCACTAAAGGTCGCGTTCGTGCTAATATATATATATATATATATATATATATATATATATATATATATAGATAGAGAGAGAGATATAGATAGAGATATATAGATAGAGAGATATATATATATATAGAGAGATATATAGATATAGAGAGAGAGAGATATATATAGAGATCTATAGATATATATATATATATATAGAGAGATCTCTATATATATTCTCTCTATATATATATATATATATATATATATTAGAGATATCGATAGCTCTCTTTTATATATATATATATATATATATCTCTCTATATATATATCTATCTCTCTCTATATTATATATATATATATATCTCTCTATATATATATCTCTATATATATATATATATATATATATATATATATATATATATATACAATATGTGGGACAGGATTTATATTCCTTATTACAAATATATAAACCTGAATCATAGAGGACCACTATCTGTAGTAGATAGACCACTAATGCCAATTATTTACAGGTTTCACTTGCAATAAAACATATCAAGCAGTTCATTTTGAGATTACCTTTGTACGCATTTTCCAAGCATTAACATTGTCTTAGCCATGTAATCGTTCAACTACATAATCTAATCAAACAGCGGTCTACATTTTGATGCCCAAAGTCGCAGTAACACATCCACACATACTGGGGTACTCCACTTAACATACATATATTTCACTGAATCTGTCGGATGTAAAATTAAGATCGTATGGTCAGAAACAAACGTACCAGGAATCAAATATTACTACCAAAAAATACCATTACCCTCGTGACAAACGGAACCATCGTTTCATTGCTGCATGATAAATACGCAACCAGAGTTGTTTGAACACCTTAATGGCATGAATATTTTATGTTTTGCTTTTACCTTCCACGTATATCCTTGCGCACCTTGGTAGCAGGTATACGGGTGAAAAATCTAAGATGTCTTACTAGGTACTTAACTGCGAGCTTATTCACTACATTGTTTGATCAAGGCCATACCATTGTGTAAATGTTCACAATCAAACAAGCATCAAACGAACTATGTCTACACCAAAACCACACATTTATATAAACCTATATTGCATGGATGTGAACACGGATAAGTGCATGCTTTTTTGTGTCAAGGCAAGATGAGTTCGAGCGGTTTACTGTATATTACCCGCTGTCAGTTACACCATGATTATTTTCTGAATCATATCAAAAGCATCTACAGCATATTTAAAGGCAAAAGCGATTGGCAGTTTTGACAATTTAAACATTTAGTCCATTAATACTGCTCTCTATGGGCGTCATAAAAGACAACGCAATTTTATGAATGTTTATTGCTAAGATATTTCCGGCATGTATCACTGACCTGCAGCTCCATTGTATCATGTTTGCTAGTTAGGAACGAGTGCTGGGTGTGAAAAATCTTGAACATTGTGCGCGTTGGATTATATGGGTGCGACAGTTAATGATGGTGAATTACCACTTGGCCGACTTGGCTTGATTTTGTACTATTAGTTTCCACGTGCGAGGAGAATGTACAAGTGAACAAACAAGAATATAAACGGTCCGTTTTGCTTGGACGGAGATTAGACATTATGGCCCATGAGGTCCTCTATTGGCCCTCCGTTTGTTATGTGTTCCCGACAAAACGCTCTGCGGTTAGTAGGATTATTGTCTTAGAAATATATGATTACGTTACTTGCCACAACACGTAATATGCCTGGGGACGAACAAATCAATGTTCTTCATAACTAGCTTATTACAAAATCCGGTCCGAAACGTCGACATTTATTATCGCACGAAATCAGCAATGATACACATTTGCGATATAAAAGCGATGCACAATCGCTATGTCATCGGTTAGACCGTTTCAGAAACGTTTAGATGCCGCGGGTATACATTGTGCATAATGTTGCCATTGTGAAAAATATAGAGAGGGAAAGCAAGTGCTTTACAACTTATTGTTACAAAGTGTAGCTTTCCCCATTATTTATGATTTAATCACAAGTAAGTGATAAGCAATGCCCTCTCAATTGTGTTAACTACCAAGGGTTTTAACGATTGTTTTTTCTTCTTAACGATATCGCTTACAGCCGCTTGTATATTCGACAAAAGTAAGGATAACTTATCGTCATGTACGCTCGTGAAATCGTTGTACAATCATTGTCGCTGCACCTCCTAGAACTATTCCGTTCATGCTACAGATGAAACATATATTGCAACTGGTCACCTTAATTCACTCCAAACATGCATGTCTCGTGCTACGCAAACGGCAACCCAGCTCTAAACGACTCCTCTGCCACTTCGTAGTGTTTTGGTAAAAGTGGTAAATGAATACAGCCGACTGGCACAGCTAAGCTTTATAACACAAACTGCATCATATTTGAGGCGCTTAGTATCAAACTCTGTGTTTTGATCTTCTTTGTGACGTTGTGTTTAAACCAAAAAAGACTCGTATACACACGTTGCCAGTGATGGCATGCGATACCATTAATTGTTGCTTTTTACCCTTCTTATTAACGTAGTTTATTTTGAACACCTTAAGGCTTAATTTTATGAATATTTTATCCGAAATTAACACACGTTGCCAGTTATCCACCATTATTTGGGGCATATTAAATTTCCGTCTGTCATGCTAGGTATTTTTCTTTGCGACACATATTCACTACAAAAATCATCCGTCGGCACATTGACGTTGCCAGGCATGCAATGCAAAATTACAGGAACAGGTACTAATTTCGTCATTCATTACAGAATTTTTATTCGAACCGAGTGATTGCACAAATTCGGGCAGTCGGATAAGTTGCATGTATTTTGTCACTGAAGAAAGATTACAGGAACATCTACTAAGGATCGATCATTCAATCAAGGCAATTGACGTTATTTTCTTGAATCATATCAAAAGGGCATTCGCTTTATTTTAACTGCATATCACTGCAGTTGAAAATATTTTCATTGATTTAAATGAAAATTCGCTTCGGGCAGTCGCTTTTAAAAGTATATAGTCACTGAAAATCGATTTCATGTAAATAAAATGGCTTACCGATTTGTCTGTTATTTGGCGATTATTAACGTTACATAGAGTCATTTGCTTCCCTGAGTCGCGTTTTTGATCATTTAATGCACTGCAATTGCAATATATATTTAATGCATCCACTATTCAACAGTTTCGGCCCGATTGTCGAGTGAACATAATGTCATAGCGTTATAAAAACATTTGCCAATGGGGATGTTTTTTATGAATATTTCAATATTACCTATCGATCATCCGTTGCGTTCTCTTGTCAGTTATAACTTGCTAGTTTGTACAATATGCCCAACAACGTTTGCAATGAATTCCTTGCAACGCTCCAAAACAACTCAATCTTCTCAAAGCGTGCACATGTGCACGCTATATGAAACCCACGCACATATCTCCAAACAAACTCAATCTTTCTCAAAGCATGACCGCTATTTTCTAACTGTAGGTACACATAATTATAGTCTTCGTCCACCCAGTAGTTTACGGATGTTCAGCACCCTGTGCTTATTGCACAATGCCATCATACAATGTTTACACCTGCAATGTGTGATGCTAGGTAGCAAACGAGTCCCTTCTTTGTTACCTTTATGAACATGGGCATCAAGACGTTGTGAAATATTGCAGCATATATGATTCTGATACAGAGAAAAAAATGTATAAAATAGGATTTCCCAGCGCTTTTAACTTATATTGCCGCCTCGAGCTTGACTGAATAGGAACAAGGGGTTGCCATAGCAACCGGTAAAAGGTTATTCAGGATTCAGATGCATGTATGAAAACAATAAGCTGAACTACACTTTGTGATACTATTTTGTCTCGTGTCTTACTGAAAAGCACCAGCAATAAACCTTCTGCCTGCAAAACCTATCACGATATATAACTTACTTTGAATGGCTAAACAAATTGTAGAATAAACGCTACACCTCCGGGATTAATATATATTATCATGCGAACTAAATTACATCTATCTGATCAATTACAGTTATATCAACGACTGACTTTGGGCGACTGCCAAAATATATATCATATCATACAGAATGATTGTTCAAAATTGACAAAACTATTCTATTATTCAGACAGTCGAACGTATGGCTACCGCTTAGTGCAGCGCCAATTCCGCCAGAATGTTACCCGCACAGCTGTTAATTGAGCAAACAGTGTAACTTGTTTTGTTGAAGTGTATGTTGTATTACATGTCTGACATAACTGATACCAATTAATTAACTGATTTGTCTTTGGTTGGAATTTTGTGTTTCGATAACCCAGTACAAGACAAAATCATGCAGCTGCCAATTGTTGTTTTTCTGCGTTATGTAACATTCAAGAATTGTGCTTTTACACGCAACAGGACTTTCCAATTTGCTTCTAGCAAGTCATAAGCTGGTTTATTCAGAGAGTATAATAAGTCATTAATCAGCAGTCCGACTAGCTCTATATTCAACGACTTAAAATCTTTTAGCGATTAGCCTACTCCTCGCAAAAGGAGAAAGCCCTCTCCTAATTTACACAATTGAGCCGCGTCAATTGTTGGTCAATATTGGATAGATGAGACCAGTTTTATAGTATCATTTTAGCACAAGAAAAAAGCTTGCGGTGCAGCTATGACCCAACGGTTGAATGCACGAGATACTTCAACCATATTTTATCAACATTGTTTGACACTTTGTTGTTTCGTAATATGCCTGAAGATAGTGGCTAGCCAGATACTGTGCATAGCGAAATAAGATTTCAGGTTCACTTACTGCATGGGGCGGTAGTTAAATTTCAGCATAATGATCTCTCAGAGGATACCTTTGTGGTAGACTAGGTTTGATGTCATTAAAGAGAGTAAGAAACCATATAAAAGACTAATGTTAGCGCGCCGTAAAGCCCTATTCTTACCATAGCACTAAGCCAAGTTGCCGGATGAGATCTGAATGTTTCAAAAGGGTCGAAGCGTCCACAACATATGTATCTCTTGATCTCCAACAAAGTATTTTATATTGAATTATATATATTTTGCTTTTATTTGAAATCGGCGGTGATCGGTATTAGGCAAAAGTGCGGCCTCGCATAAATGGTAACACGTTGTCTAGCCAGTCTCCTATCAAAATAATGTAGGGAACGTCTGCCTGGAGATTACCATTTTTAATTTGGAAATGCGTCAACAATGTACATTGGGTGATCCAGTGGGTGTCTGTATTTAGCGAGAAGCAAAAGCATCAAAGTGACAACTTAATTCTATTTTTATTCTTTATTTGCAAAAGGTTGATATACTTGATCAAACACTACCGAAAACAAACATCAATAGCAGCGAAAAGGGTGAACATTATTAATGTTAATTCGGAAGCTATGATGGTTACCGTTATACATAGGTTATGGCAAAGCTGTAGGTTGTTTTCATGGACAAAAATTGTCCATAAGTTATGACTGAAACAACTGTAGCTCATATGTTTGATCCGCGTGCGTCAAACTTCATTGGATAAAATCAACCGTGTGTCTGTGTTTGGCGTTGGCAAAATAATCTGTTCATAGCTGGTGCATAACGCAAGAATACTTCAGGTCAAATCATAGAAAACTTGCGGCGACGAAATATAAATGCCGGCCGTAGATATACTCTACTCCATGCCTAGTATATCGTGCAACACACCTGCATCGAGTGGATTTGCCACATTTTCAGAAACAACACAATATTACTACTTCACCAGTTAATATGATTTTGCTTAGCAAACGAGACCATAGCAATGAGAGTGACTTGATGTGTATGTATGGCATTTTGAGATATATATAGCCACAAACAATTCCGGAACACCATTTTGGTAACTTTCGTGTAGCTATAAACAAATGGGAGAGTGCGCGTTTTGGTGGTACAAAAAATATAGGCGTCCTGTCAGGATAAAGAAAGGTAATATATTGGTTTAGGGTCAACATGTGTGAACACATGCCTTTAGCGACGCCGCTTAGGCTAAGTTTTCATTGATGTAGTAACGTTCAGGCTAGGTTATGCCAGAGAATCGGAATTCACTTTTGCAGCGTTTTTTTTATGGAACACAACCGTCGTATCATGTGCGCCTTACCCTTTTCTTGGTCGTACTGTGAGTCATTTAGGGTTTTCTTCTGATAAATTTCGCGCACTTTTGTCTTATGTGGCTATGTTTCCTTCAAACATATTTTTTGAAACACACTCCAGATTCATAATTTTGATCATAACATTGACGCTGCAAGCGAGATGATCAGGAGACGTTGATGCAAGAGGTCAGATCAAAATATCATCATACGACGTCACTCATCCCAGTAACAGGGGAAGCCATCCCGTATCTGATAAATAGCACCAATGGTATTGCCTTCTTCTCTATAACTTCTCTCTCTCTAATCAATCGTTGTCGATGAGCAAGGACCGCACTAAACGCAAACAACTCTGCAGCGGGTTGATAAATGCATATCCAGTTACAACGGTCCCTAGTTTATTACCAGTGCGCGCAATAATCAAAATCCTTATACTGAAATAATATAAGAAAGACTGGTGAATACATGTAATCGATGATACGAACGTGCGACGAATTGGAAACGCGTGTTCATTATGCAATCACATCTAATGCTGCAGATAAAGATTGATGCTACAGGCAGGCATTTGTCGTTGGCGCTGATATTGTGCAGAATGGGGGACAATTACCGTTGTATAGTGTAAAGCCGTATGCCTGTAACTGCAAGGACCGCGAAAGGAGTCTCAGTCAAGTCTTAGTCTCCTTTCCTGGACATAGCACATCCTAAGATGCACCTATATATATATATATATATATATATATATATATATATATATATATATATATATATATATATATATATATATATATATATATATATATATATATATATATATATATATATATATATATATATATATATATATCAATGTTAACATGACGGTCTATATATTTCAAAGAAAATTAGTTGAAGTTTGCATTACATCCACTGCATGGACTAAACGCTGCCTCGGCTATCAAAACGTAAAAAAATTATGATCCATATGATAACTTACTTCTCCAAGGGTTGATGGCTTCAAAATGGTAAAATAAATTACTTACCTGAAGGGCCATTACTGTCTCTCATAGCGGTAAATGCTGCGAATGGGGTTTAGGGTGTGCCAACAGTAAGTATTGCTCCGATAGCATTTGAATCATCAGCAACTCAGTAGCTGCAGCTCGCCCCATGAAATCCCCTCTAAATCTCTTGCCATCACAATGACACATATCGGCAATATTAATAGTAACTTTGAATCAATAAGACGCTCCGATTTCAGAACAAACGACAAAACTGATCAAGTATGCAGTCTTCTCGTGTCTAATGGCGGTTTATCATGTGTAACATATGCAGGATCCATGGATTTGTGGCAATTTCAGCCCATACCTCTGTGCGGAATAATATATGTAGGATATACTTCAATTCGTATATGTTGTTATGATACCGGCCCTCATGTACGATGTGTATCGCCTGAAAACAAGCAAGTTACTGAGACGCACGCACCCGGCTTCTTGCATAGCGTACAGAAGCAGAATACACAACTTGAATCATTAGCTATATTGTCCAAAAGGGTTTAGCATATTCGATCGTTTGTGTGTGTGCATTTGTATGTATGTGTCTTATGATAAGCTTGCATGATTCTAAGTAACCAACGTTGCAACATTTATATGACAAATAAATAATCACATTAATTACCTTGTTTTAAATTTACATTATAAAGCCAAAATACCTAATGTATAACTAATATATATCAATGTATTTACTTCATCAGGAGACATATTGCAATGACTATAAAGTTAAAACGTGACAGCTACAGATTTGTTATATAGACTCAGTATTATATACTTTCAAGAAAACAGCGCTTAGATGCCCTGGGCATTGTATCATGTGCATGTTATCATGTGCATGTTAGTGCCGGCTGTTTCACTTATATCATTGGATGTTTCGACAATAAGCAATATATACATGCTTGGATGCTGACCCATTTCCGTTTCCAGGAGCTATCTAGTGCTCGATCTTCGACGAATATAGTTAGTTATCAGCGTAAACACATTGCAGACATTCTGAGATATTGTAAAATACCAAGTTAGAAAATCGAGTGAAAGAATTAGCAAACATGTGAAGTACATATAATACATGAGTAGCAATATATTTCAACGATCCTCATAAACTCAAATTTATCCAATGTTGAACGTCCAGCTGTGTATTAACCATAAAGATAGTTAGCCTTAAGTCATAATACTTCTCTGCTCATATTTCTACGATAACTGTTGTATTTGTATGCGTTACAAACAGCAATTCCCATCAAAATACAATGCAGGGGCGCTATTATTTCCGATAATGTGTTAGTGGACGATAATTCATTAGACAATGTTAGCGCCCGTCTGATTCACGTAGATCAATCATCTGTTTTCACACAGTATATGTTTAAAGTTTAATTTAACGTAGTTCTGATTTTAAACTAGATACATACAAGCAGCTGCACAACGAGGAGGTCCTCTTGCTTTTCAACGTCAGCATCAACAACTACGCAGGCTGAGAATCACCATACACTTTCTAGCACCGGTTAATGCCTCCATGCTTCATAACGTCTTCAGTTTGATAACTGAGAACGCGCCGCACAGGATATATAGAGAGGGTAGGGGATTGTAAGAGAGCAAAACAGAAACCTTGTAGAATATACATTGTCTTTAAGAGTACATTATGTATTCGGTAAACGGACGTAATCTTCTGAATAATGCATTAGAGGCTGCCAGCGCATGCTATATGTAGCTCTGCATATAAGGATTGATGCATTGGTGGTCGTGGGCTAATGAATAAAAACATTCAAACTGCACTACTTCTGATGCCCTGGACCTAAGTGAGTGCTGTGCAAGCTGTATGCAACCGCATATAGGTAGTAATTTACGGCATGATCAGTTTGATACATGGTAAAATACTGACTAGTCACACAATAACAGGTGCTTCTTTTAGGATAAATGCAGTCAATGATTTATTAATTGGAAACTCAACAGCATTTAATAGTCTCTTGTTTTTCTTAATTTTTTTTATGATTTCGAGGCCCATTTCGATGAGTATATTACAAACAAATAAGATTGAAATAACACGACGGTTAATAGTTTCAAAATGGGATATACTGTTCTACCACAGTCCTGTAAGCTTCATTTGAAATCTACTAGGGTCGGCGTTTGCTATATCCCCTGATCTTAAAAGAAGATAAATTTGCTGGAAAATACAAGACGCTTGATGTCACTATGAAGATGACTGAGACAACAGATAGGTCGCATTGTGTTTCATAATCAGAGCGAAAGTGCATTGTACATACTTATCTATGCAAAGTGTTTTCCACTTCAACAGTAATGAGCGGTAACGTCTCGCCGTGAAACCCTTACATGAACGTTATTCATGCTTGATCGGGCTTTGTCCCGAGTTATTTTCTTTTTAATGTGTAGATTTGTTGCGTATTTGTCAACTTTAATCATGCCATTTGCCATTCCTGTAACCAATAATGAATAGCATAAGTTATAAAAAGCGGTGCTCGCGAAGGATATATAATTAGAGCCAGGTTAATATACTGGACGACCTGCGTTAATATGTTTGCACGTGTGAATTAGTCTATTCACAAGTGGTTAACAATACCATTTAATCACATACATTGCTGACTCTCGATATATCCTGTTGTGAGAATAACTGAACATAATGGATTTTAGAATATCAATTTCGGAAAAACCTATAATATACGCCGCGTGTAGGTTATAACCGATAAAGCATTCATGTGGAAGTGGAGTGTTGATGCAATGTTGTCATTTTCATCTACAGTGTACTTAATAGTTAAGCATGCATAATGGTTGACATAAATCGAGCAATACAAGCAAGCACCAAAATAAAGTGCATGCTACAATTTAACACAACGGAAGCTTACTGACTCTTTGCACATTATTGATGGAACTGCCATACCAGCCATATGATTTTCATGCAACGCAATTTGGACCACGTGAACAGATTAAGGCGATGACGATGTTTTTACATAACACCATGGAACGTGTAAGGACTACAATCATCAGCGTTAAATTGATCCGTACCATGTCAATTACTGGAAACCACTGAAGGGATTCGCTTAATGCATTAAATAATTACACCATAATTGGACTGTGCCACCGTTTCATGTCCCTCTAAAGCGACCATATCGGATGCTAAAGTATCTAAACCATTTTTGGCCCGAAAAAATGCAGGTGAGAGTTATATACTCCTTGTTTAGGAATATATTTTTCTGGTCCATTATTTTGTCTAATGGGCAACGATGACGCATTCAGATAGAAAAATCCATATCAATAAGTGCTATCGTTCTTAATTACGATTCTCGCTGTGGTTAAATGATGCACTCACGACCATCGATAATTAGATTGTTGATTGAAAACGTGAAGAATCTGAACAATAATATGTTGATAGGCTGAAATCCAATTAAGTGATATGGAAGAGGCTGCCATGCATTAATAATCAACCATAAGGCAAATCTGCAGACTGGTCTTAAAAGACAATATCAATGTACAGTTGTCAGGAGACACTTATACCAATTGAATAAAAACTTCCGAAGTAGTAAAGTGGGGTATGGTGGGGTTAGGGCGTTTAATATGCATACGAGACAGGACCGTTTTCGGGCAAACGCAGTGGCATGACGATAAGGGCAATCTGTGACGTGATAGAGTAATACACATATTGAGAAAGCACCTGAGGAAAGTTTACAGCAATGGAACATAGATGCTATTCCGATAAGTTTACCTACAAATAAGTTGAAAAACATTCGTGAGACAGCAAGAGTCTGGATGCTGAAAGATTTCCAGTTATGTGGTCTCTCTTAAGATTCTGCTTCTTTCATAAAAAAAACACTTACGAAAGGCAAACACGCAATAAATTCTTGCTGGAAGCCGTTTTGTGGTCTTCTTCTTCTAAACTGATGATTAATTGCGAATGGACAGGTAATGCACTGCTTGCAGATTTTGCTGTGGGCTTTCTAACGCACAATAACAAACAACATAACAGGTGCAAATTCAGCATGAGTTGCCTCTGCCAAGGTGGTTTAGCTAAGAGAGCAAATAAGATTTTACTTCCTCAGGAAATATATCTCAACGTCGTACATAGGAAGCTTATTCCTCTCTGGGAGACGAGCTGGGTAATTAATTGCGAGGTGGTTTATTTTAAAACAAATGTACGCTATGTATTTTCACTATTTGCAATTAAAAAACTTAGTGCTAGTTGAAAACTATAATAACCAATTGCAAAAGTGAAATGGTGACGGTTATGGTGTTACACTTGGATACCACTACACGGCTCGATGTGATGCTGCCTAATGTCTAGAACCCTTTCGTAGAAAATATATCCCGCTACGTTTTGAATGACATATCGATCCTGCTCTGATGCTTGCGCGCCAATTTTGCAGTAAAGCATCCCGCAACGAGTAAGCAAATATTCAGTTTGTAAAGCATGTGCGAGGCTGACAACTTATTGAAGGTCATAACGGTACAATGCGCATAGAACATAATATGTCAGCGTACTACTATAACTGATGTCTAATCTTATGGCATGGTAGTCATTTTTAACGTCCAGAGTGGTTCGTTTATTTCAAAAGCAACTGGTATGTAGCGTAAGCAAGTTTATCTTTAAAATAAATCAATATTTTAATCGGCGCCTTGGCACAAGAAAACATGACCGCTTTTGATTGAAAAGTTATCCCTTTTATTTCTCTTTGTCGATCCATTATGATTTGTGACTTTGAACTAGAAGCTTCAAGGCACAATACAGAAAGCAATCGCTCCGCGCATAAAACATATTGAACAGAACCTTGATATGAACGTTTTGATACTGATTGATTTAACGATTACTTGGTTGGTCAGAGTTGGTCGCATTGGCATTAAGGGTTGAACGGAAATAGCCATCCATCCAATAACGATTCCATGTGTAGAACCGAGTAGGCGATGTATTGTCAAGTTCCGCCGGTTCTCCGACATTGCTCACGCTACCACAGATTGCTTTAGCGTTTTCTTAATAGCGACGCATAGATCATAGAGCAGCACAACAATCAGGTTCCACTTTGATAACTAATTTTAATCTCCAAAAGCAGTATGAAGTGAAATACAAAATGCGCCCTATTGCCAATTGCTTGCTACTTTGTATGCTGTCTATCAATACGAACAACTGCAGAATGGCCATTAGTTTCGAGGATAATATTTGCAATGGAATCGATTCTATGTAGATGTAATCGGCACAGAAATAGGTTCAGACCCTTCGCTATCTATCATGTAACTGACGATGCATTATAGTGCTAATACATTAAAGGCTGCAAAAGGTATCAAGGTATCATTTGCATGTGACATAACATGGTTGCAAGTATCTCAATATTCAGGAGAAGTGAACATATTCCGTGCTGCTCAACTTTGCGAACAGGTGCTAATGCTAGTGTCCATATATTGGTTAAATCTTGTTCAGTTCATAAGAACGCAACCATGGAATTCACGTGTAATGGGTAAAAATTGCAGAGCAAGAATTTGGCGTATTTCCTGACTGAAAAACCATTGCCAAAATTCATTGTGCTATCCATTTTGTCACTATTGAAGCCATCGTATTGCTTCGGTGGCTTAGCAGTTTGGGTCAATTACCTCCCTTCTTTTTCGATAGAGCATTGCGAGTGATACCTTCGATCCTACTGTCCTTTGTTAATGACAACGAACTTTCGAGTCTCATTGTATCAATCTAATGGGACATTGTTTGCATTGTTTTACTTTCGTTTCTTTTATCGATAACTGTTGTGATCACTAGAATACAGAAATAGACAACAGTGTCCACAGCTGCACAATAGAATGACCATCAAGGCTTGTCCGTAGCATAATAACAAAATCCTCTACTCACAAAAATATTAGGATTTATGTGCTTGTGAACACACACAGAGAATACCAAGCAGGTCATCAGCTCTATGTAACCATGCATAAAATAAATTTGATATTTTCATAAGGCTGTCCAAAGCAATCTGTCCTCAATGTTAGGTGATTGATGTGTGCTATGTGATATGAATATGTTACGGAAAACTGCACTTGTAAATTTCACATACGGCACGTATCATCAGTGAAGCACTCCTTTTCCTACCATTGCTTCGCACAATATACGATATGTGTAGAGTCATTTCATATTAGAGCGTACTAATAGTTAGCGCTGGCGTACCTAGTCTAACATATTTCCCTGTGTTTAATAATTTAGATTCCGTTAATAAATGTGATAAAGTTGACTGCGAATTATCAGATTAAAAAGATGCACGTCAGCTGCTTCAGCAAATCTGATCATTTAGTAGTGTCAAGATGTGTCTGACAGCCCGATTAGACAGAGAGGGAAATTGTCAATTTAGTAGACCGTTGCCAAAACGAGTCATTATACATTGTTTTGCAGATACTTAACTGAGAATACAAAAGCCGTGTTAAAGCACTAGAGAGCAGAACCAAAGCCATTTAGGGATTTTTAATGTGAAGGCAGGCAAGGCATCCGAGCCGTGGACCCTCTCTTAAGTGTTTGCACAAATTAATATTCACGGTAGGATATATAACATCATATCCGTGATTGCCTTCCCTGCGAGTTGTATACACGGCTACGAGCATACAGTCCAATGGTTGGAATATCATCTAACTTGCTGACTCGAACATGATTAAATAGGGTAATATCAGCAGGTATTTTACTACTGTATCAAGTAGTGCATTACGGCCAACAGTTGAACGTTGTATTTCAAATGTCGCTGTATGTATAGCCTTCAATATGCAATCACATGCTGTTAAACTACCAAATACGTTAATCCCATGGCTGTATTATTACTGCGAGTTAAATTTCCTATTCCGTTCCAGACTGCCGCGTCAATGTATTTACGATTAAGAAAACCTAACGTGAGCATTGTTTGTATGGACCTATCTTTTAATTCCCAAAATCTACGACATAAAGTGAAACATTCTGTTTTATCGCCCGCATCATATAATCTACCAACAGGTATGTATTGGTGTAAATTTTGTGGGATATTGCCATTTTACTGCCACGACTTGCTTGACACAGATGGATATTCCACATACGTTAGCATATCAATGATCATATGGGTAGGTCGATTGTATTGTTGTGCTTTTATACGATACCACGACGAATAGATTGTACATACTGGCTAAGGTGGCATTTTGTATTATTTATCGCCATATGTGTCTTCTGCGTGCGGCGAAATCGCTGAACACAAAAATCCCCTCAATGAATGGGCACTAAAGATTAATTGGTACTCAAAGCTGATGGTTGAGTCATGAATCATTTCATATATTATTGGTAATATGTTCACTAAGGTTATGTTGTCTACTTTGTGTGTCAGTTGGACCCAAATGAAAGTCAAATAATTAAAGCTTTTTGTCATATGAGTTGCCAACAACCCGCATTTGCTGTCCATTCGGCACAATTACTATTGTTATAAAAATAGTTTTTTTCCCATGCATGTGATTATTGCGGCA
Organism: Urechis unicinctus; assembly: GCA_034190875.2. Lineage (NCBI taxonomy): Eukaryota > Metazoa > Annelida > Polychaeta > Xenopneusta > Urechidae > Urechis > Urechis unicinctus. The sequence goes on from CM067356.1 coordinate 10,257,328, forward strand.
CTCACCTTGCTATCCATTTATTCATGGTATCTGTATACTTCAGTCTAAGGACAATACTTGATGGACGACCCTAAATTCGGTTATATATTACAATAACACATCTTATGTAACTAGCCACAAAACATGAGCCTGGTGGCGAATTAAATAACCTTTGTGCTGTCGATACTTACAAAATCAAAGTCAAATGTAAATTATCTCCGGATGGACCCGGATGTTAATAACAATTAAATAGATTCATTTAGACAAACATGACGCTCAATAAATCGCGAAATTGGTTGCATAGTATTGACCTTTTGCTCTGACGTAACATAAATTATTTGTGAATATTTTCTCACCTTAAACCATACTGAATAAGCAAGAAAAAGATTTGTACATCCCGAAACTTAACTTAATCATATCCATCATATCAACAATCCCAATCTATGTCAACCAAGCAATGAAGTCCAGTATTGTTGTGCACGTGATTTGAAGCTGCACCATAGTTATCATAAAGTGTAAACGGCCTCACCCCTGCTATCAGTAGAGTTTTATGAAATACGTACAGATGAATAACGAAATAACATTCTAACTGTTATCTTTAGGCTTCAATGCATCTTGTTACCTTGGTATGATCTTATTAAATCATATTGCGCATGCTATTCACCGCATTGTAACATGTATCATAGATTATGCTCACTACAAATGCCACATATGCTCATATAAAGCGCCATCAACGTACTCGTTTATGTGTTCATTTTCATCCTTTTCTGATTGCCTATGTTATGCTCCGCTCCTGGCCCTATCAAGTTCAACTGCCTTAGGGGTAAGATTAACCACCAACTGAGTTTAATACGATACGTGGTGATTCATACGACAGTCAAATCACCATAACAATTCATAACATGATGCACCTATGTATGATTTGCACTCAATGTAGGCATACATGTAAGTCTGTGTGGTTTTGATCAACACAATATTACCATCGCGAATGAGCCTCTCTGTGTGCTGCTGCGGACAGCTGCGGACTGCTGTGACATACAGCGTTCGCCAAAAAGAGAAGCAGCCGAGGCTGCTATTGGCGCTGCCTTCAGAAGCGGCGTTCTTAACGATGGATGACAATTCAATACGCATCGGGAGTTGTCTTGAGTGTATATATTAGTTGGGCGATATATTGGCAAGCATGAGCAGCAATATTGACGCGCATTTTGTTATAACATATAGTAAATAATGAATTAATCAGGGATCGCTAAGCGATGTGATGCTATAATGACTGTGTATCAGGGTCAATATGGTCACTTTGAATTGTACGCGTTTAATATGTTAGGAATCGATGAATAGTTAGAGGGCAACTCTTTCTGAAGATTAATATAAACATAATTAAGGTCTCCCTCTCTTTGGTAAAGGTGTAAGTACTACTGCACAGCGAAGGCAATAGTGTGCACTACCATTGTTATGGTGTTTGCACATGTGCGATTATCATACAGTAAGTGGAAGTCAATTGTAAAGTGTTTTATATATTTGAGCGCGTCAATATCATTCCGTAAACATAACTGTATGCATTTAAAATTAACTAATCCACATAACAACTGCATTAATGGTGTACTACATAACCGCTTGTTGTCCAAATGTGGTACACATTCGTCCAGCAACCCTTGTGTATATCGTTCCACGTTTTGAGGCTAGCCACCCACATAGATTAAGTATAGAGGCCAATCAGCCTTTTCTTCCACCAACGAATGACTAATGCACATCTGACAGGTTGTAACATTATATTATTCAGTTTAAGAATGAGCTACTATCCGTATAAACCTTAATTCAGCTCACCTGCAAAATATGCACTCATTCACCACCAACTGATAGCCAGCCGCTTTCACATATCTAAAACTAAGACATTTTTACCTTCCATGTGACCTTGTTCATGAAGTGTTACTCTATATCCAACAAAATGTACCTATACAAATCCCTTTTAGTGGAATATGTGCACGGCAATAAATCAGTTGGTTGAACACCAAGCTGCATAATTTTGCCTGCAAATGCATTCCAATACAATTATATATAAAACAAAGTTCAGCGTATAAGCAAATTTCCTGTTCCATCTGGTAAACTATAAACAATTTACATGCATATCAACGAGTGCATTACTGCTAGATTCAAGGATTTGGGATCACATTTATGGTGCTGTGATCCTATCAGTTTTTTCGATCGAGCAAATAAGATTCAACGCTGAATTGTAATATTTTGATTTAATTGAATTGCGTCGAATGTTTAAAAAGACAGTCAAACTAAATACATCTTCCCAGTAGCGCATAAAAGCTAAACCACCCATACTTCTTAATATGTAACAATGATTCACCCGGCAGTTCGCAAGGGTCTGCTTTGATCCATAGAGACAAACACAGTACATAATCAACGTACATCCTATCCGTCCATCTTTACGACCCTTAAAACATTTCATTTATACCCATATATGTGGCCCTCGTTTGCAAGAATTAGTTATCTTGGCTGACGCAACGGCAAGCTGCTAAATGATAACCTATGCAAGAGGATAATAAGAAGCAGACAGAGTGCCTCAGATTTCCTGTCAGATATAAGCAATCGGGCGTGCACTACAGTGGGATCGTATGGTAAATACCCAACATCCCAGGAGCATAAATGCACAATAAAAACTCATCATTACAAGTTTAAACAACACGACAACATCGCTGCATTGAAATTAGGAACCTCCGTAGATTTTATCTGTAGCAGCACGAACAATTAAATAGACTTCTATACTGATCGTATTATTCTGAGGCCTACAATTACTTCTAACTCGAATTATCCGCAACAATCATTGCACTAACTGATATTCATTGTCAACAAATTGCTTGTCATCCATGTATTATAATTTGATGATGAACGATGCGAACTCGAACCGAAATTGTATGTTTGTACAGGTCTACACCATGAATCATTCGCCGCATACAAGTCACGTCGATGCAAGCATCGATACGTTAGCTTTCAAATGACTATGTGCGCATACCTCAGTGTCTTTTCAGAAACGTATTGCCAACGGTTTCGTTTTTGCAGGAATGGATTAATAGGCTTGGAAAATTACAAGGCGGCCAGATACATGTATGGACATTTACCGCATTAAAAATAGATCCGTTATGACAATAACACACTAGCGCATTAGTCTGAAGACTTATACGACTATAAGAACGACGAGTAAAACGACCCAAACATTCATGCTAGCACAATCGGTAAGTCATCTGATATGCTCAGAGCTGCGCTGATTATAGCCGTCAATGCTGGCCGCACTGGTAAGTAAAAATAGGCGATCTAACGTGACCAAAGAGAAACGCGATACATCGATGCTAGAACTCGTATATTTGTTTCATTGTATCAGGACACTATTGCTTGTCGGAGTGCCTAGAACAAATTTTAATCAGGTTAAGCGGCATTTGTCTACCATGTGAAGGTTTTGCACCGCTTCATATTCACGTTTCTCAGCGGGTTTTTAGATGAAGCAATGCTGAGAGTGCAAACTGTAGTGTGATTTACGCGACTAGAATTGCTAGTATAACTTTCTTGCATTTCTTCGAAATATAGTCATTGATTTAATATGCATCTAGAGCGAGCCTTTTTTTATGGATCCAATCGACAAAAGCGATATGCAATATTAATTATTTTAGGTGCTTAAATAAGCGGTTGGCTATAGAGCAGTCTAAATTGTTGCCTGAACGAAGCATATGATGCGCCATAAGACAGGAGCAATAAACAAATCCTTTAACATCTTGGTTGTATTAGGGAATTTGTCTATGTGTATCTCTCTGAACATGCCCTGCGACCGCATTTCGCACCATGATCAAGCTCACGTTCAATCCAATTCCTCTCTGGTATTGCCTCTCGTGCATCTTGTTTACAAACCATGTAGAAACATAACTTGTACGTTGACCTTATGGGGCAAATAATTCATTTAGAATTTTCTATTTATTTTGGAGCGATAATGTCCCGTTACAAACTACATGTGGGTCAAGCGGTGCGGTTGGTAACCTCGCATAAGTAATCGTATGATTGTATCCATTGCTTTGAAACTCCAGTTTGTCAAGTAAGGTCCTTTACGAAGTATCCGTCTTTTTTGCTGTCACACTCCCCCTTAGAATCAATGGCTGGTTGCAACTTTAATTGAAAATGAATTATTACTACGTTATTAACAGTTATTGCATTGCCAGACCATGCACACTTTAAAAAAGCATTGTACATGATTCGGTCAACATGGTGGATTTTGCTTATGACGTAAAATATCCATTGTATGCTGTTGTCAAAAATATTCCTGGCTTCAAGTTCCGGACAAGCTGTTAATCCAACGATGCATAAATAACACTATAACCGTTTTTGTAGAGGTGCATGGCTATAAACATTTCCACAACCACCGCCCAAACGGGATTGTAAGGTGTAGAAAAAATTATTTCTCAAAGATCAACTCTAATTTAATGTGGCTGGCCGTCGTTAATGCTGTAAACCGTCATTATTCATAGTTTCCCATGCACCGATAAAAATGTATTGTGTTTGTTTATTCACATTCCGACATGCTACAACAAGATTCTGTTTGTTATCGAATCGAACTGGGGTTCCAAAGACCACACATAGGCAACAGATTTTCTATGTATGTATGTATCGTCCCAATAAAAGCATACAAGACTCTGAGGGTGCTGATATTGATGATAAGTGTTAAGATGATGGGTGGGTTAATATCGGTGGGTTATCCCTGTGGTAACTTTTCTTACACCTCTTGCTTAAAACTCTTAATGTCAAAAGGATCGATAGGCCGCGCTTTCACGTGGCTGTGGAGGATGGTAAGATTATGAATGCTGATATCAAAAAGACAGCTATTTGTTGATTGTATTGACGTTTATTTATTTACCAGGTAGGGATTTATCTACCGGATACGGATTTATCTACCGGATTTTACACCACCCCAACAATCCATTTACGCTCAACGTATGTTTGACCCATGAATTTCCGTCCAAATCGATAACGCTTACCACAGTAATATAGCAACTAAATAATTAATAGGATGGCATGCTTGTATTGGGAATATTACACAACCATCGTAATTTGTCAGCGAACGATTGTTGCAGATATCGCAGATGTTTTCCTGACGCCCTTGCAGAAGTCGACAGAGAGTTATATGTTGCGCGACAGGGATTATGTTATGGTTAATATCGGTGGGTTTGATATATTAATCATCATGCTCGACTTTCGATACAACCTTAATTGCTGTTTAAAACTCTTAATGTCAAAAGGGATCGTATAGGCCCCGCTTTCACGTGGATGATAAGGAGGATGGTAAGATTATGAATGCTTAAAATATTGATGCTGATATCAAAAAGACAGCTATTTTTGATTATATTGACGTTTATTTATTTACCAGGTAGGGATTTATCTACCGGATACGGATTTATCTACCGGATTTTACACCACCCCAACAATCCATTTACGCTCAACGTATGTTTGACCCATGAATTTCCGTCCAAATCGATAACGCTTACCACAGTAATATAGCAACTAAATAATTAATAGGATGGCATGCTTGTATTGGGAATATTACACATAAATAGTCTTCACCATCGTAATTTGTCAGCGAACGGTTGATTGCAGATATCGCAGATGTTTTCCTGACGCCCTTGCAGAAGTCGACAGAGAGTTATATGTTGCGCGACAGGGATTATGCTGTTAAATGGATTATTGATATTATTAATAATGATGCTCGTACAATACTGTGAAAATAAGTTGTATATACCTATTCAATAGGGACCCACCATCTATCCAAAACCTATATTGCACGTAATGGTTAATATGCTGAGATAATAGCATCATGACGACCATACGGCGTTTTATTATACTGTTTACCTGTTTGTAGGAGAGATATATGCTAACACGAGAAAATATATGTCGGCCCTAGAATGGAGAAGAAAGAAATGCTCACAACGGAAGTGTTATAAACATCGATTAAATGTGTTTATCTATAGTTCCTTCGTTACAGGTTTTAGCAGTGATATGTCAATTTTGCTCCAGAGGATCACCAACCGAGCAGCCATGGACATAACCATCGTTTTCCCAAATACGACCTCGAAAGATAATCACATCGTGTTCTACATCAGTTACACGACAACCGAGCTACCATTATATGGTGATTAATCAGATCCTCATTAACGAAAATGGGAGAAGATGGCGATCGTTCAGCTTAACGGTACGCCAGAATTGCTTAGTCACGATACATGACGTGTCATGACGTTATAAACATTATTAGTTTTCGGAAAGTCTATTTGGGTAAATGGACAACCAATTAATATTCTTGTATAGTTGTCGGGATGTAGGCTGTGCATGAAACAAAACGAAGAAAACGCGGACAAGGAATGCTTTGTTGATGATGACACATAAGTACGCAAATCGACCAGTCAAAACTATATACATTGACTAGAGATACATTGACTACAGCGCGTTTATATGTAACACTAATAGCTGGAATTTGGAAAACACATGGCGTGTATGTCCATAAGGAATTATTGATGTTGTTCGTAATCTCAATGGTTCACGATTACACACTGATAAAACCATTATTAGTGTTTCGGTCACAATCACTATCCTTAAAGTTATGTCTCACCATGAGTTATGATCCAATAAAGAGTCCGATCCGTTCTGTGACTAGTGTGGTAACCTTATATTTTACCAGAAACAATTGATCTTGCCTCACCTCCGCCGAGTGATAGTGCTCCGTCCAATTGCAGAGAAACTACATTGAAGTAATAACTATTATTGTGTTTTTGTAGCATTTGTAATTGACCGTGAACCATAAAACTAGATAAGTCATGCTTGCCTTTATCGCAGAGAGGAATTAAGTGTCAAAAGTCATTATATATTAGATTTCTGCAACTTCTTTCAGAACTGTTCGACACAATTTATACTAATTTACTACACATCATAATTGCAACCTTTAATAAATCATCAAGCTAGATTACTCTTGCTTACCTGAATTGCAAAGAAGAATTAAGTGCCAAAAAGAAGTACATACTAAATCATTCAGAATTGTTCAATATAATAAACCTTTTTACTCACCACCAAAATTGCAACCTTTAATCAATCATCACTTATGGACGAATAGGTAACGCTGGAAAAGACAAATCGATCACTAAAGCATCTGCTGATTGATCGTATTCCATGTTATGACGTCATATAATACAATTTGCTGGCACAAAATAAAGATTGCATAGTACAAACTCAGGTAAAGTTAATATATATTCTAGATCATTTACGAATTAGATATATCGTTTTGCATGTAACTTTATAAAATGTGGCAACTTCATAAGGCCTGATGGATAATTATTTGGGTTGCAAGAGCATTACAATGTTTAACTGCGTAATTTATGCATGCCAACCTACTGACTCCTCCTATCTAATCGCGTGACGGTCTCAATCTACTACAGTATTGCTGAAGAATTATTTGATCTAAGTATTTGATTCGCATAGGTTATAAAACATAGCTTATTATCTTAACAGCTATCATCATTTTTTTGGCTGCGTCATATTGACAAAATAATACACAAAGTACATTCACCGCAGCAATGGTCTTGAGTTGTGCCATAGAGGTAGCAATGCGTTAGGAAATTTCCCCTCATACTTTACAAAATTATGGTGTTTTCAAACTTTGTTACCCCTGCTCACTCATTGATGGGCGTAGCAACGCAATTGCAAATGCTTGATGTTTGTTCAATCGCTTAAGATATCATTTTTTGAATCACAGGGATTGATTTTGCCCCGAGAAGAAAGCTATGCATATGGTACCAATAGCGTTGCTTTCATTATCTTAAAGCATATCAACCATTAACGGCACACCCGTACATTCGCACCTTTCTAATTGTTGCACACGTCTTCCACGGAAGGATAAGCATGAGGAGGTATATCTGGTTGTTTTACCTGCCAGATTATCTACAAATATGTGAGCAGACTGAATACATACCTTCACACTGACTGTGTGACAGCGCCGACGACCAGTCAGTACTAATTTATTCTATGGTACCTGACACTATTTCTCCGCTGTGGAATACTTGCAGCTGTGTGTTCAGGATCTGGATGCACTGCAGTAAGCAGTTTACCGGACTATCAACTATCAAATTAGCAGCTAACAGGAATGCATCGTAACTTAGTGATGTGGATTTGAATACTGGAGATTCAGTTCAATAGCACGAGCTTTGAGCGAAATATTTTAAATGCCAATTTTTTCTCTTTAACTAACATTTCACGTGCAATTGATTAGCAGCCTAGTCTACATATGAATATGCAATACATGACACCGTAACAAAGTTGAAGCACTGCTCTCTAATACGAACATGTCTTTACGAAGGTCTAGTGTAGGGATGATAGGAACGCGTGGACTTTGCCTCTGAGTACCTATGCCCCATTTACACAAGCGCGTTGGTTATACCAATATACGAATCCCTTGTTGGACAATGTGAATTTACGTACACTGAATGAGGAAATCGATGCGGTGTGAAACCACAAATGCTACGCAACGCTTTTGTCCTGGTATCGATTGTAATATAATGCCGCTGTTTAGTGATGACATTGGTCTTGAAGACTTTGTCTGTAACAGAAGTTTTTGATAACATAGTCAACCAGATATTTTGAAAAAGTAAACATAATTATTTCGCAACATCTGTTTGTGACACTTTTGTCAAAGAACAGTGCAATTGCAACGCATTTGTGAGCTAGTACAAACGAATATTCAGAATAGCGGCTTATGCGTACATTTAGCCGTTTTTTCGACTTTTTCTTACAATTTTCTTGGATGTAAGTGAGTGGTTGATATGCTTGTAGTGGCAGAGTATAATCGGTTTTAAATACACAGCATATATGGTCAGAGTTTGTCATTATTGGTCTGCGATGTGTTGGCGATCATCTGTATATATATCAAGCATATCGTTATGATATATGTATTTTACCCTAACTGTTGGCATGACAGATAGCTTAGTGCCTACCTTAGAGTTCCTCACCAAGCTTAGTAGATGAGTTCATGGAATATTCATTTGCATTCTTATTGAAAAATACAACATTCTAAAAAAACAAAACGTCAGCTGTAGAAAGTAGATATAAATAGTAAAAGCATAAAGTACAGTTGAAGTTGAATGTGCTTCTAGACAACAGAAGGTTACTACGTACGATTCATAGTATCCATGCGTACTACAGGGGACATAACTTGTTATCTGATATTTGTGATTGATGTTAAATAATAGTATTACTGATTCTATGGATTATTCACGAGCAAATATTGTACCTTTTTATTGGTTACACAAGTTGATGTGTTACAGTTGCTGGAATATAAGCAACAGGCCAAGGAATATGAGCAACAGGCTGAGTAATTGTATGCATCTGCCTACCTAAGTCGGCGCATGATAGTGAGCGATGTAATACTCTCAGATAACCCGGCAGGTAAAACAACTAGCGATAGCTCCTCGTGCTTATCCTTCCGTGGAAGACGTGTACAACAATTGGAAGGTGTGAATGTACAGGTGTGACGTAGTTGATTGATATGCTTTAAGACAATGCAAATAACGTTATTGGTAACATCTGCATAGCTTTCCTCTCGCGGCGAAATAATCCCCTGTGATTCCACAACTAATATCTTACACGATTGCACAAACATCAAGCGTTTTTAATTGCATTGCTACTCTCATCAATGAGTGAGCATGGCTTTCACAGTTTGCAAACGCCATAATTTTGCAAAGTATGTGGGTGAAAAAATTCCAAACGCATTGCTACCTCGATGACAGAAGACACGACAATTGCTGTGGTGAATGTACTTTGTGTATCAATTTAAATATGAATCGGCAAAAAACATGATGAAAGCTGTTAACATAATGTTTATGTTGTTTAAATATTGCTGATCAAAGTGTTTATATTAAATAATTCTTTAGCAACACTGTAGCAAATTGAGACCGCTAAGTGATTAGATAGAAGTCAGTAGGTTTGCATGCATAAATTACGCAATTTAACATTGTAATGCTCTTGCAACCCAAAATATTATCCATCAGACCTTATAAAAATTGTTACATTTTATAAAGTTTCTTGCATATTTCAGCTACGCTATATTGATGCATGATAATTGGTAAATGAACTAGAATATATATTACATTTTCCTGAGTTTGCACTATATAATCTATAGTTTGTGCCACCAAATGTCAGTATATTGTGTCAATAAACGGAATACGATCAATCTGCAGATGCTTCGATGATCGATCTGTTTTTTCTTGGGTTTTCTATTCGTCTAAAGGTTGCAGTTATGGTGTGGAGTTAATAAGTACATTTGTATTGAACAATTCTTATGGTCCACTGTCAATTGCAAATGAAACAAAAACACAATAACGGCTGTTACGTCACGGTAGTTTCTCTGCAATTGGACGGAGCACTATCACTCAGCTGAGGTGAGGCAGGCCCGATTGTTTCTGGTAAGATATAAGAATACCACACTATTCACTATATCGAATCGGACTCTCAATTAGATCTCAACTCACGATGAGACTTTTAGGATAGCGATTTAAACCGACGAAACACTCACAATTGTTAATTCAGTGGTAATCCTGAACCATTTGGAGAAAGAGCAGCATCTTAGATTCATTTTCTTTTAAACTGGCACTAATTACGTTAGGTCAAATGAATCATCCATGCCACTTAGCTTGTGACATCATCCGTATATAGACAAACGCGCCATGTGTTTCCCAATTCCGGCTGTGAGGGGTCACATAAAAGCGTGCGTTAGTCAATGTATCTGTAGTCAATATATGAAGTTTGGATTAGGCGATTTACTTACCTATGTGTCATTACCAACAAAGCATTCCTTGCCCGCGTTTTCTTTGTTTTGTTTCATGCATCGCCTACGTCGCCTATAACGGTACAAGCATATTAAATGTTTGTCCAATTTCGCAAATAGGCTTTTCGAAAAGTAATTCGGTTTAAAACGTCCTTACACGTCATGTAATTCGGGCGTACCGTTGAGCTGAACGTTTTCCATCTTCGCCCAATTGCGTTAATGATCCACGCATGCCACAAGATAATTAACTGCGTGATTAATCGCCATATAACGGTAACTCGATTGTTTTGTAAATGATGTTAAACACGATGTGATTATCTTTCGAGGTCGTTTCGGGGAAAACGCTGGTTATATCCATGGACTGATGACCCTCTTGAGCAAAACTACCATATTGCAGCTAACTTTTACTTATTCTTGTAAAACCTGCAACGAAGGAAGATTGGGTAACACATTATTTTCGATGTTTATAACACTTATAGTCTCTGTTCCCTTTGTGAACACTCCTTTCCTCTACATTCTAAGGCCGACATACAATTTTCTTGCGTTTGCATACATCTCTCCTACAAACAGGTAAACAGTATAATAATGCGCGGTACGGTCGTCAAGATGCTATTATGTCAGCATATTAACGACTATACTCAATATGGGTCGAATATACGTCGAATTAGAGTTACACACTTAAAGATCCCGTTTGGGCAGTGGTTGTGGAAATGTATATAGCCTTGCACCTCTACAAAAATGATAATAGCGTTATTTGTGCATCTGTTGATAATTATATTGTACGGAATATGCCGCCAGGACCTTTTTGACAACAGCATGCAACGGATATTTTACGCCACAACCGAAAAACACCATGTGAATTTGTAAAAAACAGCGACTTTGGCATTATTTATTTCACTTCCAAATAATGCACAGTGCTTTTGAAATGTGTGCATGGTCTGACCAAGCAATAACTGTTAATCGTAGTAGCAATAATTCATTTTCAAATAAATTGAAAACAGCTATTGATTCTAAGGCAAAAGAGAGGGTCACTTTTGTGAAGTACCTTACTTGACAAAGTGGAGATCCCACGCAATGGAGGTTATTGTGTGATTATTTTCCCGAGGTTACAAATCGCACCGCTTGATCCACATGTACCTGATAAAGTGCTGACGATGAGATAAACTCGCCCCGAACAAGATAGTGAGTTCAAAATGAATTATTTGCCACAAAAGGTCCACGTACACGTTATGTGTCGTGTATAAGTACAATTCACAAGTGGTAAGAACGGAGAGGAGGATTGAAAGTGAACTTGATCATGGTGCGACAGGAGATCCATAAAAAAGCTCGCTTTCGCCGCATATTGACTCAATAAATATATTTTTAAGAATATCGATGTTTGTTTAAATAGGATACTTACATATACATTTTTCACATGAGTAAAGATGAGAGGAATGGTGCTCGTTGAACCAGGCTGGTCTAGAACCATATTCCGATACCAGACTACTACACTGGGTAGGTAAGAGGTCGATATCGTTCAAGTAAACCTTCTATGTCAATCATTTTGGATGGATAGAAAGTTATAGCAGTTATATCCATAGCTTAAGTTCAAATTTACACAAGTAAATTAAAAGCTTTGACGCCACGTCTCTGGCAAAAATAAACTTAAACAGGCAATCAGCTTGCCCTCGAAAGCTATCGTTTGAATAGATAACAAATATACGAGTTCGAGCCGTCTTGATCGTTTATCTTTGGATGGACGACATACAGCAGTCCTGTTTCGCCCGGCACCTCAAGATTGGAGCTGCATCGAATAAGAGTTATTATGAAAAAAGGATCTAAGCATAACAGATGACTTATCGATTGTGTTAGCATGAATATTAGGGCCGTCTTTATCGTCGTTCTTTTGGTCGCATCAGTCTTCAGACTAACAACGGATCTATTTTTAATGCGATAAATTTGTCTGCCCTTTTAATTCAAGGGTTTTGTAATTCGTTCCTGCAACAAATTTATCTCCCCATGATAAATATCTGAAATGAAGACAACCAGATAATGATAAAGGTTATGAGAACAGCAAGCTCTACTGAAGCAATGCAAGCGGAAAGAACCATTCGCAGTCCTAGCCTTATATGGCCATTGATCGAGAAGCAGGGATAGCCATCCTTTAGGGACTGACAAAGACGCCATAGCTACTTCAGATGACAGCATTTACTCGAATATGGCTCCACACAGCAGCACATATCGGACTTGGGCATACGACCATTGCATCATTTTGCAGCGTCCATTATTAGCTACTGATTATTGTTTAACTTGGTTGGGCGAAGACTTGTCTTAAATTAAATTATCTGCTTATAAATGTTGAGTGAAAAATGTACACTGTTTAGATAGGATTAATTCAAGTACAATTGGTCAACTTTCATCAAGTGATGCGCAACAATCTTTAGAGACGAAAGTACAATTGTTCAAGTGATGACAACAGCAATAGGGGCACGTTGTTAACGACAAAACGAAACCGTTGGCAATCCGTTTCTGATTAAGCAATGAGGTGTGCACACATATTCGTTTTAAAGCGAACGTATCGACGCTTGCATCGACGTGATTTGTATCCGGCCAATGATTCATTGTGTAGACCCGTAGAAACATGCAATTTCGGTTCGTATCGTTCCTCATCATATTATTTATTATACATGGGTGATAATTAATTTGTAGACAATGAATATTAGTAAGTCAACTGATTTTTAAGGATACTTTGCTTTGGAAGTAATTATAGGCCTCAGAATAATACGATCAGAAGTGTATTTAATTGTTCGTGCTGCTACATATAAAATCCACAGAGGTTCTTATTTTCAACGCAGCGTGTTGGTTAAGCTTGTAATGATGGGTTCCTAAAGTGCAGTTATGCTTTTGGGATGTTGGGTATTTACTATAAGACACCACTTTTGTTTAGCTTACATGCGCTACTGCGAAGATGTACTTAGTTTGCCTGCCTTATTAAACATTCAAAGCAGTTCATTTAAATCAAGGTATTACGATTCAGAAATGGATGTTATTTGTTCGATCGAAAACTGTTAGTTTTGTGCGATAAAAGGGGATCGCAGCATCATAAATTCGATCCCCAATCCTTAAATCGAGCATTAATACACTGGTCGATATGCATTGGAATTATTAATAGGTTACCAGATGCGAACGAGAAAATTGCCAATATGCTGAAATTCGTTTTATGTATAAATGTATTTAAATGCATTTGCAAGTAAATTATGCAGCTTGGTGTTCAACCAATTTATTTATTGCCGTGCAAATATTGTAATAAAAGGGATTTGTACAGGAAAATATTGTGGAAAATAGAGTAACATTTCATGAACAAGGTCATTTGAAAGTTAAAAATGTCTTCGTTTAAGATATGTGAAAGCGGTTGGCTATCTAGTTGGTGGTGATTAAGTGCATATTGTAAAGGTGAGCTGAATTAAGCCTTATACTGATGGTAGCGCAATTTATGTATTAAATACTTTTATTTTACAATCTGTCAGATGCGCTCTAGTCATTCGTTGGTCACATGAAAGGCAGATGAAAAGTTTAATTGGCCTCTATACTTAATGTGTGTGTGGCTATCGTGTAACGATATACACATTGATGCTCGATGGCTGTGTACTACCAAGTGTGCATTAACAAGCGGTTATACAGTATACAATAATTGCTGTTGTTATGTGGATTAGTTAATTTGTAATGCACACGGTTATGCTTACGTTATGATATGATCACGTGCTCAAATGAATAAAACACTTTGCAATTGACTTCCACCTGATGTATGATATTCGCACATGTGTAAACACCGTTCCAAAGGTAGTATACAATATTGCCTTCGCTGTGCAGTAGTATTTAAACCTTTACCAGGGAGAGAGGGAGGCCTCAATTATGTACATCGTCAGAGATAAACGAATTGCCCTCTAACTATTCATCGATTCCTAAAAAATCGAACACGCACAATTCAAAGCTTATTTTTCTAATGTACGCATACAATTAGTTCTGGTCAGGTCGCATTTGGTGGCTATGTTCAAAGTCATTTCCATGCGCGATGAGCACCCATCCTTATATGCGACCAACCATATACAAATGTTTTGTTTGTGCTTAACGATTTACGTAGCAGTTAAACGGAACGGATTATACAAATGGGAAAACAGAAGGCACATATTGAATAGTCAATATGTGTCTCGCTGCCCCCCTAAGATAGCCGTATTTAGAGCACACCTCTTCTAGGGTGCTGCACTCACCGTGTGACGCGCCTGGTGCCATCTAGTACGCTGCGATGCGGGGTGGGGGTGGGACAGATATGATAGGAGGGGGTGGTCGGAAGCGCAGACACGTCGTCATTAATGCAACTAGTTGTATGAAAAGCAGTAATTTAGGATCATATAAATATCGGAAGATACCCAACATGTTACGTTCGAATAGCCAGCGGACCGAGTGCTGTTTTTTAATGTAGCGGTCGCTGTACTGGCCAAGGGCTGCCGCTTAATCTCATCACTGGTCAGTTGCAGCCTATATTTTCGTTCGAGAATCATTGCTGTTTTGGCACTGCCTCTGGCGCAGCGGACTCATCATATAGTTTCCATTACGCCATAGTATATAAGTGATATGTAATTGGCGCAGGTAACACCACTGTGTTGCCGACGATAGTTTTTTTCTTGGGTATACTTGCAAAGATTCGAAAACTGAACCCTGCTGTTGTATGCCTTTTGCTTGATATAGCAATAAGATCTCATTTGGGAATCGAATAGCATAATATGCTCTGTAAGTATATTACTTAAGTTGTTACCCCGAATGAAGTGCCCAAATCGAGGATATGTACATCGTGTACGCGTAGTATAAAGCTCGAATTAGCATAAAAAGGCGGTTCACCTCGTTGTATTTTGACGCAACGGTATAAATTCGTTTCCCTGCTTTGCGTTGGGCACTAGCATAGTTCCTACAGGCGCTGCTTGATATATAGAGTAGTTGCATGCATTCTTTTTGCACACCAATACATGGTACTGCGCAGGGTAATGCTAGCTCGAACCGTCAAAACGTGCATCACAACAGTAAATATGTCGAGTAAGAATTGCACCACGTTGTGGGTGTAGGCTGCTATATAAATCAATCCAACAAAAGTAACTATTCTGGTTTCGCAGCCAACTAATGAACTAATCAGGGATCGGTATATGATGATTTAATGACCGTATTTAATGATTGTATCTTGATACTTATGCATGAAATCGCAAACTATCTGTTCTGTCAATCACCGCGCCAGAGACGACCATGTGAGTAGGTGGGGACAGTTACTTTCTCCCCAGAGATTGATTAAGTAAACGGTGTACGCTAACATGTGCCAGGTCTACTGGTTTATGTTTGTGTTCGAAATATCGGAGCATGTGGAGAACCAGATAATTGTCAATCAGAGCTGATACAACTAAGGGAGGTCTGGAACCCTGCCTCATTTTATATTATTTCCCCTGAAGACCTGTATTAGGATCATGTATTCAATATGGTAACAATGAGCCTTGCACAAGTCGGTATTTACCCCCCCCCCCCCACAGGATAACTAATTGACTGATATATTCATATTCTGTAAGCGGACGATTAACAGTGTCACTTGGCCACAATAGAGGATAGTCGCGTAGTATACACATTGCTTTAACAGTTGCCATATGGTTCAACGACATCGTTATATGGTAATTAAATGAGGTATCTCAGCAGTGCACCATTTCATAATTCTCACTCATATGAAAGGATCAATTGTTTGCAATGCAAATAGGCGCCCTAGCACTTAGATTTAGAGACCAGGTGATTTATAAATCGCAAAGGGGATTTACATCTTGCACGGCTATTTTGAACGACATTGCAAATAACTGACCCAGTAAACAGCAATTGACTCTTATAGGAGTCGACTATATGATGTGTCACTTTATCGCCAACGGTGATGTCCGGCCACTGCAAATTGATTCGGCAGAGAGTGCATTATTTATGTAAATACTTATAGCACGAACGCGCAGATTTACCGGACATTGGATTGTCAGACAGAATCGCCGAATAGATAGCTACGCAATCAAATGCCAACTTTGGCATCCTCTTGGCCAGATTTTACATGAATAAACCAACATTGGCGAAATGTAGGCATAAATATGATTACCACCGACATTTGCTAGGTCGGTAGTCCGGTATAGACCATAAAAGTCAGGATCAAATGCCATTTAGACGAGGTGCATATATAGCGCTTTTCATGATGTTGAACAATCACAGCAGCTTACTGGGCCGGTCCTAATATCAGAAATCCCCAATATTCTAACCTACGTCGTCACAAATAATACGTAATATATATATATTGTATATATAAGTATCTGTACAACGTGCATCGCGCATCTGCGTAATATATATTGTGTACATTTGACCTTCCATATATAAAATATACTGTTGTTTAGACAGACCTCATATGTAATTCATAAAGCATCTGTACAACGTGCCTCCTGCATCTGCCTGGTAGTTACATAACTGGTACTTAGAATATATTGGTGGATTTAGTTTTTCGGTCACAGCGATGTTAAAGTAAATATTATGTCTTGCAATCTGAACATTACATTTTGCATCCACAAACTAGCGCGTCCCACTTACTTTGCTAATCAACCTACAAAATTGGGTGAGGGTGGCTTTCAGGCCTGATAATGGTTAGGACACAAGTTGGTAAGCCCTTCATCAATGAAGAGCCAACGATCTAACGGAATATAATCATTGAATGACATAATTTGGTACACAACCCTTCCGCCCTATGTGGTTATCTACCTGGTGGTAATCGTAGTGTGTTCCTGTTATCAACCAACAAACTCTTTTATTTACATTGCAATCTTCATTTACAATATTTCATTCCTAAATGCTCTTCCATATTGCTGCTCATGCTGGCTGATATATCGTCCAACCTATATATACACTCAGGACAAGTCCGGATGCGTACTGAATTGTCATCCATCGTTATGAACGCGCTCCTGAAGGAAGCGCCACTGCAAGCCTCGGCTGCTTCTCCTTTTAGCTGAAGTTGTATGACACAGCCCGCGGTCTGCAGCAGCACACTGAAATGCCTATTCGCGATGGTAATATTGTGTTGATCAAAACCACACAGACTTACATGTATGCCTACATTAAGAGCAAATTACATCTAGGTGCATCATGTTATGAGAAGCTATGGTGATTTGACTGTTGTATGAATCACCACGTATCGTATAAAACTCAATTGGTGGTGAATCCTGCCTTCTGGCAGGGGGGCTTGATAGTGTCAGGATCGAAACAAAACATAGGCAATAAGAAATGGATGAAAATGAACACATAAATAAGTACGCCGATAGCGCATTTTAATAGCATATGTGGCATTTGTAGTGAGCATAAGCAATGATATCTGCTATATTGCGTTGAATAACATGCGCGATATTATTTACTTAAATCATACAAAGAAAACTAGATGCACGGAAGTCTTAAGATAACTGTTACGAAGATTATTTCGTTATCCACCGGTACATATTTCATAAAACGCTGCTGATAGCAAGTGCGAGGCGTTTACACTTTATGATTACTGTTGTGCTGCTTAAAATCACGTACACAACAATAAATAAATTATTGGAATTCATTGCTTGGTGGACATAGATTTGGATTATTCAGATGATAAATATGATTAAGTTGCCTATTTCGGGGTGTGCAAATCTTTTATATGCTCATTTAGTAAGGTGAGAAAGTATTCAGAAATAATTAATTTTTCGTCAGAGCTCAAGGTCAATACTAGGCAACCAATTTAGCGACTTATTCAGCGTCTATTTAATTTTTACCAACCATCAGGATCCATCCGAAGATAATTCACATTTGACATTGATTCCGTAAGTATCGGCAGTACAATCATTTAATGTGTTCATTATGACAAAGGTTATATAATTCGTCACCAGGCTCATGTTTTGTGGCTTGTAAAATACCCATACATAGGACAGAGCTCTCGCGAGAGACATATTAGCCACTTAGCATGTCCGTGAATCAAAATATCCCTTGAATGTACACTCACGACATCCCCAGAGTAGCTCATCGGCTCTTTATTGCAAATCAAGTTCTTTCAAATACATTGTTGGGAACAGTATAGAAATGTATCTGAGCAACATAAATGACTTACAAAATGCTATTATGCAGGGATATGAAGCACAAACTGTGTTATTGTAATATATAACCGAATTTAGGGTCGTCCATCAAGTATTGTCCTTAGGCTGATTCTCCTATCAAAGGTGGTCGGCGAATCGGAAAAAAGGAAGTATGCAGATACCATGAATAAGTGGATAGCAAAGCTAGTGCCGCAATAATCACATACATCTAAATAAAAATTGTTCAGACAACGCACAGCAAGTTGAGGTAGTGATTGTGCCGTATGGACAGCGAATAGGGGGTGTTGGCAAACCAAATGGCAAAAAAAGGCTAAATTATTTGACTTTCATTTGGGTCAACCTGACACGCAAAGTAGGCAACATACCCTTGGTGAACAATCGTTAGTGCGTATCCATTAAGGCATTGGTTTTGTTTTCATCGAATTGGTCGCGCGCATAAGACACATCTGGCGATAAACAATAAAAAATGCCACCATAGACAGTATGTACAATCTATTCTTATTGGTATCGTATATAAGCACATATGCTCATTGGAATCACGTTAGACTGGTCCAGCAGCGAAATATGCTAACTTGAGCGGCTACCTGTATGTGCCAGGCAAGTCGTGGCACTACAATGGCAATATCTCACAACATTTACAACGTACCCCAATATGTCACAATTTAGGTTAAATGTAATGAGCGGCAATAAACCAGAATGTTTCACTTTATGTTGTAGATTTTGGGAATTAGACGATAGGTGCATACAAACAATGCTCACTTCAGGTTCTTTATCGTAACTATATTGGCGCTGAAGTCCTGAACGCAATAGCAGCCTTACAAATTTGTAACTCGCAGTAATAATACCGCCCTGGGAGTAACACATGTAGTAGTTGGACGGTATCTGACTGCTTATTGAAGGCTATACACACAAAGACCTTTGAAAAACAGCCTTCAACTGTTGGCTGTAATGCAATACTGGACACAATAGTACAATACCTGCTGTTATAACCCTATTTTATCATGTTCTAGTCAGCAATGTAGAAGGTACTCCAACCATTCGACTGTGCACTCATAGCCATACATAAAACTCGCAGTGAAGGTAATCACGGATATGATGGTATATATCCTACCGTGAATAACATTTTGTGCAAACGCAAGAGAGGGTCCACGGCTTTTATGCCTTGTTTGCCTCCAAATTGCAAATCCCTAAATGGCTTTGGTTCTGCTCTCTGGTGCTATAACACAGCTATGGTATTCTCAGTTAAGTATATACTGCTATTTGAACGTAATATTATCTTCACTCCTAATACAATAACGTACGATTTCTTTTGATGTCTAGGTTTAATTCAAGTGTCCGCTGACAACTGTGCATTGATATTGTAAATCATTCTACGGCCTAAGGAACAATTATGTATTTCATGACCATTCTGAAGAGTTGCATTATGGTTGATTATAAATGCATGACAGCCTCTATCTGTTAATTGGATTCTATCAGCCTATCAGCGTATTATTTGTTGGTCGGCTCTCCTCAAACATGAGATCCGACCAATGTTGGCCTCATACACAACATCTTTTCGTATTCAAAGAACAATCTAGTGCTCGATGGTCGTGGGTGCATCACTTAACCTTTACAGGAGTCGTAATTAAGAACGATAGCACTTATTGATATGGATAATACTATCGTTGCCCCATAGGGACAAGGAAGGATCCGAAAAATATATTTCTAAACATGGAGTATATTACACTCATCTATAGCTTTTCTGGCAAGGGAATGGTTCAGTTGCTTTTGCGCCCGATATGGTCGTTTTGGAGGAACATGAAATGGTGACACAGTCGAATTGCGGTGTAATTGTTAATTGTAATCAGCGACTCCCTTCAGTGGTTAAATCATTGATATCCACATAAAGCACTTAAAATCATACAATCCTCAAGCAAGTAGTTAGCGGTAGTTTGTAATATCCTTTGCTCAAGCGGTATACGGATTCCTACGAGTAGCATTAGATACAGCTTTATAGCATACGTCAATGAGTTGGTCAAGCAAACTCAACCATCAGGAACATCGATATGCTTTTACGTCATTTCCAGCAATTGACATAGTACGGATCAATTTTACGCTGATGATTATATGCAATTACGCACTACTCCTTACATGTTCTACAGTGTTATGTAAAAACGTCGACATCGCACTCAATCTGTTCACGTGGTCAAAATTGCGTTGCATGAAAATCATACGGCGGGTGTGGCAGTTCCATCAATAATGTGCCCAGACTCAGTACGATGTGTTAAATTGTAGCAAGCGCTTTATTTGCGCGCTTGCTTGTATTGCTCGAATAATGTCAAACATTGTGTATATTTAGCTATTAAGTGCACTGCAGATAATTAACAACATTGCATCAACATTACTCACCATTTTCATATGAATGCCCTTATCCGTTGTAGCGTACACCCGGCGTATATTTAAGGTTTTTCAGAAACTGATATTTTAAAATCCATTATGCTTGGTTATTCTCAAAAATAGGATATATCGAGACTCAGCAATGTATTGATCAAACGGTATTGATGATCACTTGTGAATAGACATAATCACACGTGCAAACATATTAACGCAGGTGATCCAGTATATCAACTTGGTTCTAATTACATATCCTTTGCGAGCACCGCCCTATCTTTACCATACTATTCATTATTGACATGATTAACGTTCATAAATACACAGCAGATCAAAGAATTAAAAAGAAAATATCTCTGGACAAAGCCCGATCATGCATGAGTAGCGTTTATTTAATGTTCCTTGGCAAGACGTTCCTGCTTATTACTGTAGAAATGGAAAAACTTTGCAAAGATAGTAAGGGAGGTAACAAGTGAGCAATGCAATTAATTACATATCAGAAATTGAACATAAGAAAAGGAACACAAAAGCAGTTATTTGAAATACTCAGGTGATGATTAGCGTGCACATGACTAATCCATGGCGCAAAAAGTGCATATATTTAGAATAGTCATTTATTTTGAGGCTATTAACCACATTGGACAAAAACAGGTCTTGACCCCATGAATATATTTCTCTAATGGCTACACAGTGACCTATCCGTTGTTTCCATCATCTTCAAAGTGACATCAAACGTCTTGTTTTTTCCAGCAAAATTATCTTCGTTTATGATCAAGGGATATAGCAGACGACGGCTCTAATGAATTTCAAATGAAGCTCACAGTACTGTGGTAGAGAAGAATCTCCCATTTTAAAACTAGCAGCCTTCGTATTATTTCAATATTATCTCTTTCTAAAATACTCACAAAAATAATTTTAAAATAAACTAAAGGCAAATAAATGCAGCTGAGTTGACTGCACATTTATCCTAAAAAGTACTAATTATCGTGTAATTAGTCCGTATCTTGCCGTAAATCACTACCCAGGTCCGGGTGTATACAGCTTGCACAGCGCTTACTAGGTCAAGGGCATCAAAAGTAGCGCAGATCAAATGTTCTCATTCGTTAGCCCACGACCACCAATGCATCAATCCTCATATACAGAGCTACATATAGCATGCGATGGCAGCCTCTAATGCATTATTCAGAAGATTATGTCCGTTTACCGAATACATAATTTACTCTAAAGGACAAGGTATATTCTACAAGGGTTCTGTTTTGCTCTCTTGCCATCTGCTACCTGTGCGGCGGGTTCTCAGTTATCAAACTGAACACGTTACGAAGCATGGAGGCGTTAACTGGTGCTAGATAGTGTATGGAGATAATCTCAGTCGCGTAGTGGTTGATGCTGACGGTTGAAAAGCACGGGGACCTCCTAGTGTTTAACCTGCTTCTATGTATCTAGTTTAAATTATGAACTACATTAAATAGAACCTTAAAGCATTCACTGTGTGAAGACAGACGATCGGTCAACATGAATTAGACGGGCGATAACTTTGTCTAATGAATAATCGTCCACCAACACATCGAAATAAATATGGCTGCTCTCCTATTGCCTGACAACATAATAAGCGTTCCTAACAATACCACGGATTTTCAGTCGACTTATGTATTACCATACTATGTTACGTTTGGCGTATCCACAAAGATGTAGAAATATCCGCATAATTCTAACTCTAATGATAAGCAAACTAAAGTTATCGTCAACAATAACATTTGACTAGCAGGCTTATCATTTGACTAGCAGGCTTATCATTTGACTAGCAGGCTTATCAAACTTGAGCTAATTTTCATATATAGCGCGTCATGTGGACATGAATATCATGCAGTAAACTGCGATCTGAAGGTTGGGGTCGTTAAAAGGTCGTTCATAATGATAGCCTCTATTATATCCTAATTAAGCAGAACCAGGCAACGCTTCGTACGATCATGGCATTAGACACCTTCTGTTGTGTGCGTGTGTCAACGATGGACAGCGTATCGTGAACCTTATATGCACGTTGTAAGCTTTATCTCTAGCGTGAGCGTGTAAATTACTTTCGCTATGTGTACTTATTACCGCATGAATTTATATATTTTCCCCTGCCCTAGGGTTAAACGGAATCATGTACCGATGTGAATCTGTTGTTCCGCGGTATTGCCTTGTCATACCACTGTTAAAAAGACCATCTTTGCGGGTCCCTTCATTGTGATTGATGTTATTATCGTAGAAATGTTTGACGTAGATTTGATACCACACGGCGTTTGGTTTAGTTTCGTTCTACTTAAAACATCATGCGTAACATCAGCTCAACTGTGTCATCCGGTTATTTGAAAACAACCTAACTACACGATGGCATGCAATGCAATCGGTTGTTTCGGGGGATTATTTGACACAACAGCATAAAGATATATTTAGCTACTGCGGATAATAGATTATGTTGCAACATGCTCTATGCTCTGCAGACTCTTTTCGAATTGTGTCATCGTGACTAGATATTAGCCCTTTAAAAACTCTTTATAACTAGCAAAACCCTATTCCCATCAGAATATGGAAGAGCTGCGAGGTAAAAAGAAATCGATCTGGCCTTAAATCGTCCAGTTTATCTAAAATGGCACACTCAAATACGGATATAATTTGAGGAAAACGATACTCATCGAAATGACTAGTAATGCATGAATAAACGACTTGCCGGACCGACAAATTAATTAACTACATATAGATATATATATATATATATATATATATATATATATATATTATAGAGATATATATAGATAGGATATATATATATATATGGTTCATATATAGGTATGTTACTATATGTGATTAATATATATAATATAGATATATTTATATTTATAGAGATCTTCATATATACATATATATATTATATATATTTAAATATATATTTCATATATAGAGTATATATAGAGTATATCTATATAATATTTATATATTGTATGTATGTCTAAATAGATAATATATATATAATATACCGCACATAGATATATATATATATATATTTAATATATATATATATATAGTACATATCTATTTGTATTATATACATCAATATATATATATAGATATATACATTACATACATATATATAATAACATATATATATACATATATATATATATCTCCCTCTAGAGCCTGAGAGATGTAAATATTATATGAGCTGGAGGGAGATAGATAGATATAGATAGATATATCTAGACCTATATATCTATAGATATATATATCTCTTAGATATAAGATATATGTCTTCATAGATAGATATGTCTCTATATATATATCTCTAGATAGGAGAATCTTCTGACTATATTCTTCCTCTCTAGATAGAGAGAGAGAGAGACAGAAGGAGATCCCTCTCTCTTCCCTCTATAGAGATTCTGATCTCTCTCCAGAGACTCATCTCTATCTATCTCTCTCCCTCTCTCTATTTGTCCTCTCTATAGAGATCCCTCTCTCCCTCTCTCTCTCTCTCTCTCTGAGATCTGAATCTCTCTCTTAGAGAACATCTCTCTATCTCTATCTCTCTCCTCTCTCTCATCTCTATATAGATGATATCTATCTATCTATCTCTATCTCTCTCTATATCCTATAGATTCTATCTCTATATATCTCTTCTCCCTATATATATATATAAATATAGATGATAGATCTATATATATCTCTTCTCTATCTAGAGAGACTATATATATATAGATCTCTCCCCTAGATATAGATAGAGAGAGATCTCTATATACAGAAAGGATAGAGAGAGGAGAGAGGGACAGAGAGAGATATATATATGGGAGATAGAATATTAGGGATATATGAGAGAGAGAGAGAGATATATAGGGAGAGAGGTGATAGGAAGATATAGAGGGAGGGATAAGAGAGAGAGAGAAAGATATAGAGCAGATAGGGAGGAGAGAGAGGAGAGGGGAGAGAGGGAGAGAGATAGATAGAGATGAGGAGAAGGAAGACATAGAGAGAGGCGAGAGAAGAGAGAGAGAGAGAGAGAAGAGAGAGGTAATAGAGAGGGAGAGATAGAGATGAGAGAGAAGAGAGAGGAAGGAGAGAGAGGGAGAAGAGAGAGGGAGAGAGAAGAGGAGATAGAGAGAGAGATCAGAGAGGAGAGAGAGAGAGAGAGACAGAGAGAGAGATAGAGAGAGAGAGGGAGAGAGGGAGAGAGAGAGAGAGGATAGAGAGAGAGAGGAAGAGAGAGAGAGAGAGGAGAGATAGGGAGAGAGAGAGATAGAGGGATAGAGAAGAGAGAGGATAGGAAGAGGGAGAGAGAGAGAGGGAGAGAGAGAGAGAGGAGAGAGAGAGAGAGAGATAGAGTAAGATAAGGAAGAGAGGAGAGAGAGAGAGAGAGAAGAGAAGAGAGAGAGAGGAGAGAAGAGAGAGAGAGGGAGAGAGAGGGAGAGAGGAAGAGAGAGAGAGAGAGACCTCTAGAGAGGAGAGAGGAGAGAAAGAGAGGAGAGAGAGAGACAAACAGAGAGAGAGAGAGAGAGAGGAAAGGAGAGGAGAGAGAGGACAGAGAGAGATAGAGAGAGAAGAGAGAGAGACAGAGAGATAGAGAGAGAGAGGAGAGAGAGAGAGAGAGAGAGAGAGAAGAGAGAGATAGGAAGAGAGAGAGAGAGTAGAGAGAGAGGAGAGAAAGAGAGAGAGATAGAGAGAGAGAAGAGAAAGAGAGAGAGAGAGAGAGAGAGAGAGGTAGAGAGAGAGAGGAGAGAGAGAGAAGAGGGAGAGAGAGAGAGACAGAGAGAGGAGAGAGAGAGAGAGAGAGAGAGAGAGAGAGAGAGAGAGAGATAGAGAGATAGAGATATAGAGGAGAGAGAGAGAGAGGAGAGATATAGAAAGGAGAGAGAGAGAGAGATATAGAGAGAGAGATAGAGGGAGAGAGGGAGGGAGAAGAGAAGAGAAGATAGAGAGAGGGAGAGAGGAAGAGAGAGAGAGGAGAGAGAGGGAGATATAGAGAGAGATATAGACAGAGATTGAGAGACAGAGAGATGAGAGAGAGAGATAAGAGGAGAGAGAGAGGAGAAGAGATCTAGAGACAGAGAGAGAGAGAGATGAGAGAGAGAGGAGAGAGAGAGAGAGAGGAGGGCAGAGAGATAGAGAGAGATAGAGAGAGAGAGAGAGAGAGAGAGAGAGGGAAGAGGGCAAGGAGAGAGAGAGAGAGAGAGAGAGAGAGAGAGAGAGAGAGAGAGGAGAGAGAGATGAGAGAGAGATAGATAGGGAGAGGGAGAGAGATATAGAGAGAGAGAGAGCTCTAGAGAGAGAGAGAGAGAGAGAGCGAGAGAGAGATTCTAGGAGGACAGAGGAGGGAGAAAGGGGACCCCTCTCTATAGAGATGATTGTCTCTCTCTCTCTATCTCTGTTATATGTATGTCTAGGAGGAAGAGCAGTATGTATGGATCTCTCCCTATATCTCTATAGAATATTATATATGTATACCTATATCTCCCTGTCTGTAGATATAGATATACATATAAATATACCCATATATAGATATATATATATATATATATATATATACATATATATATGTGTACATATATATATGCATATAAATATTTATATATATATGTAGCTGTTTAATCATGTCCACACTTACGTTTGGGTGCATCGGAGGATGTTCTATATCTTGGAACGGATCCTAAGAGTTTGTCTGTGACTCCTTGTGCGGTCTAGAAAGTTACAGGCATTCGGCTTTACACTATGCAACGGTAATTGTCCCCCATTGTGCACTATTGCAGCACCAACGACAAATGCATGCCTGCCGTATTAATCTTTATCTGCAGCAATTGATGTGAATGCATAACAATTATGCGTTTCCAATGCGTCGCACGTCCGTATCATCAATTTGATATTCACCAGTCATTCTTATATATTTTCAGTATTAGGATTATATATCATTATTTTGCGCACTGGTAATGACCTACCGACAGGCTCAACTTGATATGCATTTATCAAACCGGTGCGGCGTTGTTTGTGTTCAGTGTGGCCCTGGCTCATCGACAACGATCGATTAGAGCGAGAAGGTCAGATGAAAGGGGCCATACCATTGGTGTTATTAATAAGATATGGGTTGGCTTCCCCTGTTACTGGGATAAGGGACGTCGTATGAACATATTTTGATCTGAACTCTTCCATCAATATCTCCTGATCATCTCTCGTGCTAGCGTGGCGGTTATGATCAAAATTAGGAATCTGGAGTGCGGTTCAAAATATATGTTTGAACAAAACATAGCCACATACGGCAAAAGTGCGCGCGGTTATCAGGAGAAAATCCTAACTGACTCTCGGTTCGACCAAGAAAAAAGCTCAGGCGCACATGTTACGACATCGGTTGAGTTCCACCAAAATACTCCTCGTTGGAAAGTGAATTCTGATTCCCGGCATAACCTAGCCTGAACATTACTGCATCAAGGGAAACTTACCCTATGCGGCGTTGCAAAAGGCATGGGCTTACAGATGTTGGCCCTAACCCTCACCCTTTTGTTAGTTCCGATCACAACGACATTTCGATCGAATTGCATTTCAATCCAGAAAGAGTAATTTAGTTCTGTGCAATCAAACGTTGATTATGCCGTACTACAATGCTCCTCTTAGTTTCCTCAGACGATTTTAATAGTGTTATTGCCATGTCTTATTGACAGTGTACAATGCATACATTATGATTCAACTGAACGAATGGGAGATGCAGTCAAAGTACGTTATCTTTTGTTGAGGACCAGTATATTACCATTCTTTATCCTGATTGGACGGCTATATTTTTGGTACCACCAAACGCGCTCTCTCCCAATTGTTTATATCAACATGAAAGTTACCGAAATGGTGTTTCCGGGAATGTTTGTGGCTATATTTTTATATACATATATATATATAATTTGTAATTTGTATATTTGTATAATTTGACCTGAAGTATTGTTGCTCCAGCGTATGAGCATATTACTTTGCATGCGCAAAACACAGAAACACGATTGATTTTATCCAATGAAGCTTGACGCACGCGGATCAAACAGATGAGCTACAGTTGTTTCAGTCATAACTAATGAACTATTTTAGTCCATAAAAAAACCTGCAGCCTTGCCATAACCTATGTATAACGGTAATAATCATGGCTTCAGAATTACTATTGGTAATTGTTCACCCTTTTCTGTGCTGTTGATGTTTGTTGTCGGTAGTATATAAATATTTTGCATATTAAGAATACGAATATAAGTAAATTGTCACTTTGATACTTTTGCTTATCGCTAAATACAGACACCCACTAGTTCACCCAATGTACATTGTTATGCATTTTCCAATTAAAAATGATAATCTCCAGGCAGACGTTCTCTACATTATTGTTATAGTTGATAGAAGCCTGTTGCCTAATTTCGATTACGGTCAGTTTCAAATAATAAAAATTATTGAAGTATCTCGTGCATTCAACCGTTGGGTCATAGCTGCACCGCTAGCTTCTAGTTTGCGCTAAAAGGAGACTATGAAACTAATCACATCAATCCAATATTGCCCAACAACGAATGATGCACTGACGCGGCTCGAGAAAGCTGCATTAAGCATAAGATCGAACTTTAAATGTGTTAATCAGGAGAGGGCCTTCTCCTATTGCGAGAAGTAGGCCATTCATTTAAAGACTTTAAGTTGTTGAATATGGGGTAAGTCCGACTGCTGATTGACGATTTATTGTATCCCCCGTATTAACTAACTTATAACCTGCTAAGAGCACATTTGAAAGTCCTGCTGCGAGTAAAAGCAAACGAACAATTCTTGAATGTTACAATACAAAGAAAAACGACTATTGTCTATTGCATGCTTTTATCTTGTACTGGGTTATCGAAAACCCAAATTCCAACCAGTGAAAAATTAGCTGATTAATTGATATCAGTTATATCAGGCATTATGTACAAAGTAAACAAAACAAGTTACACAGCTGGCTCAATTAATAGCTGTGCGGGTAACCTTGATAATTACCAATTAATGGTCGCATGACTGGCAACGTCTGGATACAAGTCTTGTTTTAGCTTTAATGCAACACTCTGCCAATCGGCTGTATTCATTTACCCACTCTTCAATACGAATTGGCAGAGGAGTCGCTTAGAGCTGTATGGCCGTTTGTTTGGAGTGAATTAAAGTGACCAGTTGCAATATTTGTTATGAACGGTGTGGCAAGCATGATTGTACAACGACTACACAAGCATATATGACGTTAAGTTATCATTACTTTTGTCGAATATAAAAGCGGCTGTAAAAATAATCGTTTAAACCTTTTGTAGTTTACAAAAAGAGGAGGGCGTCGCTAATCTTTTGGCACAATGCATACCTTCTGCATCTATACTTTTGTGAAACGGCCTAACCGATGACATAGCGATTGTGCATTGCTAATATATCACAAATGCTTATCCTTGCTGATTTCATGCAATAATAAATGTCTCTGATATTCATTCTGTCGACGTTTCTGACCGGATCTTGTAATAAGCTAGTTATGACAAACGCTGATTAGATCGCACGACAGGCAACCCTCGAAATGTCGCGCTCTTAGTGTAATTGGATATCTGTCTATGTGCAATACAGCTACTCGTCGCACATTTACAGCAAACATGATACAATAGAGCTGAAACGAATAAGACATGACAATCAATGCTTTCCATACATCCGATTGTCTGTGTCCCTCAATGCATTTCCGTCGGTTTTAGATATCTATCCAATCAAATTGATTGTAGCATAAAGTCCCTGCACGCGTTCCTTGCGTAGTGCAAGTGATTTTATTTCCAACGACACATTGAGCAGATCACAGGGAGCGACAGAAAAATTGAATTCAATCAGTATTGTCGTAATGTCGACAATATAGTATGTGGACATGTCATTCGTTACATGGGGACACAAATCGCTTGCTATGAAAGTCTCGTAAACAGGGAATGTCTTTTCTAGTACATCGCGTAGCGTTTGTCGTCATTGTTAATATTCCCATCCTAGATACGTGCACCGTTTAATGGATCTGAAATGAAATTATACTTGCGCTTGTCAGCTTCCAGAAAACTTGTAATGCGCCGGATAATATAATGCCATCATTTCAGAGTAATAATGTCAGCCCCGCTATGGCGAATTATAAACCATACACGTGTGATATTATTATTCAATAAATCGTGAAATACTGATTCATCATCTAGCGACTGTTTGGCTTCACTCTGCTAAGAAGAATAGCAGAATTTAGGTTCAAACGTTTCTACATAAGCACCAAAGCATATCATACGTTGGAATTGCACGAGCATAACCGACATCGATTGTAAAGTATGCAGCTCCATGTATGCAGCACACAATGCTCTGTTTCTGTTTGGATCAGCAGCAAAGAACGATAATAAATTTAGGATGTTATGAGATAATGGTGAGAGTTTTGTTGTTTAATTTTCATTTATAAACGGGTTCTAAAACATCAAATCCATAAATATGACAGGCAATTATGAGTATGGGTTATTACTTTTTAGTAATTGACTGAGCCATGATTTCGAATTGATGCCAGTGGGCATTATACATTTTGCTTACAACGAATATAAATAGCACTTTCATATCCGCGTTGCGCAATGCATACGCCTCAGTTGCACATTTGTTCCTACAAAGAGTGCATGGCACATCGAGCGTGCGCAACTGAGAAATTAGGTATACGTAAGAAATCGCATTGCCTCAAGTCATGATATTAAATGCGGTTAGCATAATAGACTGCCCGTCGACACGGGATGACCCTCCGCTTTATCAGCTGCGTATTCGGGGAATTTATGCACCAAACGCAACGTTATCATTTCCTAAAGTAGTGCACACCGTGCGTTGTATTGATGTAAAGTGAATGGCTAGTGATAACAAGACACTTTGAGGGGCTTTCATACTGTAAATCGTAGCCATAGTATTAACAGACGATTCCAATAATCTGGATTTAATATGGTGCTCGCTAATTCTAACCCTAATACTCAATGATAATCATCATCACAATCAATCATGACCCACAGGATAAGTGCTTCATTTGTGCAGTGTGGAAGTGACTAACATCCGGAATAAGGTAATAATATCGATCAAATCGTAAGCTAAGCACAGATATCCCAGGCGGCGTTAAGTCTATAGAGTGTGTTTGTGTCCGTTATCACTATTGTTTCGATGGAATTTGATGCAATAAGTTGTGTATGATTGTTATTCAACATGGAAATGACCTGCAATCGGTAAATAATTAGGAGTCGTCGGATGACAAATTACATTTTGATTGTAATATGCTTCATATTCATAAATAAATTTCAATCGAATACTGACCATCAAATTCACATTTGCTATAAAACATAGATGGCTTTGTTGCGTAATAACTCACTAATTTCTTTCACGTATGATAACAGTTTCTAGTAAGTTATTAGTAAGAACATTATATTGCCATGAGTAGGTTGAGTTTCAAAGGGCCAAGACACTGTTCTGGCGTCTGGTTTACTTGAAATTACCAAATAAAATATTAAACAATCGGAGATTAATCTTTGTTTACGAAAGTTTAAGCGGATATATAAACTATATCCAACTACAGACCACAAAGAGGAGTCTCCAAATGAGCTTAGTGACTGATAGCAAAACATGGCAACGCCGCGCCAACGGAAAGTAAATTACTCGTTCTGTCGGAACACATGACGATATTGTAGATTTGCAAGGCACTTATCTTATTTATTTCCCTTTCCCACAAACAATATTTTCTCTTGTGTTTGGATATATCGTTGGCATGGTACCCTAATGCATCAATAAATCAATAGGGTGGCACAATTACAGGTTGCGAACATGCCGCTGCCTTAGTGGTTTAATTTACATCATGTATGACATGGAAATTAATTCTCCTCCACATCTCCTTACGCCTGATTTGGCTGGGTATAGCTTATTGAATATCCATGATAGCTTAAGCGTGATGCAACTTCATAGCTCCTTACAACCGTGCGAGCGTTTTAGTTTAAATCCGCAATCAACCATGTATGCCATAAATGCATAACTGCATTGCATTCTACTTTTTGTTGTTACAGAAACACCGACTTGGCATGAAGTCATAACTTATAACCATACATGCCGTGATAAATATGTTTTGACATCTTGCATCTGTTGCCTTTTTTAAATATTTTCTGTTCGCACTGTAAAAAATAAGTATTTCCTGTGGTTCAGAACCAGAATATGTCAGATGTAGATCACGGGAATCTTAAACAGCGTCGTTTGAGAAGTATGTAAGTTTTCTCGTTTTTATTATTTTTCTTGTTCAAATTGTCCACACTATTTGAATGCATTTTGAATTTCTATTCACTCTAGTCATTAGTTACCCGCTTGATTATGAATAATGTACATCATCAAGCTATATTGTCGTTACTGTTTGGAGGCATTTTTGACATTCTTAATCACTGCTGTAGTTATTCACATGTTCGATTATGAATAACGTTTGTCATAACAACATGTTGGCTTTCACCATGGTAGAAAATGACACGGTCCACGTGGTATCTCAGTGACAAGAGTAAGTGCTGTGTTAGTTTGGGGCATACGGATGGTAACACTATACAGACAGCGAAAATAAATACAGGTACGCTGTAACTGAGATGCTTGATAAATTAATGATACGTCATATACGTTACGTAATACGGTTTCATATGTAAATACAATGCCTGATATTACACAATGCGTTTGGCAGATGACTAATTGACTACTGGCATTATATTTGCCTTGGGATTGTTATACACATGGCACTTCTTCGGAACTGAACGACACATGGATTTATCAAAAACAATTACACACAATCTCAACCACCAATAGTTACCTACGCCGTCGTATTTACGTGGTAAGATGCCGCCAGGCAATTTTTTGATATGTAACGTGCAACTTCAATCTTATTATTCTGGGAAACCGAGATCCCCATGTTTAGCCATTTGATCAGAATCAACACATGATATCTATGCAGCCACGGTTTGTATACACTTTAAAAATAACTATGCTTGCCCTCTCAATCACCCAATTAACGACGATTTAACTTACCATTCTGATAAAATCATATAAAATGTCACATTTAGCCCGTCCGGAATGCGTGCCGTGTGGTAGACAGTACCATAAAAAAGCATGTGCACGAATAAGAACGTATTGTTAACAAAACAAGGTCATTCAGATGAAGCTTATACGTTCCTGATTACACATCAATATATCATTACTCGGGCAGAAAGAACACCTTCTACTTCCTAGACTGTCTTTAAACCAGGGATATTCTGAATTTGTTCAGTGTGAATCTGCCAAGAACCTACCAAAAGATAACGGATATTCTGATGCAATCCACGCCGACGTAATATCCATGAAGGCTGATAAACAAATGAGCTTCCGCAAGCAACAAAACCTAGCACGCCAATCAGATTAGACCCGGCACATTTATTCTTGTAGGGAGGATGGCTTTGGGTGGCAAAGTGTTGTGTGGTTTCGGATGACTGGAGTCGGGGCAGGCCTTTCATTCATTACAAGCTTTATCTCTTCCTTCACATGGTTGGGGGCGAGGTCATCAGTGAGACGGCAACTATCAGTGACTGCTTAACTCATACGGACATCACATTACTGCTTGGCAAGTGTGCATAACACCCCACCATAAGCATTGATTACTTGCGTAATACAGGTGGAATCACTGAAGCACAAAAGAACACAATGACATATCGGAAGCACATATCCTATATTTTAGATTTGTTACAAGCTATCACATACTAGGAGAGCCCACAAATATGCATTAGAATAGACAGACACCCTGAAATATGCACTTATTCACCATTTCTCAATTACACACCACACAATACATATAGTACTATATTTTAGATGTTGTATAAAACACAAATATGTAAATAGCACACATTTTTCCTTATACATTAGCAGATGCGTAGCTTTATTGTTGTTATTTGCGTGCTAAACGGCAGCATATGTGATAAGCTTTATTACACAGTTTCAGTGCCACCATAAGGGTTCCCGAAAGAAAACATATTCAAGGGAAATGAGCTACCAGGTTAGTGAGCGCTGCTGAAGCACACCCACTGAAGGGTACCGTTCGATAATAGAAACTCGTTAGAAGAGTGACAACATGGGTTTGCATTACTACCCGCGACATACGTGGCGTAGTGTGCCGGGTCTAAGTGTACGCAAAGTACGCTATGGTGTTTTGTAGGACAAGCCAACCTTCTACGAATCAAGCCTTGCTTAAACCTATCAAGCATCTGTCTTATATATGTTAAGCATGTGATAAACAGGTTACAATACCTCCACTTAATCAAGCAGTCCCATTTTGCATTGTAACTATGGTCTCAGCTACGTCTCGGGAATATCGATCCTGCTTTTGTTGCTTCACAAGTAATTTACAGATAGTCGAAAGACCTGAATTATGTCATGGAGCATACTTATCGCGTTGATTGTACTGTATAAACCAGATCAGTTTTTAATGACATTCACGAGCACCTGACGTGTTTGTGCGATATGAGTCGGTGCTTATCTCTGATAAACGACCACTAACATGACATGTATTTATCTTAATTAAGTCTTCACGTGAAGAAGAACCGCAAGATGCGTAGTATGCCGAAGGGTAAATTGGGCGTGAAGATAGCACATGCGCGACACAAGTAGCATAAAATGTTTGTCAAAGCTACATGCAATATGTTTTGTGCCTGTGGTGCATGATTCTAGTTCACTACATTCATGCAATATATTGTACATGATTATTCAACCTTTTCTGCAATGTTATTCGCAGTTTACATTTACTGACGTTCTTATGGCTTTATGGTTAATTCGTCGCATATAATGCTGGTATACCGCATCAGGTATTTGTTCAATATAAAAAATTCGCACAAAAACCTGTTAATTAAATCAATAGCTGTCCCCACTTAATGTGTACTTATTAAAGTAATACGCCTGTAACTTCAAGAAGTGCTTGATGCGTGATGAACAGCCCAAAACCTAATAAAATGCGTCGTAGAATGCATATGTAAAGAACGTATTCATGATGGATATGCATGTTTCTGCTAGGAATATAACGGAGATATTGCAAGTTGTGATCCAGCAATGCAGTTTTTCCAGAAACATCTAGTAAACGATTATGCTGTTGATCAATCTCTAATGCCAACATCTATACTCGAGTTGTATCGATACGCACATGCTTGCTATGTTTATCCCTATTCGACAACAAACTCACCTTACTGAACGCATGCTGATGTGAGTTAGTATCATCTCACTTATATGACCACGGCTGCGTTGTACAACGTCTGTATATTACAGATAACACTCTATCCCTTTTTTTTAACGGTGCCTTATTCAGTATTATAAATCTAAATGATCATCAGATTTTATGTGTTTGGACACTTTTGCATCCATATTATTATTGGCCCTTATTTAGCTGCTCTAGCGATAATGGTTGATACAATGAATACCGAAATGCTCTCCATAATAGTATTACAAAGATGAAGTAATCTGTTCTTATGAATGTATTATTACCCATTCTTCATTTACATACACAACTGCGGCCTAAATGGTTGTCGTGTTATATATAGTTTGACAGCGCTGATGACCGGATAATACTACTGGTGTCCTTGCAGCAGTCCAGATCGAGACATTCGAGCGCTGCATCACATATTCAGGCTACAAATTGTCAGCATTTAACGAAGATATTGCTTCTGTTTACACCCAGTATACGCTGATTTAACCACTTGACCTGAAAATATATTCCGAACAAAAGACAAAGGGATAAATGGATGATTATCGTCACGTTACCATAATGCAAATGGCGTTGCAGCACTAATTTATTCGAGAGAAATAACGCTGGGCAAAAAACCCAAAAACAATCAAACAATGATTTGGCAGATAAGTACCCATGGGTGAGAATGAAGCTCATTGGAAGTATATTGCAATAACTTCAGCCGAAATATCAGTAATATTACAATAAATGTAGTCATTTCTTATTACAGAAACGTGTCAACTCTGTCCCATTGTTTTTCTGTCCCAATGATAGAGAGTGTGGTCAATGAAACAAATAGTAGACACTGATGTATTCCGCCACTGGTATAAATATTTATATATATATATATATATATATATATATATATATATATAATATATATATATATATATATATATATATATATATATATATATATATATATATATATATATATATATATATATATATATATATATATATATATATATATATATATATATATATATATATATATATCGCCCCCGCTGGGACAGTTATCCCCGGGTCAGTTCGCCCTATATGGTCGCCGGGTCAGTTTTACAGAAAGGAATATATTGAATGCTACATATTTCATTTAATAAAGGAACAGTATTAATGAATTTATTATCTTGATATGAAATAAACTTAAAACATCATGTCTACCGTCCATCGTCCCCGGATAGAGTGCTGTAATGGCGTTTGGACTCGGCGGCCAGGGCATTTGGCCGATCCGTCGTCTCGGGACGATATGCCCCTTGAACAAAACGGGTATAGATATAGAAACTGAGCCCCAGAAGAATGTGTGGTATATTTTATCTATGGCAGTAGCATATGTTATAATAGATACCGTATAAAAATCAGTATATAAAACATGAATACGAAGTAAAACAGAGGAATACGAACTTAAAGCGCACACAAAAATTCATATAACTCAATACGACACGGGTTCTTTGTTCAACATTCATAAAACATACATCAAAACAATCCAGTGAAATAAAACAAGAATACGAAATAAATAGAGGAATATTAACTAAATACGCACACATGCATACACAACTCAGGCTCTTTATTCAACATTAATAAAACATACATGACAAGAATATAAGAATAGAGGAATATGAACTAAAAGCGCACACATGCATATATATAACTCAATACAACCTGGGCTCTTTATTCAACATTCATAAAACATATATCAAAATAAACATGATACAAGTCGGACTCTACATTCATAAAATTACGCAATTGCATTTTGAAAGAAGGAGTAGAAAGGCTGAGCACGTGGATACGATCAAAGTGCTCTGTGACATGACATGTGGTGAGTTGTGAGCGGGAAGCGTCAAGAATGCTCTTACCTGGTATGCTTCCCTATATAAGGTACTGATGTCTGCATTTGATCATTCACTTATCAGATTTTCTCCGATCAAGTGTCACAATCCTGAATCATGAACATCTGAATAATTTGCGCTACTGAAGTCAGAAGAAGGCAGCAAGCTCTTGAGTGCGTGGGGTGCAGCCATTGGCAGCACCGAACTTGCAACACAGGAGTGAGCCAGACCAACAGATTATCTATCAAGGACCAGCTTGGTCTCTCGTAGAGATGTGTCGACTGCACAACAGTCAGCATATTCAGCCCATTAGCCGAGAGCTCCAGAATATTTTCCAACGCCAACCACTCTCGCCGATATGAACTCAGATAGGCAGTCCGAAGTAAGTGACACGGAAGAACCTCATTGCTCAACGGCGGATGACCTATCCTTCTCCGTCACTTTGTTCTCTTTCAGCGCCCCAACCACCCTGCTGAGGAATCCGTTGAGGACGAAACTTTACCAACTCAGATCGCCGACCCCACCCCAGTTACTTAAAAAATACTCGAGAAAGCCAGCCGACGAGGGAAGTCGAAACTGGTAAATAGCTTAGGCTACGCGTATTGCCTGAAAAAGGAGGGCCCTACTACAAGCCAGTGGATTCACAGCGTCCGCAACAGGAACCAACGATGCTACACGGGCATATCGATGAGGGATGGCTCATTCGTCCGGGGAGTTCACGACCACATCCATCCCGCCGACCCAGTAATAGAGGTCCAGACCACCATGAGTGCCCATGTCAAAGACAATGCGTCGTCGCAACCATTCCGATCTGCCATGACCCTAGTGGATGAAGTTCTCTTGTGTCTGCCCGAAATGCACATGAACTACCAAATCTTGCCAACCTCAAGAGGATGGCTAACCGCACCCGACGGGCCACACGCCCTTAGGATCCTACGGATCTCATGGTCGAGGTATAATATGTTAGATAACTATGTACCAGGAGTAGTGAATGTTAAGTAATGCTGCGTGTTATACTAAGTGTACAGTGATGCCCGATACTATAGGCAGTTGGTTGGAATTATGTTCACTGATACTGTATTTGTTCTTGTGTTTAGCTTGCAGAAGAGCATGTCCCCACCGATTTTTTCCTGAAAGATGAACGCGTTGATGACAAGGGGCACTTGCTCTTCGCGTCACCGCACCAGCTGGCTATCATATCCTCAGCCAAAACATGGTATGTCGACGCCACCTTCAAAGTCGTTCGACATCCGTTCACCCAACTGCTGAGTGTGCATGGCTTCAACAAGTCAGGTGATTGCATGAAGCAAATGCCCCTTGCCTTTTGTTTGACGAGCCGGAGGAGGAAGAAGGAAAAGGGTATATTTCTTGGCTCTTGCATGGTTAGTGCTGTGTAAGTTTTGGTTACGGTTAGTATTGGTTGAATTATGCGAGTACAATGCTTTATGTGTGACAGGTATTTGGCAAGGCGTTCTAAAGGTGTTTGCTAACGTCCCGGTACGAGGGTGTGCCTTCCACCTAGCCCAGGCGGCATGGAGGGAGGTCCAGGATGTTGGCCTTCGTACGGCATACACCGAGGACCATGCTGTTTGCAAGATGATACGCCGTCTCCTCTCTCTCCCCTTCCTTCAAGCGGGAACACATCGAGCCTGCGTTCAAGAAACTTCAAGACCGGACCATCAACGACAGACTGCAGGAGCTCTTCGTCTACGTTTCGACCACCTGGCTCACATCAACTACCTGGGACATCGCCAGTTGGAGTGTGTTTCGAAATGTACTTGTGACCCATTATATCAGACACAAGGAAAGTAAACGGTCTGTGACTGTGTTCGGTAATGGGCAATGCGCTTTTTGAAGAACTTAGTCGCGCCAACTTGGCTTGAATTCTACATCCTTTCCGCTTTTCTTGGCATTAATTGCGATACAATGAATATTTGTTGATGGCCAGTGGAACTCTTATTATCAACATGCAAATACAATCCCAATGCAGCTGCAATATTAAACTAATCCGTTGCTGCCGTCGTGGAGAAGGCTACAGCGCTAGCCCTAGAATACGCAATGTTCGCGAATACCAATGGTATCGGTCGATTTGCGGCTTTAGCATATGATTTCGACACAAGTTAACGATAACAAACTGCATGTCTGTCAACATTTACCTCCAATGAGGCAAATAACTCGGTCGCGCAAACCAACATCTGAAGGAGGCCCATTTATTCAAACATACCTTTCTGATATTCATTAGCAACAAATGACCGTCTTTAGTGTCATATTCTACTTGCTCACAATTTTCATATAAATTGTCAACGTCAAATCAAGCCGTTTGCTGCAATGGTGTAAAAACTGACTGTCTATTACCATGTGGCTGTCAATGTGATTACCTCTCATGCTGAGCTACAAAGCACCATTGGGAATGTAACGCACGTATCGGCAGGGTTATTAGTGCTCTTTACAATCTTCCTTCGGAACATGAAAGTCGTGGCCGATACATGACTCACGAGTAATGATGACACAGTTATATGCTGGCTAGCTGCGTTGCCATAAGATCTAAACGAAGATATTGTGTGATTTACCCAGGGTTGCTGTCACCCGAAATGAACCAAACTATGCACTTCTGCATGAATGCCATTGCAAGTCAGAATTGGGTGACTCTAAGTATTCGGGCTCCTTTACGGATTCACCATATTATCCTGCTTTAAACTCTTTTTACCAAAAACTGAAAACCAAAGCGTAATGCGTAACTAATGTTAGTTAATTTTTAATTTCTAACAAGAATGTGGCATGCTCTAAGATACTACATCAACTAAACGCCATAGTCGAGCTCGACGCCAACATTTTACATACAGCAGCGGAAGAAGATTGCTGACATGAGTGCATTCATTTCGGGTTGCACGCGAAACATTTGGTAGAGTACTAATAAAAACATATTCAAGAGATGCGTACAACTCGACATGAATTATGCATCGGAACATCAGGTGAATTAGCAGAACAGCAGCTGATTACAAACTACGCATAAAAGATTAAACGTATGTAAACTTTAACATCCTTGTTTAATATTTTGATCATCAACGACGATGGTTCAACGGCAATGTTTTGCTAAGTATATTCAGCATACTTTTTATCGCGGAAATAGTCATACACCAGGACTGTCAGCGTCAACTCCGCTCAAATGTCCATGGTGATTGGCAAGTAACCTACCAAATGGCTATTCGTATACAATTATGGCCCACTTATGCGAAGAGTTTGGCCAGGAGTAGTCAATTCGGTTGTCTTGCACATCAGTTAATTCGTAAATAGGAGACGACAACCGTTCATACGAGAGAATAAACACCAACATCTGCAAGTTATCATAACTGTATCCCGCTAAATAATGGACCAACTAGAACTATTTTCTTGCCTTCTTTGGTGTCGATCAATGCAATGATCAATGTTATTTGTATTTGTCACATAACAACCAACATATGAAGACCAAAGAAACTTAATAGTCGAACAGGGCTGCATACATGCACCCCATGCATAATAAGTATAAATGCAGTGTATAGGCAGAAGTGGTAGACATTAAAGAAAGAATATAACATAGTAGATGATTCTGCCGTTAACAGACGATCTTAAGGTGTTTGTTCAATCGTTAGATATGTCGTTTGGTAGATTAATTGTACCATCAAAGTACGCTATTTTTTGGTATTTAAGTAGCGTTGCCTCGGCTGTGGTAATTATGGATGGGTATGAAAACAATGAATCAAGCTCCTGAAGTTGCTGTCCTAAACTTTATCTTAATATGTACATATGCGGCGGAAGGGATTGGTTCTACCCTAATGATAACGAATATGTCATGCACATGCCATAGCTACTGATCATGAAACTAAGCGTATTGATGCTCAAAACATAAGCGGACAACTATTTAATCCTAATGATGGCATCTGTGCAAGTTTGATCAACACGATCTGTGGTATGACAAACGTTTGCTATAAGTTGGTATTGAAGGCATCGAAAATAAAATTGGATGGCTGTATATGATAGGTTGACATTGATACAACCTACTCCGCGCTATCGTGTTGTATTTACATCTATCATACACACTGCAAAAAATGCCATTCAGCGTGCAAGTGATTAAATAACATGATAAGCCAATCAAATTCCTGTTCCAGTATCTGACTATTGTAAATGAAGTTCATGTACTAAAATATACACTGCATATTTCAAAATAGCATTTTAGAAAAAAAATTGAAACGAAAGTCGCTAAATATCTATGGAGCAAAGTTGACGCATATAAACACTCACTTCGCAGCTCGGCAAATTATCTACATATATTTTTTGACATGCAGGCTACAACTACTCGTTGAGCAAAATACAAATGTAACGACAGAAGTAAAGGTAAACGACCATCAGTTTTCGTTTCAAAGATTCCATGGATATCCGCAATCGCTCAGAATGCAAAGCTGAACAATGAATGACCACGTGCCATATATATAATTTCTTAATAGCATCCGATGCAATGCTGTTCTTAGGTACCACGTTATATTCAAATTCCCGCATAATGGATCTTCAACCCCTTGGATTAGCCATATGGTTGTGAGGATGTGGTTGTGCTTATTACGGTGTCATGCATCGCAATGTACTTTGCATCAACAATAGAGTACGTTGGAATGGAGATTAAATATATGCTGCATTTGACGGATGGGTTAGAAATGCGTTATTTTGCGCAGTAGCTTATGGCACATATCATTTGTTTCTCAAAGCTTGTTAGAACACATGTTACTGCAAACGTGACAATGTATCATCTACCATGGCTGTACCTTTTGTGGCATCAATTTATTTTAGCAATTCTACATTGTTATCTTAGTATGAATCGTTAACTACCCATTCGGCAGTAGCACGATTCAATTGTGAGAAATTGATGTCATGTTGTAATGGTGCTTACAGTTCGGAAACTGCACATCATTAAGTCTCTAATTTGATGAGATATGCAATTTATCGTTTCAGCTGTAGTTAGCAATGCACTTTTTCTAAAATAAATATCATTTACGGAGAATGCTTCAAAATATTTCGAAACTCACTATATAAATAATACAAGACAGGCAATGTGTAGATGCAAGCTACGTTTTACCTTCATGTACCATTTGTTTAAGAGTACGAGTCCATGAAGTACAGCAGCAGCTAAAAAATCCCAAGTCACTTCAGCTATATATTGCTATTTGTTTGCTAACTGTACAGGTAGTGAAAATTGCTTTCCTTTTGCCATTACAGCACTAGCGAAAGTATTATTCCGATATAAGCCGGGCGCTTCACCAGCATCTGATAGTGCTATTTCCGATTACAATTTTGCAATATTGCATCAGTGAATGCCGATAAATACAGCGAAGCTCTCGTTCAATGTATCTCGTTATATTTGTCAAGTCATGCACGAATCCAAGGTTGAATTAACGACGGTATCGGCGATGCTGGACATTCGCGATAATGATCCATTAGTTCTGTAGTCAGACAGACAGAATTAGTCCTAAGAGACAGCGTTCATGACTGCAAAAAGACATAAGAGGGAACAACAGTTTGTTCACTGTTCTATAACAATTGTTTTTTCGTTCAAGTTCGATATTAGTAAAATATACCAATCGTACCAATATATGCAGAATACAGAACGTTAGGCGTCCTCGTTATTTATCTCTTTGGTACAAACGGTAAAGTGACAAAATAATATTCCCAAACAAATGTTGAAAACGGAACACAAGGACAGCATACCTACATAAGGTACTAGCAGAGCTGTGTAAGAAACAACATCCGATACCATTTAATGGATGATGGTGAAAGACACCAATATAGTGGCAATACCCGTGACCCGATCTCCATCATATAGTGGCAACGCGATACACCTGTTGCCGCAAGGGGTAGAGGAGAGAGCATAAAACAATTATATAAACGTCATAGTATACTCGACGTCGTTTAAAGTGCATAGTAAAACAGATGTGTGACTAGGCAAGGGATTCGCAGCGTGCCGATATAGCCATGTTAGTAAATTCAGTAACAGCCTGTGCTTATCATATACAATGTATGGCTAATTTGGCATAACCAACTTAGACCGATGCACAGACATACCTAATAAGTTACGATCCTACACCACGATTAAGCTCTTGCAGGACTATAGTCAGTGTCTCGGTATGCAAATAGGCAAATGCAGTTGAAGGCTGTTCCCGGGTTCTAGCTGACAAACGCGGCCGGGGACCCTGTGGACCCTACCGGTAGTTTTAACGTTTGCACGCTTATGCTCGGACGTATTGATGATTTTCTTTTCAATAATAAAGCATAAACAATAGTTGCAAACACTGCGCACGACTTTTGGTTAGATAGAATGCTCACATATGCTTGTCACATTGCTATAGCGAGCTGTATTCCATAGCGATCCCAAATCTGCTAATTCTAGGGTGTAAGTTTTGTACGATTGCAACATAAAATGGTTATAGATCAACCGCAAACTAGACAAAGAGATGACTCTAAATTACTAGTGATGCAAACTATATCATGCATTACAAAAATATACTGCTACAATGAGTCCCATTGTAGTCAACACCTGTTTTCCATCATCCTGTAGCACATATATTTAATATAATGCGTGGTTTAGGGGAAGCTAAATTCAAAAAGGCGTACAGGATGCATTAGTTGAATGACATACAGTTGTACGCTTCGGGAAACAACAATCTACCCTGGTAATTTAATTCTACCATGTCGCAATTAAAGCGCAAAATAAAGTTTTCGAAATATAATTGAAACGCAAGTTATGTTCCCTCTATCTGGATACCAGATCAGGAACCGTTTCATGGGTTAGTAAAGCGACACACTTTAAAGCGTATATAAATTTGGTGTGGGCACTGGTGTTAATAGTTCACGATTTGCCTCAATTAAAGGGGGT
The DNA here is from genome assembly GCA_034190875.2 of Urechis unicinctus. Taxonomy (NCBI): domain Eukaryota; kingdom Metazoa; phylum Annelida; class Polychaeta; order Xenopneusta; family Urechidae; genus Urechis; species Urechis unicinctus. The sequence goes on from CM067356.1 coordinate 10,301,651, forward strand.
GGCATTCAATTAAATAATATTGTTTCCATTGTAACCGTTTGCTGTTTGCTTTATTGCGCATGACCCCTGTTGCATTGTCCTGTCAATTTATGCACATGAAGCAGAGCCCGACCAGTACATGTAGCAGCAATATTGTGACCGACCTCAAAACGCACTCAGCAATCTTCCATTTCCCGGTGGTTCGTTCACATAGCAAACAACTTGTTTGTCAGGACATTGCACAGGCAATTCATGATTCCTAGAATGTCACCGTTCCTTGAAAATGAAGGGATTAGAGCAAAAATTGATGGGGTCATTCGGTCAGTTAAATCTCATTTATAATATGTATGATATGCTTCAAATGCTGTTCATTATCTCTAGTACAATCTCGGGATGCATTTGCGTAGCGTTGCTGCGGAGATAAAAGCTGTTAAAGGATAACGTTTCTGTAATGACAAATGTTATCGATAGTTTGTACACTAAGCGATGCATTTAAACAGAAGCATCGTCTGCGTGAGTTACTTAAGATGTCAAAGACGTAGTATCATGGCTCGAAGCCAGCGATAGCTTAAGGTAATGGTATGAAACCAAGTAAGTTCACGTCAGAGTATTTATCAAATTACAATGAGCGGGTTATATGTACTGCGCAATCTGTTTGTTTCAGTCGACGGCTTCCGATACGTGATATTACTGACCAACCACATGTCACTCTTGCAATTCGTCAATCATTGCGAGGCGTAAAGGAGATGCCCTTGAATATTTGATCAGTCAACAATAACGATGTGACAAGAAGCGGTCGAGGCGTCGCAATTCCCTCATATATGGGAAAAACACTCGTATCTTATTGTCCACTTCAAGAGAAAAACTTGCTTATCGTCATACACATGACGGTGGATGTGACAATCACTGCTAATTAGGACAATATACCTGATTTATGATGTCTCCCACGTAGCAGGAGGATCAATACATACGGAACATGATCAGCGCCCGCCCTAAATACAGGCATTGATGAAGTGCATTCATGTTTACCAGCTGCCTATCAATCGCGTTAAACAAAGCTTTATAACTTGGTTTTCTGACCGCTCTGTGATCTTGCTAGATCAGGGCGGCGTAAATCTAATTTGAGACCACTGGGCATGGTATTTGCGCAAGGAACAGTGCTAGTTACATTTGGGATCGTAATCGTAATTTGGGTCGGTTGTGTGAACACCTGGTAAAACATCAGTCAATTAAGTACGGCGACGCAACATCACATATTTGCAGGAATGTTAAGGATAATGTTAATGTTATGTACATAGTAGTGTAGGAAAGTTGCGCTCCAATGCGCGTTGGCTCACTCACCCGTCAAAGTCCAAGTCGGGCCTCATCAATTGATATAATGTGACGCATTGATGTCTTGTCTTAAAACAAAAATGCTTGATTACAGAAAGTAAGGCAGCAAAATTTCAGCTATAAGATATAAAGAAGGCAACAGATGTGTGGTTGTTCCATTAAATTAAATTATTTGTGCGTTGTTCGTTTTTCTAAGTTGTGGATTGGTTCAGGTACTTTCTGGTGCTGCCTGATCTGATGAAAGATATACTGAGTTGATTTCATGGCATGTGGCTTTCTCGTAAACTGTGAGTCCATCGGAATACCAAGGTTTCCGTTGCAGTCATATCGCTCTTTTTAACCTGACCAAACGACGGCTGGCATTTATCATTATTCGTGCCAAATCAGCATGCTGATAAGTATGTAAATGTATAAGATGTTTTACCCCTGCATATAGGCAATCACGCCACATTATATTATTGCATTTGGAGGTACAATCTGATTTAAAGCTGAGTCGAAAAACGCCTTTCATGCTTTGCTTATGACAAATAAAAGATGGCCTAAATGTCAAGCAAATACGGTTGACAGATGTAATACACTTTATTGTTTGTCTTTAGCCATTACACGACGGGACAAATGTCAAAAACATATTTACAGTTGGTTTTAAGCATCAATGACTCCCCGATTAGTGCCATATAATTGTCAAATTTTCGCCATTATTTCAGCAACCGCAATGTGTAACTGTATACTTTTACTCTAACGGATGATGTATGCCGCGAAAATCAAAATAGTATGATTGGCAAGAAATTTCTCCCTAGGTGCTTTCAGTAAGATGAAATAATAATCATGTTTCATGGTGCATAATTGCACATTCACCGCGGAAAGCCAAAATAGTTTTGCGCATTCACTCGCAGGACATAAATTTAGCATATAAGCATAAACATATCACTTGCGCGTGATCAAGTTGCTTTGTTCGCCGTCCCTGTGCGCGAAGTGATTATTGCTAGGTCATAATTATCTATTCTGGCTCATCTTATTATATTGTGCTATCGCAATATATTTCTATCGTGATTTGAATTTTAATTTTGTGGCAGGTCTTCCCAACTGCTGGAATTGCTGTTGGCATACATTGATCTGTTAATCATACTGGATGCCTTAAATAAATATGCTGCATAAATTAAATGATACGCCGCAGCACTGCATTGCTCGTTTTCGTGCTTACTGCATATCGCAGTGACGTTGTAAGGTTAAGCAGCTCGATTTTGGATTCAGCAGTTGGTAGCTATTATTTGCGGGATTGGCGATCAAGTATCTCGTAAATTGCAGAATACCAATGCCAGCGGATATGACAAAATGCGCAAATAATGCGCTTGACTTAAAAAGAGAATGGACACGTTATAGGCATGCTATGCATAACATGAGTTGTAACGGGTTTCAGTTACTTTAACATTTCAAATGGCTATTGTTTATATACATCCGTGCATTGCAGGCTCACTAATGGTTAAGTTTTAACCCCGCCTACTGAGAAAAAGGTGCTGTCAAGTTGATAACTTTGCAAACGGAAAAAATGAAGGATAAAACCACCAACATTTCAGGTAATGTAATGGATCAGCTACCCACCATCCACAACTCTCCCGAACAATAGTAGCCATACAGAATGAATCAAATTCGGCAATCTAAAGACACACATCAATATAAATACGCAATGTTACAGCACTTATTACTCTTGCTGCGGCTGCATCATCACATGCACCTAGCATTAGGTTAACAATTATGGAGGCCAATCCAGACAAAGACGGTTTGACTGATGGCGATCGCAACAATACCACGAGATATATTTCAATATTATTTTAATGTCTAGCAAGGTCAATTCGTTTAAGCTACATTCACCCGATACGTGATGAATATTATAGGCACTCCAACACAATTTAGCTAGTGTTGATATGAATCGTTGCGTACAACCTTGCATCTGGCGTATGCTCCAGTTTCTAGATCGATTACACTTACTGATTGCGAAATAATAGCGTTATCTTCCCCCCTCCCAAAGTGCCGGCTGCAAAGACCGACTGGGTAATTTCGAGTATCACGCTTACTTTGAACCATTTCTTTCGACATGAATATCCTAATATCCATAAAATATGTCCCTACTATTTAAACCCGATCAGGTTCCCGCTAATATGCATCGATCGTTATTAGAACACCGTTCTTTGGTCTTGAAGTATCCCTGCGCGCGATATTGATGTGGACGACACATCCGCAGCTAAATGAAACGGGCTCATTACTGATGTACCCTTCTCTACGTACATGCTGGGTTGTAAACCTTTTTTCAGTGATGATATAACGTATACGTAACTCATTAGCATTTACCTCTCTGTTTCGGACTAACTTTTCCAGGTCGAACCGTCACAAATGTATGCAGATAATACTTGAATGGTATATGCTGATGCATGCTGCGGGTAGCAGTTAAGTAAATAATCATTGCATGGCATGCATGGTAACATGGCATGTATCGGGCTCCAGTTCCCGATATATCAATACATTTCACTACAGTTACATATTCATTCACGAGCTGGAAAATTTGGCTGATGTGGAACAAGATGCATATTTCGTCTTCGCTGATATAAACAAATATATGCTGAAACACCTTAAATTCCAATATTATAGTAAAATTTGTTTAGTCCGCTATTAGCGCCCAATTTGTTATTTTGTAACGCAAAAATTTGTTCACTGTAACTGGTTGACATGCGCTTGACTTAAACGGTTCCATTTTGTTGATAACAAAAATGGTTAGGTAAGAAAATCAAATGTACGGACTGAGGTATATTTGATGTTTTCATCACAATATGTAAGTTACAGAATTGATAGACGTGCATCGAACACAGCTGCAAGAATATCATTTTAATGTTGTAGAATCATTTGGTTATTGTATCGTCAACTATCGCATTACCTACGTATTATAACTGCTTTTGTTTCAGTCGATGGCGTGATTAGAATGCAATACATGCGGATGCACTTGGACAACAGTGTAAAGCACCCAGGTGTCTGTAGAATAAATACCAACGCCAAAGTACATGTGCCAGTGGGTGATGGAATCAAACTTGTCCATACATTAGTCAGCCTGGTGCCAGACGCATAGGGGCTTGTGCAAGCATATAACTAACTGTGGTCTTGAGGGGAGCAATTCAGGGCGTTTTGATGCAGACTAGGCCTAGGAGCATTACATCGGTACCTGCTGCTAAGAATCAGCTGCGTGGATAATACATACCAGTTCCCAAGGGACAGGCAGACGAGTGACCGAAGAATGATAATGAAGAAATGTGAATTGCGTTGAACCATTCACTCCGTTTAACTAAGCGTATGGGCCCTTAGAATATAGTATCACTCAGATCCACATTATTCGATCCACTTATTTTTCAGTATTCTGTTTTGTCTGACACTTCAATTTCAATAGCAGTTTGATATCGACATATTCATGCTATTTTCCTGTTATCTGGGATATGTAATTCAAAGTTTATAATGTATATTCGGTTAGAATTCTTTCGTCTTGAACTCCTGCCCATGTTGTCAGCACAAGAAGTGCAACAATGCTGATGAATTATTGATGGAATATGCTGGTACTTAAATGCAAAAAACTCACAATGAGTCCCGGAATGGCGCTCTAATACCCAATAATTTGACATTATGATGACAAAGCGGATTTGCACCGAGAATTAGCTTGCCACCTATAGACAACTAAATTATATAAAGGTGTCATGTCGTCGTCAAGGCTTGGTACTGATTATTGAACCGATGGGATGCAGTATTGCCCGCTAAGGTCGTCAATGTATATCATAAACCTGACGTAGTACCGTAGGGCCAGCATAATAACAGGAAAAGGAAACTGTGTGCCGCATAATTCCCAAACAAAAGTAAAAGGTTAGACCTGTATGGGTCATTTGTTAGCACAGCCTAATGATGCAAATATGCTTCTTCCAGTCCTACAGACCGAACTTACGATAAGCTGGTGCAGGGTCGTATGGCTAATAAAAGATCGTAAACATTAATGTGTCACTAATCTCAACGAGCATGCGCTTCCTGCTTTTATCCGATAAATGGGCTGTACCTGCTCAATTTAAGCTCGATAAATTACAAAGGAATGCGCAATTCTCCTCACGTAACACTAATGCCACAGGGAGTAGTCACTTAACATTAAATTTTCCCTAAACATTTGAATTGGGAGCTTATCACTTGAGCTTATGCTTGAGATTCACTTTTGCCAAACTATAATCTGAAAAATGGGACTAGTCTTTTACGCACATATTTGTTTATCACATTATCATGTATTCATTGGCACGATAGCATTGTAGCAGCAAATTTTTATATTTGTCCCATGAGAGGCATGACATTTTATTCGGCTTCAAGCCTGTTTACCGGGCTGTTCTGTTGAAACCACTGACATTGCGTCCTGAGATAATGCCTTTATAATTTCATTTTGTTGTTATGTAGCTCAGTGTAAAATTCGATTGTAATCATTGCAATTAAGCCCAACATGCCATTTACATACATATTTTATTTATATCGTGCATGCTAATTTTAGAACTATAATTTGAAATATACGAGGTTCAACCACAAGGTTTTGATTGTATGTTGCTATGGTTTGATCAGTATATAAATATGTAAATATTGTACGTTTGATGAGCAGATAGGTACTTTGCTTACGTAATTCCTTTGACCAGATCGGTCGTGAACCAAACACTTGAACCACATGACAACCGTTAAAACACTGCATGAGTAAGCTTGAAATGAGACATTAATTAATTGCACATGCCCCGACCAGCACAGTGGCTACTATTGCAATAGTCGATTGACAAATACATGTGATAGAACTGTTGTAGATGCGAGCCGGTGCGGATGTCCAACTGTAGAGTCGAGGAAACTGCGAAGCAATGTCAATATACTGTTCTGTATCTATTTCACTAACGTTCATTGACATTACTATGGGGAAAGTCATGATTTACACATATTTACCACTTATCACGAGACGCATTAAAACCATGTTTCGCCTTGATCTTTGTTGTTGGAATAAATGTATAGTATTAAATAACTACAGTTCAGCATATGTTTAAACGGTGGTTCTGAAATTAACTCACATGACATCAAATGGTGATAGAGATATTAATGCCTTACATTGCATTGATACAATTGATTTAAGCCAAAATTTTTGCTAATCATGCAGTGTGCAAAATATTGTAAGTTACGCAAATCTCGAAGAACGGAACGTCCAACAGTGTTGGTTTAATTATATGCCATTATAGATGTCCAAAGAAAACATGATTGCCTGCTTATCAAGCAGCAATAAAACGAAACGAAGGGGCTAAATGAATTAAGCTAAATTGGTCGCGCAAAATCGACTTTATGGTAATGGCTTCTTTGGTAGCTGCTTTGGATGGCTGGTACATTTAACCGTAACAAACGAGTTTAGATGCGATAGTTGACGAACATTATTTTCACTTGCCACAGATTCACAGAAAAGCGACAATGGCTGTATATGTTCAGCTGAGCAGCCTGGTATCTAGCAGGTTGAGATGAGAATCTACGAGGTACATTATCATAATGTAGACCGTGATTTTATCAGAATCTATATTGCAGCGGTGATTATGCTGAAGCTTTGGTAATGTCAATTTGCCTTTGTCTGACTTCACGACCAAAAAACGTGTGTGGAGGAAATCTCAGTAATTTACTAAGCAGCTGCGGCGCGCTTCATCCAAAAGAAGCATAGACAGTATTCCGGTGTTTGATTGCAAGTGAAACCTGTAAATATCATATACTTATATTAAGACTCGAGTAATCGGAAAGCTGACCGCAAAAAAAAAAGCCTGACTAATGCTAGGCCAAAGCTACAATACGAATATATGATCGGCGTATGAATGCCACAACCACAGTGGAGCACATATAGGTCTAAACACTCATGTGTATGGGGTAATACAGAGTTAAAGCAAAACACCGACTACGCGATATGCACACAACAGTTTTACCACCTTGGGAAAGTATGGCAGAGAAATATTAGCAGCTATCGAAATTCACCTCGTTCTTCGCGGAAAAATTGAGTTTTTGTAGCATAAATAATAGTCAAATATAATTTTGTCAAGGCTAAGAATAAATTTGTAGTCTTTTTTGTATGGAGTCTTTTTTTGTATAGAGACTTCACGTCAATATACATCTGCAGGATTTTTTGCCTTCAGTAAAGGAGGAGTGCGTAAAGGAATAATGAGCTACTTAGCCCCATACAAAGTTAGATATATGCATGAATTGTGCCCGATACCAATTACTGAATGCCCTATCATAACGTATTCGAGATTACCGCGAAATTTATGGAGATTCAACTAATGACCTGAATATAGATGTTTCATGCTTAAATATATAATCAAAATCTGTCGTAGTATCGTACCTTGCATTCAGTGAAGGTATTTTCCAGCGGCGTTATTGTTAATTAATCAAGTTGTAAAAGTCGGGCAGGTCATTAACATAAAACCCGTTGATAATAAATAGCTTGTCGTTTTGTAGCCCTTCTTTTATTTGCAGTCAATTTGTTGAAGTAGCATAAACTTCGAATGATTTATATGCTAACTACTAATGTCAAACCCCAGGTGAAGCAGCAAGACAATAAACGTCTTCCGAAGACATGCTCTACAGGTAAACATGTAGTTTATGACAGATTTTCACAAAATGTTTCATTATAGAGTCGCTGGTAAATGATGACGAATTATTAGTTCCCGTCTTCATTTGCAGGGGGGCACCTCTGATACGTGTGCAGATCACAGCAGTGGTTGATGTATTCAGACGTATATGAAAGCATGGAAAGACGGCAATATCGTCCATTTTTACATTCATTTGCCTTAGCTACCGCCTTAATCAATTCTTGATTTTACGCGCCTTGTCAACTTATCCCAATACCCAAATAGCAATTGAGTACGGCTGATTGATGTTAAATAGATGCGCTGCGCGTGTGGAGCGTGGACAATGCACAAACCATTTTCAATATGTTATGCTGTTATCGATGAAATGTGGCAGGCATTCATCGCTACACAGAAGTCCCATTGTGAGGCGCTCTCATGAGTTATTCATCGGTATGATTATCTTGACAACTGGTCAAGCTGCCGCGGCATATATCTTTGTCGGCAATTAATCAATAGAAAAAAAGCAATATGCACATTCAATCAAATACGAGCTAAATCAACTATAAGCTAAATGATTGCCAACTGTATTGCATACATTGAGGCATCTGACTCTTTTTGATGATATCACACACTAGATCTTACATGTGTCTACTGCAGTAGGTAAGGTTACTGAGCCTGAAACACCAATAAAAGACGGTATGAATTTCCTACCCAACGATTGCACTGACATCACATGGGCAGTTCATAAAGGCCACGGAGCTTGCAATAGGTGTACGTTTTACCAATAACGATAATGTTTTATTCATATTTGATCTCCATAATAAGGCAGTCGCAGTGCAATCCAAACACGCGTCTGCGGATTATATGTTTAGCATGTCATTCGTGTGTAAATCAATATATTGCCGAGGCATTTATATAAAATTAAGCCATACATTATATATTCGTAAATAGATACAGAATCCTCACCTAACAGTAAGTGTGATGACCAGTAAAAGGTTTTATTTGTCGATTACTCAGCTGATTACAGCTATATAGGCTCCAACGACGTAATCGCTACCGGATCTGAAGGTGGGCTGAGGTGATTGCATATCTGAATAAGAAGAAATGTGCACAAGTGCTTTATCATCTGCATGATTCGAAACGCAGGCTTCATTCGGTATAGTGTACTTTGTCGCAGTGGCCATGGAATTCACTGGTTATACTTGTTTGCCCGAACTACATCAGCTCTTTGCAAATGAAACTCAGTGAAAACAATAAGAACCGAATCACAGACAGGGAACGAGCAGGATAACATTATGGAAGTTGCTGTGATGTACTGCTGTAAAGATGCGGCCCCATTAAGTTGCATTACCCAGTGCGACGATTCATGTACTATGTTATTTTGATTGGCCGAATGCAATATGTCTTTGCCATTACTGTTTGCCTATTAGAAGCATAAAATTGAATCTGTCTAGGTAATTGAATTGTTGCTTTGTTGTGCTATGATAAGAATGGATGAGCATGGCGAGTTGGGATTATGTGACTGTGGTTTGTCCTCAACTAAATTGCATGTGCAATAAAATCCATGAGATCAACTGTCTCAATGATACCTTATTGGCATGAGAAAATATCAAAGTGATATATCAATAGTGTTTAATTGATTCTCACTGTTAGTCAATAATAGGCTTGGATTAATATAATGTAAGTCAATCTGAAAAGCTATACATAATCCGCCACGTACTATAAATATTGCAATAGGTTACACACTTGCTTGTATAATTCGTTGTTTGTATTTCATGCATAAAATAAGGCCGCAATTATATCGACACAATAGCATATGATTAAGGGTTCCAGAGCACAAGGGGTCATTATAATTTGCGATTTCTTTCTTTGTTCATATTTTACCTCCCATATCCATATAGCAATGCTTGCAAAAGTTCCCAAAGAGGCAGAAGTTTTTCGATAGAATCTCAAAAACAAAAGCCTGGACGGTTCATTAGGAACTCTTAAAATCACATCTACGCATTCTACGCTGCACTGCAGCAAGTTGGTCTTTATCTCTGAGCATCATGTGTGATGTACGCAGCAGAATGTTCGATATGCTTGCGATAACAAACCAAAAGTTTTTTGCACTTAAGCGCACAACACGTCGAGAAACGCGAACAATATACTTCCGAATCCTATTTCGATATAGACATTTACTTCGCAAATGTATTCTTGAACGAGTCAGAATCGAAATTAGAGCCTGCATATATCTTTAGTTGACGAAGCCAATATTCCAAGCGCATTTTTTAGTCTTGTATAGTTATCTTCTGGGGCACATTGCAATTGATTTAGTGAATGGCTGCTACTGGGAATATTGCTGTTACGTTGCGAGACGTTTTCGGGGCATTTGTACACTCAATGAAATCATGTATGACCCTTTATGAACCTAGTTATTTGGAAGTGGGAGCAGCTACGTCATATAAAGCGAACCCGGGGAGTTCCAATCCGTGACATGATCCCCACGGTCTCTTCTGTCTCGTTCAACTATGACAACATCATCAGTACCATTGTATGCATGGTACGCAAATCATCCACTCAAGTCGCTCGCCACCGACATGCCTCTGAAAGCAACCTTTGCCTTTGTAAACAACATTTGGTATCCGGTTGTGACTAAACTACTAATTGGATATTGACTACTGATCTTAATTTGATGTTTACTAGAGCAATATTTAGTCTTTCGTTTGACTATGGTTTTGTGATTAAACAGTGGGTAAGCACTGTTAATTTAAGGCCTACTTAGAAGACGGTTTGAATTGCGAATCAAAACACACTCCAGATGTGTCCATATTGTATTTTACTACACTGTACCACAGCGGTGTAAAACCCCAATGATCATTCGATGCAGCATAATATGTACCACAGCGGTGTAAAACCCCAATGATCATTCGATGCAGCATAATATGCGGATGGAAAGAAGCTATTGGATGGAAATGGAAATGGTTTAGACATAAAGATAAATTTGTGTACTGTACAAGGAATACGAGTTGTGACAGATGAATTAAATGTCAACCAGCTGCATATCGAGTTGCGTAACCGAAGACGTGTGTGTAAAATTTATAGGTTAAATGATATAAGCATAGATTCAAGCTGTGGCTGCTGATTGAAGCAAGCCGTTATATCATGTGGAATATTGCCCGTTCGAATGCGATTCACAATATAAATTTAAGCTTAAGCATGTATTGATATAGATTCCTTTATCGGACAATGTAAAACGAGCTACGACACTATGTCCATACGTTGTCACTATTGTTTAATATCATCCACATTAGATACATTACTGATTTAGGTTTGGTTATCACGCGGTTAGAATTACATAACAGTGGTATTGAATGCAAGAGAAGTTTACGGCTGTGACAAGTTTGTAGCGCACTTTTACGACCGACGATTACGTTAGCATTTTCTACGATTATTCACATGCATAAGAATCCTACGGGTGTTAAGCAATAATAATAACTCTCCAAAGGGACTTGGCTGTTCAAAACAATGCATCAATTTGCCGTACGCAAGACACACTTTCCCTTCTTGGAGAACGCCTGATTACCTTCATTGGGATAGAAAGCCAATGTAATGCAATTTGTTTCCACGGGGTCTCATATAGAAGGAAGCAGACGGCTCCTCCTATCTGATGATCTTACGCCGCTCCATCTTTGAAATTTGCCACGAATCATCGCCCAATCTCAACCCGGCAGCTGAGCGGTTTTCTATTAACACCGGAGTTGCTATGACAGCAACTTAGACAATCGCATTGGATTGTGATTGGGATAAATTGGCTTGATCTTGAATAGGGAACAGGTATTTTCGCTCGTATGAGGTAATTTGCTGGCCCTAACCAATACAATACTCTGTAAATATGCGAATTTATGATTTATGCACTGATGTAGGACTGTATTTAGAAGTGTTTGGGGGAAGATGGCATGGTTGTTTGAAAGGCAGGTTGTGCTTTGTGTCATGAATACAGTAACTTGAGTTATAGCGGAATATTGTTTTACATATGCAAGTCCATCAACAAAAAGGGGACTATTTGCTCACAATGAGGATGTACGTCTGTATGCAATATTCAGGAAGCTGCAACTAGTCACATTACCTAAGCCGTTGAAAAGCAAATAAAGGATCATAAGGTATATTGCGCATACATTAGCTAGCAGTGCCAAAGATTCGTAACATGTTAGTCGGCCCTAAATTTCCATGCGAATGCCTTCTACGGGTTCTCTAGTAATCTAAAATAATGCATTCAGCAATGGTAACTCGCGCGCGGCCATAATTGTGTGCTTTATGTAGGGTTTACAAGCTTCAATCGACATTACCCCTATATTGCTTTTTTCAGTCAAACGCAAACACACAGCACACGCAGTTGCCGTCATGTGTTATTCAGAATTAGACGCAGTAATATTACAATATTAAGTCAGTCCCGATAACAATTGTTAATATGTGACCCAGAGAGTCATTTCATCACCAGAAAAGAATCAATTTGAATGGCGCGGGCTGCGTCATCAATGATGCTTGCTTTGACGGATTTACTAGAACGCGTTTATTTCGATAATGATACGGCCCGAAGAACGTATTAGTAGATATAGTGTCGTAGGATCATACCTAAAAATAAGTCTACACTACGGTGCCTGCTACTTGATTTCTGTCACAGACGTTTTAGGAAGATAAGCTGAACACATTTCTATCTGCTCTTATTCCTCTTGTCGAGAACCGGTAGTTGCTTGGTTGCCATTATTTTTGCTTCACCTATTGCTCTGTCTCCGGCGAAAGCATTCACCCGGTACAACAGCAGACCACTTGCCTATAAATTACCGCGAATGTGATTTTCAATGATAGCATGGGTGGAACTATGTTTTGCAATGTCAATTGCCGAAGAACTTGGAATCATATTCTCGACAGACGACGCCAATGTGTATATACCTTTGTTTTGTGCGCATAGTTTTCCATAATGTAGCATATTTGTTGCGTTACTACATGTCCTGATAGTCGTAATCGATCGTAAATTAGCACAGCAGCCAAGCTAGGTAAGGTATCGGAACAGGTGAAGTAATGTTGTAGTGGCTTTGCTACGGTTGAATTATTTTGCGCAGAACCATGCGGTCAAAATTTATTTCATATGTGGCCTAAATTTGAGAGAAATGACTGATTTTTAATCGGGAGGTTTTTTCAGGGGAATTTTATCCAGACAAATGGGTCCGTTGATGTAAACTATATCGGGGCAGAGTATGACCCACATATCCTTCAACAAGCCTGTATTCTGTCATGCAAGCATTGAAATCTAGGTAAAATAGTTGTCGATTAATAATTGCAATTATTAGCCAGCCGTAAACTAGCACCGGCTTCTAACTCAACTAGCAGATACGCAAACGTTACAGCAATTCCTTTCGTAGGTTATTAATGAAGGTGAATAACATTATGATGTTTGATGGGTCAGATATATTAAAACAAACCTACTTAAGCGCTGCATGGCCACATAACCGCGACTTAAATACTACTGCATGTATTTTGCTTGTTTGAGACGCAGGTATTTGAGCATAACGCATTGTGTCAATGAATATTGTCTTTAGTGTCGCATAGGCCCTGAAAAGAATAACTCATATACTGCATGTGTGATACACAGGTGATAATATCTCGTTGATAGCTTAGATCATGTGTTTTGACTGACAATGCATGTTACGTGTTCCATTTCATGCTCGACATATGGTGTTTTTATGTGATAGCACCTGAACCCTTTTATTTCCAATGCTGCCACTTGCAGTTACTACTATGTTATCTCCAATGTTGCCGCGTTGTCATCGTCTGCTTGATTTCTTACATATGTATGTCTTACGTATGTATGGGCACTAACTGTCACATCAAAGGGCCGCACTGTACTCCAGTATACTTTTCCAATAATAATAAGACATTTCCATCGATAATCTGCAGCGAAACCCATTTTGATTTGGTGGGCATTGGTGTCAAACATTCATTTCAATCTGCTGATTTCATATAAAAAAAACCGTTGTTATAGCAAAATTAATACGGATAGAAAATGTAGCTGCCAAGATGTCGATTTATTGAAAATTATGTTTTAATTCGTGCAGCAGTTTGTGTATAAATGCGCCGCCTCAAATTATAACGAACATATCGAGTAGTAGTTTGTTCTTGCGAAGATATGAACATATATTTATTACCAATGTTGTGTTGGATAATTTTCCTATACGGGGTTTGTACAACAGATTGCTGCGTGTGAAGCTAAATGCCGCCCGAAGAGAACCCCGAGCCACCGTGATGCTCGTACTAGGTCGCTATATATGTAAAATAACCTGGTTATGTCTCTCACAATCTGTCTAGTTAGCTTATATGCCTCGGAAATAAACATCCAGATTTAGCGTAGAAATCGCATTACGTTATCTCGAAAAGTACCATGCAAGTGGGAAGCACCTCGACGAAACATCCATAATTACTAGCGATGCTAGTTACTTAGTGTGCATTACGTTCGCTTCCTGACGCCTCATATATAACATGCTTAGAAAAAGTAACTCTATTTATAGTTAGCTGATGGATCGGTTATGGCCATAACGTGGCAATAGAGGAGGATTGCAACCGCTCAGCGAAATAACTTTATGGCTAATCAGTATTTAATTTGACCTCGTTTAGTTTGAAGGATGTAGCCTAAGGTTTTTAGCATATGGCATGATTTGCAACTGGTACATGATACCGATCAGAGGTATAGTATCTGCAAAATAGCTCAGCTCATTTAATCGGGCAGCCGGAAGATGAATTGTCTAAAACTCACCGCTCGGCAAACGTGTCTCAATGGTGTATGGATATAACGTTTGGTCATAGTGTGACAGCTGTTTGAGAGCAGCGTAATATGCAGTACTTGCCGTACAAGCGGCAGTAAATGCACAATTGTTGGATAAATTTAGGTCATGAATTTGAACATGTCTGCCCACATATCTGATGGCACTATAATCATCTAGTGCATATTCGCCAATAGCAATAGGTTAATTGTCATCTTTTGATGCTGAACAATATATAAGCGTATGTCACTGTAAGTGTCCGCAATTGTATAGCAATGGGTTCGTGCGGCTGAACAAAGCAGTACATATGTAAAATGAGGTATATGGTCGTAAAATAACGCGCAGGTGTCGGTGTTTTTCATTCAGATTACCCTCGATCTATGGTAGCGCTTTTTTTTGGACGCATCCTGAATTGTTATAATTGGAATAGCAGTATAGATAATATTGCGGCTAATGGGGTTAACTGTCTGCGTTATACACACGACGATACAGCTGCGACGATACAGCTGAAACATATAGTGCTTGCTAACAGTCAACATTACAGTATCGTATGCATGTGTAACGTGCAAGGGGAACCCTTGACCATCAAACTATTTGTTTTACGACTCGCGCATATTCAAATTATTGGGACAAGTTACTGACGCCGCTAATAAGCATGTAGTTCCATCTGTCGTACCAAATGTTACAGGATATGCATCTTATCACAGCATCAAACAGCGTCGACATTGCCTAATTGCGGCTACTGGGGTTTGCTCTCTTGCGTTATAGATACTGGCTGTTCAAATGATACTGCTGAAAACAATTGTGCTTGCGAACAGTTAATATTACAGTACATTTATTGATGACCAGCAATTCAGATGCTTGACGATTAGTTTGCGTGGGAAGGTTATGAAGAACCATGACTTGGGGTGCATTTAGACTCTCCATGTTTCAATATCAATGTCCTATTACTGCTACTTGGATGCCACAAGGGAGCAGGGCCTTTCCGTTTTAAGAGTAGTAAATGAAGATTCCGTGTTTAGCTGTCTTGGCAAGGGAATAGTTAAGTCACAATTGCTTTCTATGCCCTAATCTTAAGCAGTATGTAAAGCCGTATTGTTCGGACAGCAAGTGAGTTATATGGATAGTGCGGGAGTAGAAGATGAACGGAAGGGTCACTACAGAATAGAGACAGCAGAGAAACATGATTCAAATCATCCCATGGTGTAGCGTCTTGACGGGTCTTATATTCTACAGTGTTGGGGGGAAAGGGTAGTTAGCCGGTCCCAATGGCGTGGTGGTTTACTGCCTCCCAGGTGTGACAAACTGACTGGTTACTCGTGACTCGGATGATCACGTAAATATGGCGGTCCCATGTCTGAAAAGGGGATGTGAAAGATCCTCTGAGGACGACCATCTATACGATGCGCTTAGAACCATTTATATTATGCCACTAAAAGCAATTAAACCACTCACTGATATCAAAGCCATATCATATAAACTATAGGGCATCAGCATATTCGAGTGTTTATGAACTCCACATGAAGAGGTGGCGCAATATTGATGTTTCACAAAGAGCTATGCTTGTACATTGGTTCATTTTCTCCTATAGCATAAATACTCTACACTAGGTGGCTTGTGTATAGTAGGCGACTGGGTCATACGCATTAAAAGCCACTGCTTTCTTGTCACCACAGACACCCAAGTCACTTCCTTCAGCGAACGCGTTCGGCAGTGATTGGTTCCATGTATTATACATGTATTATACAACTCTCTGTCATTCGTGGGGGGTTTCAAAGCCGGTGTAGTTAAAGCCATTTTTCGCTTGTGGATTTGTCAATCATAAAGCGCCCAGGTAAAACTGCATTGAGAGTCTGCAGTATCATACAAAACATCCAGTATCGGAGGCGCTTCACGGATTTAGCCATTATTGTGATATTAATATCTTATACAATGTAAGCAAGAGAATTTACTCCCTAACCCATCCTTAATACTAAACGGTTGTTTTTACTCTACAAGAGTAAAGAACTCCTGCAATTGTTCATTTATTATGTGCGTCGCGCCCTAGGTATATAAAGCACAAAAATATGCGTCAGTTCCCTATTGCTACCAGCATATACATGATATGACAAATGTATGCAAATCATCAATAGGTTTGTATTGAAATTAGATCTATAGTTGAAGCTGCAACTTGTTCCATACGGATCTAGATTTAACCACGCCCGCAATCTGATGAAAGAAAGCAACTCGCCGCAAAACGAGACTCATATTATATATATATATGTACGATCCCGTTGATGCTGTACGTAAAAATGTTGCCGAGAAACGTTGAATGCATATATTGGCGCGAGCAGAAATGATTAACTTTGATTGGCCACCGAAGCAACAATTGATTCCGCATTAGAATGCTTAATAGTTCATGCATGGGAGCATCACAACTTAGTCAATATAAACCATGCTAACTGTCTAATTAAGACAGGAGCATTATTGCAGTTGTCAGTGCTCCTGACAAGAGTGGGCCAAAATCTAGGATTAGCATTTAATCCAGTGACTAGGCATTAAAAATCACACAATGTACGAACGTTTTAATTCTATGAACACGATGACTAGAATAGCAGTGCGCGTATTATATTCAGCTGATAATAGCTATTGCATTTTAATACGATTCCAATCACCAACATATATCGTGCATATTTCCAAGCCATATAACGCACAAGTGGCTTGGTTTCATATCGATGAAAAGACCAATAACTGACGATGGTCTGCTGAGTAAACACACCTAATAAGCTAACAAACGGGCTGCACAGAAATAAAAGTAAACTGATCAGAATTGCCCGAATGTACCAATTCTATTTTGATCGAGAGTTGCTTACATTATTTTAATATATCGTACAATTTGTCTTCGTGATTTCAGCAATATTGCATTATGTATCGAGAAAAAGGATACGGTAACTATCACCAAAATTGTGCATAATGCTGCTTTTTAATATACACCACCGTGCTTACTGTAAAGGAAGATTTAGCTGAGGTTGCTTAAATTATTTTTAACAGCAATCAGTTAGGGTAACTATCAAACGCGAGATTGCTTCAATAAAGACAATCGGAATCAGTTGTTGACTTTTACACCCCTTTATTCTAAACTTATTCCTGCAATGTGTTCAACCAGATAATAAGAACAAAGTCTTTTTTCGTTCTTTGTTAGTCACGCTGCCTTTTAATTTAACATCACAGGGAATATTATATTTGTCAAAGTAAAACCATAACTGCAGTGGGACTTGCAAACAGTTTTAATATGATCACCAGTTAGGAGATATGCACTTGAGCACCTGGAAAGAAATCTTACGATATGACTATACCAATACGCCAAATTTGGCACAAAATGCCTTTATTCAAACCATTTTTATTTAATTAAGTTGGCTTTATCCTATTTTGCCCCTGCACCTACTAAATCGTCAATACGATGTACGCAGTGGAATGTTTGCAAAAACAAAGTCATGCCAAGTGATCAGGCATACAGCCAAATGCAACCGTATCAAACTACGCTGTTTCTGGTCAGAGATTTTATCTAAGCCTGCCGGCATGTCAAAACTGATTTCAAAAATGCCAGTCATCGTGTCTAAACTGTTATAGTGAAATTGGAATTCTGGCACTGCATTCCGTTTACAAATGGGCAATATCAAAGGAAGGAAGACTTTAGACCGTATTAATAATTAACGTCACTCGTTCAATCTGCGAGCCACAATTAATGTCAGCAGATTGCCAGTTTGTGACAGTAGAATGGTCCGAGTCTTAGGATACCTCCTAGCATATGCATATCAGTCTCAAACCGAGTGATGCTGAGAAAAGCTTGAGAGCAGGATGGCTATCTCCAACATCCTACTCCACCATGCACCAGGTAGAACTCAATACATTGCAAAACGCTGACCAAATTGTTGGAAGAGGCCTGGTAAAACAAAATGTATTTGCAAAATGTATGCTGTAATGGACTCGGCTGGCGTGAAATATTTCCCCTGTATTATCCTACCCTATATTTTCCCAACAACGACAACAACACTCAAATATCTAGCCTCCTGCAACTACGCCATCAAAATGTGAATTAGCTCGTTGAGTATGTTTAAATCATAGATGAGTATGCATCACAATACGTGTCGTTACATCCGTATGTTAAAATGCACCAAACACCAGGCAAACTCAGTTGTGGCTGTTACCACCAACCACCCAAAAAGCATCATTGCTATGACGTCAACCTGCTCCTGAGCTTAAAGCACGGCATTAAAATCTGAATGCGTTGTTATCCGCTTGTCTCACCCCTGTGGCTATCCTGGGTAAAAGCATGCACCTTACCTTGGTTCCGGTCAATAATTACCACTCCAATAACTATCACATGCTCTCCGCTTTTCCGTTGCATGAAGAAATAACATACGCTGATCGTCTTAGGCATTAGCAAACGGTCCGATTGTGGTGCAAAACTTCTTGGATGCCACAAGAACGAGGCCCGTTCTGTTTTAAGAGAAGTACACGAAGATTCCGTGGTTAGCTTTTCTTGACAGGCAATAGTTCACAATCGCTTTCTATGCCGTGATCTTCAGCAGTGCATGCCGAGGTAGAAGAAAGGTATGGTGATAAAGAAGGGGAAAGTCACCCGTGGATAGATTTAGAAGAGAAACATGAATTGTGTTATTGCATGGTGTTATTATTATTGGTGGACCTCAGATTCTACAGTATAAATTTAAGGAAGCGTAGGATGCGCTCATATAGCGTACATTTGAATAAGAGCACACTAACAGTGATGTATTAGTCCAAACAAACATTTAGAGCGGGATATTAATAATAAGATAGCCGAACCTTTCACTGTTCTGTAACCATGCAAATATATGTAAAGAGAGGTCGGTGTTTTATGCATTCCGGCAACTTGGCTGTTGGGATTACTAAGCAGCCCATTCAGATATGAGAGATAAATTAAATCGCCTTCTATATTTTCAAAACTGTTAGAGAGAACGTACGATAATTAAGCAGAACACTTTCGATATATTACATACGGCTATTACCAGGCAATTACTGCCGCTTGGAATCAACTTATAAACATGCACACCTAAGTCTTCCTTATGTTGCCAAACAAAAATAATCTTGAAGGCTGTGGCTGCCACGAAAATGAGAGATAAGACATTCACCGCTTACTCGGCGTTTGTGTGGCACCGTGGAACTCTTTTGCATAGCTGATGCACATGCTGGGTCTAACAATGAGAAGCATGTAATCAGATTCATAGGTGTTCTGGTAAATACACTAAAATAGCTACAACAACGGTATAAATACTAAACGATCAAAGTACAAGAGCCATCATACGGTTAAGCTAAAATGGAGCTCCATTATCAAAACCTGATATGCACGTTTCAAATATAAAAAACGTAGTAGCGATTTATTGTTCATGTGCTGTGACACTTTGCATTGTCCATGTGTAACTATCTTATATTTCATATATTACGTATTTGCGGCACATAAGCAATGTTTATTACAGCGGGTGAGGACATGTATGTTCCAGAAAGAGGTCTTATAAAGCCAAAGTGATGACTTAAAGTCCTTTGTGCTTTGCACAGAAGGTCAAACTGTTAAAAAATATTGACTTTTCTGAACGCAGGTATCATTCGCGTACTGTGATACTTCACTTAATTGGTCGTCATTCTTTATTGAACTTCATGCATGATATAAGTTTATGTTATGTCCGCAGCCCTAATTAGCTAACGCTTAGCCATGGGCTATGTAAGCTGCGAACAACAGCCCATGAAGCGTCAAAGGCCAACATCTTTATTTGCTGTGAGCGATTCGTTTTTTAGCAAGGAACCTCTAGAAACAGAACAATTATGAACAATAGCAACAGCTGATTGGAAACGAAAAAGATTCGAGTCGAATTCAGAATATTATGGAGTGATTGTATCTATGTACCTTTATATTGCTCAAAATCGTCGAAAAATTTTATCAATCTTGCTTGACATTTAATTGGATTTGCGTGTTAAGTATTCATTACGTCAAAATACAAGCATGTTTTTAAATTTTGACCGAGTGGTATCGCAATGGTGGCCGTGCAAGATTGTAATTCCTCAATTTCGACGTCATGGGTTCTCAGTGTAATTGCAGCATATGATCAGAATTTCCCTGATAAAAGCAACGATAATCTAGCGAGTCACTTTGAACTGGATGCCATACCTGATCACGCCCTCGCCATGTGAGGTATAGTAGTACCTAGAAATGTCAATGCCTGGTGAATATATGTTGATTACACGTATGGAAATACTGTTAGAATACTAATGATAATATATTTTGCAGTGATCGTTTCTATTCGTCTTTTATGTAAGCCACGTAATGCAAGATATAGTCGAAAATCTGCATTAATGCTGTGTTATGTCACAGCTCTGCAGCGCCTGTTAATCTAATGTGCTTTAGCTATCACGATTTGTACGGTGATATTCTGCATGTCCAGCAATATTTTGGTATCGACGTTTAAATTGGTCTACAGTGTTGACTTACGTAATATATATAATTTGTCCGATTTCACGGTACAGCCCTGGTGAGTTCCAATAAAAATCAACTTCCAGTGCAATCCGTAGGCCAGTGGCTGGTTAATGATCAGTCAAGGTTACCAGTTAACGTACAACTAATGTCTAAAATATCAGATATACGCAACATAGAATTATATATTATCGCTAGAATGCCTTCAATGATCATTGCTATAATTTCGTAACATTTTCCAGTCGTCAGACTACTACTTACAATGAATATTGTTGGCATGGCAATACTGTGGCAATTAATGTCACTTCAAACAATGGCGATTCCCGCGACTAAAACACAACAACAATAGAAATCCCACAAGTAAATCTTGCATGTCTTGTCGTTTGATATATGTATGGTGTTATTACCATGAGCTGTGCTTGATACGTTTAGTATGTATGACTCTTAACACAAAGAGAAAAGTATGCTAGAAGCCTATTTTTGGCAGGCATATTTTGACTGTCGTTGCATCAGTTTTCAAAGGGTCTTGTTATCATAAATACGACATGTGTTTAGGTTTTAATCGGATCTGAGAGTGGATATTAAATATAGTAACTACTTTGTCATCGTAAATTGCATGCTGTTTGATGAGATACTGCGTGCTCAAACGTGTAAGTAGATAACTGAACGTTGTTAGCAATTAAACAGTTCGAATGCCCTTATGTACGATCAGAATAGATGGATAATTGAATGGCGCACAAGATGAATATAAATTAAACACTGGCAGTATCTCTCAGATAACTAACATAAACATATTAATGCGAAGTTTTCTGCTCCAATAGAGTTTATTGAGTCTGGGGCAATTAGCCATGCATGACATAAAACTTACTTGTAAACTACTAAACTAAGTTGTAGAGCTGTTATATCTGCATATTTTCTCCGGTTGATGAATACGCACCGCAAGTTATTTTGAAAAAGGGTAAAGTAGAATTTGATTAAGAAGAGCTTGATATCCCGTTATGCTTGTCAAACTGCCTGGAAATAATGTTGCAGAACCTTGTAACCTCTACTCTAATAGCAAGCGCAATATGCATCATGCAAAAGTCGTAAGCGGACTTGTTTGCTACTTCATTTTGCGCAATTAATCAGCCTCTGATAACCAGACCTCTTTCACTATGGGTAGCACTTTGCTTTGATGATTCCATAAGCAGCCAGTCGCTGAACGTTCGTTTAACGCTATCGCATACATTGCAATGACCTATTGCTCTCATTGCCGTCTGCGGGAAACAGCATGTTCGTTCCTATTGTCATAAATGCATGCCAGAATATCTGGATAACAAATGAGATGCTAGACTCTTATTTTATTCCATTGATTCTAACCAGGTCTTGTGTTAAGCTGAAGCCTGACCATATCCGTCATTTGTTCGATATGTTTCATACATGGAGCCATAATTAAAAAGCGGAGAGCTAGATGTTGTCAATGCGAGATTACCTATTGTTGAAGTTTGTATCACCTGTGGTTGTGCCAGTTGACAAGAATCAAAGCATGTTACTCGAGCCAATATTCTTTTATGATGCATTTGCTATTAGTTACATATAAATGTTTTACTGTTGTGAGCGTTTCGGCGCTCAAAAGTTGGGCAATTTTGAGAATGTGGATCATGTTTGATATCGCTTAAACGTTTGTGATCCATTGTTACTCAGTTTGGGGGAAGCGTTATATCAGTTATCTGTGGTTTACGGAGTCATATTCCTTGCTACACTTATTTGCTTAACCGGTCTAATCACATTCAGATTATTACAAGGGCAAGGCGTGTTATCATACAGCATGCAAGCGTTCAACCCCGCTATACTATTGCAAACATCAGAGTTTTGATTTGATCACTGCTTTCAACTAGGATTCATTTAAAAGTCGCTGATTTGTTAATTCAGGCTAAACACCATTGTGCAAGCAAAGAGCATCTATTATGAGCGGAGATGACGTCATCAGCATCACGCGTTAATCATGGAGCTGATTTGTATCTACTATGAATCGATGTGTATGTTAAAATGCGTGTATGCCTTGCATCTGCGTCCAATCATGCTCAATGTTTCGAAAGTTAACATTGTTCAATCTCATTTCACATATCTACTTCACTGAAAATGCAATCGTCTCTTGGTATTGTTAACATGGCATTTTATGTGTCGTTCATTAATTCAACGGAAGTATGGAAGTAACTTTTTGCGCATATTGTCCTGCCTTATATGTCATTTGGTGCTTGTGGACCAAATCGATTATGTTTATAAAACAACGAATTTGTGGTGAAAATAGCAATAGGTCAGCCAAATATAAGTCAGAAAGTCAATGAAGACATAAACGACTTAAATTCCTACAAACTAACAAATATCTTTTTATGTTATTCTATACCTTGTTGCCTTCACAACTAATTATTTGACGCTCGGACGCTAGATCCAAATACAGAAACCACTGAAAGGGCAATCGTCGTCTTAAAACCGTTCGATAAGCTATAATTTTCATGTCGATTGGTTTCTTTGCCATTTATGTACGATAACAATAATCAGATGCTCATGAAAAAAAGCATTCCAATGTTAATAGCTCGTTGGGGCGCGGTCGGGGACGTTACACCTATATAATTATCGATGTAGCGTACGTTTGGTGATAGAGATTTGCTAATATATTTGTAATGATATATAAGCACAATTCATGCGTTTTAGGGCTCATGCAAGGCAACACTCTTATTGAATAACTTGCGCGTTGCAGCTTTTTGTTAATGGTAATGGAGTTGGTAATATTAGGGTTTCACATCCCTTGCATCAACAATGTAACGTTGGGACATAAATAAATGAATATTAGCTTGACTACTGCTTAGCTCACATGGCTTGCTTGGAACAAGTCTGTAGCCCAGACTATACAGCAAAACCCACTCATTGTTGACTTTTGTCTGCCAAGATAGCTAGAATGGGACCCACAACCTATGGGTGACAAGACGACGCAACTTGACACTACGCCTCGTCATCGGGCTGCAGCAGGTATCCGCTCTGCTCTTACAGTTCATGTATTCAATCATGTACGCTATTTCTGCACTTTGCTCCAAATAATTGATGGTAGCCTTAGTTATCTTGTCAAGCGCTTGTCATCGTTTTACTCACATGTAAATCGCTTGTTCTTACAGAATCCATATGCTATTTTATGTAGTGATTAAGATGACGTCAAAGTTACTTCTACGCTCTGCGAACATCCTTACATTGTCGACTTGTAAGGCACCGTAGACTTACTCACCTTAGTTTACCTCGCAGTTTGCGTTTAATATTTGTTCTATGAATTCGCATTTTATATCCGGTCTGGGCAGCTGGTATCTAGCTTTATCACCCATGCAATAAACGCTAATCAAATCAGGTGCGTATGTGGCAATTGTTACGATGCCGTGTGTCATCCGTTAGGATTTAATTGCAATGGGTCTTGTAAATGGATGTGGTGAATTTCAATAATCAATATTTGATGAGAATAATTTCAAGCTAAATGTAACGAAACAATAACACATCTGGTAAGAGCAAAATCATCCTTTCTTATGCGCAGACTCCGTTATGCTGATGTATTAAATTTTTTGCCTTTTGATCTGTGCTGCTAATTACCATTTCAATAGCCTGACAAAACTATATTAGACACGAATTTTACCGTTACTTTGCGGTTCGCGAATAGACCAATCAATAAACATCCAATATCAAATGTCCATCGATGCCAATGACGAACACGTTCCGCGGACGAAAGTGTGGAAGCATGGCGCACAGAATTATAACTTGTCTTTATGTACATACACATCGTCTGACAAGTGATTTGTATGTTGGTGTGTACAGGGGGCACAGATACTTATGAGGCAATGTCCGAGCGTTCCGATCATCCATATACTAGACCGTCGTAATGGCAGTCCGTATTGGCGAGCAGTGTTGCGCCTAACTTTTTGTACGGTATAATGCATTGCATATTCATGTGCACACCATTGCACTTGGTATGTTCAACATGTTCCACTGACAGAGAACGGCGCTGTTGCAAGGTAAATGCAAGTATGTGTTCAGGCTTCTGAAATCTATATTTGCTGGCACCCTGGCAGGTAATGTTACCAGGGAAAGTCAAAGGATACCTCTTCAGAGGTATACTACAATACAAGCGACAATGCAAGTAACTTTTTTTGTAACATATGTCTAGCTTTCCTCTGGTGGCTAAATGATTCTCTGGCGATTGAACTTATGGTGTGTTAGGCGTTTGCATCAACATCTAGCATTTTCTATTCGCTTTCAGCGCCTGTTAATTAGAAAACAAGGGCTAACACAATGTGTGAACGCCTCAAGTCGGTACAGCCTGTAGGGGAAACGCCCTGCCCATTAGCATCCTCAATGATAGATGAGATGTTATGTGCTGCGTTGAAAGTGTTTTGTGCATCCATTTCAATATTACGCAGCATAACACATGAGGTGAGCTTTTGACATAGTACCTTGGTATGCATCAATTATGAAATTTCAATTATGCATAGTAATGCGTATATATAAACTATTACTCTTGCCAACAAAATTTGTATGCACCAGGTTGAATGAAATACCTACATTTCATGAAGTTACTTGTTTACTTCAGCTACTCCGCACTGATGCATGATGACACTTTGCAAGAGTACATTTGGCTTGTTCTTCCTGTAGAATGAATGCCTTTAATTGTGCCGTTCATGCGACGACGACGGGGTCATACCTGACCCGAACACTATTTGTTAATTATTCATGTCGGTGCCAACTGCAGAGCACGCACGTCATTTATCCTTAGCGTCAGATGGCAAGATATTTGAATCGCCTGCTATATAATCTATTCAATTGGTGAAAGGAATTTAAATGACTATAACTGAACCATTAAGCGCTAGTCGACGTTTAGTTGAGTCAAGCTAGAACGCATCATCAAGCACTATATACGCTGTTACCACTTTACAAAGTTTTATCATCTTCCAGTTTCCGTTAGGCCAATATGTTAAGTGCTTAATGTTTTGGTTGCTGGTGCATTCTACATCATACACTACACCTGAAGACGTGATCGTGTTACTTGTTACAATGCAAATCGAACCCTAAACTTATACAGATAGAAGACCTAATATAAGGAACTGATGATGACCATCTGCGCAGACGTGGAATCAATATAAACGGTTGTTGAGGTATTGGGACGGGTCCGATAAACCTTAACACGATTTTGCCACGAAGATACTGACATTGTGATCAGGCCATATTGTTATATTGGTGTAAGGAAATGTTGCAAGGAAAGGAAATTGGGTTATCATTGGTGATTCGAAACAGGAACAGTGGAACACTTGCGTCTAGTGCTTACACCAGCGAGTTTAGTGAGTTGAAGCCATAGCTAAACACGAATGGTAGCGCGCATTCACTCGCCGAACACAGACACGCGCCATCTGCATATACTCCCCAAGGCATCAACTTTGAGAATGAACAATCTGGCCAAATTTGGAAATTGCAATTGGTGGGTTGGTTAACATTCTTGTAGTCTACCGAATTCATATCCTTTGTCATCATCCCAACAGACCTTCTCTTGGGCCACATTACGTTTAGGTTTTGTTAAAGGAACAGCCATATCAGAGAACAAAGGGATGAAGTCCCTATAGAATGCGACTAACGATACAAAAGAACGAACCTCCTTCTTTGATGAAGAACGCATTGCCTCAAGTGTTTTTTAGCTTTCAGCTGTCAGTTTCCGACTTTGTACCTCAATAAATGCAATCTCCTACAACCCATATATACACTTAGAAGGTCACGCTCATAGGTTTGGCGCACGCAACCTGTTAATAACCTGACGAAGGATATATATGTGGGACGTCCAATGTCCTGTATGTATAAAATATCGGAATGCCACCCAGCAATATCCTCACCAGCTTTGTTAACTGTGCCCCGGTGGTCATCAGTCCGAGCGGCATAAAGTGGAGCTGATACTGACCATCTGGAGAGTTGAAAGCTGTCTTAGCTTTATTCTCTTCCGATAGAGATAGCTGCCCGTAACCCCTTTGTATGGTCTACAACTGTGAAATATCTACTTTCATACATAGTCGCGCCTGTATAAATGGGGCATAGGTACTTCGGAGGCGATGTCCACGCGCTCCGATCATCCGTGCACTAGACCGTCGTAATGGCAGCAGTGCTTCAGGTTATAATCCTCCCCTGTGATTCAACAAATGATATCTTACGCAAGTGCACAAACATCAATCATTTTTAATTGCATTACGCCCATCCATAAGTCAACATGGGCTAACAGTTTTCAAACGCCATATGCCATTAATTGCCATTTGCTAGCATAAAGATTGTATAGTAAAAACTCTGGCAGAGTTAGCATATTTTGTATGTTTATTTACCAACTAAACATGCCGTTTTGCATGAAAATTCAGGATCTGACACAATGACAGCTAAAATTGTGCCTGTTGGAGCATAGCATAGTTGTAATATGTTGCACATAGTCAGCAACGTAAAGCCTTTACTATATATCTTTCGGCAATGATATAACATCCGAAAAGCATTGCACATTTTAGTAATCAAAATATCTTTTTCTGTGCTTATTGTCTGTTCATCGTCACGTCAAATAGCTGTTAATATAGATGGTTTGTAGACTTCCATGTACATCGATATGGTGTCGTAATGTTTTACTTTGGTAAAAGTTATAATGGGGCGCATAGCTTTGTTGAAAACATTATGAGTCGACAATTATTATCTGCCATTTATTTGTTTTCGGAGTAAGCAGCATGACGAAGCAAAATGTGTGTTGCCATTATGTTACTACACAAAAAAGTCCTTGTAAATCATGGCGCATAATAAAGCCAAGTCAGGTTCTGTTTGGTTTGCCGTAACAACAACAGTAACGCTCGGGGTGAGGGCTTACCATGACGCCGAGGATTTTTAAGATGATGTTAATGAAAATGATAATATTTAATAATTATAATGATGAAAATAATGATGATGATGTTGCTGATATTGATGATGATTAGCATAATTATACTGACGATAATCTCAACTGGCAGTTACAGGAGAATGGTGTTATTTAACAGTTGAATCATTGCTATCATGTTTATGATAAATGTACAGTTTGAACCGGTTGTGCCAAATGAATATGTGATCTCAAACAGAGCAATGTCGTTACATTACTGGCTTGTTATTTTTGAGTGAAGCCCATATATCCGTTGTCAGAAGACAAAACGGAGCAGCGAACAAGTCCGCCGACGACTTTTATGTAATGCATATTGCGCTAATGTATTCGAGTAGAGATTACATGGCTCCGCAACATTATGGCTAGGCAGTGTGATAGGTATAACGGGATATTAATGCTGTGAGTAAATCAAATCTATGTGATTGAACATCAAAATTAATTTGATTAAGGTGGGTCCATTGAGATTCCCTCGTAAAACAAATCACAATGATTAGCACAGGAAAGATCACACATGATATTCTACACTGGACACATATCTCTAATAGATATAATTATCGTTCGTTTGATGATCGCCGAAGTTCAATGAACACTTAATTTTATTTGATAAGAATGCTTAAGCGTTTTAGAATGCTTCATTCGTTCGGGTAAATTAGGATATATTTCAAGCTTTCCTTGGATTCGGCTGTACCCGGATTAGAAATCATCTGGGAGACGCGACGGTTGCTGTAAAGTAGACAGTAGGCAAATCATCCACTATACGGGCTTTAGCTCTAGGTTTTGCAAAGATAATCACCACTGATTTAGTGGCACGCATCATACAGCATGCCTTGTAATTGGTTTTATTTTTGGACAGCTAACGCTTATAACAGCAGAAGTCACTTGTCTCCAACCACCACATAATGGGTAGGTAGTATACCAGGCTAGTATACTCGTTAAATTGAGAATATTACAGCAGATTTGTTTGATTAAGATAAATCTCATGCTCTTCTTTACCAGATTCCACTCTACCCTGGTTCGACATTATTTGTGGTGCATGTTCAGCAACCACAGAATATATGAAAATTTAACAGACCTACAACTTAAGTTTAATGCCATGCATGACTAATTGCCCAGACTCAATATGCTCCATGTGAGCGAAATACAGCGCATTAATATGTATATATTGGTCACCTGAGAGATAATGCCAGTGTGTAATAAAAGTTCATCCTCTGCGTTATTCAATTATTCATGTATTCCGTTCCCACATAAGGGCATTTAAAATGTGTAATTGCTTGCAACGTTCAGTTATCTACTAACGCGTTTTGAGCCTACAGCACAACATCAAACAGCATGCAATTAGCGATGGTAAAGGAGTAGCTATCATTGATACCCACGCTATGATTCGAAAAAAAAACTAAAAAATACTTTGTTTTTGAAATAACAAGACCCCTTGACAACGGATGATCAGTTCTTATTATGCAACAAAAGCCACAGTATGCTTGCCATATGATTTGGGTTTCTTGTTTGATTTTATCCTTGCGTGAAAAGTCGCATATTACTCAACACGTCAAGCACAGATCATGGTAATTACATCATACATATATCTTTCAACAAGACATACATTTGTTCGATTTACTTGTGAGATTTCTATTGTTGTTGTGTTTAAGTCTCGGGAATCGCCATTGTTTGAAGTGACATTAATTGCCACAGTATTGCCATGCCAACAAAAATCATTCTAAGCAGCAATTTTGACGACTGTAAAATGTTACGACATGACATCAGTGATCATTGAGGGCATTCTAGCGATAATATATCATTCTATGTTGCGTACATCTGATATTATAGACATTAGTTGGACGTTAACCGGGAATGTTGGCTGATCATTAACCAGCCGCTGGCATACAGATTGCATTAGAAGTTGATTCTTATTGGAACCCATCAGCACCATACTATGAAATGGGCCAAGTTATATATATTACGAACGTCACCACAGTAGACGTCGATACCAAACTATGGCTGGTCATGCAGAATATCACTGCAAAAATTGTGATAGCTAAAGCACATTATATTAACAGGCGCTGCAACGCTGTGACATAACACAGCATGAATGAAGAATTTCGACTAAACCTTCCATTACGTGGCTGACATCAAAGACGAATAAAAATGAACACTGCAAAATAGATTGTCATTAGTATTCTAACAATATTTCTATGCTTGTAATCAAGATATCTTCATCAATCATTGACATTTCTAGGTACTAATGGTCAAAGTGACTCGCTAGATTACCGTTGATTTTATCAGGGAAATTTTGATCTTATGCCGCAATTGCACGGAGAACCCATGCCGTCGTCAGTGAGGAATTGCAATTATGCACGGCCTCTATTTTTGTAATTTTGCTTCTGTGTGGAAATCAAAGTGCGATAACAATCGGTCAAAAAATTTCTGGCATAACGAATACTTTACACGCAAAGCATGTTAAATATCAAGCATTACTCCATCTTAGAGCTTAGCCTTTGCTTGGTTGCCTTAAACGTAAAGCACGTGGGATTAAAATAAGAGTGATTAAGTCTTCGACGATTTTGAGCAATATCAAGGTATATAGAAACAATAACTCCATAATATTCTAAATTCGACAGGAATCTTTTTCGGCTCCAATCAGCTGGCGCTATTGTTCATAATTGTACTAGTTCTAGAGGTTCCTCACTGAAAATCGAATCGCTCACAGCAAATAAAGATGTTGGCCTTTGACGCTTCATTGGCTGTTGTTCGCAGCTTACATAGCCCATGGCTAAGCGTTAGCTAATTAGGGCTGCCGACATAACATAAACTTATATCATGCATGAAGTTCAATAAAGAATGACGACCAATTAAGTGAAGTATCACAGTACGCGAATGATACCTGCGTTCAAACACGTCAATATTTTTTAACAGTTTGACCTTCTGTGCAAAGCACAAAGGACTTTAAGTCATCACTTTGGCTTTATATGACCTCTTTCTGGAACATACATGTCCTCACCCGCTGTAATAAACATTGCTTATGTGCCGCAAATACGTAATATATGAAATATAAGATAGTTACACATGGCCAATGCAAGGAGTCACAGCACAAGAACAATAAATCACTACTAAATTTTTTATATATGAAACGAGCACATCAGGTTTTGATAATGCAGTTCCATTTTAGCTTAACCGTATGATGGCTCTAGAACTTTGATCGTTTAGTATTTATACCGTTGTTGTAGCTATTTTAGTGTATTTACCAGAACACCTATGAATCTGATTACATGCTTCTCATTGTTAGACCCAGCATGTGCATCAGCTATGCAATAGAGTCCCACGGTGCCACACAAACGCCGAGTAAGCGGTGAATGTCTTATCGCTCATTTTCGCATGCTTATAGCTTGATTCGAAGCGACAGTGATTGCCTGATAATGGCGTATGTAACACATCAACCACGTCATAGCAAAGACATTTCTTTCGAAAGTGTACTACTTTATTATCTTATGTTATCTCTTACAGTTTTGAAAATATAGAAGGCGATTTAATTGATGTCCCATATCTGTATGGGCTGATTAGTACTCCCAACAGCCATGCTGCTGGAATGAATAAAACACCGACCTCTCTTTACATATATTTGCATGGTTACAGAACAGTGAATGGTTCGCCTATCTTGTTATTAATTTCCCAATCTAAATGTTTCTTTGGACTAATACGTCACTGTTAGAGTGCTCTTATTTAAATGTACACTATATGAGCACATCCTACGCTTCCTCTTATTAACACTGCAGAATCTGAGGTCCACCAATAAGTAATAACACTATGCGATAACATGAATCATTTCATTTTCTCTGTTGTCTCTATCCACGGGTGACATTCCTCTTCTTTATCTCCATATCTGTCTTCCACCTGAGCATCCAAGTAGTAGTAACATAGATAATTAAAACTCACCTGATGGCATTGTTTCTTACCACAAGCAAACATCGCAAGGCTTTGTCTGTAGCGATAACGCCTCTCCTTCATATTATTTACTTGCTTGAATATTGCGAAGCTGTTACACATCAAAAGGTGAAGGTCAAACGAAAGCCAACTTTTGAAGATTTTTTATTTCACCTGACACTGCATTCAAATGTTAGCGCCGCCTGTATTT
The DNA here is from genome assembly GCA_034190875.2 of Urechis unicinctus. Classification (NCBI taxonomy): domain Eukaryota; kingdom Metazoa; phylum Annelida; class Polychaeta; order Xenopneusta; family Urechidae; genus Urechis; species Urechis unicinctus. The sequence continues at coordinate 10,333,941 of CM067356.1, forward strand.
GGATACTCGCATCTTCATGGTATAAAGGACAATTCGTTCAATCAGAGGTAGCTTTTGCTAAAATGATAATTACGGCGGATGATTTGATTGCAGTATATGCTTGCTCTGATTTACTAAATTATTTGAATCTTACCAAGCTATACGCCGAATGATTAGGGAAACTATGACAACACCTGAAATACACATACAATAATTTCTAACCGACATGCATTTAAGGCGATTATGTTCGCAACAATCGAAATGATATTAGTGATATTAGGACCAGCATCAAGAACCTTAATTATTAGAGGACGCATCCCATTGACAACTGTGATATCTAAATATAACTTGGATTCCTGCGCGATAATGACCCTTGCAGAAACCTTTCCGTCCGCTCTAGGTATGTTAAATGATTAATATGGTGACATATGAAGTGTTTAATACGATATCGATCGCTTTGCCAGACGCCATAGTGATGTATAGGCAATATAGAGTCGGTTCGCAAGTAATAACCAGGGCGTCGTTAGGCTATGACTGGAACATTTATCATTCTAAAGAGAAACGACAATGATACATGGCTATTAAGACGCACGCAGTGATTAAAATGAGCAGACCATCATTTGAAGTTGATAAAGCCGTGGGGATGCTATGTTTTGCACTGCAATCGGTAGTTACTAGAGTGGTACTTATAGCCCCAAACCGAGGTAAGGAAATGTGTCCACTGACATCTACTGCATACTTATACCCAGGAAAGCCACAGGGTTGAGACAAGCGGGTTACAAAGCATTCAGATTTTAATGCCATGCTTTAAGCTCAGGAGCAGGTTGACGTCATAGCAATGATGCGTTTTGGATGGTTGGTGGTAACAACCGCAACTGAGTTTGCCTGGTGTTAGGTGCGTTTTAGCATACGGATGTAACGACACGTATTGTGATGCATACTCATCTATGATTTAAACATAGGCTAGATATTTGAGTGTTGTTGTCGTTGTTGGGAAAATCTATGGTAGGCTAGTACGGGGGAAATATTTCACGCCAGCCGAGTCCATTGGAGCATTCATGTTGCAAATACATTGTGTTTTACCAGGCCTCTTCCAACAATTTGGTCAGCGTTTTGCAATGTATTGAGTTCTACCTGGTGCAAGGTGGAGTAGGATGTGTGAGGTAGCAGTCCCGCACTCAAGCTTTTCTCAGCATCACTCGGTTTGAGACTGATAGGCATATTCTAGGCGGTAGCCTAAGACTCGGACCATTCTACTGTCACAAAATGGCAATCTGCTGACATTAATTGTGACTCGCAGATTGAACGAGTGACGTTAATTATTAATACGGTCTAAAGTCTTCATTCCGTTGATATTGTCCATTTGTACTCGCAATGCAGTGCCAAAATTCTAATTTCACTATAACAGTTTAGACACGATGACTGGCATTTTATAAATCAGTTTTGCCATGCAGGCAGGCTTAGATAAAACATCAGACCAATCAGAAACAGAGTAGGTTGATAAGTTTGCATTACGCCTGATCCCTTGGCAAACGTAATTAAATAATTATGGTTTGAATAAAAGCATTTTGTGGCTAATTTGGCGTATTGGTATAGTCATAGCGTAACATTTCTTTCCAGATGATCAAGTGCATATCTCCTAACTGGTGAATCATATTGATTCACCAGTTAGGAGATATGATAAGGGATAAAATGTTCTAAACGGTATAACAAATGGGTAAAACATTTAAGTCCCACTGCAATTATGGTTTTACATTGACAAATATAATATTCCCTATGATGTTAGATTAAAATGCAGCGTGACTAACAAAGAACGAAAAATGACTTTGTTCTTATTAAGAGGATGAATAATTCTGGTTGATCACATTGCAGGAGTAAGTTAAGAATAAAGGGATGTAAAAGTCAACAAATGATACCGATTGTCTTTATTGACTCTCGTGTAACTGATAGTTGAACCCAGCATCTTCTTACCGTAAGCAATGGTGTATATTAAAAAGCAGCATGTTTGATAGTTACCCTACCCTTTTTCCCTATATAATGCAAATTGCTGAAGAACACAAAAGATATAAAAATAATTTAAGCAACTCTCGGTCAAAATAGAATTGGCACATTCGGGCAATTCTGATCAGTTTACTTTTATTTCTGTGCAGCCCACTTGCATAAATTACGTTTTTCATTATTATATGCATATCCCCTTTACAATATCCGCAACATTGTAACCACGGTGCGTTTCCGTATTATCATCATTCATGCTTGCTTATGCACAATTCTTGGTGATTTAAACAGTTCAGCCTTGATGTTTTTCGATTGATGGTGACATAAAGATGGAGGTATATTATTTGGCACCAATCACGGCATCAGATTTCTTCATATTATTGTACGATGCAGATTATATTATTACTCAATAAATTGCGTTGATATAAATAATCTGTAGATTTACAGATTAAATAAATTGCAACTGTCGCCCTCTAGAGGCTGCTGTTTGATACTATTGTGCGTTATATGGCTGGAAATATGTTCCAAGGCACGATATAATGTTGGTGATTGGAATCGTATAAAAAGGTCATCAAACGTCGTTATTCATGCCGAGTTTGAACAGCTGCAATTCCAGATACACACAGGAAGCAATCGAAATACCAATGAGCAGCTAAACAAATTGTTTTGGCAAGTTGTGACCGTTTGCGAATAAATATCGCTCATTATTTCAAAAATGAATATGAGAATCGAATTTCGCTAAGTAGTAGTTACTGCCAGCCATATTGCAATGTATATTCATGATGTATTATGTGATACAGGTGCCTGGCTAGTTTTTGTATACCAAACAAAGTTGATTTAAGTTGCATCGCAAATAAGGGCTTATATACACTACGCCAATATATGAAATACATTAATACCGTATTCATGGGATAAATGCACCTTTGCACAAATCCGCGTAAACGCACACGCAGCATTTTAAGCGCTGGTCTCTGACCTGTGGGGTCGTATATTTGTAGTTTTTCTTCGCCTGAAAAGCGACGATCATTTTTATGGAATGTACGCGTCTACTGGTGCGTGAAGATAGCGCACGCGAGACGCATCTTACATTTGTCGATGCTCACAGAGTAGTCGGCATGTCAAATGATATTCCATTAAAGCATGGAGCTCCTAAAAACATCCATGAGGTCTAGTTTTTCTTAAAAACGTTTTACATAATGCTCTTTACCCGTGCAGCATGGACCAATTCATAACCTGCTCCCTGACATCCTAATTGCTCCTTGCTGGGCAACAGATTGATAAAACATTTGCTTGACCAACATTTGGCCGATATATCGGGAACATTTATCCCTGTAAGGTACCTGCGTTGACTTTGCAAAGCGAACCTCGGGTAGTTTAAGCAATGTAGTACGAATATAAAAAGTGGCGAAAATGCCGTTTGTTAGCTTATTAAGTGTGTTTATTCAGCAGACCATCGTTAGTTATTGGTCTTTTCATCGATATGAAACCAAGTCTGCAATAGCTATTATCAGCTTAATATGATACGCGCACTGCTATTCTAGTCATCGTGTTCATAGAATTAAAACGTTCGTACATTGTGTGATTTTTAATGCCTAGTCGCCGGATTAAATGATAATCCTTGCTTTTGGCTCACTCTTGCCAGAAGCAATGACAACTGCAATAATGCTCCTGTCTTAATTAGACAGTTAGCATGGTTTATATTGACTAAGTTGTGAAGCTCCCATGCATGAACTATTAAGCATTCTAGTTCATGAAACTCCTTCCAGATAATGCGGAATCAATTGTTGCTTCAGTGGCCAATTAAAGTTCATTATTTCTGCTCGCGCCAATATATGCATTCAACGTTTCTCGGCAACATTTTTACGTACAACATCAACGGAATCGTACATATATATATATATATAATGTGAGTCTCGTTGTGCGGCGAATTGCTTCCTTCCATCAGATGACGAGTAAGATTAAATCTAGATCCGTATGGAACAAGTTGCAGCTTCAACTATAGATCTAATTTCAATACAAAACCTATTGATGATTTGCATACATTTGTCATATCATGTATATGTTGGTAGCAATAGGGAACTGACGCATGTTTTTGTGCTTTATATACCAAGGGCGCGACGCACATAATAAATGAACAATCGCAGGAGTTCTTTACTATTGTAGAGTAAAAGCAACCGTTTAGTATTAAGTAGGGTTAGGGTGTAAATTCATTTGCTTACATTGTATAGAATATTAATATCACAATAATGGCTAAATCCGTGAAGCGCCTCCGATGCTGGATGTTTTGTATGATACTGCAGACTTTCAATGCAGTTTTACCTGGGCGCTTTATGATTGACAAATCCACGAGCAAAAAAATGGCTTTAACTTCACCGGCATTTAACCAAATATCTGTGGCATGTTTATAAATACAATAGGATATCTTGAACGGCTTCATAAAAATGTCATTCAACAGATAGCCTTATTAATACATGCGTCGGTGCATAGTTATGCATGCATACGCTGGAATTATCCACAAATGATGTAACTTCGATTTGAATCAACTAACTATTTAACTGCGCATTAGAATATATCGCTCACCACATAAGGGAACGGCAAACGAGTATCTAAAATATACACGCTCAGATTCGAAAGTAGGCTGTTCGAATTATGCAACGACAGCCACAGTATGCTTGCCATATGATTGGGTTTCCTGCATCATTTTCCCTGGCGCGAAGAGACATATAGTCGCCAGTGTTAAATCAAAATGTATCTGGTGCGTCATTTAATTATTTATGTATTCCGGTCCCACTTAAGGGAACGGCAAGCTAGTAGCAATCTAGAATACCCATGCTCATAATCGAAAGTAGGCCGAAAAACATGTCGTATTTGTGATAACAAGACCCCTTGACAACTGATGATCAGTTCTAAATATGCAACGACAGCCTCAGTATGCGTGCCATACAATTGGGTTTCTGTTATGATTTTTCACTTGTGCGAAGAGTCAAATATTACTCAACACATCAAACACAGCGCTTGGTAGAACTCAAGACATACATTTGTTTAATTTACGAATTTTCTATTATTCTTGTGTTCAAGTATCCGGAAGTGCCATTCAATAACTGTCATAGTATTGCCAACAATATTCATTATAATTGATATTGTAGACGATTTAAAATGTCACGAGATGATATCAATGATCATTGAGGGCATTCGAGCGATAACGCAGCATTCTATGTTGCGTCGTATAGGAAATGGCAAGATCCATCGACAACGACAGCCACAATATGCTTGTCAAATGATTGGGTTTCTTGTATAAATTCCCCCTGGCGAGAAGAGTCACATAAACCATGCTTATATTAAACAACAAGACATACGTTTGGTTGATTTATATGAGGGATTTCTATTCATCAAATGTTTTAGTTTTGTGAATTGCTTTTGTTTTCGGTGACAATAATTGTCATTGTATTCCCGACAATATATTGATTATTATCCAGGTGGTATTTTTGGCGACGAAAATTTCTTACGTAATCATATCAAGGATATCTGGCGGGAATGTATCAACCGATGTTGCGTATATCTGATATTATAAACCTCACCGAGGCGTTTACCGGGATGGTTTGTTTAACATGAACAAGCCCCTAAGTGGCATACATATCGCATAAAAAGTGGACTTCTATCGGAACTCACCAGCATCGAACAATGATATAGGTCGAATGATATATCTAACCCCCATCGACGCAGTAAGCCAGTTCAATCGTCGATATCGAAAATGGGATGGACCTGCAGAATATAACGGAAAAACAACTTTGGTCGATCTCCGGCCAAAACATGTTATCGAATAACATTATCATGTACGAATTGCTATAGCACGTTATGTTGACGGTCGTTGCAATGCTGTAACATGACACAACGTTGTGTTCTTCTACATGGCTCGCTTTATTTATATTTAGTAAGTTATGTAGGGTAGTTAAAACCAGGAGCCATCATCTCGGATAAAGTATTATCCGTCTTGTCATTTACGGTAAATCACCCAAATTAATATCCTTGTCTTTAGATATGTCACGGGGATACTAATATGCACAAGGAGGCTATACACAGATCAAGTCATATCTTCGACTAACCCTCATACGCGCAAACCATTGCATTACGTGACTCCCATCAAAGTCAAAAAGAAGGGGACACTGCAAAATGGATTGTCATTAGTGTGCTTACAATATTTCCGCACATTTAATCAAGATATATTCACCAGGTATTGACATTTCTAGATACTACTACACATCATTAGGCGAGGGTGATAAGGTTGGACATGCCAACTAACTTAGTAGATTCTCGCTGCTTTAATCAGGAGGCTGCTGATCTTATGCCGCAAGAACCCATGTCGTCGATATATTCACCAATTGCAATCTTGCAGAGCAATTATTGCTGTAACACCGGTGTTGAAATCCTCGCGCTATAACACTCGATCAAATTTGCACAAGGGCTTGTTCACTGAGATATATCATACTTAATACACATAGCCTGCGTACTGTCAGACATTATTTCCCACATTAACGCCTCGTCTTTCCTAGATTGTCATAAAGGTAAGGACACACCGGAATAAAATAACATTCTTGCCTACCACTGATTAATTTTTTTCGTCGATTTTGCGTTACTGTTATATCGAGGTACATACAAATAATCACACCTTAATATCTTGAACCTCTCAGCTCTAGTCAGCTCACTCTTTTCTTCATAATTGTACAGTGTTTAATTTCCTCGCTGAATAACTAATCACCAGAAGTACATTAAGTTGCGAGCTTTCGATGCTTGATGGGATATCATTTGTAGCTAACATAGCCTATGACAAAGCAATGGCTAAATAGGACTAAGGACGTGCCATAAACTCATATTATCTATGAATTACAACAATGATTGATGACCATTTAAATGAAGTGTCTCTGAACGCGAATGAAACCTGCGTACAGAAATGTCGGTATTATAAAACATTTTGAACGTCTGCGAATGGAGTTAAATGTCATCAGTTTGTCATTATAAGACCCTTGCCAGAATAGCTAAACACGGAATCTTCATTTACTACTCTTAAAACGGAAAGGCCCTGGTCCCTTTTGGAGTCCAAGTAGCAGCAATACGACATTGAAATAGAAACATGGATACTCCAAATACACCCCAATTCATTGCAATTCCCACAAGAACTAAAAGTCAAGCATCTGAATTCTGGTCATCAATAAATGTATTGTAATGTTGACTGTTCGCAAGCACTTTATGTTTCAGCTGTACCGTTTTAACAGCCACTGTCTATAACAGTGAACCCCATGATCTGCAATGGGACAGAAGACATATCAGCTATTCTATAGTTGCTATTCCAATTGTAACAAGTCAGGATGCGTCCAAGAAACAGCGCTACCATAGATCGAAGGTAGCCTGAAAGAAAAACAATAGAGCTTGCACCGACACCTGCGCGTCATCGAAGGTTACTTTGCGACCATATGATACCTCATTTTATACATGTACTGCTTTGTTCAGCAATGTTTTTCCCCATGCTATTTATTGGTATACAATCGCGGACGCTTACAGTGACATGCTCTTATATATTGTTCAGCATCAAAAGATAAAAGACAATTAACCTATTGCTATTGACGAACATGTAGTATGATTATAGTGCCATCAAAAATGGGGGCAGACATGCACGGCAGTACTGCATATTACGCAGCTCTGAAACAGCTTTCACACTGTGACCAAACGTTATATCCCCACTTGCATGGTACTTTTCCTGACAAGCTTAGGCAATTTCTATGCTGAATCAGGATGTATATATCCGAGGCATGGTGATTGTACTGATAAAGCATGTTACTTGTTCCATATGATGCTCGACATATGGTGTTTGTATGTGATAGCACCTGAACCCTTCATTTCTAATGCTGCCAACTGCAGTAACTGCGATGTTAATTCATAAATTGCCGCGTTGTCATCGTCTGCTTGATTCCTAACGTATGTATGGGCACTTACTGCTACATCAAATGGCCGAACTGTACTTCAGTATACTATTCCAATAATAATAAGACATTTCCTTCGATAATCGGCAGCGAAACTCATTTTTATTTGGTGGGCATTTGTGTCAAAGATTTATTTCATTCTGCTGATTTCATATAATAGTAACCGTTTGTTATAGCCAAATTAATACGGTTAAGAAACGTAGCTGTCAGGATGTCGCTTAATGGCGAATGGTGTTTCAACTCGTGCAGCAATTTGTGTATAACTGCGACTGCGCCGCGTCAAATTAATACGAATCCAACGAATTGTAGTTTCTTCTTGCGAAGATATAAACGTACATTTATGAACAATGCTGCGTCGGATAATCTTTGTATACTGGGTATGTAAAACCGACGAGTACCCAAAGCCACAACGATGTTCGTACCAGGTCGCTATATAAGTAAAATAACCTGATTATGTCTTTCACAATCTGTCTAGTTAGCCAATATGCCTCGGAAATATACATCCTGATTCAGCATAGAAATTGCCTTAGGTTATCACGAAAAGTACCATGCATCGATCGTAAATTAGCACAGTAACCAATCCAGGTATGGTATCGGAACAGGTGATGTATGTTTATAATGGCTTCGCTACGGTTGGATTATTTTACGCTGAACCTTGCGGTCAAGCTTTATTGCAAGTGCGGCGTGAATTTGAGAGAGGTGGTTTTTGTCGGGAGGTATTTTTAGGGTATGACCCACATCCTTCAACAAGCCTGTATTCTGTCATGGTCGCGTTGAAATCTAGATAAATTAATTTTCGATTTATAATTGCGATTATTAGCCAGCCGTAAGCTAGCACCAGCTTGTAACTCAGTTAGCAAAAACGCAAGCGTTACGCAGTCAGCAATTCCTTCCGTAGATTATTAGTTAAGGGGAATAACATTATGACATTTTATGTGTCAGATATACTAAAACAAACCGACCTCAGCACTACAGGGCCACAAAACCACAATTAAAATACTACTGCATTTATTTTGTTTGTTTGAGACGCAGGTATTTGATCATAACGCAATTGAGTCAATGAATATCGTCTTGAGTGTCGCATAGGCCCTGAAATGAATAACTCATATATTGCATGTGTGATACACAAGTAATAATATCTCATGGATAGCTTACGATCTCATCGGGACATGTTGTAAGGCAACAAATATGCTAGATTATTGAAAACTAGGCGCACAAAATAAAGGTACCAACACATTGGCGTCGTCTCTCGAGATTATGATTCCATGTTTTCCGGCACTAGACAGTGCAAAACAAACCTCTTCCCATGCTATCATTGACAATCACCTTCGCGGTCATTTACAGGCAAGTGGTCTGTGGTTGTACCGGGTGAATCATAATAATAGGCTAGGGAGACTAGTTTATAAGATTCGCGCATTGTCACGAACTGCAAAGTCATGACTACTAAGCCGTTGCTGAATTCATCCCTCGTTGAAGAACATATATATTAATGGAAGGAAAGGCATACACATGTATATATGTATGCACATTTTTAAGCGTAAACATGAATATTTATATAACTATACGCACACACACACACACACACATATATATATATATATATATATATATATATATATATATATATATATATATATGTGTGTGTGTGTGTGTGTGTGTATAGATATATAAATATTCATGTATATATATATATATATTTATATATACATATATATATTTGAAAAACATATATAAGCCTAATGAGGAACAAGAGAGTAGAAAGTCACATAGTCCAAATTTATACACCTAAATATTCTAATTATTTGGTGTGGGAACGGTTTTGGAAGCGTGCAGGTGCTATGCAAAAATATTTTCAGGGGGGGGGGCGCTAGGGTAGCAATCGTGGACATCAAAGCAAAGACAGTGCGTTGTGCTAACAATGTAAGCATTATTTTTAACGCTGCATTCTGGGAAGCATGTAGCAAATGATCCGCATGCCAAACTCGTCCAGTGCACGATACATATCGATACATTTTTACCATTGACAGGCACTCAGTGCGATGGCTAAAGCTATGCATCGACCTGTATTGATGGTCTGTGATATAAAGGCAGTGAGCAAGTGAGTTCATGGAATTGTTCACCTGTGCAAAACACTGGGAAACCGCTCGTACAGCCTTTAAAGCGCTAGTCTCAGACATGCGATGCCGTATATTCATCGTTTTTCTTGGCATGAAAACCTACGATCATTTTATGGAATGCATGAGATTACTGGTGCGCAAAGATAGCGCATGCGCGACGCATCTGACATAAATCAATGCTCACAGGGTACAGATGGTATTCCGTTAACTCTACAAGCTTCTACAAGTATCAATGAAATAAGGTTTTTCTTAGCAGCTCTCTGCTTAAAAGTCTTCGTTTGTGCGGCATGGAGCTATTCATTATCAGCTCCATGCACCCATAAGTGCCAATTGCTGATCAGCATATCAATAAAACGTATCCCTGGCCTTATTTTTGCCGATATATCGGGCGCACTTATCTCATTGAGGTACCTGCGTTGACAATGCGAAACAAAACTCGGATAATTTAAGCGTTGCAACCAGTACCAACACAGCGCGAATACAAATGAGGTCGAAAATGCCTTGTATTATTTGTTTGGTCATACAACCATTGCCAAGATAAAATCACTATAACTTTTGCACGTTATTGGTCTTGTCGTCTATAATAAATCGAGTCTGAAAGTACAATGTTTGTAAAAGGTATCCAAACCACCATACAGTCGTCTGAGTTCTTTTAAAATTGATTTAAAAATATGCATTTTCCAAGTCAAGTCGGTAAAAATTTTGTTCGGAAATGTTTCGGACCATGAAGTCACAAATGTTGTTGTCGTGAGGATATATAATCGTCGGTCTCGTGTCATGTAGAGTATGAGAACACGGACATGATAGCTGTATCCGGAATGTGAGCATGCATATCTATGTTTTCTTAAGAAATATAATCTTGAAAGGTTTCATTGTCTTGGCCAATTATTGTCAGGGGTAGTGTAAGTAATGGAGTAAATGGTTAAATGCATGACCACGTGGTACTACTTTTCCAAAGAACTGTCATCTATATTGGATATATGTGTGAACCATAAATAGGATCGAAGCCATGCAATGGTTTGGAATTCATAGTTGCCTTCAAGCATATCCTAAAAGACATTGACAAGAAACGAGTACATTTGAATCCTACGCATGTGAGTCTCGGTGTTTGACAAATGTCATCCCTACAGCAGATAACAGTTGTAATTATATCATAATCCGCATGGAACAAGTTATACCTGCACCTATATCACAATATGGGACATATTGATGACTTGACTTCATGTGTAAATACGTATAATGTGTGAGCATATACATATGGGTAGCAAAGGTTGGAATTTTAAAGAAGCACCTTTACTGTAGTACAATAAAAACAACTAGAAGCATACAGTAGGGCTAATGAGTAAATTCACTTGCTTACATATTTATATAAGATACTTGTATCATAATAAAGCTCCTTCGCTGTTAAATGCATGATACTGCTGACCATCAATGCAGTTTTATTTGGACGCTGTTATGATTGACAAATCGTCGACCACAGGCAACAGGGCACAATCAAAATTTCCAAACAAACATACATTTTATATTTTCTTTATATTGCTAGTAACATCCTTGTATCGTAGTCATTCACAAATCCCTGATATGCAAGCCACATAGCATAGCATAATTTTTTTGTGTGTCCATATATGCTGTGGTGCATTTTGCGACATTCAGGGAGAGTTTAATATCTTTATAATAACGGATAATTAACGGTTTGATGATGACAACATAATACATTGCATTCCAGTATGGTTGCGTTCACGTCTCGAACATGTGAAACGTGATAATACCTTAGATGAATGCTTTCGGTGTATGCTCAAAACCACCTTTCAGTGAAGGTTAATAATTGTATACCCAGACAAACAACAAGTTGGTAAATACATGAAGTTCAACAATATTGAAAAGCTATCAATGAACTCTCTGTCTACAGCATTAGAAGGTTTCAAGCTTTTAGCCTAAGAGAACGGCATTCTCGTCAGAGGCCATGGTGATAGCATTTTGCAATTTCTCATCGCTTAAGTTATCCTGCAATTCGTCTTTTGACAAGTGCAAATGGTTCGATAACCAATGATATGCGCTGCGCATGTCCTTTTTGACAAAAATGTTGTGAACAGTCTAGTGTCAAATGTTAGAGGTCGCTTATATGTGTACGACTGGACTGTATGGCTGGGCTGGCCGAATCGTCATAGCAAGTACGATTTACTTGATGTTTTGCAAGTTGGTAAAGCAATATATGTGTGTCAAATTGTGAAATATAAACATGCAGTTAGAGTGATTCCAAATGAAGCACGAAGCAATGCCAATCATGCACGGAATATCTGTTGTAATCAAGATTTATTACATATGAATAGGAAGATCTATCATATAATTGAAAGCCAGCCGTTTTAGCATCGTTTTACAACTCGGAGGTATTGACTGATAGAGTGTATGGGAAGCACTTGTTCTACTTTATGGGTGTACATACTTAACGTGTCTATCAGTCTCTCCCAGCATCGTCATGTGACATGGTAAAGGCTGCAGCAAAACGGCGGATCTGTCGGCAATATGAATTGGGTAAAACTCGGATCAGAGATGATAACATCAATTTATTTTGCTGTTGCATTTTGCAGTTATACTCTCAAATGTAAAACAACTTTCACGGAAACGCAAGTCATGTTAATCTGGCGCAGCTGTTTGCGGACTTTTATTAACAACAGGCTTGACAAAAGACCCGATGTGTTGGTAAAATTAAGCATAATAGTTCAGCGTTATGCCGTATCTAACTCCCATGATATGTTAACCCGGATGTACTCCGCTTTGCGTTTGCAAACTTATGATCTAACTACGTTTGACAGGCTTGAATTATACATATTGATGACGCTCAACCGTCTTAAAGGATGCTAGATGCACATGCTTAGCACAGTAATTGAATGCTGGCTGATTCAACGATTAATCGCACGGGGACTAAAAGCTTTCCGAGCATTACGCACTAGAAATTACGATTTCATAATTGATAACACCACATAATATTATCACTGCAGTTAGCCTACAAAAATCTGTTCGGCTTCACACTAAACGTCGATCAACACAGGCGCTTAAACATGACTTCAAAACTCCTCCGAGCGACAGAGAGCCGTAATGATCCATGGGTCAGGCGAAACCAAACACTGCCGAACGCGCCCTTTGAATAAATTGACTTTGGCGCCTGTGGTGACAATCCAGCCATTCATTTACTTCACACAAACATTTAATTATCCAGAGAAAATGTTATTAATGTGCTCGCGGGCTTGTAGAAGGCTATCGACCGGTAGTATTGGCCTGCATGCATCCGAATTATATAATATCTGAAGGTGCATGTCTGGTTTGTGCAGCACATTGATCAGTCAAGCCAATTGATGGCTCTGATGTAACTGGGCATAAATATCTTCTAAGAATTTTTGTTGTCGTGAATATTAGCTGTTTAAACGATAAATCGCACGGGGACCTAAGCTTTCCGAGCATTTCGCACTAGAAATAACGATATTGTAAGTGATAACACCACATATTGAATCTTACATTAAAGGTTAAAATGAATATGAATTTGATATAAAGATCAAAGTATAATACAATTTAAGATCAGTGCTGTTACTGCTAAGCCACGGAACCCTCCACGTTAACGAATTATGTGATTATTTGTTACACGTGGATAAAATTGACGATGTGAGACACACGGGAGGATTTCGTATGGTTTTATCAACGAGGAAACATTTAGGTTCGGGCAAACACCGGGCAGAGGGGAAATGATGGACATGCGCCTAGTAATGTACATTTATGCATCATTGAACAGAGGTTCGTATCATATAACCACAGATTATCAACCATCTATATATTTTAGTCTCTGATCAAACTAACCAAACGGTAATTATGTAGCCGTTAAGCAAGATATTGATGCAACCGGTGGACTCAGGTAGCAATAGCCGGCAGATTAATAACGTACCTGAATATTAATACACTATGCTTCTCAGCCGCTTTGTTGCAAATTTCTCTGTTTGCTTATCCACTTATATCATAATTTATCCGGTAATAGTGCCATTATGTCTCATTTACACCTCAATGGTGCGTCGCACCTTGCATAATCTGATTTTGCTCCCAGTTAGCGATCTACGGAACAGTTTATGGGCACTCTCTGAACGCAAACGATGACAAATTTAGCAATACAACCTCAATAATTGGAGAACGACGGGGTTGAATGATATATGGACGCATATGACGTATCATGAACAACTGTAGCAATGCAGTGCCAAACTCTTTGGACATTAAAATGTGCAACATATATTTGCACGAAAAAATGAATCATGGGTCAATCGAACACCTTTTTTCATATTTTAATGCTGCTTTATATACTTGTGCAATATACTATGAGGTTTGTATGGCTGACACTTAGTATGTCCCGATATCAACATGGTCTCTCATTATGTGCCGACATAAGCATGACCTCTCATTATATGCTTATATTTGCATGACCTCTCATTATGTTCCGATATTAGCATGACCTCTCATTATTTACTGATGTTAGCATGACCTCTCATTATGTGCTGATATTAGCATGGCCTCTCATTATGTACTGATGTTAGCATGACCTCTCATTATGTGCTGATATTAGCATGACCTCTCATTATGTGCCGACATTAGCATGACCTCTCACTATATGCTGATATGAGCATGGCCCCTTTCTAGAATATCTATGATTGCAGACATGAACCATCGAACCACTGGGGATCTAACCAACGATGTCATTGATGATAAGTGATGTTGAATGGCCACTGAAATAAGTACTGATTGGGCAACAAGTTAAGCAGCCTCTACACGGACGCCTGGTCAGTCAGTCAAAAGCCACGGGAGAACACATCTCATCTTGCTAAAAGACAAACGGTTTTCTTTCGGACCTTTCGGCTAACCTTTATAATATTCAACGAATAAAGATTTCGGCCTAGTACAATGTTTTCTTGTTGATTCATCACTAAGCGAATTCATGTGCAACTTCAAGCACAACAGCTGATAACACTTATCGTTGTAAAGCATGTTTTTACCTTCCACTTGAATTAGGCAGCATTGTCTCATTTAGATAATCTATGCAGAAGTGTTCGGTAATCGGTTTTTCTGAATCTTTTCACGATGGCAAGGCGATATTTAAGACCTGTAGGCATATTAAGAGATGACATATTTACTCCCGCTACATGCAAAACATTATTGCCGTAATGCACCTCGTAACCCGATTAAATAAGGGCTGCTCAATATACACTCTTTACGTAGCTCATGTGAAATGCATGCAAGCAGCTTAAACTTACGGTTACACTGTGCTGAATATGCACAAGTAATAACTCCTCAGAAGATAACACTAACGAGCAGCACTCTTCTCCCACTGTGCATCTCCAGTGAAATATTGACGATGAATCATATTTGCTCCGCTGGTCTCTTTTGAAATCTTCCAGCAGCAGCAACAAGAGATAACTAGACACCAAGCGATAAACAATGGAGACAATACCACTGTTTCTCAAAGCTACCATGCCGACTGTCATAAATTCAGGTCCATTGAGCCCATGCACTTATCGCTGATTATAAAGGTAAAACATGCTTTAGAACACGGCAAGGTCTCTTAGCGTTTTTGCCCTGCAATTAATGAATTACCAAACATCATTAGTCAGTCAATTATTCTCCAAGCTATTTCTAGCTTGGACAGTTCTCGTCATGCATGTTACAACATGTTTAAGTATGAATGAACCGTGCACTCACATGTGAATACACATCACAAAAGAGGCTAAATCGCCATTATCAAATTCTTACCAGCTTAGATCAATTTCTGTTTTTGCACAACAATAAGAGTACCATTTTATTCTTTAACTGGTAACGCTAACACGGTCGCGCAACGCTAGATACACGATACATACATCCGTGTGAAAATGACTGCGTTCTAAATAGATTATGCTAGGCTCTGTCAATAACATATGAGCTGAACTGATACATATATGGTGTTAAGGAGTGAAGGTGAAATAAAGAAGGCCGTGGTGGGTGCTTGCTGCTAGTGCAAAGGTAGCTAACAAAACTTTTCAGCAAGGCTGTATTCATAGACAACAGTATCAACTAATTACAGGATAATTCGTTATGTCACCTCCGTGTCTGCCTCGGACTGATATAAAGACATTAGTATATCTGAGAGATTGCACCAAATTGAAAAATGATACATTCATTACTTATCGTTAACAGATAATAATCTTATGAACATTTAGCAGCGCTATTCGTGCACAGAACTCGATTGGTGATCATTTAAAGCTTCTGCAATGAAGAACAGTACCTTACAATAACTAGTCTGCCCCGCATCCTTACAGAGAAGCAAAATAGTGAAGAATTGATGATGGAGTCCATGCCAAATTAACGTTAAAATACTCGGTCGGAGGGGTGGTCTGTCTCTCTGTTCGAGGCCAATATTTGGGTGATTAAGTTCAATTTTGTGGGCAATATTGGACACGCAATAAGCGCTGCTTACGTCATGTCCTCTCCCTTCAGAGATGCAACTTTTGCCAAATCAACAGCACCGACTTTTTTGTACATGTTTCATATACAATATGGTTTTGTGTCTATTGTTAAGTCCTAAAAAGCCACGACGACAAATAGCACCTTTCTCGACATCTAATTTAAAATCATATATTATGATACCAAGTCACATCTAACATGACGTCGTCGGTGGAATATTATTGTACTACCATTGTATACTGAATTATATCGAGCTAAGTAAAAACAAGAACAAAAACTACAAATAGTGGGCGTTGAATGACTGGTGTTTTATCGATTATTTCAGCGTCATCTTTTTGTTCCCCTTAGATAGTGTATTTGTGGATATACTGACTGCTCAGTCCAGTTCATGACTGACCTCAGTAACGGTAATATCAGTCGCAATCCTGAATATCTATATCGCTGTTTATGGACCAAATGGGATTGCTTAACTGATTGGATACTTGGTATTGACTAGCTAATGATTCGCAGTCTGCATCATATCTGAGTGAAAGTAAGCGCTACATCTCAGTTCGAATGGCGCGCAATGAGTCCATCGAATCGATGCATTTATGATTAACAGCTTTTCTGATGAAGTGCTTGTTTGGGGCTTACCACCCGCCTGCCTCTTATGAATTACAATTGATCGTTGAAAGTGTCAGCTTCTTTCATAAAGTATAGGTATTATACTAACCTTTCATAACCGTGAGGTACTCTATGGGTATTGGATACAACTTTTACATAATTTAATCATAGGGTAATCTCGAGTACATGCCATGCAATTGTACGAAATAATGTCGACTGAGACAAGACTTGATGAGCTGTTTCGTCTTTAGCTGGCTCAAATTCATAATTTGCATGGCTTACAAACAAGAACGACGCTAAAGCCCCATTTTTTCCTAAAGGTCACAATTTCATAACTATTGCCGATATAAATCATTTCGTGCATGAGATGGTACTATTAAATCACACCAATGCTTTCGGTGTAGCTTGGGCATTAAAAATGTGTATAAGGTGCATTGCGTCGATCAAGTATTACATGGAGTGAACATCCTGTATCGTTCAGGATAGGCAACCGTCGCCTATTCATAATTTCGTCTCTGCAGACATCGACCTCTTCTCCTCGTTGTAAAGCGGGTGATAACTAATGGCTGTTTCCAATTATAAATAAGTTACAACACGCTGTGACGTCATTAGAATGAATTGCATTTACGGAAAAAACCACAGCGAAGATTCTTTCAGTGATGCCGGACAGGCACTGCTACTGAATATGTAAAGAATATTTCGTGTTTGCCGTGTAACACCAACAACGGTTATAATGTATGTCATCCCAATGCAGCACAAGAATAACACGTCTAACTATATAACTTTCTTGGTTTTTTGCCATGATTTTAGCGTGTGTAATTGGCATGGCTGTCTCTAAGTAATACTGGTTCTCGTTTATTTCCGCCAGGGGTTGAATAAGAAGACACTTCACAAAGCGAAAACAGCTCTTCTATGTCAAATATTGTTCCTAACTTACTGATGATATAATCAAGTCATTGAATCGCTATGAATTATCTACGACGGATCGGGTGTCTGCTGCAGCTAATTCCCAATGTATAGGGAGATATATCAAATGATAAACGTGCTTGCCCTCTCACGCATATACTAAACGGCACAGCGCGATATCAATGACAGCTGAGGTCAGTATCGTTTTCATCACGTGTCCCATAACTCCTATAAGTGAATATGTCAGGATTCTCTATCACCTTAAACGTCATAGTTTAGCATCGATTCTCAAGCTCAGGGATGAATCATCTATCATGATTATAGACTGGGTGAACGGCGATATATTATCTGCTAACAGATTGAGAATTATGAAGCATAACTGTTGAATGACAGTGATAATTAGCGTCCGTTCAATAGATATGCTCGTTTAACTAGCCAGCCGAAATAGAAATAATTTGCCATAAACTGTTTGGTCCTCATTCTTTGTAACATTAAGGAACCATATTATCAGCGTATTGATTTGAACAAGTGCTACCGCTGGTGGGCGCAGCCATACAATACAACCCTCCCTTGTGCGACGCGTCAAAATGTAAGCTGAGCGAAATGTGGAAATCATCATGTTGTCCGCTCTGCGGGAATGAGACATTTTTTGGCTATGTCGCTAAACGCTGTCCATATTGATCAGTCGGTGCATATGTTTAATACCAGCTTGCGCTTCACCGGCTTCTAGCCGGTGAGTGAATAATCTGAAACAACAGTTATCCATTTAGCTAGGATTTCACTCCATCGATAACATCTCCCCTGTAACTGAAAGATGTTCCATTGATTTATTGGCCGAAACATTGTAGCAATCGTAAGTTCATTATGGACAATATCTTCAACTTAAATTCGTTGATGATATTAATTATAAAATAGAAGTTTGATGTTGCTTCATTATATTACCAGTTGAGCTAGCACTAAGCTATCCTTTGGATTTCCTGTTTGTTTGGGTAGGAAAACAGTAAGATGCTTAATACACAGACTTGACGAAGTTGCACAATGAATAAGATAATAGGATAAGGTCATAGTTCGGAGAATACAATATAATGATAGTAATTGGTTTTATACGAGAAGCATAATCTATGGCACACCCTAAGCCGCGCACTTGTACAGCGAAGTTGCTTTCATTATCCCTTGTGACGATATGTGAACATATAGATTTTAAATGATAAGATAACTCCGTGATACTTTGCCTTAGCCGGTTTTCAAATGACACATTAAAAATAGGTCGGATGTATGAGTTTATATCCGCCACAATATACTGCACATCAGGATGGGAAACATATCATGGCAATGAGTTGTAGTGCGATATTAATCTTGTTACAAGCAACTGCTTCCGCTAGCACCAAATACGTGTCGGCTAATAGCATAAGCCCATTCACAAGCGTTACACAACCAGCTAGTATCGAGACAATTTATTACCGGTATGGTTTCCTAGCCAAATGGCATTATGAATAAACAAACCTACAAAAATAATTTTAATGCTCCGTCCAGATATAATATGATGCAGTAACAGTAGAACATAGGACCATCATTTGGAAAGCTAAGCGCAATCATAAACTAATAGTACTAACAACTTTCAATGATGAGCTAATGGGATAAAATAAACCAAATTGCTGTATCGTATTCTGCTAATATAATCAAAAATACCACATCAACTATCACGACGTGCATCATTTAATTTATGAAATAACTTCAAACAGCACAAACACGGTACATTGGCTCATTCTGCAGCATTGCCCGTATATCGATCGCCAGGCATTTATCTACTCATGTAGGCACATCTCCTACTAGGCATTATGCACGCGGCACCCATATCCATGTCCCAATGTATCAGAACATGTTTTATGGAGACTGATATAACGGCAAAGCAATGAATGTAAAGACACAAGACACAGCACATGTTAAATGGCATTAATCAATACAAGGCTATGTTTTCTGCACTAAACAAATATAATCAGTGTCCATATTATCCGGTGTTTTACGACCATCTAAATTCTACCCTAACTAAATGACTGCTAGTGAGGCTTTACGAACAACCTGCTTGTTAATTTTGCGATCAACGAATATTGCAAGAGCGAGAGTATCGTTCCCAAATTAAAGTACGATTCAATGATGCATTATCTTCTAATTGATTATTTATAAGTAATAACAAAGACTCGAAAATGTACTTAATATTTGATTCTAACGTAACGGTTTGGGCTTAGACACGAAATGTCCGCTTTGCTCTTTGCATACTGAATGTCTCTAAATATAAAAACATTACGATTGCAATTACCGAAGCAGAGCAAGATTCAACTTCACAAGTTATAGCAGCACATTAAAAAGGCAGCGACTGTAATACCTTCAATCTAATTGTGGCCCTGGGTTGGGTCCTTAACCGTTCTGAAATAAATACGCCCAATTGCAACATAGGGCGAGAGCAAGATATCTTTAATGGCCTTTCAGAATTAATTGCTACCAGCGCACTCTTCACAGAATATTCCGACTTATGCTTTAGTCAGCTGATGCAGTGGCGCTAAAGCGTTTGCCGGATCTAAGCCAGGAGATATATTTATGGTGTCTTATGATTGCTCTTCTTGTCTCCCTTATATTTGCTCCAAGAACCGCTTATTCCGACTTACTAACTCTTTCTCTAAAATAACTATTCAAGTACTGATAGGGCTTGTACGTGTCCGTAGGAAGACATTCGGGTTACATGCTGTATATAAACATATACAAAGCGAACTTGGCAAGAGATCGATATGTTTCAAACTATATCCATTATGGTTTCGCGATTAGTAGGCATATTTTGCTCTACACACACTCTCATACATGGCGTTGACCTATTAAAGACCACTTTGGCAATGGCTTTTCGTCAAACTTTGCTCATGCATTCCTGGCAAGGGCCTGTGTTGATTGCTGAACTTGCATGTTACATATATTTCTTATTATGTATCAGTCCTTAACAATAAAGCAAATCATGTCGCGTTTCGCTCATCTTTAAGCTCTCATTATATTGCTTAATTGCGGTCCATTCTCAAACAAATTGCATTAACGTTTACGGTATATAACCATCAGTAATATCGCAAGAGCGCAGCTTTTGTCATTGTGAAATGAACGCTGTCCCTAAAATGACGTATCTATATATTTGCCATCTGCCCGGCAATCGGACCTGTGCGACGATAATGAGTGAATACGCAGGAGTCGAGTCTCTGTCATCTAAAACGGAATAGAGTGTTCTTCGGTGGTTTCTGATAGCCAACTGACAGTCCACCGGCTTGTTTAAAAGCCTTAACATCTGTTTTCTCCGCTCCTCATTTCATATTGCGAAACATATTTTGATCATACTTTCAAAGCATCCAATAGCCTCATGCCAATTCAGCAATTCCCCCAGTGCTCAATGCCGAAAACTGTACTGCACTTAAATAATCCGTCAGGTAGTTATGTTTGCCTCTCGAACATAAATTGGTATGCTCTGGGATCAACACAACCAGAGGCAACCGATTGAAAATCATGCGCAAGTTTATGTCAACGAAACGAAAAAGCATTTAGTTAAGTAACATATAACACATATTCAGCATAGGCATAAACCCGAACAATGCAAGAAATAGCCAGTGAATTGTTACATTATCAGCTGCACATGAGCGAAATGTTTTTATCGAGGACAAAAGTTACTGTTATAGAAATATGCTATAGAATATACTTATGCAAAGAAGTGCTTTCAGCGGTAGACAGTGTATACATCCACAATAAATATGTACAATAATAGCGCGCATCAAAAGTTGTGGAAAGCTTAGTCGATTCGCCAACATTGGTTGAGCTAAACATTTTTGGCGAATACGTTTGTGGTTGTGCTCCGCTCCATAAAGCAGTTCGCCCGGCAACATAACACTCCCCGGCCTCTTATCCTTGTTTTCCCCGCATACAAAGGCACATGAGCAAAATAATAACACGTTTATTTATATCCTCATAAACGCTTGATGAGGTGTTATGGACAAACATATTAACGAACCGTATCTTTAATTTAACGGCCTTATGGCTGCCTGGTGGTGACTTGCTTGTGTAGCATTTTTTTATTTCGGCTGAAAATAGCGTTAGCCATCCGTAATGGTTGCCCGAAATTTCATGATTTAGTTGTTGTATTGTGCTCGTGCAAACGCACGCCTGCACATACCTCTGCATTATTCATATCGAATAGATCCTCGCACAAAACTGCTATGTTTTTTTTATGCAACAAATGGCCAACTATTGTTTGGCAAAGTTAAAGCGAAACAGTTTTTACTGTCATATGGTTATCCAATTTTCACCAGTTTATGATTAATTGCTGCTACCTATTAACCTTATAAGAGGCGCATTTTGCCACTTCATTTACAACAAATGACGATAACGACATGCTTGACATTCGACCGCTTGATCGTGATTGATAAGATGCAAATTGGCTACATGAAGTCATAAATTCGAGTATTGCATTGGTTTGGGCCGGCAAATTTCCTCATACGAACGGAAGTACCAGTTCCCCATTAAAGATCAAGCTAGTTTATCCCAATCACAATCCAACGCAAATGTCTAAGTTGCTGTCATAGAAATGTTACTCATGTGTTTATAGAGCGCCGCATAGCGGCCGGGTTGAGATTGGGCGATGATTCGTGGCAAATGTCAAAGGTGGAGCGGCGTAAGATTTTCAGGTAGGAGGAGCCGAATGCGTCCGTCTGTTTGAGCCCCCGTGAGAACAACTTGCATTTCATAGGCTTTCAATCCTAATGAGAGTAAGCCCATGTTCTTCAAGTAGTGAAAGTGCATCTTGCTTACGGCAAATTGAAGAACTGTTTTAAGCAGCCAAGTCCCTTTGGAGAGTTATTTGATTTTAACACTCGTAGGATTTTCAGGCATTTGAATTAATCGTAGAAAATGCTAACGTATGTAAGGTGCGCTACAATCTTGTCCTAGCTGTGAGCTACTCTTGCATTCAATACCACTGTTACGTATTCTAACGGTGTGATAACCAAACCGAAATCAGGAATGTATCTAATGTGGACTACATTAAATAAACGCGACAAAGTAAGGACCTAGTGTCGTTGCTCGTTTTGCATTGTCTGATAAAGGAATCTATATCACTGCATGCTTAAGCTCAAATTTATAATGTGAATCGCATCGAAACGGCCAATATTCAACATGATATAACGGCTTGCTTCGATCAGCAGCAACAGTTTGATCTATGTTAATGCCATTTAACCCTATAACTTTACACACTAACTTTATACTTTTCGGTTACGCAACTCGATATGCAGCTGGTTGACATATAATTCATTTGTAAACATTCGTATTCCTTGTGCAGTACACAGCCGTTTTCTTATGTATAGACCCAGCTAACAATATGAACAAAAGTATGAATCTTGCCAAAGAGGTAATCCGATCCGGTTTCATATGCTTACGCGGTGTCGGCCATATCTATGTCACTGCCTTTGTAAAATATGGATACGAATGTATTACTTCGAAATTGACGACGAACCTATTGGTGTTGCAAAAGTAGCAAATGACATGCAAAACATTAATGCAAAAGCAGCATTATACGGATAAGAGTGTGTTGAAGATAACATACCCCATTTCAATGCGGGTTGTAAGGCTGATGGTTTAATAAATCTATACATGTGGCCGATAAAGAACAAGATTTTGATCCTCTTTTGGCCCTCTGGTGCAGTAGCACATCGAATTAACAACCCCAATGCTGATCTTCTAAACGAAATCATGGTCCTGCAAATGAAAGTATTCTTTTATATTTGTTCAGCGAGTACCATATAGCACAATTAGTTTACCAGTGTGCTTCGACACCTTAAGAGTAAAATAACCCCTGGTCGATATTTGAAAAGAATCGTGCACATATGTTGATATTTGGTTTCGGATCGATAACTTTTCTTTGGTAATATTCTGATATTAGCAGTTTTATTGCATACCGACATTTTCCCTCAATGTTCAACCTGCAAAATAAATGATGCACTATTAATGCAAAATACTGTACAAAATTATATATCATACCATAGAATTGCGTTGACATTGCAAATACATTATTTTCTTCGCCTCTTTTGCGGAGAAATCGCGTGACTGGTCGAATTCATGCTAAAGCAAATTGCCAATGTATAGGGAATTTTATTCAATGATAAACGTGTTGGACGTCTCACACATACATTGAACGACAAAGAGCGATGAAAAGGGCAGATAAGGACGCCAGACATTCTATACATTTGATAACAGCCGTCAATATTCGTATAAGTGAACTATAATTTGATATCCGCATGATTTAAAGCCTTCGTCAGTGTCAACGCCATGGGTTATCATCGATATCTTTGCTGGGCCAATTATGGCGGTCTCGGACTGGGTGAACAGCGATATATAATCTGCCAATATGATGAGAATTTTTGATATAAATGTAGACATCACTCCTATAACTTGCGTCAGTGCAATGGTCACAGTCATTGTACCAGCCTAGTTTGTTTGCACATTCTATTTTTCAATAATGTGTACAGCTCCTACCCTATTGAAGATAAGGCAGTCATGCATTTGGTCAATTAATGTAATCAGATGCCATCAAGGATGAACACAGCCATGCAATCATACACCATTGCGCGTTGTCGTATTTCGTTGTCTTTGCGTGCATCAGATGGGATCGGCAGTATATGGTATGCGTTTATAATTGCCTTAATGTGGTCTGTGCCGTTGATTCCACGTAAAGTTCAACCGGATGATTGGTCATACTGCTTTCTCGCAGGGTATATCGCCGCCAAGCGAATAATCTGATACACCATCAATCCATTTAGAACCTGGCAAACATAATGTTTATCATTATTCTACCTTGAAAAATCAACCAATCTATCAATATTCATTTTACTAATTCTAGCAATCCGTCAGCTTGAATAATTCATTGTTAAAGATACACCGCACTGGAGATCCCAGTCACGCTGCCAATTGACCATGAGGCTTGTTTCAATCAACATTCGAAAATAAAGCACGTACACATCCGTTGGGGAGATTTCAGGTCACTTGCTGTAACACAACTGAAGCCAGTTTGACAAGGGATAGAAATATTCTCCCCTATCTGTATTTTTAACGTACGCCAATATATAACCATGGTTTGTTTTCGCCAATGCATCTGATAGAACAGTACAGTTTCTATTTTCCGTATTTTCAAGCGGATATTGCGTCTCTTACATATGGCTCGTGCATAAATTATAACTTGCAGTAATTTACTTTTGTGGCAGAGACGGCTCAACTAATATACCATTTTCCCTATTTTAACGGATTATAACAAAAGGTCATGAATAACTGACGACGTTTTATACACTAGACCAATAAGTAGTGATAATTGTCCCCATCTTTCTCTGTCTACGATTTAAGTTAGAGATTCGTGTAGACGATGTAAAAACCCCTGTTAGATTCTCGCCACATCAGACAAACCATTTGGCCACAAGAGTATTGGCTGTAGATTATGAGAAGCTGAATTTGTCCTCCGAAAATTGCAGTGACGCACGGTTGCTTTGATTTGAGCAAAAACAAATGTTAATGTACGGATATAAATACCGCCGTTGTGTTGATTGAGTTAGCAAGTTGGTAATTACGTCTTATCCTTCTTAGTCAGCGCCCATGCTAAATAGTTCGAACCTTCATTAAGACGAAATTCAACGAAAGTTATTTATTGCAACCGTTCTTACTATTCCAATTCCATTTCTATTCAACAGCTTGCTCGCACAGCATATGTTGCATCGAATGATCATTGGGGGTTTTAAATATAGTAAACAAAACACGGACACATCTGGAGTGTTTGTTTTTGCTTCTGAGCAGGCCTTAAATTGTTGAGATCAAAGAGGCGGCGATAGAATATACGCAATGACGCTCCTTCTATCTCTGGACAATTCATCGTGCACATTAAATAAACTATTGTAGGGATTTTCGCTGCGATGCGCAACATTAACCAGCCATTTGACATTAGTTCAAGGACCCGAAGCCGCTTAATAACATTTCAGACTAAAGTTGTGACATATTTAACAGGTAACGCAGTCATACTGTTTGATCATAGCTAAGTACCGGGCAACTTTCCACGCCAATGTTGAATTGAAAATATCCAAGACATAGTTTATATAGAAATTAAATTAAAGTCCCAGTTAGCTACCATGGGTGTTTCTTTGCGAACCATTCAACCAGTCTCAGGCCAGTTGCTGGTGTAAGACATTTATGTGCCCATGACCTTTGGCA
Organism: Urechis unicinctus; assembly: GCA_034190875.2. Classification (NCBI taxonomy): domain Eukaryota; kingdom Metazoa; phylum Annelida; class Polychaeta; order Xenopneusta; family Urechidae; genus Urechis; species Urechis unicinctus. The sequence continues at coordinate 10,360,249 of CM067356.1, forward strand.
ACCTCAATTCTGAATGTTCGTCTCTGCATATGTAATGTAGATGTAAGATCGTATGGACATATATAGCTGACCATGTGTTCGACGCAGGTATCAATGCAATATTAGCGACGGAGACGGATTTATCATTGTCAAATTGACACTTGCTCTCATAGCTGCACCCACATCAAGCAGAGTCTTGTATGGTGACGGGTATGCAAAGCCAGGTGTCAATGCACGAGCACACGCAGGCGTTGATCATATATACCTCCGTCATTTCTTTTTGTACTGAGTTAACTGCTCCATTATAACAGTGCTTACCAACGTTGTTTGTGTTATCACAAAACAACATAAAACTATAATTAAACGACAGACTAAATATTGCTCTAGCAACCATCGAATGCTCGAATGCTGCTTAAAAGGCAAGGATTGCTTTTAGAGGCATGGCAGTGGCAAGCTACTTGAGTGGATGATTTGCGTACCATGCATACGATGGTACTGATGATATTGTCATAGTTGAACGACACAGAAACGACGGTGGAGATCATGTCACGGAATAAAATTCCCCGGCCCGAGAATGTCTCGCAACGTAACAGCAATACTTATCATAGCGAGAGGGTGTTGGACTATGAAACCAACTCGTTTTGCTTGAATGTATTTTGTTAAATGTTGGTACAATTATCAAACGTTAATTAGTTTTGGTCTTGGTTTTAAGTTAGCAGAAACAGAATAGCGTCAATAAATCAATAATTTTGAAAACCACCAGACGATCAAGCATGTACTAACCATGGTATATCAACAATGTTAGCATTCTCATTTATGAGCTTTGCTACATATTAGTGAACTACCAACGAGGTCAAACCAAGATGCAAGTGACCCGGTTCAATTATTGTTTGTTTGCGTTTTAACGTCCCAATTGGTACCACTTATGTCTTTCTAATTCAGGCAGTCCATTGCCGCACTTATATCACAGTGTGTGTGAATGTTTATAGATTATACTTGATTTGACCAACTCGACCAATGCAGAATCTATTAAGGATCCAGGGCACCTCAGTGCCTACTTCAGGAGTTTGACATTTTGCGGTAATGATATAACTAAAGACTGTCGCCCAGTAGCAGCCATGTACTAAACCAAATGCAGTGTGCGTTAGAAGATCAATATTGACCATCGACACATTGTTGTTGATAGCCGTGTACCTTATGCTTTGCGATCCATTGTGATTGCACTTCATCTGCAGCGGTTCACGATGGGTGCTTCAACTGCAGGCAAGCCCTTCTAATCCGGGCTCTCATATTTATGGTATTGTATATGATAACAACCTGTCGATTGACTAAATAATTCGCTTGGAATATTGGCTAAATCAACTAAAGATATATGCAGGCTCTATCTTTGATTATGACTCGTTCAAGAATACATTTTCGGAGTAAATGTCCATATCGAAATAGGGTTGGAAAGTATATTTTTCGTCGAAGGGATTTATTGTGCGCCTGGTGTGCAAAAACGTTCAGGATGGTATCGCAAGCACCTCGAACATTCGGCTGTGTACATCACGCATGATGCTCAGAGAGCAACCTGCTGCAGTACAGTGTAGACTCAGGTAAGATCTAGTGCGTGTCATCATCGAGGAGAACCAGAGTGTAGAGATGCCTCACTTTAGGCAATACAATTGGCAGACATTTAACATGGCGTTTACAAATACCGCCCCCGATGACAAGGAAACAACATCTGTTAATGACTGCTACTTCAGCTTACATTGGCATGCCATTCCCACCATACCATTACCATGTTCATGCTTGTTCCTGTGTTTGTGCACACCACTTAAGATTCCTCCATTGCGAGTCCCATGCATTTGTTGATATCAGCTGACGATTAATTTTTAGAACCTGGTTAAAGTATATAGCAACCGCCCTTTATCTATTAAAACGCACGTTTGCAACACAAACGTGTTTTAATTGATATCTAAACTAAAGGTGCTCAGCGGCAGGTTCATGTGAATTAAAGTACTGCCGACAGCTGTCGGTGAATATCAGTTCATTGAATACCTCTGCATAACTTGAATGTGGAATTTCAATGATACACGCGCCCTCATCCCGACAAACCCATATTGGGTATAGCTGGATGAACACTTGTTCCATAAACTCTGACGGTGAACGCAAACAACAGTGACAAACAAGAAAAATCTGTTTCACGAATTGCGGAGCTCTCTAATGTTTGTTTGTCTTTCTGTACTTATATGCTCCAATGTTTTGCAGCGTCATTCGGAGTCTAGCATGATTCGAGCGTGTTTTCTTCGCCAATGCAAAGTGCGGTTTATGAAGTCTCTCCCGACACATTTTTCACATTCCATATACCTTAGGATCACCCTTACGATATGAGTTTATCTAAGAGTTACTGATGAACCAACGAGGCACTTGTTTTGAAATTCTATCAAAAACTTCTGCCTCTTCGGGAGCTTTTGCGGGCATAGGTATCTGGATATAGTAGGTAAAAAATGAAAATAGAAGGGAATCGGAAATTATAATGACAACTTGTGCTCGGGAGCCCATAATCGTATGGTTTGGTGTCGATATATTTGCGACCTGATTTTTTGTGTTAACTGCAAACAATGAATTATACAAGCATGTCAAGTAAATATATATAGTACGTGGCAGATTATGCATAGCTTTTCAGGTTGCCATGATGTTTATCTAAGCATAGTATTGACTTACAATGCGAACCAATTGAACACCATTAATTCATCACATAGATATTATCTCATGCCAATAAAATGATGAGACATGATCACATGCATTATATTGCACATGCAATGCAGCTGAGGACAAACAACATTCACACCATCCCAACTCGCTATGCTCATCCATCCGTATCATAGCAAAACCGAGCCACAAATCAATTATCTCGACAGAACCAGTTTTATGCTTCTAATAGGAAAACAGTAATGGCAAAGACATATTGTATTCAGCCAATCAAAATAACAAAGTACATGAATCGACGCATTGGATAATGCAACTTAATTGTACCGCGTCTTTAAAGCAGCAAACCGGTATAACCAGTGAATACTATGGCAATTGTACCGCGTCTTTAAAGCAGTACATCACAGCAACTTCCATAATGTTATCTGCTGTTCCCTGTCGGTGATTCTGCTCTTATTGCATTCACTAAGTTTTAGTCTCATATACAAGTAGCTGATTTAGTTTTGGCAAACCGGTATAACCAGTGAATACTATGGCAACTGCGACATAGTACACTATACCGAATGGAGCATGCGTTTCGAATCAATAACGCACTTGTGCCCATTTATTCTTATTCAGATATGCAACCGCATCAGCGCACTTGGTAGCGATTACCGGCGTAAGAGACAATATAGCTGTAATCCGTGAGTAATCGAACAACAAAACTTTTAACTGGTCATCACACTTACCGTTCGGTGAGGATTTTTTATCCATTTTGTGAATTTAAAATGTATGTGTTTTTGTATCAATGCTTGCCCACAAATGACGTGCTATACATATAATCCGTGGACGCATGTTTGGACAGTACTGTGGCTGCTTTATTTTTGAGATCAAATATGAATAATGCAGCATAAGCATTATTGGTAAAACATACGCCTTTTGCAAGCTTCGGTGCATATATGAACTCTAATGTGATGTCAGTACAATCGTTGGCTTTTATTGGTGTTTCTGGGGCGGTAACCTCGCCCACTGCAGTACAGCGTAAACCCAGGTAAGATCGAGTGTATGATATCATTAAATAGAGTCAGATTGCGGATGCCTCATTCAATGCAATACAATTGGGAAACATTTATCATATTGTTGATTTACCACGTTAATATAGATGAATGGCTCGGATGAATACAATCAAAAAAAGACGAATGCCGGCCAATGGATTACAGCTTGATATTTGTTTTTTGCACAGTTTCTTCGATAATTTATGGCACCTTAAGCTCAATCATCCCCGATGTACTCCATCTTTAAGACGGTTCTGTGTCTACCAAGAATACATCAAGCCAACGTTTTTCACATCATTGCATTAGTGAAGTTACGAATAAGTGTTGTATTATAATCTAAGGAGCTCTCAAACAGCTAACGATGCGATTCCAGATTATAATTATAATCCTGCAAAAAAATTAAGTAAACGATCTTCCTCAAGGATAATTTCTCACCTGTATCAACAGTGATATTCAATGTGACATGGGGCTGGCGCTTGAAATAAGAGTAACAACCGGTCAACTCATTACCTGCTGACTCAGCCCGGAAGTTGTGATTCTACCCTTTCGGATCGCTCTATTTATATATGAGTACGAAAATTCCATATAAATGACAAATGGTGCGACACAAAAACACTTGCACTTCATAGTGCGTATCATTTATTGTAAACATTCACTCTTTGGTGTTTAAACATTGCTATCATCATAAAGTGGCATTAGGAAAAGAAACAAAGATGTGGCTAACATTGCAACAGAAACAATAAGAGAATATATTTTATCCACCAGCTGGACGAATTCTTGCAATTCTTCGCTTCAATTATACGTGGAAGTATCCGCATTAAACAGTTAGGTATCATCATCTGCATTACTAGAACAACATTACGAACTTCGGTTGATTCACCAACGATGGCAAGCATCAAGGTCTGATCTCCTTTGTGGAACCTTGTTTCGTATAATCGCATCGTTCGGCTTCTGGTATAAAACGTCGGGTTCCCAGTGGACAAAACCGGGGGGACAAACCACTTCACGGTTGTGTTTAAACTGATGGATGATTAGTTCCTCAACACTAAAGCATACACAATTAAAAATACACAAAGCAAACAATGTCGGGTTTAATTAGTATGTTTAATACTGATTGATCAGTGGATAAAGTTTCGTACACGTCCCAATGCAGTCAACACTCACTTTCTCTCGTCTTTAAAACAAATTACAACCCATGCACTGTTTAAAAGAATCTAAGCAGCTTGTAGCTGGCAACCTGACAACAGTAGTTTTGCACGTACCGGATGCGAACCTGAGCTTTGTTAACTGATAGCGTGTCTGAAGTCTGTGCTACCTCTCGTACTTCCACATCGTACTTGGAGGACAATTTATATATCTGTTTGTTCTCTGTTGTCCCAACAACATTCTGCGATAAGAGAATGGCTGTTACAAAAAGTAGCATTTGCCAGTTATACTCCACGGAAGCAGCTGATGCATGCATATTTCCGTAAAGTCTACTTTAGAAAATTACGTTTTATACCTCGTTTGCAAAAGGAGAGCAAACAAACAGCTTTCCGGAAGTGTCCGGAGACGCCAGCCCTGACCAATCTGTCCCAATGCTAAATGGTGAAGTATTTTTGCGGACTGGTCAATCCCACCTTTACTGCTAATATATGCAATTCTAAGCGAAATAGTCATAGTTGTCATCAAGCAGCCGAGGACAGCACAGTAGCACGATGAATGCTTCACCAAGGCTCAACTTAGCTGCTACTTACTGGGCAATTGATGCCCGTTATTCCATACCCAATTATCGTGATATGATATACTAGATTAACTACTGATCATGTGCATACCTATGACCTATTTCATCTTGACGAGCTCGACTTTGGCCTTTTTGATGAAGCTCATTTCTTCGATAGTCTGCCAGGGTCTGATCAAGTTTACTCGCCGTCAATTATGAACAAGAAATGGCTTCCTTCAGCCTAGTCATCCATAGATTATACACACAATATATGATGTCGTTCGGCTCTTCGTCATGTATAAATATGAGATGTAATAAATCGACGAACGCTCATTTCGATATTATCGCCCGAACACCAAGTAATAACTGAAAGATAATACCGGTAGGCTGTTGTGTTATTTATATTTATATTATCATACGCACAATGGACGCATTGTGATATACCAGGCATGAATGCACCAAACAGAGTGCACTCCCCGAGTATTCGTAAAAAGAATATTTGCTGTTTTTTGGCTAATAAAATATCATTATCAATGATTGTGCCGTAAAGATTAATATTGATATGCTATATTGCTCTCATTAAAGACACACATCTTCTTGACAGAACTATGGGATTCTGGAAACTGAAAAAAACACACAATACCGGACGAAATGCGATCGATCGAGGTGGTGCCAACTTGTATACAGACGGCTGCAGCCAGTCAAAGGCGTCGGCGGTATAACAGAAATAAGGCTGCCCCAGAAGGGCTGAGTCATCGGTGTAAAATATTTAAATACATGATTCAGACGAAACCGAACATTGGCGAAAGCGCTGAATGAATTGGCATGGGCGCCTTTTATAACCAATAACCAACAAGCAGCTGCATATACATGCGATCCTGTCATCTACGCAATGGAATATAGTGATGCTTCAAGAGAAAATGAACCAATTCATTATAGCGCCACAGGTATATTGCGATTTCATGAAACATATATGCATATACCTATTAAATGTAGATTATTCGATCCGACGTAAGAGCAATTCGGGAGGAAATTATGAGGCATATTTAAAATAAATGAATCTCTGGCTGGTAGTTATCCCCACGCATCTATGTGTCTGTGATGACCACTCACAACGTTGTTGTTATGGTGAATCAGTTGATTATTTTAATCATGTATTCGTAGAAAATCAATTTCGAGTGGCGATCTGTATATCTTCAAACTGTCCGCTCAAGACAGTTATCAAACGTTCTTGTTGTGGTTAATGTCGCGCAATCTGCTAATATATTTCCTAATACCCGGCCAAGACCACACTATTTGTGTCCATTATGCTATGGAAGGGTCAAAAGGGTTATACTAAGCAACATTAGTCATTAAATAAAGGTACATTTTAAAATCTCATTTATCGGGCCCGTGAACATATCGAAATAGGAACGAAAAATCCAACTAGCTAAGGTCAGCATGCATTAGGCAAGCTCGACACTTCCATCCGATAAAGTATCGAAATTAATATCAAATTGTGTACTATGTGTTGTTATTTCAAACTTCAGAATCAGTATGCTCCTTCTCCGTAAACTGAGTGTAAAATGCATCACCAGATGAACTCCATAAAAAGCGTACGTCGATGAATTACGCCCCATATACTTGTTCATAAATAATTGCGAGGCCTACCGTTCCTTTACAATGAATAAACATAATATGGCAGCGTTCAACCAGGACCGTTAACAGACGTTGTGATCGATATATGAATTGTTTTGCGACACACTTAGCTTAATAATGGGGCGATGATTAACGCACCCCTCATGCGAGATGCTTTGCCACTGTTGTTAGAATACATGTGGTGAAATATTCATGCTACCTCATCCCAAACGAACCACTGAAGTGTAGGTATTAAGTTACAGCGTCAGGATTTGAAATTCGACTCATATGTTACAAAGGCAAATGCCAAGTCTATCGTTGTCTGGGCCAAAACGGTGCATTACACGATCAAGCCATTCTATCTATCAATTTCTTTTTTTTACTAGTCTTTCTGCGTACATTAATCGCATACTTTACAAAACAACAATAGCACTTACAACACATCGATATGGAGCCTAACTTCTGGTAATATGAAATTGAAATATTTGTGATTGTTGGTATGTATTGTAAAAAGGACTGAATGCCACTGAAATGAGTACTGATCTCCATATATCGTTTGTAGTTGGCACGCGACCTTGCAAGAGGAGAGTGTGAACATTTCCCGTAATATGTGCTTCTTAATCGGAAACCCGAATACCTTCGACACCAGCGGTTATTACAATGCGTTCTTCGGCATTTGTTACGTAAACAACAGAGTAAACTCATATGTATATATATATATATATATATATATATATATATATATATATATATATATATATATATATATATATATATATATATATATATATATATATATATATATATATATATATAAGCATTTTCTACATCAGGATTTATCGAATGCGTTTCTTCTGCGATACAACTAGACAAGCATATAGTACAATATTGTATTACTTATCAATGCATTAAATTACCTGTCCAGGCTGTCCTCGGCATGTATATAAGAACATGTTTTAGTACAAATGATCTGTACACTGACGCATAAAGACAATCAAATGTGATAATTTGTCTTTATCTATTTTAAATGAGGGAACCAAGGTGGCACCTGCCGGTGTCAGCTAATTACATGATATTTCGGTATGTCATCGGCGTGTCTGCTTTCGACTTATTTAATGGCAATGGTACTGACTAGATTTTCGTGATTGATGCATACAAAATGAACGTTGATTCAGTTAATGCAATTTGTTATTATATCATAATCAAATTAAATTTGCGGCAATATTGATGGCAAGAGAAAAAAAAGGAACTGCTTTCATCATCCCTGATTACATAATTCCGTGATACAAAGCTTTGGTCTGTTTGCGATCACATGAGAACAACTAGCATTACATTGACAGTAAGCTTGTGTTTTCCAAGATGGAAAAGTGTGGGAATAATGGGAATTGATTCGTTTTTGTTTAAGAGCAAGTCTCTTCGGAAATTTATTTGATGCTTAACGCCCTTTAAATGCAAATTAAACGTCACAACTTTTAACGTTAGCGTCCGTCGTAAAATCTACAATCGTTCCATAGCCGTGATTGTATTAAACAGCACTGTAGTATAATTGTAACCGTATGCTAACAATAGGGAACTTAATGAAAAGATCTGTAAGGAATATATATCAAGAGTAGTGTATGACACAATAGTGACTGACACTAATCCTATTGTCGCGGCTCCGTATCTCTCGACATTGTACAATGTATGAATGTTTAGCACTGCGAGCCTTATCTTACATTTTTGATGTACATCACATCAAAACGGGCAATATTCTATTCGAATAGCGGCAGGTTTCAATCAGCAGTCGCATCGCTGTTACATATTTAAAACAAATAATGGTTGATTCCTAGTGTCCAGTAAGCATTACATTTATTGGCGATCTTAGCAGTGACATCATTTTATTCGTTTATGGACGCTACTGTGCTAAATATATCAACAAATACACTTTCTAAGCCATGATAATTGTACGCTATCACATACAATGCAAAGTATTGTTCCCAATTATTTTCAAATATAATAATCGTGTGACTGGTCGGAGCTCTGCCGAAGCAAATTACCAATATATAGGGAGTTCTATTAAATGATAAACATGGCGAACGTCTCACCAATAAACCTTACGACAGCGGGCGATGGAAAGGGCGGATAAGGCCCACGGGCATTCCACTGCTTTGATCACTGGCCGTGTTAGTGGGCATAACATTCGCACGATCGAAGCCCTGAGTCTTCTTCAACATCAAAGCCATATATTATCATGTATTTCTAGGCTGTACCATGTCTGGCGATCTCGGACTGGATGAATGGCGATGTATAATCTGCTAGGATGAGAACTTTGGATATAAACATAGAATCACTGATACATACTTACCGTAAATGCTAACAAGCCCAAATCGTTGTGTCGTTTATTTTTCAGTAATCTATATATCACTTACCCTGTGCAAGAAAAAGAAGTCATGCATTAGGTCCACTTGTGTGAACAAATGCCCAAGCGGGAACACATCCTTGCAATCATACACCATTGCACATTGCTGCTGTAAATTTGCCCACGTTGTGCAACGTGCTGACTTACTCTAGTAGGTCATAAGTAAGGACCTGGCATTTGGCCATTCAATCTGGATTGAAACGTTGCCAACTTTTAATATGTCCTGTTGTAATATACAACTGCCAACTCATTTTTGTCCACGTTATATTCGTATCACACGTAATTGCTAGTGCGCCGTTTGATTTTTTATTTACCTTACCTTACCTATAACCACCAAGATAAATTGAAATAACTTTAGTTATATCAGCGTTTTTACCAAACCGTCTGGTGGGTATTATGCGCAGCATTTCGTTTGATTCGAACATCTATCAACACTTTTTCCAAGCCTATTCTTATTTTTTCTACACTCTCAAAGCATATACATTAGCGAACACTTGCCTACTGATTTCGAATACAGCTGGTCGGTTACTAATTGTTTCAGCGTAGCTATTTTGCCCCAATTATATGGTCTATGCACGTATTATTAAACCATTTACTTGGTAAATTGATTGCAGATGTGAGATTGTCAGGTCAGAGCTGAACACGTGTCCGACGTAGACATCAATACAATATCATCAACGGCATGGTAGACGGATTAATCATCGTCAAATTGAAACGGGCTTTGATAGCTGCTAGCGGATCTCATAGCAAGCCAAGTGTAATATATTGTGACGGGAATATGCAAAGCAATGTTTTAATGCCCGAGCACGCGCAGGCGGTGATTTTGTACACCTCCGTCATTTGTTCGTGTGCTGCCTTCACTGTTTAGTCATAACAGTGCTTACTTACGTTGTTTATGTAACCACAAAACATTATAGAACCATAACCAAACGAAAGACTAAATATTGCGCTAGTACGGAACATATTAAGATCAGATGCCACTTGCCAATTAGTTGTGTATGGCCAATATTGCTAAATCAGGCATGCGTTGCTTTCAAAGCATCCCCAGTGGCAAGCAAGCAAGCAGAGTTGGTGATTTGTGTACCTAGCCTTCAATGGTGCTAATTTGGTTGTCACAGTAGAACCACACAGAAGAGACCTTGGGGATCATGTCAAGGAGTGGAATTTCCCAGGTTTGTTGTATATGCAGTAAGAATCATGGAGTATCAGACTAGTAAGAAAGGCTGTACGTTATGTATCAGTTATAAGGTTAATGAGGGGTCATATATGATTTCATTGATTTATGAGATATTCCGGGAATATCTCACAATGAAGCAGCAATACTGCTCTTTGAGGGTGTTGCATTATGACGCACACTAGTTTTGTATGAGGGTAATTTTGCAATTATATCACAGTATGTATGAAATTTTATAGATTATAGTTACTTTGACCAACTCAACTCCAATCAACGGGGAATCTTGTCAAGGATCAAGGCTTTTTCAGCATGGTTTATTTTTAAAGTAAATTCTCCTGTCAAGGATACATTCGTACTGCCAAGGCCGAACAGAACGACCATTCAATCACCTAGACAGATCCACTTTAATGCTATACATTGGCCGACATTGATTTAGTTTTGGCAAACCGGTATAACCAGTGAATACTATGGCAACTGCGACATAGTACACTATACCGAATGGAGCATGCGTTTCGAATCAATAACGCACTTGTGCCCATTTATTCTTATTCAGATATGCAACCGCATCAGCGCACTTGGTAGCGATTACCGGCGTAAGAGACAATATAGCTGTAATCCGGTGAGTAATCGAACAACAAAACTTTTAACTGGTCATCACACTTACCGTTCGGTGAGGATTTGTTATCCATTTTGTGAATTTAAAATGTATGTTTTTTTGTATCAATGCCTCGGCAATAGGATGATTTGCACACAAATGACGTGCTATACATATAATCCGTGGACGCATGTTTGGACAGTACTGTGGCTGCTTTATTTTTGAGATCAAATATGAATAATGCAGCATAAGCATTATTGGTAAAACATACGCCTTTTGCAAGCTTCGGTGCATATATGAACTCCAATGTGATGACAGTACAATCGTTGGCTTTTATTGGTGTTTCGGGCGCGTAACTTCGCCCACTGCAGTACAGCGTAAACCCAGGTAAGATCGAGTGTATGATATCATCAAATAGAGTCAGATTGCGGATGCCTCATTCAATGCAATACAATTGGGAAACATTTATCATATTGTTGATTTACCACGTTAATATAGATGAATGGCTCGGATGAATACAATCAAAAAAAGACGAATGCCGGCCAATGGATTACAGCTTGATATTTGTTTTTTGCACAGTTTCTTCGATAATTTATGGCACCTTAAGCTCAATCATCCCCGATGTACTCCATCTTTAAGACGGTTCTGTGTCTACCAAGAATACATCAAGCCAACGTTTTTCACATCATTGCATTAGTGAAGTTACGAATAAGTGTTGTATTATAATCTAAGGAGCTCTCAAACAGCTAACGATGCGATTCCAGATTATAATTATAATCCTGCAAAAATTAAGTAAACGATCTTCCTCAAGGATAATTTCTCACCTGTATCAACAGTGATATTCAATGTGACATGGGGCTGGCGCTTGAAATAAGAGTAACAACCGGTCAACTCATTACCTGCTGACTCAGCCCGGACACAAAAACACTGGTGCGACACAAAAACACTTGTACTTCATAGTGTGTATCATTTATTGTAAACATTCACTCATTGGTGTTTAAACATTGCTATCATCATAAAGTGGCATTAGGAAAAGAAACAAAGATGTGGCTAACATTGCAACAGAAACAATAAGAGAATATATTTTATCCACCAGCTGGACGAATTCTTGCAATTCTTCGCTTCAATTATACGTGGAAGTATCCGCATTAAACAGTTAGGTATCATCATCTGCATTACTAGAACAACATTACGAACTTCGGTTGATTCACCAACGATGGCAAGCATCAAGGTCTGATCTCCTTTGTGGAACCTTGTTTCGTATAATCGCATCGTTCGGCTTCTGGTATAAAACGTCGGGTTCCCAGTGGACAAAACCGGGGGGACAAACCACTTCACGGTTGTGTTTAAACTGATGGATGATTAGTTCCTCAACACTAAAGCATACACAATTAAAAATACACAAAGCAAACAATGTCGGGTTTAATTAGTATGTTTAATACTGATTGATCAGTGGATAAAGTTTCGTACACGTCCCAATGCAGTCAACACTCACTTTCTCTCGTCTTTAAAACAAATTACAACCCATGCACTGTTTAAAAGAATCTAAGCAGCTTGTAGCTGGCAACCTGACAACAGTAGTTTTGCACGTACCGGATGCGAACCTGAGCTTTGTTAACTGATAGCGTGTCTGAAGCCTGTGCTACCTCTCGTACTTCCACATCGTACTTGGAGGACAATTTATATATTTGTTTGTTCTCTGTTGTCCCAACAACATTCTGCGATAAGAGAATGGCTGTTACAAAAAGTAGCATTTGCCAGTTATACTCCACGGAAGCAGCTGATGCATGCATATTTCCGTAAAGTCTGCTTTAGAAAATTACGGTTTATACCTCGTTTGCAAAAGGAGCGCAACAAGCAGCTTTCCGGAAGTGTCCGGAGACGCCAGCCCTGACCAATCTGTCCCAATGCTAAATGGTGAAGTATTTGCGGATATATGCAATTCTAAGCGAAATAGTCATAGTTGTCATCAAGCAGCCGAGGACAGCACAGTAGCACGATGAATGCTTCACCAAGGCTCAACTTAGCTGCTACTTACTGGGCAATTGATGCCCGTTATTCCATACCCAATTATCGTGATATGATATACTAGATTAACTACTGATCATGTGCATACCTATGACCTATTTCATCTTGACGAGCTCGACTTTGGCCTTTTTGATGAAGCTCATTTCTTCGATAGTCTGCCAGGGTCTGATCAAGTTTACTCGCCGTCAATTATGAACAAGAAATGGCTTCCTTCAGCCTAGTCATCCATAGATTATACACACAATATATGATGTCGTTCGGCTCTTCGTCATGTATAAATATGAGATGTAATAAATCGACGAACGCTCATTTCGATATTATCGCCCGAACACCAAGTAATAACTGAAAGATAATACCGGTAGGCTGTTGTGTTATTTATATTTATATTATCATACGCACAATGGACGCATTGTGATATACCAGGCATGAATGCACCAAACAGAGTGCACTCCCCGAGTATTCGTAAAAAGAATATTTGCTGTTTTTTGGCTAATAAAATATCATTATCAATGATTGTGCCGTAAAGATTAATATTGATATGCTATATTGCTCTCATTAAAGACACACATCTTCTTGACAGAACTATGGGATTCTGGAAACTGAAAAAAACACACAATACCGGACGAAATGCGATCGATCGAGGTGGTGCCAACTTGTATACAGACGGCTGCAGCCAGTCAAAGGCGTCGGCGGTATAACAGAAATAAGGCTGCCCCAGAAGGGCTGAGTCATCGGTGTAAAATATTTAAATACATGATTCAGACGAAACCGAACATTGGCGAAAGCGCTGAATGAATTGGCATGGGCGCCTTTTATAACCAATATCCAACAAGCAGCTGCATATACATGCGATCCTGTCATCTACGCAATGGAATATAGTGATGCTTCAAGAGAAAATGAACCAATTCATTATAGCGCCACAGGTATATTGCGATTTCATGAAACATATATGCATATACCTATTAAATGTAGATTATTCGATCCGACGTAAGAGCAATTCGGGAGGAAATTATGAGGCATATTTAAAATAAATGAATCTCTGGCTGGTAGTTATCCCCACGCATCTATGTGTCTGTGATGACCACTCACAACGTTGTTGTTATGGTGAATCAGTTGATTATTTTAATCATGTATTCGTAGAAAATCAATTTCGAGTGGCGATCTGTATATCTTCAAACTGTCCGCTCAAGACAGTTATCAAACGTTCTTGTTGTGGTTAATGTCGCGCAATCTGCTAATATATTTCCTAATACCCGGCCAAGACCACACTATTTGTGTCCATTATGCTATGGAAGGGTCAAAAGGGTTATACTAAGCAACATTAGTCATTAAATAAAGGTACATTTTAAAATCTCATTTATCGGGCCCGTGAACATATCGAAATAGGAACGAAAAATCCAACTAGCTAAGGTCAGCATGCATTAGGCAAGCTCGACACTTCCATCCGATAAAGTATCGAAATTAATATCAAATTGTGTACTATGTGTTGTTATTTCAAACTTCAGAATCAGTATGCTCCTTCTCCGTAAACTGAGTGTAAAATGCATCACCAGATGAACTCCATAAAAAGCGTACGTCGATGAATTACGCCCCATATACTTGTTCATAAATAATTGCGAGGCCTACCGTTCCTTTACAATGAATAAACATAATATGGCAGCGTTCTATGGTCTTAACCAGGACCGTTAACAGACGTTGTGATCGATATATGAATTGTTTTGCGACACACTTAGCTTAATAATGGGGCAATGATTAACGCACCCCTCATGCGAGATGCTTTGCCACTGTTGTTAGAATACATGTGGTGAAATATTCATGCGACCTCATCCCAAACGAACCACTGAAGTGTAGGTATTAAGTTACAGCGTCAGGATTTGAAATTCGACTCATATGTTACAAAGACAAATGCCAAGTCTATCGTTGTCTGGGCCAAAACGGTGCATTACACGATCAAGCCATTCTATCTATCAATTTCTTTTTTTTACTAGTCTTTCTGCGTACATTAATCGCATACTTTACAAAACAACAATAGCACTTACAACACATCGATATGGTGCCTAACCTCTGGTAATTTGAAATTGAAATATTTGTGATTGTTGGTATGTATTGTAAAAAGGACTGAATGCCACTGAAATGAGTACTGATCTCCATATATCGTTTGTAGTTGCCACGCGACCTTGCAAGAGGAGAGTGTGAACATTTCCCGTAATATGTGCTTCTTAATCGGAAACCCGAATACCTTCGACACCAGCGGTTATTACAATGCGTTCTTCGGCATTTGTTACGTAAACAACAGAGTAAACTCATAGTATAGTAATATATATCATATATATATATATATATATATATATATATATATATATATATATATATATATATATATATATATATATATATATATATATATATATATATATATATATATATATATATATATATATATATATATATATATAAGCATTTTCTACATCAGGATATTATCGAATGCATTTTCTACATCAGGATTTATCGAATGCGTTCTTCTGCGATACAACTAGACAAGCATATAGTACAATATTGTATTACTTATCAATGCATTAAATTACCTGTCCAGGCTGTCCTCGGCATGTATATAAGAACATGTTTTAGTACAAATGATCTGTACACTGACGCATAAAGACAATCAAATGTGATAATTTGTCTTTATCTATTTTAAATGAGGGAACCAAGGTGGCACCTGCCGGTGTCAGCTAATTACATGATATTTCGGTATGTCATCGGCGTGTCTGCTTTCGACTTATTTAATGGCAATGGTACTGACTAGATTTTCGTGATTGATGCATACAAAATGAACGTTGATTCAGTTAATGCAATTTGTTATTATATCATAATCAAATTAAATTTGCAGCAATATTGATGGCAAGAGAAAAAAAAGGAACTGCTTTCATCATCCCTGATTACATAATTCCGTGATACAAAGCTTTGGTCTGTTTGCGATCACATGAGAACAACTAGCATTACATTGACAGTAAGCTTGTGTTTTCCAAGATGGAAAAGTGTGGGAATAATGGGAATTTTAATTCGTTTTTGTTTAAGAGCAAGTCTCTTCGGAAATTTATTTGATGCTTAACGCCCTTTAAATGCAAATTAAACGTCACAACTTTTAACGTTAGCGTCCGTCGTAAAATCTACAATCGTTCCATAGCCGTGATTGTATTAAACAGCACTGTAGTATAATTGTAACCGTATGCTAACAATAGGGAACTTAATGAAAAGATCTGTAAGGAATATATATCAAGAGTAGTGTATGACACAATAGTGACTGACACTAATCCTATTGTCGCGGCTCCGTATCTCTCGACATTGTACAATGTATGAATGTTTAGCACTGCGAGCCTTATCTTACATTTTTGATGTACATCACATCAAAACGGGCAATATTCTATTCGAATAGCGGCAGGTTTCAATCAGCAGTCGCATCGCTGTTACATATTTAAAACAAATAATGGTTGATTCCTAGTGTCCAGTAAGCATTACATTTATTGGCGATCTTAGCAGTGACATCATTTTATTCGTTTATGGACGCTACTGTGCTAAATATATCAACAAATACACTTTCTAAGCCATGATAATTGTACGCTATCACATACAATGCAAAGTATTGTTCCCAATTATTTTCAAATATAATAATCGTGTGACTGGTCGGAGTTCTGCCGAAGCGAATTACCAATGTATAGGGAGTTCTATTAAATGATAAACATGGCGAACGTCTCACCAATAAACCTTACGACAGAGGGCGATGGAAAGGGCGGATAAGGCCCACGGGCATTCCACTGCTTTGATCACTGGCCGTGTTAGTGGGCATAACATTCGCACGATCGAAGTCATGAGTCTTCTTCAACATCAAAGCCATATATTATCATGTATTTCTAGGCTGTACCATGTCTGGCGATCTCGGACTGGATGAATGGCGATGTATAATCTGCTAGGATGAGAACTTTGGATATAAACATAGAATCACTGATACATACTTACCGTAAATGCTAACAAGCCCAAATCGTTGTGTCGTTTATTTTTCAGTAATCTATATATCACTTACCCTGTGCAAGAAAAAGAAGTCATGCATTAGGTCCACTTGTGTGAACAAATGCCCAAGCGTGAACACATCCTTGCAATCATACACCATTGCACATTGCTGCTGTAAATTTGCCCGCGTTGTGCAACGTGCTGACTTACTCTAGTAGGTCATAAGTAAGGACCTGGCATTTGGCCATTCAATCTGGATTGAAACGTTGCCAACTTTTAATATGTCCTGTTGTAATATACAACTGGCAACTCATTTTTGTCCACGTTATATTCGTATCACACGTAATTGCTAGTGCGCCGTTGGATGTTTTATTTACCTTACCTTACCTATAACCACCAAGATAAATTGTAATAACTTTAGTTATATCAGCGTTTTTACCAAACCGTCGGGTGGGTATTATGCGCAGCATTTCGTTTGATTCGAACATCTATCAACACTTCATTTTTGCCAAGCCTATTCTTATTTTTTCTACACTCTCAAAGCATATACATTAGCGAACACTTGCCTACTGATTTCGAATACAGCTGGTCGGTTACTAATTGTATCAGCGTAGCTATTTTGCCCCAATTATATGGTCTATGCACGTACTATTAAACCATTTCCTTGGTAAATTGATTGCAGATGTGAGATCGTCAGGTCAGAGCTGAACACGTGTCCGACGTAGACATCAATACAATATCATCAACGGCATGGTAGACGGATTAATCATCGTCAAATTGAAACGGGCTTTGATAGCTGCTAGCGGATCTCATAGCAAGCCAAGTGTAATATATTGTGACGGGAATATGCAAAGCAATGTTTTAATGCCCGAGCACGCGCAGGCGGTGATTTTGTACACCTCCGTCATTTGTTCGTGTGCTGCCTTCACTGTTTAGTCATAACAGTGCTTACTTACGTTGTTTATGTAACCACAAAACATTATAGAACCATAACCAAACGAAAGACTAAATATTGCGCTAGTACGGATCATATTAAGATCAGATGCCACTTGCCAATTAGTTGTGTATGGCCAATATTGCTAAATCAGGCATGCGTTGCTTTCAAAGCATTGGCAGTGGCAAGCAAGCAAGCAGAGTTGGTGATTTGTGTACCTAGCCTTCAATGGTGCTAATTTGGTTGTCACAGTAGAACCACACAGAAGAGACCTTGGGGATCATGTCAAGGAATGGAATTTCCCAGGTTTGTTGTATATGCAGTAAGAATCATGGAGTATCAGGCTAGTAAGAAAGGCTGTACGTTATGTATCAGTTCTAAGGTTAATGAGGGGTCATATATGATTTCATTGATTTATGAGATATTCCGGGAATATCTCACAATGAAGCAGCAATACTGCTCTTAGAGGGTGTTGCACCATGACGCACACTAGTTTTGTATGAGGGTAATTTTGCAATTATATCACAGTATGTATGAAATTTTATAGATTATAGTTACTTTGACCAACTCAACTCCAATCAACGGGGAATCTTGTCAAGGATCAAGGCTTTTTCAGCATGGTTTATTTTTAAAGTAAATTCTCCTGTCAAGGATACATTCGTACTGCCAAGGCCGAACAGAACGACCATTCAATCACCTAGACAGATCCACTTTAATGCTATACATTGGCCGACATTGATGGCAAAGACATATTGTATTAAGCCAATCAAAACACAAGAATCGTCGCACGGAGAAATGCTACTTAACGGTGTTGCATCTTTCAACTGGTATATCACATTCACAATACATCCTGCACTTTCCCTGACTGTACATTGCATGGCAACTGTGACATACCTAATAATTCTATATGGAGCTTTGAATTAAGCATAGAATTATGCATTAGTGCCCATTTCTTCTTATTACGATATGAAACCACATCAGCGCACTTTCAGTTGCGGTCGCGATTACTGGTGTTAGTCTCTTCAAGTCTTCAAGGTCATTTGAAACGATGGACTGGTCAGATAATTTGTCCATTTCTTTTATCTGCACTAAGCCATCAACGATTCCGTTTATTTACACAAAACGATGAGTACCAAATAGCGCGTTAATGATAATGTCTCACAATGTGTTCAACATGATGCAGCGCCCGTTAAGAACACCAACACTGTCGTCCGCTTGATACAACTACACATGCTGAAGCAATGCGATGATTTACTGATGGCAAAAATGTCGATCAAAAGCAAAATGTGTCTCATACAGGGTGCAATAACAGCTCATAGATTGCGCATTTTTATACCAGATAATTCACATCCGACGAGATAAGCGCAGACGGGCCTGACTCACATAAATTCCACGCAGCCTCAGGTGGGCATCCAATAATGGAGATTTGTTTGATTCTATGAGAAAGCAAGCGCTGTTAAGGGTCCCTAAACGTGTATGCAATTCCAGACGGGTGGTACATATCACGCAGACTGGCTTGTCCGATAAAAGAAGGGTCCACCACGAAGGTAGATTTATAATATGGACCCCGTGCGTTTTGCCCAGCATAGCCAATATTGCAGCGACACGCTGCGTAATCGTCCAATAACTTACATGGTGGGCACTTGCACTTTATATGGCATGGCGACGATAATCACACATTAAAGACAGTGATGCTCACAATGCAATGTGCGGAATGGTGAGTGCATGATTAACGTTGCTGTGGACACAATATCAATGGTTTGAAATAAGGTTCACGGGGAAGCTTTACTTTGCACCCGCATAGATGGTTTACTCAGAAGACAAACAGATCTCACGCAAATTTCCATAAAAAACAATTATTGAGTTACATGCCCGAGCATTGGATAACTCTTTGCTGCGTTATGCATGACGAGTCCATCTTCCTGATCAACTTTACACCTCTGCATTGTCATTAACGGAGAGTTGAATGGGGTTTTCAAATATATGCCTTTTTTATGTCAATCACCCGGCAATGAAGTTGTACACTCGAATGAAATATTGTATAAACAATCTTTGAAGCGTGTTTGGATTGTGCTGCGGCTGCCTTATTGGCGCGGTAACCTAACCTCTTAAAAGTCATCTTTCCTACACTACATCACCAATCGAGCAACGGTTCCAGCATCAATCCCAGCGAAGACATTCAAGGTTGCTTCTTATATTACTGTGCTATATACTATGAATTTCGTTTTTGACGGTCGACATCCATTATGTGCCGATATCAGCATTGTCTCCTATTATGTTCCGATATGAGCGAGGCTTCTCATGTATCAATATTAGCACGGCCAATATTAGCAAGGCCTCTTCGCTAAGATTGCTGTCGCATGGTGACCGTCATTAACCATTCACTCCAAAGGGGTCATACCAGCCATATACTTGATGGTAGATAATTTACAATGGACTAAATGCCACTGAAATAAGTATCGATCTAGATATATCGTTTGCAGTTGCAATGCGGCTTTGCCAGAGCGCACAATGACTAGAGGGATGTGTACTTCTGACATCACACCTGCATGATTGAAAATGGACAATAATACGACCAAAGGTATTAAAGCCTACTTTGCTCGATTGTCGATATGACCTTTCGTTGTTAAACATGTTCATTCTACTTTCAATATGAATCTGGCATTATTTCCGTATTTGTAGTATCCATGCATGCTGATGAAATAGTACTGCCATCAATATTCTAAAGTGAAAGAAGAAGGATGTGCTCTATGGAGTTATCAATTATGTTCCTCTACATACTAAGCATCGATGATGAAAGTGTACTGCCATCATATTTAAAGTCACAGAAGAACAGTCTGCTCGTATGGGACTGTGCTACATATCCTGAAGTGATAACCCGCCAATCGATAACACGAACGAGTATCATTCATCTCCCTAATCTCCAGCTCCTCAAACAGTCTAATCGTATGGGTACACTGTGCTAATCCTAGTGATTTGCGCAGCTAGTTAACACGTTAAAGTATCATTCATCTCCCTACATCTCCACACCTCCAACCATATATTGACTATGAATTATATTTGCGCAGCTAGTTCCAGTTAAATTTTACCTTGCAGCAGCGACATGACATAGACCTAGATGCCTAGTTAGTAGCAAAGGAGTGACAACCACTGTTTCTAGGTGCTACCATACCGACCCCCTAATAAATTCAGCTCCATGTTGCCCTTTCGCATATCGCTAATCGTAAAGGATAAACCTGCAGAAAACATTCGAGGTATCACAGCTTTTCTGCTCCACAAAACTGGTTGACGCCGCAATAAATAAATTACCACACAACATATACACAGCTGTTTCATTATAGTGAAGCTCAACTTTTATGTTGACGATCAATTGTCAGCAAGTTAATCTTCAATAATTCAATTTCAGGACATCACTTTTAGGAAGGCAATACGGGTGAATATAGAGCTCAACATCTTTGAACCATAAATTACGGGCCATGGTTCAAGAGGGCGCCATTGGCATTAATACATCCAAGCCATACATGTCCTCATATATTTTCCGCCACGGGTAAAAAAAGAAGATGCTTTACAAGCAAAATGTCAATATATTGAATGCCAAATATTGTTCACAATGTATTGATAATATTGTCAGGCCATAGAATTGCGATGACATTACGTTTGGGTTATCTGTGGCTGGTCGTGTTACTGCTGCAGCAAATTGCCAACGTAGGGATAGTTATATTAAATGATACGCGTGTTTGACGTCTCATACATAATCTAAACGGCACATCGCGATGGAAATAACCGATGTGGTCAGCCGGCTATCGCATCATTTTTATCACGTTAGCCGTAACTCCTATAAGCGGATGAGAAATTCGCACAATTTTGTCAATATTCTCTCTCAACATAAACGCCATAGTTAATCATCGATTTTCAATATCCAGGCTGGAGCGTTAATGGTGGTGATGGACTGTTGAACGGCGCTAATTCATCTGATGATAGGCTACGTGCTTTGTAGCATAACTGTACAATGAGAGTGATAATTAGCTTCAGTTCAATAAACATGCTCGTCTTATTGACCAGCCGAACAGGTAATAATTTTATTTTAAATAAAACAGCCATTTATTTGGTCTGTCAGTGAACAGAGCCATATGAGCCATTAGGAAACTATCATGATGTGTGGTTTGCATGCTTACGTTTGGACGGCAAATATGCGATATTAATTTTGAGCTATCTTGCTAAATGCTATTTATATCGAGCAGTCGGTCAGCGCATCGATTCAAGCAATGAGAACACGCAGCGTCTGTCATGCTGCTGTATCGACCAGTATATTACAGCCGGCAAGTGACTAATCTGAAACGGCAGTAATACATTTAGCTGGGATTCTCCTCCATTTATAACACCTCCCTGGCAACCACTTGATCCATTGATTTATCGGCCGATAAATTTAACAGCCCTACGGTCATCATGGACAATATTTGCTACTTAAACGTGTTTAAAATATGGAAGTTTGATATTGCTTTAATACATTGAAAGTTAAAATTTTGATTCCTAGTTGAACTGGTACTACGCTTTTCTTCGAATACCCTGTTGTTTTTGAGAATATTTTTCATGGCACTTGACACTTCTGAAATCTTGTTCACAAGTTTTAAACGCTAGGTCTTTTTCCAATGCTTTCATTCTGTACGACTTATTAAAATAGATGGTCCACTCAACTTGATTTCTGATTGCGATTTCCATATTGTACACTTACCTAAGAGGAGAAACATGGGATAATATGATCATAACATGAGGTGCCATAGTTGTACGACTCTTTTATGTAATTGCCTCGCATGAGGTAGTGAATAAATAAAAAAAGGATTTTTAAATCAATTCGATTAATAATTGACGCAAAGCATCGGTCGTGGGTAGAAGTATTAAATGATATCAATTCAACTTATGGGCGTTAAATGAACTTATACAGTGGTCCGTTGATTTTCGGTCCAATGGTTTAGATCGTCAGAGCGATCAATATCGAACTACACGCCTACCTTAATTAAGGACTTATAAGACTCAAACGAGCGTACCTACATCTGAATGAGGCCGATTCATTTGAACATACATTTTCCACATGCTCATTTACATCGAATTACCTTCATTGATTTCACGTCCGCAACTCCACAGCAAGCGGGTGAATCGTCATTCTAAAACCAATCCATTCGTCGGCATGGTGGCTAAATTGGCTCCAGTTTATCATCATTGGCATCTGTAGGGAAATCAATGCTCCTCTTAATTACCACAAATGAAGATGTATCCAAATGCATTTAGCAGAGTACTAATCACCAAGTATTCAGCAAAAGATGAAAATAATAGCTAGTGAATTATAAGATCATCAGCTACCAGAGCAAAATGTTTTTTATCGAGGACAACAGTTACTGTTATCATAACATCCTACCGAATATAATTATGCTAAGAAATGCTTTATTGATCCACAATGAGTATATAAAATAAATGAACGCATCTGCAATGGTTGAAAACTTAGTCGATGCGCAAACACTGGTCTAGCTAGACGTTTTTGGCGAATATGTATGCGGTTCATAAAGCAGCTCGGGTCCGCAACAAAACACTCACTGGTCTCCCTTGGGAACAATTTCATTGCATTGGGTTTCTAACCAATTAAAAAACGCATGTGTTCTCCAAGTCGGGAAAATGTGCCTAGCGTACGGCGAGTTGATGCATTTTTTACCAGCCAGTCATTTTGAAGCTAAACACATGTGAGATTCTCATCAATGTGAATTAATTGTCAAAAGCTGCTAACGCAAGTGTCTGCAGTAAAAGTGCTGATAAAAAACAAGAAGTGATCCCCCTGTCGCCAACCACATTGCTTCTAAACGTAATGATGGTCTTGCAAATAATAATATTCTTTGATTTTTTAAATCATATTACTGCGGACTGACATTTTCCCTAAATGTTCAACCTGCAAAATAATTGATTCGCAATAAATGCAGAATACTGTTCACAATAATTTGTTATACCATAGAATTGCGATGACATTGCAAATACATTATTTACTTGTCATCTATTGCGGAGAAATCTTGCAAAAGGTCGAATTTCTGCCAAAGCAATAGTTATATTAAATGATAGACCTGTTTTCCGATATAGGGCGATAGAAAGTCACCAGACATTTCATAACTTCGATCACAGTCGTAGCTATTCGTATAAGAGAATACGATATCCGCTAGATTTAAATCTTCTTCAGCGTCAACGCTATAGATGTTCATCGATATCTGGGCTGGACCATTTATGGTAATCTCGGACTTGGTGAACGGCTATCTATAAGCTGCTAATAGGACGAGAACTGTAGATTAAAATGTAAAATCTTTCCTATAATTAGCTTCAGTTCAACTATCATAGTTATTCTACCAACCAACCCAATTTGTTTGTGCATTCTATTTTTCAACAATGGGTACGGCGCCTACCCTATGCTTGATTAAGAAGCAATGTTTTTGGTTTTTATTAGTGTTGATAGATGCTCCCAAACGTAAACATAGCCTTGAAAACATACACCTTTGCACGCTGACTCATGTGGCGTAACGCGCAACATATCATGTTTACGGAAAATATCTGAACCATGTAAAATAATTAAATCACCATGGTATCTGCTTTGTATGCATAAGAAAGGATCGGCAGTATGTGGAAGTCGTTATAATTGCATTAACTTGGTCTGTACCGTTATTTCAACGTAATTGCCAACCGGAAGATCCGTCATACGGCTTTCCCGGGGAGTATGGCGCCGGTAATCAACTGCGTCTATCAATAACAATTTTGTTAATTCTAGAAATACATCAGCTTGTACAAACCATTGTTAAAGAAACGCCACACTCGAGATCCCAGTCACGTTGCCAACAGACCAATTAGGGTATTCGATACCATAAATCATGCACATATCCCTGGCGGAGAATCCAGGTGGCTCGCTGCACCAATGCTAAAGCCAGCATGTGAGGGATGAAATGTTTTGCCTTATCTGTATTTCACGATTGGCGTGAATGTTATGAAAGACACGTACGCTGATGTATAAAATGGTTAAGTTAAAGACCACTTTCGCAAATGCTTCGTTTGTTGATTGAAGAACTTGGATAGTAGCGAAGGAAAGCCAGTAATGCAATTCAAACTGCATTTCCCTGGTCTCTCTGGGAATGTGGTTGTTGACAGAGACAGTTTCAATGAGCGCCATCAAGTAAGTTATCAGTACCGTAATCACTACCGTATGAATAGTGCATGGTAAAACCATGTGGATTAGCTGATCCTCAGCTGGACTAAGTTGGAGTTATTGGATGTGTTAGTGCAAATACCGGCGCAAAATGTCGTCATCGAGGACATCAGTCGCTCATAATAGGAGCGATAGAGTTTGCTTTATGCAAGGTACCACGTTTTAGCTGCACTTATGTAGACAGTACTTGAACACATATTGAATGTACAATATAAAAGGACTAATCAGCAACTCAATAAACTTAGTCGATGCAACTTTGGTCAAGCTAAATGATTTGGCGAAAGTGTATGCTGCTATGTTGCGGTCCATCAAGCTGCGTAACCCAGACAGCTCACAGGCCTCTATTCAGTGGTATTCCCATATGAAAAGCAACCAAGAACACGTATAGTTATAACCACATATGAGGTTCGATGAATTATTGTTGATCAAAATGAAGCGCATCCTTACATTAACTACTGTATTATTTTCGTATGCTAATCCCGCAAAGCATATACAGCCCTTTGAATTATTTTCATAGGGTTGATTAAAACTTTAGAATTTTACTATCTAGATTGTGCAACGACTTTGTGCTTTTCTACGGTAAACCATTGGTCTTCGTTTCAAGATTTATTGTTATCACCTACTCACTTTAAACTACTATGTTTGCTACAAAACACGCTAATGCAGTGCTTGACATTTGGGCACTTGATTGTGATTGATGTGGCAAATAAGCTACGTTAAGCCACATATTAGCATATTCATAAAACATCGCAAGTCTGAACCTGCAATACAAACGAGTGTGCCAATTCCCCCATAAAGATCAATCAATTCAACCAAAATATTTAATTGCGTAAACCCTCGGGATTATTAACATGGGGTTAGTCAGAGCTCATGTTTTTGCTATTATATGGTAGCTCACTTGTTAACCTTTGAGGTTCAATTGCTATCGCCAACTACGAAATATGAGCTGCAATTACTTACTGCAGTAGGTCACAAGAAATATGTGTGGCATTAGGCTATTTAATCTGGATTGAAACGTTGGCTACTAGTCGTCACGTAAACCAGTGCCAATATGGAAGTGTCTATTGTTCTGATACAAATCAAGCAAAGCATCTGGAGTGTTCAGCTAGCTTCTCACGATCAAAAACTTCTGCATTAAGCCTATCCACTGTAAACTTTAAAGATCATAAATAACAGAGCTACACGTACATGGATGAAGCAGCAGCATATATAGTACTTGAATATGCCGGCGTTATTCCCGATGATGCCAAATAGAACTGGAGACGATCAAACGAATCAGAAGCTTCAAATATGTATCATTAAAGAGGCGCTTTTATCCGCTGTTTAGGGTCAGCTGGTTGTTCACACTGACCAGGTATGGCAGAATACGAGCAACTCCATCTTGTGAGTCCCAATCTGATGGACTCACTTGTTCTTGAAAAGCGTGGTATGGCCTTGAGCGGTAACTGTATGACCTGGTGTCAAATCCTCAATTCCAAGAGGCTGCTGACCTCCGCTTCACAATCTGAACGTTGACAGGTGATCTCTTAAACTTTTTTCTCTGATACAAGATCTGGAAGGTCTGCCACTTTGTAATCTACAAGTGCACAGAGCACAGCACGCAAGTGCTTACAGTGTGCCTCGGGGCCCATACCCGCAACACAATCACACTCATCTGCGCACATTATCGACCTATGATGTAATCTTGGTCAGAGCAAAGATCAGAGGTAGCTCGCAAAAGAACTGAGAAATCCTTTAGCGTTGATCCGGAAATATGCAGCCACCTGGGCCGTGTCAATGCTGGATGGCAGGGTGTCCCTGTACTTGATAATACACAAACACAATAAGCTTAGAACACACAAGCATATTCAACTTGGTTTACTTGTTACTCAAACAAATATAGAAGTAATGTGATAAAATTCTTAATGATAATCATTAATTACTGATTATTTATCAGTAAAAAAAATACATTGGTATAAACTGGTAAGCCTACAAATAGTCAATCAGGATATTACTTGGTTTGCCTCAGTTGTGTTGATGTTGCATTCCTGGCCAACATTTTCTACTCCATCGAAGTTGATTTTGTGGTCATGAGCTTTAAGCCTGCAGAAAAGAAACACCTCAATGAACCACAACTGTATTGGGTGGGTTATACATATTACAAGCAGTTTGGGGTCATAGTCTTTAAGTCTGCAGAAACGATCGCAACACCTCAATTAACCACAACTGTATTGAATGGGTTATACATGTTGCGATTACAGGCAGTTTCCTAGTAATACTCATACCCCAAGCTTCTGCTTGTATTTAACAAGGTACAAATGGCGGGGGTTAGGATAGGAAACACAAACCCGGTGCTCTTGTTATTTATAAAACAACTGCAACAGATTATCTGATCGAAGGGGAGACGAAAAAAAATAAAAAATTAGTAAGAAAGGAACAGGGTGATTACATGGAAGAACTATAACAAATTAATGAGTCATCCAAAGGTAAACACAAAATATACGGATCGAGCAAACGATTACAACTCACCTTTCACTAAGTTACTTTTTGTCCGCTAAGCTTCGCATTTCGGTTTTTTAGCTCCATGTTCAGTTGTTGTATGGTCAGACGGCCATACTGATCCATAAGTGATGATTTTTTTCCAAAGATATCAACGATATAACTCGAAAGGGTTCAATCAAAAATAACATAGCACTCAATCTTTGATGTAAACGGGCAATGGACCGCATTGCTCCGTGGCGACGCATAGCGGATCATAACTCGCGGTCTCTCATTGAGCCATTCTTTAGTATAAGTAATCACATAACACCTCCTTGTGCAAGTTGCTGAGAATAATCTCTAAGTTTGTGTATGACTCTGTTGGATATTTGTCCCTGATTGACAGTGCTACTACCTTTCTGGGGTTTATGTGCTTCTATTTGTTGCCTCTTTGAGGTCAATCAGTACTTTTGTTTAACAAGCTATGTATAATTCGGATGTAAACTTCAACGTGGCCTGGACGTTAATTACAACAAAGTGTTTTGATTTTATATCTATTCCAGCCACTAATAAATACGTTTGCCGTGCTTGTGTAAAGATATATAACATCATTAATCAGTGTTATATGTAAACGTACTCCTAGGTACAATACATGGCGAAGCTTTGCCTGATTGGACGTTTGCTAATGCTTGACGTTATTTACAGGGACAAGTTCGAAAGCTGCCAAACGGAATCGTCGATCGCAAGTGTAGATATATCAATAACCCCCCTGCGCAGCCTAACATGTGTCTCAAGTACACAATGCCGATAATAAATGCCTGTGGCAGGACAAATGACAATCGGCTCGATGATTCATCTGAATTTAAGGTCTACATTCGCGATTTTGTCCCCTTCTTTACTTTAATGATACTTACCCATCAAAATGCATCAACAGCGTACTTAAACTATCCGGAAAACTCCATTGTGTACATTAGCATGGTCTCGATATACAAAGAATAAGTAAGACTATGACAATTCAAGCATTACGATCTTATATGTATGAAGTACCAATGTTCAACCTTCACATGCTGAGTAATCAGGCTTACAGCAGCAACTTGCTTATGTATTGAAAGAACCAAAAATTACAATGTTGGATGAAGCGCCAATTCCCTTGCACGTATTTCTGTCGATGATGATCGTAGCAAATTTACAATGCGTCATATGACATATTCGTAATTTTCCAAACGCCTTTCCAATGTTAATCAGGTGCAGATGACACGTGTTTAAAACTATTCAACCATTTAACATATTATTGGCAGCATATTATCGCCCTCTGTAAGGATATTCCCCGTTTTCCACAATACTTCCGGCAATGCCAAAAATGATTACGGTGTACTAATGTATACCTCGCGGATGAAATCTGCAGTTTGGTGATTTTTTTCTGATATTGTTATCCGAGGTATAATCCATATTATATGTGCAGCCTTTCCTGCCCAGGTCAGGTTTTTGGTCTGTTTCATAAGTCAGCGCGGTTGCACGTCTATGTATTTATCGCAATTAGGGGACCCGGCTCGTAAATGCAGAACAAGCAACGCTGTTCTATGATGCGTGGTCTCATTATGCACTGCATAGCGTTTCTAATTTGTTTTCTATATAACAAACTTCAGGTTTTGCCAAACTTATTCATTTTTGCATTTACACAAGCGAACACATTTACACAAGCGAACAAATACCTACTTATTTCCCAAATATCATTGTATCGATTTTCTCGCATATCATTGTACGGATACAAGTGGATTAAAAAGAGGTTCGTTAATAGTTTTCGAGACTGCCTTGTTCATATATCTCTCGACGCTATAGTATAAATTATTCTTGCATTGCAGTCATACTGTTGCGGTGCCAATACACATTATATCTCCCGAACAGTGTATAAATTAAATGGTTATTGACGCCTTTCTTTCTTCCCAGATGGGGCACCAGGTCAGATAATTTGAACGCCTCAGCTGGATTATGTCAAAGGCTTACGATGCCTAAAATGTGTTATAAATGTATCGATATTGGTTGATATGAAATTCCCTGTAATGGCCTATTCGGGGATTTTGCACTATTATTGTCAATGTCGCTACTACAAATTGGAAAACAATAATGATGCATAATAATGCGTGATTAGCACGCATTCGTAGCTATGAAGACGTAACTGATATCTCATCGCTGCAGTTATCCTAGAAGAAAAGAGCCATGCAAATGCAGGGTTCATTGAACCACCCAGCTATAAAAAAGAACGCATGGTTAGTTAAGCAATGACGCCATGATTGGATACAATTCTAGTGTGTGTTTCATTTGGCTCATGCCAGCCCTCTTATAAGTAGGCCTTAAACTCTCCGTTGACAGATGCGTCCATATTAGCGCGCAAGCAGCCACTTTCAGCACAGATTACATGCGTGTATGTAGACAAGTTTTCTTGCTATATCTGGACAATTCATCGTACATATTGAATAGGCCATTACTGGGAATTTCGCTTCGATGCGCAACATTAGCCAGGCCTTCGGCAATAGTTCAAGGAACTGAGAACAACGAAATCGCCAAATGACATATCAAAAATTTTGCCAGGTACCGCAGTCATACCGCTTGGGCAGAGTTGTGATGTCATTTGGGGTCTAGTATGATCTGAGCGTGCTTTCTTTGCTAATGCAATATGCAGACTGTGAACTGTTCACGAGATCCATTCCACATTCTATAGAACTAATGATCTCCCTTACGATATGATTTTATTTAAAATTTCCCTATGAACCGTACAGTTTTTCCGTTATGAGCTTTTGATATGGTACACAAAAAAGTGAACGTATATTTCACATGCATGCAAATGAAAATAAAGGCAATTGCAATCTAAGCAAATTAGAATAAACTTGTGTGCCATGAAAGCCATAATCGTGTGACATTGTGTCGATATATTTGCGTCCTGATTTTTTTGTACCAACTACTAACAACGAATTATGCAAGCATTTTTAGAAAACTAGTGCAATATATAAAGCACGTGGTGGTTCGCTTAACATTTTAGATCGACTTGTATGATTCATCAGAGAACAATAATCGATTAAGATTGAGAACTTATTAAACACCATTGGTATATCACTCCGATGTTACCTCCAATGAAGTATCGTTGAGACCATTTATCTATTGCAGATGCACTGCAGCGAAGGAAAACAACATTCACTTCAGCCCAACACGCTCCGCTTATCCATCCTAAACATAGCATGGCGTAAAGGTGAACGACAGCGTTTCTAAATAACAAAGTACAAGTCTATTCATCATGTAATGCCACATTTTCACTGCCAATGCCCAACAGAACGATCATTCGATCACCTGGACCGATCTAATTTTATGCTAATCATTGTCTAACATTGATGGCAAAGGTATATTTCGTTCAGCGAATCAAAGTAACTAAGCTCTGAGTGATGCTACTTCACGGCGCCGCATCTTTGAAGCAGTATATCACAGCAACTACCACAATATCATCCTGCGCTTCCCCTGATGCTGCTTCTGTTCCGAGGGCTTTTATTCAAAGCGTAGATTTATTATTGTCAACCAGGTATAACTAGTGAATTTTATGGCAACTGCGCCATACAACATAATACTAAAGCGCTGTTAAGGCTACCTGGTAGGTAATTGTATTACGTGGCCCCCGTGCACATTGCCCAGCAGAGCAAAGATGGCTGCGGCCCGTTGAATAATCGTCCAATAACACATTTTCCGGGACTAATTTACTGATAGGTGAGGATTTTGCATCTATTTGGGGTAACTGCGTTTCAGTCAATGGTTGAGTACAAAATGGTGGGAATGACGTCATATATTTATAGTAAAAAAAACCCATTAAAGCTTCTCCATGCAGATTGACATGATACAAAGGTAAGAAGTGAACAAATAATATCACTCAATTATTAGAGGTTGCAAACAACTAGAAAGGAAATAATAACCTATGATAGGACTTTGCAGAGATGTCCAATGAGCACTATTCGATACAATCTGAAAGAAGGCAGTGAAGCCAGCAATATGGTGAATACCTGAAAGCTGCTCCCTACCGTAAGGAGGAACCCAACAAATCACTAACGTTAAGAACATGAGGAGCGAAAAGGGAACAATGATATTGATGACATAGTAGACCAGGTGTCGTTGCAATGGCTGAATAAAATTGATGTGTGAATGTCACATGTCTGAAAATTGGCCTGACTGATGCGATTCAAATGCACAGCTAGTCTAGTCACATTGTTAAATCGCGCTGGATCCCATTGCAATCTCAAATCGTCCCATTTCTGTACGGAAGATTGTAACAATGTTACATGAATTGGAAATTGTATCCAATTTCACTTATTTAAAATGAATGTGTTATCTAGTCAATGCATATATATATTGATGCCAGCGTGTGTTATCACTGGTGTTGAAGGGGCGATATATGATGCTATTTATAGACGTACTGTTACTACGAGTCCCACTGCAGTCA
Source organism: Urechis unicinctus (assembly GCA_034190875.2). Lineage (NCBI taxonomy): Eukaryota > Metazoa > Annelida > Polychaeta > Xenopneusta > Urechidae > Urechis > Urechis unicinctus. The sequence continues at coordinate 10,392,568 of CM067356.1, forward strand.
ACACTTGCTTTCTCTCGTCCTTAAAACATATTTCATCCCATGCATTGGTTAGAGAAATTCATAATCTTGCCCAGCTCACGTTGGCCTTTCGGTGAAGCTTTTTTCTCCTAAAGTATCTACGAATATGCATGCTTAAGCTCTGCAGTTAGCATTGGCTGCAAGCAGGATCTTTGCAGATGTTGTTTTCTAGTTGTTTTCTTCAAACTTAACCCAGTAATCCACATATAAAAAAAAACAAGTATCCATTCCTACAATCTAGCAAATATCAGTTCAAGGTTAAGCTGATAAGGCAAAACAATAAATACAACGCCCATTGCTCTTTTCTTGGTTAATTCAAAACTCACTTATCGAGAAATATGCTATTCAATATCTTTATATCCAAACAGGACCACAGTTTTGATTCCCGCGACTAAAGAAAGGTACTGCTCTAACACTCAGCACTAAGCAAGCTCGATATTCTCAATTATCGAAATCCATGTCGAATTGTGTGCAAGATTGTTTGGGCCGCAAGCAAACAATGCACACTCACAACACATCAATGCGTTACCTATCAGCTGTCAATTTTGAAATTGTAATATATTCGATTAGTCTGCATCCCACACTCCAGGGGTTCCGCTACGCTTCTCTCCCTTTGAGTCTACGACACGACCAGCTCTAAAAGTGGTGCGTCCGAATATTCATTAGACAAGTTCGTTAATCTTCGTGACCAATCATAGCAAAGGTTGTGACCCGGATTGACCTTAATTGCACGTGTCTGGCTCATGGAACTGGCTTGTGATACGTACCCTCGGTTCTATGCGACGTCTGGACATTGTAGTGGTCTGCTGCTTATGAGAACACATGGAATTATGGGGCGTCTCAAAAGTTCAAATTGGCACCACAACAAGCGCTTTAATCGCTAAACTGCACGATAGTATGTTTACGTGATAGTAAGTTACAAAGAACCAGTTGTGAGAGAGCTTCTCTCGCCGAATGTGTGATTAACGGTGCCACTCAGCGTGAAACAACAAATCGGAGTGTTGTAGAATGTGTGCCCGGCTCATAAAAATCACTCGGCCGGTTGGACAAGTACTTCGGAAATTGTAGAACTGACCAATGAGAGACAACGACTAAAAGGTACCCGAGAGTGACCGAGAGACACGGCTTGTGATTGGAGCATCCCAAATCTGGGATGCCCGTCCAGTTCAATATATTATGGTCCCCTAGACCTGAAGCGAGACTATTGAACATCAGTAACATTTAAACAGCGCCCGCAGCCATCATGCTATGGGACCTTGACTAATATTCGATGGAGGTGCACAGCATGGCCAGTTACAAAGTGTGATAAAATAGATTAATTGGATTCGCCGTCTATGGCACCATATATGCGCACACACGATGCGCTTGTTTGTCATCTACGATGTTTCGGGCATGGGGGTCGGTTGTGTAACATATGAGTCGCATACCAACTTCAATCGCCTTAATTACGAACCACTGCTAACCAAACAAAAGTGACTGCAAGTAAATCATGCCTGGGGATTTGACAGTGTAACATATTAGTCGCATAACGACTCCAAACGCCTTAATTAAGTTGACTATGTATATCAAACAAAGGTAAATGTACTGACAAAATTAGTATGACAAACATTTCGATGTTTTTATCCGTATTAGCTAATTGGTTGGCAATCCTCCCTATTTTGTTTAACCTGATACACATTGAATCGCGTTACATTGAATTGTTTGGACCATTTTAGGGCAAAATGTAATTCAAAGTCTTAACGTCTTAATCATTTCTGCAACTATGTTCCATGATTGAATAATATTCAAGTCGATTTGCTCATTTCTATGGTTATCTCTATGCATATTTACACATAGCATTGTGAAGAAGATTGTTATCTTGATGAAGACCACTTCCGTGTTGTAAATAATGTCAGTTTGGCTTTGTCTTTCTAGAAAGCAGTAAAATAACCAGAGACACACAGTTTGCAAAGTGTTCGCGTGTGGCAGTGGGCTACCAAGCAATTGTTTAGGCGATGTCGTATATGCATCCAAATGGTTTAAGAACCTCAGATGCACGTCTGGTTCGTGCATGACGCTGGTCAATAAAGCCAATGGGATTGATATAATTGGCCATGAACATCTTCGACGAATGACGGTTGTCTTCAATGTTGGCTGCTTCGCCGTCATATCGCACTGGGAATAGCACTTTGCACGGGAAACAACCATTCATTTAGTGATACCACTCCATATTGAATCTAATATTAAAGGGTCCAAATGAATATATGGTTGATATAAAGAGCAAAGGTATTATAACATTTAAGGTCAGACCTGTTTCTGCTAAACCATGAGCTATTCCACGTAAACGCATTACGTGATTATTTGTTGCACGCGTATAACATTGACGAAGTGATGCACATAGGAAGAGGTCGTCAGGTTTAATCAGCTAGAAAACAATGAGTTAAAGAAAACAAAAGGTAGACAGTCAATCTTTAATAAGCGTCTAGTGACGCATCATTGACGATTTCATACTCACAGAACAGGATCGTATCTATATCTTTCTGAGTCTAAGATCAAATTAACCAATCAATAATATTGTAATAGTTAAGCACAATGTTGATGCAAGTGATGGTTAACGATAAAGAACCATTTATACAGCATGTTCTATGACTAATGCTTAAGCGGATGTACTCAAACATCAACAACCGGCACATAATTTACGAACCTCAATATTATAACTAAACTATTCAATAACTTTGTTCTTAATTTCTCCGTCTGCTGATATACTAATAGCTCAATTTATTCTGTAGGGTCTTATTTACACCTAAAATGTATATCGCAACCTGTATTATCTGATTTTCTCCCAGTAAGCGTTCTAGACTTATAGGCACTCCATGACTGCATATGGGGAGCACTGTAGCATCATAAATTGAATAATTGGCAAAAGACGGAGTTGAATGAAATAAAGGTGAAGCACACGGCGTATTATGAAATACTATAGCCATACTGCGCTAAACCAAACTGTCCCGACATTATCATGCGCAATGTATATATATTCGATATAATGTATCGTGGGTCGATCGAACGCGTATATATGTATATATATATATATATATATATATATATATATATATATATATATATATATATATATATATATATATATATATATATATATATATACATACATACATATATGCATATTATATATATATATATATATATATATATTTATATATATATATATATATATGCATATAAAATATATATATTTATATATATATAAATATATATATATATACTTACATATATATACATATATATATATATACATATATATATATATATATATATATAATATGTATATATATACAGGAGCGATAGTATCGTTCCCATATATACAATGAGTAACAAATTTTTTAGATTATCAGTTGATAAAAAAACCACCCCAATCTACTTAATAAATAATTTGAACGTTACGTTTTGGGCTAAGAAACTAACTGTTTGTTTGGTCTGAGGCATATTCTATTCTTCAAGATTGCAATTAGCAATAGCAATTACCGACATAGAGCAAGACTATGCATATAAAGTAACCACAGCGCATTGAAAAGACAGTAATTTGGATACTCCTAATCTAATTTTGGCCCTGGGATGGTATCTTTACTGTCCCAAAATAGATACTGCCAAAGGCAACAAAGGGCGAGAAATAAAAATCTTAACTGGCCTATTAGGGAGCTAAATGCAACCAACGCCCTTCAAATAAAATATTTCGGCTTATGCTTTAGGCAACTAATGCACATCAAAACCAGCAGATATCATTATGGGCTCTTGTGTTTTATCAGCGTATACCCCTTATAACTGCTCCTTGCATCGTACACTGCGGCTTACGAACTCCATTTCCAATCAACAACTCAAACACATAGGAGCAATACCACAATATTATAAGTGTGGCCATTGCATATGGACGCTCCGATGTTTAATAACTCGTCAATCATCTTTCTCTTATAGCAATCTCGATAGTGTCTACACTGCTGGAAGAGGTTATGGACCCATTATAGTTTTCGTATTCATTTGTCATACATTTATGTACAGCAAAGACAAACTGAAAAGACTGAGCAGATGGTGTTCACAACGGTACAACTGAGACAACTGCGACCACCGCATGAAAATCTGCCTTACTAATAAAAATAAATTTGGCTAATATTACCAATGGATCATAAGCAATGATGATCTCAGATCATTCAAAAAACGGTTCTGTTGATGCTTTCCTTCACCATGTTTGTTTTAATCTCATTTATTGGGGTTCATGTATCACTCGCTCTGAAAGTCCATGGCTGAAGATAGAAAGCTAACCGCACTTAAGATCCCAGTCACGTTCCCGAGAGTTCGACGGGGTTTACTCTCATCAACATTAGATTGTTCGCAAATGCGGCATGGCCCAAAATAACCATTCAATCACTAATAGGGCTTGTACATATCCATTGGCGAGCATTCGGGTCACATGTTGCATATAAACCGATACAAGGCAAACTCGGAATTTTTTCCCCCAATATTGTTGCAATTTTTGCAATTGGCATGAATTATACCTGCTATAAACAAATTTGGTTATTGCTTGTCACTAGCATGTAAAAATATTTTGCAACATTCAACCTGTGAGCTATCTTGGACGTTTTTTCAGTGATTGACGGCTACTCTATTGACACCACAATGTAGAAAGGTAATTCCACATAACCTTTGCAGTACATGATATCACAGGAATATATTATACACTCTGCTCCTGAATAGATAACGTCACTGAATTTCGCTGAATGCCGCCTGTTGGAGATTTCCGTATGTACCCTTTTGTATTCTGTTTGAAATATCATTAGCCACCTGTGACGATTAACAGGAATATCCTGATTTAGTCATAATATGTTTGTGAAATAGCAAACCGTATTCAAATGCATATAGAGTTTTTACTCGTATATGGTAACCAATTTGTCATCGCATTATAATCATCTGCTATTGCCTTTTAGGTATTTGCATTAAAGGACGTTAGAGTCCTCCTTGACATTCGGCCACTTAATCATGGATGGCAGGATGCATATTAGTACCGTCTGGTCAGACAGGCGCATAATAATAGAGCGTTGCTGGTCGGAGCCAGCAAATGGCCTCAGAGGAACGAAAGTACCTGCTCGCCATTAAAGATCGAGGAAATTTATCTTTATTTGACTGCGCAAGCAGTAAAACGTGGTGTTTTGACTGGTCAGTGTAAACAATGTAATTGCGGATATGATAAAAACTAAGTCAAAACCTGCATCGATCATGGCAAGCGCATAATCAGACACAACCCAATGGGAATTTCTATGCCACTGTCACTGAAGTAGGACTCTTCCGTTTATGGAACATCGCATAGCTGCTGGGTACAGATTGGGTGAAGATTCAAAGGTGCATTAAGCATTGATGGGAACGCCGATAGATATTCAGGAACCATATACGTATGTCTGTTTACGGTCCCGTTGGAACAAGCAGCATTACAGTAACAGCATACATGTGTTCTCTCAGATCTGACAGTGTGCCTTCTGCACGGGGAATAGATGCGTTTTTGTTTAGAGCAAGTCTCTTTGGAGAGTTATATGATGCTTAACATCCGTGAGCTTCTTATGAATGCGAATGAACAGCCTAAAATGCTAACGCAAGCGTCCGTCGCAAAATATGAGTTGTCCACAAACTTGCCATATCAGCGATTGTATTTCAAACCTCTGTTATATAATTTTAACCGTGTGCTATTTATAAGGAATTTAATGAAAATACCAGCCTGGAATATATCCATGAGTATTATAAGACACAATAGTGACTGAGACAAATTCTTATGTAGCTGCTTCGTATCACCCGACATTTCACATTGTCTGATTTAGGAATATATATCACTGCGTGCATTGTGGTTCATTTATAATGTACGTCACATCCAAATTGGCAATATTCATCATCATATAGCGGCAGGCTTCAAGCAGTAGCCGCAACTTTGATATATATTTATAATGGCTGGTATACAGAAAGCATTGTGTTAATTGACAAACCAAAGGGATGATCTTATCAGTGATACATTTCCTTCGTTCATGGACGTTACTGAACTTGATACATCAACAAATGGGTTTTCTAAGCCATGTGAAGTCATATGCACGTCATAACATAAAAATGCCAAATACTTTTCACAACTTTTGTCATACCATTGAATTGCACAAAACAACAGATTGCGATGGATATATAGGGCAGATAAAGTCACCAGACATTCCCGGTCTTTGATCACAGCAAGTGGATGTGCATTTGGTTTGTTGATTTAAACAGATACAACCAACCGTGAATACAGCGCTGCAATTATACACCTTTGCACGTTTTTGCTATAAATTGATACGCGCGACGTAACGTGCGTTGTGACATGTTTATAGGAAATATTTGAGCCAAGGTAAATGATGAAACCACCATGATATCTGCTTTGCATTCCTAAAATTGGTTTTCAAGCATGTGGTATTTGTTTGTAAGATTCGGTCCGTGCCGTTTATACGACGTAATGGGCACCCACAAGATCGGTCATACGACTTCCTCGGCTGGTATAACGCCAGCAAGCCAATAATATGATACACCATTATTCAGGTAAGACCCGATTTGATTATGTTTATAGTACCTCTCTGGTTACGGAATGTTTATCATTATTTCACTTTGGTAAATCAACTGCGTCTATAAATAACCATTCTTATTCTAGCAATCCATCAGCTTCTATACTCCATTGTTAAAGAAACACCTTCCTAGAGATCCCAGTCCTGATGCCAACAGACCTATGAGGCTTGTTTTATCACGAAAATGAAGCCCGGCCAAATACAACCATTTCAGCATGATAGATCATGTACAAATCCATGGGGGAAAATTCAGGTCACTTATTGCAACACAGCTACAGCCAGCTTGACAAGGGATTGAAATGTTTTTGCCTATCTGTATTTCGCGATTTTCATCCGTACTATGTGAAACACGTCCTCCGCTATATAAATCGGTATTGTTAATGACCACTTTCGCCATTACTTTTGATAAACCATTGTTTGTTTAATGTTTAAAGGGAGCCTGTGTGGATTGAAGAACATGCCTGTCGGATATAACAGCAGAAAAGCAAAATATATTAGTCGTTTCCATTAGTGAAATTCATACTGCATTACCTTATCACTAGGCTCTCTTAATATGTACCTGTCAGATACGATATCGGAATTAGATTGTTCACATAGACAGCTTAATTGAACACCATGAGGTAATTTAGCATTTAGTACTGTAATCACTACCGTACATTCAATAAATAGCATGTGAATTAGCTGATCCTCAGCTGGCTTACTTGGAGTAATTGGATGTGTTAATGCAAACATTGGCGCAAAATGTCATCATCGAGGACATCAGTTACTCCTAACAAGTATGATAGAGTTTGCTTTATGCAAGGTACGACTTTTAGCTGCCTTTATATAGACAGTATATGAATCCACAATAAATGTGCAATGTAATATAGCATATCCGCACTAAGGTAAGCTTAGTCGACGCTGCAACATTGGTCAAGCTAAATGATTCTATGCGGCGGTCCATAAAACTGCGTACCCCGGAACATATCACGGAAGCAGCTCGACGGCCGCTATTCCGTTGCTTTCCCCCATAATAAGCAACAAAGATCACGCATAATTGTAACCATTCGTGAGGACTGATGGATTGTTATGGATGAAATTATTAATGAAACTTATTCTTACTGAAACTTATCTATGGAACATGTATGGTTCTCTCCCTATTACCTTCTTCTGGTGGCATGCTAATCTTGCAAAAGCCATTCATACATATTGAGCACTATGAACAGTTTATATAGAGTTGATTTTAACTTTAGATTTCTGCTATCTTGATTATCCATCAAACGGCTGGTTTTTGCTGTTACTCGGTTCACTATCGGTCATCGTTTTTAGATTGATTGCTATCGCCCACTTAGCTTAGATGCAACGCACTTAACTACAATGATTGCCGCAAAACACGTTCCTGCAGTGCATGGCATTCGGGCACTCCAACGAAATTGATGTTGCAAATTAGCAACGTAAAGCCACATATGGACATAACTAATTAAATATTGCTCGTATGAGCCAGCACAGCACAAAATATCATGCGAATATGTCTATTCCCCAACAAAGATGGAAAAAAAATTCCGAAATATATAATTACGCAAGCACTGAAACTCACGTCCTCGCGTAGGGCTAGGCAGATCTCATGTTTTTGCTATAATATGGTAGCTCACTGGTCACCATTTTAGGTTAAATTGCTATCGATTGAGAAAATATGAGATGCCCTTACTTATAACATTAAAAGCAATATGTGTGGCATTAGGGCATTTAACATTGATTAAAACGTTGCCCATTATTAACGTAAAGCCTTACGATAAAGATCATTGCTATAATGAGCAAACATTATTACCAACGAATGAAAGTGTCGATTGTCCGTACATTGAATAGGTAAAGCATCATAGTGTTTACCTTGCTACTCATGATCAAGGCTGCATTGAGCCTATTCACGGTAACCTCAAGGCATCATCAGGAATAGAGCTTAATGTACATGGATAGATAAGCAGCGAATAAAGTACGTAAATAAGTCAACTTTTTGTTCCAGAGGATGCCACATGGAAGCAATAAAAGACGGGGGATGATCAGACTAATCAGAAGCTCTAAATATATATATCAGTACAGACGCGTTTTTTGTCCGCTATGCCGAGATAAAACGTCTTAAATTCTTAAATCGCTCCACTGGCTGTTCATACACTCGGTCAGTAAAAATTATACATGAGGCTCAGGTATCTATTTATGCTTCATATGTGTTATACAATGCATCATGCATAGCAAGGCATGATTTGATCTCCACGCTGGTAACAAAAACCGATCATTGATTTTTTCAACTCTATTCACATCCTTAATACATTTAAATTAACCTATTCTTTAGCATAAGTAGTCAAATAACACCTCTTTGCGTAACCAATATCCAAGGAAGTATGCTTACCTGGACTCGTCGAATAAGTGCGTATCGTTGTCTCTAATTAACAAACTTTCAACCTTCCGCGGTTTAGATGCTTTAATGGATTGCTTCTATCACTTGCATTCCCTATGAATTCAGTGAGGTTGACATTTACTTCATTGTCAAGCTCTGTAGCATTTAGATAAAACTTTCGTGGCTAAGACGTAAATGATCAAACGAGTAGGAAACACGTTTGACATGGTTGTATAATGGTTTTATAATATCATAAATCATTGTTACAGGTGAAATCAGCCAGTTTGTCAAAAGGAATACGTCTTTTGCAAATGTCGATAATATGTGCCTTAAGTACATAATTCAGATAATTATTGCCTGTGGTTGGACAAATGTTCTACTTGTCTTTACTGAGTAATCCGGATAACTGCAGCTACCTCTTTATGCATGGAAAGCAAAGTCTGCCTCCAATACCATTGGTTTGATGAAGCGACAATTCATGTGACGGCAAATCGGTCCAATAAATATATTATCGACAGCAGTCAACGTTGTATATTCACCATTCTCCACTACACTTCTGTCTGTGCCTCTAAAGATTATGTAACACTGATTAAGACCGGGCGGGTGAAATCAGCAATTCGGTTGATTGTTATGATAACGTTCTCCTTCACAGAATCGGAGGTACAATATATAGTATACGTGTAGTATTTCCTGTCAGGTTTCTGTCTTCAGTATGATCCTTTTGGCAGCGCGTTTGCACCTCTATGTATTTACAGTCAGCTAGGGGATGCGACTCGTAAATGCTTAACGCGTAGAACTCTGCCGTGACGTGTTTTCTCATTATTGACAGCAGCCTCGAGCACCAACGATATAAAATAAGTAAGCCATGTTACACGCTTATTAACGATGGTTTTGTTCATTGTGGCTTTTATCATGTTCGGTTTCAATACGCACCTGACGCTTTATTTTTGTCGTCGTTATATTTATATTAGCATAAATGTTGTTGCGCCGTTAAATCCTTAGTTTCACCTTACCTAACAGATCTCCACTAAGATATGTTGTAATGACTTGAATTATGTCAGCTGTTTTACCATCCTGTCGTATGGTTATTACGCGTAGCATTTCAAATTTGTCAAGCATTTGTCAACTCTTCATGTTTTGCCAAGCACATTTATATTTTTCCTACTATCTCAAGGCATATACATATGCGAACACATTCATACTTATTTCACGTACAGTTTCTAGTTTACAAATGTTTCAATCTGACATTTATGCCCTAATATATAGCCTATGTATAAATTAATAGGTTGCAGTAATTTTCTGATGCAGCAGAGGCGGCTCTACTCATAAATCTTTGTCCCGGTTCAAGCGGATTATGCAAGAGGGTCGGTCATAAATACCTTTATGCAATTCATATACATTGACGTACACAGTCCAACTTACCTTTACAAGTATTATTGATGTATATTTATTTATTGGACATAAGGGCATATGTTTTGGCCCTATATAAGCTATGTTTTGGCTTGATATATATTTGTGATAACGTACATAATGCAAGAAATGGAAGTAGCCACAAGCTTGCCTGGCTAAGTTTTCTGAGCGACGTTCTGCCTCATGGTAGAAACTGATCACTTTCATTCATATGCAGCTGGTCATCTGTTTTGTAAATCCCGTATGTATTTCGGTGCTTAAATACTTTGAATTTGATCTACAAAGTGAACAGAGTTATAGTGCTTATGTAGTTGCTGGACCAACACTGGCAGCATCGACCATTAAAGAATGCTACACATAACACGCTGACCGCACATTCATCTAAATAACCATGTCGATACATGAAGAACACAATTTAGGCATCCAGGTGTGCCATAGTAATCATATCTTATTCGCTGAACGAGTGTCACATACCGGAAGGAAGACATCTTGAATAACTATTAATTTTATACACTTTTCAGGATAAATAATATCTGATGACACCGAAGCTGTATATCTGCAATACACGAATATTCAGTTTTCCTAATCCTGCCCATTGCTCTCATCTGTAGATGAGATGGAAAGGCGACTTGTAGCTATGAGAACATTACAAGCTACCAGAGTCACTCATAGCATCCCCTTTTAAATACTTTAGGCGATCCAGGACATAACCTTATATTTTTGTCACATACCGGAAGGAAGAAACATCGTGGGGATAAATAATATAATGCATGTTGGTTCAGTTGTTTACATACTGACCATTAATAAATTATTATGTTTGCGTTCGCTGATAGTATAGCGGAAAATTAGCAAAGCTTAACATTCGAGGTTGCCCAACATGTAATTCGTTCAAATGACTGAGCAGTACCATTGTATCAATTCTTAACCAAATCATTACCGACATTGACCACCTACTGTGTTCAAAGTACAGTTCCTTGTTTCCTATTTTTCAATATGGCAATTCTGCCTATGATATGTGACTCATCCATAAATTACGAAGTTGCAGTAATTTACTTTTGTGGCAGAGGCGGCTCAACTCATATACCATTCTCCCGGTTCCAACAGATTATACAAGAGGGTCATAAATAACTGACGGCATTTATACACTGAACCAATACGAAGTAATCATTTGTCCCCATCTGTCTGTCTACGAGTCCAGTTAAAGATTAATGCAGAAGCGGTACAATCCCAGTGCTCTTCTTATCACGTCAATCCAACCATTTTGCAACCCGCTTATTGGCTGTAGATTGTGATAAGCTTCTTTATGCCTCCAACAAATGCCCGTTTGCATCGATTTTAAGGAGAGGCACGGTGGTGCACCGATATCTATTCAGCCGATGAGTTGAATGAGTTTGCAGGCTCGCTTAAGAGATATATACAAAATGACGCTCTATTAACGAATTCGTCTTTATCAGCGCTCAAACAGCTTACCTAGAGATAAATAACGTGTTTGTGTGCAACCAAGTTTCCTGTCAAAATCCGAACAGTTCGCCGAGCATATTAAAAAAGACATTGCAGGGATATTCGCTGTGATGTGAAACAATGACCAGCCCTTCGGTGATTGTTCAAGGAGCAGAGATTAACGGAAACCGCAAAACGATATAATAAAACTATCTAAGCTTGTTGTATTTTACCAGGTAATGCAGCCCTGTCTACCAAGCATTCAATTGTTGTGATGATGTTGTCAGAGTGGAGAGACATATAAGACGCCTTAACAAATGTATGACGTATCAAATAGGCCAGAAAGGCTGAACGTCATGTTTCAGTTCCCACCTCCAAATAGCTAGGTTCATGAAGGGTGATATATGATTTCATTGAGATACAAGATGCCCTGGGAACATCTCGTCAGGTAACTGTTGTAACGTACCAATGGATACCACTTATGTCTTTCTCATTCAGGCAGCCTATTTTTGCAGAATTATCACAGTATGTGTGAATATTTGACTAGAGTTGCATTGACCAACTCGACTCATTAATATGCCATCAAAGTTGTCGAAGTGTTTTGGTATTTAAGTGACTATTTTAAGATTTTGGTAGTTATGCTGTAACGTATGACTGTCTCAAAGTGGCAACAATCTACTTAGCCCAATTGAGTGCGCCTGAGACGATAACCATGTACAATTGACATATTTTGGGTTGTGAGCCGTTGTTTACCTGATACTATACGATCCAGTGTGATCCCACTTTATCTGCAATGGATCACGATTGTGCTTTAAATGCAGTCTAGCATTTCTTATTTGGTGTATTGCATATAATAACAGCCTGTCAATCGACCAAAGAATGCGCTAAGGATAGTGGCCACGTCAGCGAAAAATATATGAAGGCTCCGCCTTCGATTTGAACTCGTTGAAGAGTATATTTGCGAAGTGAAAAATCGAGAGTATTCTTTTCGAGCTTCTCGACATCTTGTTTACATGTAATGTGAAAGATTTTGGAAAGTTTTCACAAGCATGTTAAACATTCTGCTGTATACATCACGCATTGTGATCAGCGATAAGGAAAAACTTACGGCAGTACGGCGTAGCCAAAGCAGTGATAGGACATATCACATTAATACAAATGAAAAGTGAAATGCAGTTTGCGCAAACTAGAATGTGCCTTTTTGCTCTGGAGGCTATAATCACATGGCATTGTGTCCATATATTTGTGTCGTAACTTTTGTTAATCAAGTGCGAAATATCAAGCATTTTCAGTACCTTGTTGCAATACATACAATACGTGGCGGCGTTGAAAACATTTTCGATTCACTAACATGATGAGTGAGAACCAATTAAACACCATTGATATGTCACTCAGCTTTTCTCTCATGCCAATGAACCACCATTAATACCATTTATCACCCAGTTTATATATATTGCACATGCATTGCAGGGAAGGACCTAACACGCTACGCTTATCCATCCTCATTATAGTATGGCGTAATAATGAACGACAGCATGGTTTATTTAACAGAACGTGCCGATTGTATTCGCCACTGTGACCATTCAATCACCTAGACAGATTCAAGGTTATTCAACTCATTGGCAAACATTAATGGCAAAGACACATTGCATTTAGCCAATCAGTGCCGCATCTTCTAAATAGAGCATGCATTTGGAATTAAGCCGAGAATTCCGCATTTGCGACCATATCTTGAAATGATGAACTTTATACCGAGATAGACACCAAAGAGCGTATTGATGTTAATGTCGTGCGATGTAATCAACATGTTACAGATCCTATTGACAGCACCAACCCCCTCGCCCACTTGCATGCAGCAACACATCCGAAAGCTATTGCTATGTTTTTATGTTTTGCAAAAATGGCAATGTAAAGCTGCTTAATAGGCAAGATGTCATACATATCACAGATTGCGCATTTTTATACGTGATAACCGACGAGATAGCTACAGACGGGCCTGATCGATATGAACATCATACAACCCTTGAGGGCATTAGGTAACTAATAATGGTTTGGTTATCTGTAGTATGCGCGCGCTGTTTAGGCTACCAAAACGTGCATGCGATTTTCGGCCATCTTTTAGTGGTGGGTGGCACATATCACGCAGACTGGCTCGTCTTATACAACCATGGTCCACCACAGAATGCACAGGATAATTTATCATTGCAGACAAAGCCAGCAGCTCTGTTTTAAATTGTGCATCATCTGCACAAACAATTCGTATATGTTTCCATGGGTCCATGTATATCTGTATCTTATCGGAGTTGCAAGCAGAATGGTGAATAATGATTAACGGTGCTGGGGACTTCATATAAATGATTTGCAGTAAAGTTCACAAAGAACATGATTCACCATAAAGACGAGCAGAACAACACAAAACAACAATTATTGAGCCGCTGGACTTAGTTATATGGCGGTGTGAAAGATGTTTTTGACACTTAGCTGCGTCATGCATGGACAGCCAATCGTCACCATGCACTTTTCTTTAGCATTAGCAGAGTATTGACGGTGAACTTCCAATGCAAAATGCATGCCTTTTTAATATCAATGCCTCGGATATTGTTAACACACGAATGACATGCTATACATATATATATATATATATATATATATATATATATATATATATATATATATATATATATATATATATATATATATATATATATATATATATATATATATATATATATATATATATATATATATATATATATATATATATATATATATATTTTACTGCGACTGTCTTATTATGGAGATCAAATATGAATAATGCAACATTAACGTTATTGGAAAAACGCACGCCTATTGCAGCCTCCGGGGAACTAATAAACTGCTCATAAGATTTCTGTACAATCATTTTGTGAGCAATTTATATCGTCGCTACAACTTAACTAAGCAATGTGTGTTAATTTAGATGAACCGCTCGAATATATGCAGTACAGAAAGAAAAGAATGCTTGTCAATAATTTACGACGTGTTATTTGTTTTTATGCTTGCATTACAGTTTCTTCGATAATGTAATGCAGTTTAAGCTCAACAATCCCTGATGCACTCCATCTGTAAGACGTTTCTGTGACTACCAAGCATAAATCAAGCCAACGTTTTTCACATCATGGCATAAGTGAAGTAATGATTGAGTGTTAAATTATAAGCAAAGTGATCCCAGATTACAATCCTGCAAAATGAAGAAGTGAATGACGTTTATCAAGGATAATTTATCACCTGTAAATAGCTGGTGCTAATGAAATAAGAGTGGCCGCTGTTCAAATGACTAACTTATTACATGATGACATAGCCTGGAAGTTGTGATTCGCTTTGTGGGGTATGTATGTACAAGTACGAACATACCATATCATTGACTAATGGCGTGACACGAAAAACACTACCTCATATTGTGAATCATTTATTGTAAACACCCTATCCTTTGTGTTTAAAAAGTGCTTCCATCATCAGTGGCTAACACGGCAATATCCCGCCAGTCGGACGAATTCATGCATCTCTTCGCGTCGATGATACAAAGCATCCGTATTGAACATATCGTCATCATCACTTGCACTACTAGAACTTATATTACAGACATCGGTTAATTCACCGTCGACGGCAAGTTTCAATGTCTTATCTCCTTAGTGTATTCTTGATTCGTGGATTAGAATCCTTGGGCTTCTGGCATAAAACGCAAGGAATGATGAGCAATGAATTAGCGTATATTTGATATTGCAGGTTCTTCTAACGAGCCTTCCCGCTATATATATATATATGTATATATATATATATATGCTACATGTGAGACTGAACAGTTAACAAGCGTAGCCTTTCATGAAACATCATTATGATGATGCAACCCGTAAATTTGGATTTCATTAAATCCCTATCGATAATATGCAATTTTGAAGCATATTTCGAGACAAAATGGTTGGTGGCGAATCATCTTCGTCCGTGTTTGATTCCGCAATGACCTCTCCAATATTCGTTCTTATGGTCAATTAGTTGGTTATCTAATAATGTTTTCTTACAAACATCTACTTACAAATATCTATCACTTCATATAGAAACAGTCAGCTCAAGGTTTTGGTGATAAAGCACGACAAATAACCAACGCTCTTTAAGTGGTTAGTACAAAGCTCACTTATTGAGCAACTTGCTAATTAATATCCTAATACCCGACCAGGACCACATTATTGATGCCCGATGAGCTATGGGGGTTTAACCAAGCGTAATTAGGCATTTAAGGAAGGTACATCTCTAATTCAATCTACTGAAACGGGCCTGTGAATGTAACCTCAGAGATACATGCAGGGCGTCTGCCCTATACTACCATGGTTTAAACAACATTGGCACTCTCATTAAAGTATCTAAATATATATATAAACTTCAGAATCAGCATGGTCCTAATCCGTATACTGAGTGCAAAATGCACATCTAGCAATAGATGAGTTCATAAAATAGCGCACGACGACATAGCATGTCTTATATGCCTATTCATGCATAGTTGCTAGGGCTACATTTCCTTTACAAAGAATTAACAGAATATGCATGCGCCAACTGGTCTAAACCATGACCGTAAACCACCCTTATGATTAGTAATAAATGGCTTTGTGACATTCATAGCTTAGTAATGTGGCGATGATTAACGCAACCCTCATACGAGGTGCTTTGCTACTGTTCTCGGAATACTTGTGTTGCATCATTAACGTAAGCTCATTGCAGAAGAGTCGCTGAGGTGTAGGCATTCAGTTATATCGATTTTGGTCGGCAGCATCGTTTGGGTCGCAAATAATCACTGTACTTTGCTAATGAATCGCTCTAAAATCGGATCAACGTGTTGCCGATTCTCATTTAGTTTTGGAATTGTAAGATATACGATTGATGTACGCAGCAAGTACATTTGCAAAGAGAAATCAATTGATGAACTGAATTCGTTGTCTAATGCATCATATGTGCGCAGACAACGATGCGCTTATTCGTCATCCGCGATGTTTCAGGCTTTAGGGTTGGTCTATGTAGCACACGAGTCGCATACTAACTTAATCCTTATTTAGATCACAGACCAAATCGGTATGACGAACCGCCTGCCGTCTAATAATGATAATGTCAGTATATACGTGCTACGCTAAACTTATACACGGTGTATATTTAACCCGAATAATCATCGACAATTGCATATATATCCCCTCAGTATCAACAGCCCTGAGGCAGTCTTCTGGTTATCACGTCATCAATCTCTCAATTTGATCTTCTACAGTTCTTTTCTGATTAAGGAATCTTAGAAATCGCACTATTTAAATACAAGGGGGCGCTGAATTGTTAGACAATTTTCCGGGCAAAAAGTAATTCATTGTTGAAATTCAGTTTGCATATAGATATGTCAATCTTAAGGACGACATATTGCATGCGGTAAATGATTCACGTCGGGTGGCAAATACCACTGTCAGCCTAAAGTATTGTTATGCCCAAAAAAAGAAACTGGTGGAAGTGGTGGAAGTGGTGAAAGCATAAAGTACACTTTCAAAAGGATGCAAAGTGAAACGGTAAATATTGTTGCTTATTTTTTCTGACCAATCTAGAAAACAGTGAAATAACCAGAGACACACAGTTCGCAATGTACTCGCGTGAGATAGCAGGCTACCAACCGATAGTATTGGCGATGTCGCTTATGCATCCATAGTTTTTAAGAACTCCGGTTTGTGCAGGTGTTTGTCGTAGAACGATTGACGGTTCGGATGTAATTTAACGTCTTTATCGTTAGTAATAACACCCCGTATGAAATATAATATCATAGGGCCAAACCAAAAAAATTTTGATGCAAAGAGCAAAGGTATAATGATATTTAAGATCCGACATGTTGCTGCGCAGTCACAGCCCCTTCTACGTGAATGTAATATGTGATAGTTCATTACACATGGATAACATTGACGAGGTGAGACACCTGGTAGGAGGTAGCTTGGTTTTATTACCCAGGAACCAAAGAAGATAGGGAAACACAAGGCAGACAGGCAATGTTTGACATGCGTCTAGAAATGTATCATAATGCAGAATTGACGATGTCCGGGTCATAGGAGAGGGTCGTATGGTACAATCATCGCCGCAGATCAATATGTAAGATCCAAGTGACATAGCAATTATGGTCATGCAATTATGCACGACATTAGCATGACTCCTTGCTAGGATATCTGTCTTATGATGGCCGACATATACAATACAACAATAGGGATCGTTCCACTATGAACTTGATGGTAGGTGATGTAAAATTCACATCAGTAAGGTACGTAAGCCCTTTGGTGCCACATGAACCTGGTGCGATTTAGCATTCGGGCTATATTTCCGCATGTGGTTAAGTAATCAAGAAAATATCGTTGCTCTGGGCTTCAACCACAGAATAGAAATAAGATTACGCCCGTTGAGCGGGAAAAATCGCACTAAGTTAACGCAAGCGGGTGCTGAATTGTTAGACAATGTTCCCGGCAAAAAAGTAATTCATTGTTGGAATTAAATTTATTTATAATTTATTCAACCATCGTGCAAGTATAAGTAATGTTCTTGTCAATTACTCATAAAAACTTTAAGCCATATGCTTAGTTACGTAGGTACTTCTAACAGTTGTCGGTGTAAGGCATATCAGGTCGGCATCCATATATATGAACGAGAATATCTGTTCATTGGCAACCTGTGCATCACTTAAATCTGGAGATATCAATGCTATAGGCTCCGTTGTCTATGCAAAACCATGTTGGGTATAGCTAGACTGACACCTGTTCCATAAAGTCTGGCGGCGAACGCAAACACCAGCGTAGATTTAGACTAACCTTCTCTTGAATGATCTAATGTTTTGCAACTTCGTTTTGGGCCTAGTATGATATGAGCGTGCTTTCTTCGCCAATGTAGTATCCAGATTCTGAAATCGTTCATGACACCTTTGACAGATTCCATATGGTTGTAGCCAATGATCTCTCTTAAGATATGATTTTATTAACGAGTTCCTGATGAACCGTCTAGGTATTGGTTTTTGGATTTTATCAAAAAACTGCAGCCAAACATTGCGGGTATTGGCACATATGCCGTGATCGGATATATCAAACAAGTCCAAATTAAAATACAAGGAAATTGCAATCTGCGCAAACGAAAATGAACTTTAATGCTCAAGAAGCCATAATCGTATTGCATCGTGTCGATATATTTGTGCCCTGATTCTTTGTATCAACCACAAACTGCGAATTTTACAAGCAGCTTCGGTAAACAATTGCATTACATATAGAACGTTGCGGTATGCATAACATTTTAGATTGACTAACATGAGGCCCATCCAAGCCCTTACACACAATTGATATACCATGATTTATCATTGAGACGGTTTCTATTGCACATGCATTGCAGTGAAGGATAAACAACATTCACTTCAGCCCAAAATGCTTTGTTCGTCCATCCTCATCATTGCATGGTGTAAAAGTATACCAAAGCATGGTTTATTGCCAAGATTGTGCAGCGTAATAAGTTAGTCTTTTCACCAGGCAAGGACATATCTACACTGCCAAGGCCAAAAAATGCGACCATTCAATCATCTAGACAGATCCAATTTTAGTCTTCTTGTTGGCAAACACTGATGGCAAAGACGTGATGGCAACCGCGGCATACAACACATTTCCAAAGTGCTTGTAAGGCTACATTAAAGTGCATCTTTCTGTGGCGGACGACACACATCACATAGACTGGATTGACTTAAAACGCCATGTTCCACCACCCAAAAAAAGGTAGATTTATGTGTAACCCGTGCACGTTGCCCGTCAGAGCCAATATTGCTGAGAGCTCGACCAATGAAACATTCTATTAATCATCTAATTAACCTAACTGTAAGTATTTTGTATCCATTTTTCGTACGTGCGATCCTATAATTGTTACTTTATCTCTCATGTTTATGTTATGGCCTTGGATAGTCATACATAAGGGACAGAGATGCTAAAAATGTATATATCCCTACGATCCATTTATTCTCGGTAGGACGTCATAAACATAAGAAGCACTAGCATTAGAATTGACGATGAATTTCAAATGTGTGCTTTTTTTTAATATTAATGCCTCGGCAATGGGATGTTTTTACACTTGAATGACATGCTATTTATAAAATCCGTCGAAGCTTGTTTGGATTGTATGGCGGCTGCCTGATTGTGGAGATAAATTATACATAATACACCAATATTTCATTGATAATAAGTACTCATATTGGAAGCTGCGAGATATTTATAAATTGCCCATACGCTGTCAGTACATTTATATGTTGCTTCCAGCTCGGTAACTCTCTCTTGTAAAAGGCTATTATTTGATTGAATGTGCGCCTTCTAGCTTCAACAAAAATAATAAATGCACGTTAATTTCGATGAATCACTGGGATAAATTCACCCAGAAAGGGAAGAACGCCTGCAAATGGATTATGGCTTGATCCACCGTTTTGATGGTCAAGGCCCAATGCAAAAGTAATATGATATGCCTTTTGTCGATATATTTAGCCTCATTAATTACCGACTCAATTCACATGGATAATATTTGAAAACGATGTTCTGCTCTAGTCACCGATGCAAGTCTTGCCATTATAGATTTGTCGTGGTGCAGTGTTTTTATTTACTATATGCTTATGTGTCTATTTTCATGTCGAAAACGTTTGCAAGACATCGACAACTTCACTTCACTCTAAAGCATACTATAACGAAATAGATCGGTTATTTCCTATAATACGTTTCAAAAGGAAAGTACATTATCCGAATGCATCGCATCAATTACTAAATCATAGCAGAGGCCCAATCAGTGATGCCAAGTGCCTCTTTCTGTCGCTAGGTGCAAATTCTCTTTGTTTGACGCGAGATTGGCGTTACTGCAATATACCGGAATTGTCTATATCCTCCATCTAAAGTCAAGTTCATTATGGCGTAAAATTTTAACAAAGCAAAAGAAGCGAAAAAAAAATATTACGACGAACCATATCATTAATTTGAGTAACTGCTGGACACATGGTTTAAGCATGTGTCACTGGCATGATTGTTGCTAAGTAATACTGATTCTCATTTATTTCGCGCCATGAATTAAAATGAGAAGATGCTTCACAAAGCGCAAACATCTGACACTGCATGTCAATATACTGAATGTCAAATGTTGTTCACAATTTATTAATGACATTGTCTTGTCAAATAATTTTGATGACATAACGTATTAATTATTTGTGAATGGTCGGGTTTCTGTCGCAGCAAATTTCCATTGTAAAGATTGCTATATTAAATGATAAAGGTTTTTGACGTCTCGGACATAAGCCAAAAGCAACATCAAATGGCAGGGACGGATGAGTTTATCAGGATATCTCATCGTTTTCACAACGTGCCCAATAACTCATATAAGTTGATGTGACATTCCCACGAACTATGTCGTAATTCTTCTTCAACACAAACGCAATAGTTTATCATCAATTTTCCATCTCAGGGCTGGATTATTAATCGTGCTCGTCGACTGGGTGAACTGCGATATATCATCAACTGATAGTGCACTTTTGTATTAAAGAAAATCATAGACAATCATGTCAGTGAAGACGCAAAACGCGCTAATGCAGTGCTTGACATTTGAGCACTCGAATGTTATTGATGTTGCAGATCACCTATGTACAGCCACTTATGAGTATATTTATAAAGCAATACTAGGCAAATAACCTCATCCTGTTTCGTGAATAGGGTTTGTATTGCAGTGTTTAAATGCCTTTGAATATTGACCAAACGATGAAGAGAGTTAATTGCTTATTAAATTGTTGGATCAACGCTGGCAGTATCGGCCATTTAATGATGCTATGCATAACACGCTAGCCGCAGACTTATCTAACAACCATATCGATGCATAAATGACACAATTTAGGCATCGTATGTACTTAATCCTACTTTGTCATTTTTCCCTGAACAAGTGCCACATACGAAACGAAAGAATAACCATTAATTATATACACTTTTCGGGAGATATAATGTCTAATGACACCTTAACAGTAAATCTGCAACACAAGAATATTCAGCTTTCCTAATCAGGCCACTCCTCACATCTGTAGATGGAAGCCCGTTGTGTATAGATCATAGCTATGAGTGTATTACGAAAAATAATTGCTAACAGTGTCATACCGTGCGCTCCTTGAAAGTGCTTACAGCCCAATGAGCAACCCTATTATTTCAGGTACATTTAGAAAGAGGTTAGGACGCTTCGGCTGATCGCGTGGTCTTATAGTTAAACATAAGATACATGTAAAATTAACAGAGCATATCGTTCGAGGTTGCTGTATAAGTGAAACGTTTTAAGATTGATAGTAAAATTATTGAGAAGTACCCTTGCATTCAATTCTGGGCCCAATCATTCCCGACCTTGACCGAATATGAAAACCCAATGTCATTGTATTTTCAATGTACGTATTGTATTGTGTTCAAAGTACAGATTCAAGTTTTCTTCTGTTTTCAAACTGGTAATTCTGCACCAGTTATAGGGGGCTCAACCCATACATAGTTCCGATTCCAACGGATTATACTAGAAGGTCTTACAAAACTGATTACATTTACACAATGGACCAATAAGAAGTAATCATTTGTCCCTATCTTTTACTGTCTACGAGTGCAGTTAGAGATTAAAGTAGACCCTGTACGATCCCTGAGCTCTTCTCATCACGGCTACCGAACCATTCGGCAACAAGCGTATTGGCTATAAATTTGGAGAACATGCATTAGTTGGAAAAGGCAGTGACGTCTGGTTGCGTCGCTTTTATGGAGATGCACGGTGGTGTACCAATATAAATACTGCCATTGAGTTGATTAAGTTTAGGAGCTCGCAATGTAATTCTATTTCTTATCCTTCCTAGTCAGTGCCTATGTTAAATATTTTAAGCCTTCTTTATGTCAACATTGGACAAAAACACACACATGGGTAGAGCATAAGTGGATCTTAAACTGTTGAGATCAAAGAGGCTATGAGATATACGTCATGACGCTCCATTAACATATTTATTCGCATCAACGCGCAAGACGTCTGGGGACAGATTTCGTGTATCTATGAAGGCACGATTTCTGTAAAAAAAAGGGTTTATCGAGCATATTAAATAGGCCTTTATTTTAGAAATATTAGCTGCGATGTGCAACATTAACCAGCTCTTTGCCAATAGTTCAAGGATGAAAGATTAACGAAGCCGCTGAATGACAAACTATCTAAACTTGCGGTGTAGTCACTATGTAATGCAGCCCTAATTACGGGGAAAAGTAATTCAGAATGCCCAAGATATAGGCATTTAACTGAAACGAACTAGTGATCGAACTCACACTAAAATATCACGTGATCAATGCATGACAGCCGGCATTAGCACAGAATAAAGGCACGCAAGCCTCATTTAGTTACGAGATTTGTTGGTCTGTAAACCATTTTACTCGTCTCAGCCAGTTACTTTGGTAGACATTAATGCGCTGGTAACGTTCAGCAATCTCAATTCTAAATTTCTAGATCGTTTGAACTTAATATTAATCTCGACACTGTGCTACCATAAAATGCAGATTTAAGATCGTCAGGACAATCCTGCTGACCACGTGTCCGACGTAGGCATCTATTTAATACTAGCGACTGCATGGTACACGGATTTATCATCATCCAATTGAAACTTCGGTAGCTGCTAGCAGCAAGCCGAGTCTAATATATGGTGACGGTGATATGCAAGGCAATGATTCAAAAGACGAGCACGAGCACGCGTTGATCCGTTCTACCTCCCCGTGTACTAAATTTACTGTTTCATTGTAACAGCGCATACCCACGCTGTTTATGTTATCGCAAAACAGCATAAAACCATAATCAAACGACCCACTGGTACGGATAATAGATAAGTTTCAGAAGGAAATGACATTATAAGAATGCATTGCATGAATTAACAACCCATAGCAACGACGCTATCAGTGATGCCAAGCGCCTCTATCAGTCCCTAGGTGCTAATTCTCTTTGTTTGACACAGGATTGGCGTGACTGTGATGAATTGTTTGTATCTTCCATGTAACGTCAAGTTCATTATGGCATAAAATGTTCATCATGCCAAAAAAGCAAAAGAATATTACGACAGATCATATCATTTACTTGAGTAATTGCTGGACCCTTGGTTTAAACGCGTGGTATTGGCATGATTGTTACTGGTAATGCTGGTTTTCATGTCATATTATTGCGATGACATTACGTATAAATTATCTGTGACTTGTTGGGCCAATGTAAAGATTGCTATATTAAATAATAAAATTGTGGACGTCTCACACAGAAGCTCAACGGCACATCGAATGGCAATGACAGACGAGGTCGTTTTCACCACGTGCTCCATAACTCATATAAATTGATATATCATTGGTAAGGTTTTTGTCATAATTCATCTTCAACAAAAACACAATAGTTTATCATCGATTTTCCGTCTTAGGGCTGGATCAGTTATCGTGATCATAGACTGGGTGAACTGCAATATAGTACTTTGGAGCATAACTGTAGAATGACCGTGATAATAAGCGTCAGTATAATAAGCATGCTTTTCGTTGAACCAGCCAAAATAGTAATAGCTATGTAGTTTAATCCTATGCAAGATAAAGAAACCGTATATTCGGTGTGTAAGTGTTAATAGATGCTGTCGCTGGTGGGCACAGCCATGCAATCACATACCTTGCGCGTTGTTGTTATAACTTCATACGTATTGTGTAACGTGAAATTAATCATATTCATTCGAAATAAATCTGCGTCATACGTAATGTGCAATCGATCAGGGTGTCTGCTGTGCATGCAAAAGTTCGGTTGAAACTTATTCCTCAGCTGTTTTGTTAAACGCTTTTGAAATCGAGCATTTGGTCAGCGCATTGATTGAAAGCATAACCAACCTGCGCAACCTGTCATGCTGCTGTATCAAGCTGGCAAATGAATAATCTGAATCACCTGTAATCCATTTAGCGAGAATTTTTACTCCATTTATTACACTTCCCTGGCAGCCAAATGTGGATCCATTGCAGCAGTCTTAAGAAATTCATTGACAATATCATTTACTTAGATTTGTTGAAAGTATCAAATATTGAATTTGATATTTTTGAGATATGTTGCCA
This sequence comes from Urechis unicinctus, assembly GCA_034190875.2. Classification (NCBI taxonomy): domain Eukaryota; kingdom Metazoa; phylum Annelida; class Polychaeta; order Xenopneusta; family Urechidae; genus Urechis; species Urechis unicinctus. The sequence continues at coordinate 10,417,572 of CM067356.1, forward strand.
GTTGAACTGGCACCAGGCTTTTCTTGTTTATATGGGGATTAGAAAAAAGAACTATGCTCCAGATACGAGCTTAACGGAGGTGCACAATGAACTAGATAATGCGACCAAGGTTAGATGTCTACATATTCAATAAATGATAGCTACTGGTTCGACATGTTATTGTCATTCTATGGCACATCCTTAGCCAAATTAAACCATACACTTCAACTGCAAAGACACAACATCGTCGCTGATAACATAATTCCGCGATACCTAGCTTTGGTCGGTTTTCGAGTGACACATTGAAATTGGTCCGATTTCTGATTTTATATCCGCCACAGTATCCCGCACATTAGAATGGTAATACGACATTTAACTTCAAAATAAGTCACGAGCTATTACTGCCGGCAACTGCATTCGCTCACATCAAAGACACGTTAGGATATTGCATTGACCAATTCATAAGGGTAACATACCCAACTAGCATCGAAACAATGTATTACCGATATGGTTTCTCAGCCGCATGGCGTCCTCAAAAGACCCCATAAAACTTAAACTTAACGTTCCATGCAAATATTATATCATATGGTCACAGCATAACATTGGACCACCATTTGGCAAGATAAGCGTGGTCATAAATGATAAAACGAGCAAACACCAATCACGAGACAATGTGATTAAATAAACCGAATTGCCGTATCGTATTCTCCATATCATATATATCGCTGAACTAAGATGGCGTGCATCATCTATCAAATTATTACAACCACCGGTGCAAACATTCAAACTGTACACTGACTCCTTTTGCAGAATTGCCCAAATACCAAACGCCAGGCATTAGTTGAACCCACATAAGCATATTCCATAATGAGCATTATGCAAGAACAAACAATATCCATGCTCCAATGTATAAGAACATTTTATGGAGACTGATATCACGACAAAGTAATGAAGGTAAAGACAGAAGCCCACTAGAAACAGCACATGCCAAATGGTACAAATCGGTGCGAGATAATGTCTTATGCACTTGTTCTGCTTGCAACAAATCCAACCAATCTCCATATAATCCGTTATGATCTATAAGAATTTGTATTTACGACTCTCTATCTTCTACTACAAATAATTGACTGCTACCGGGGCTTCAGTGCAACCCTTTTTGGATAAGTCACGATCAACGAATATCATGAGAGCAATGCATGTTCCCCAAATCTTATTAGTGATACATTTTCTTCGTTCATGGACGTTACTGAACTTGATACATCAACAATTGGGTTTTCTAAGCCATGTGAAGTCATATGTACATCATAACATAAAAATGCCAAATACTTAACACGACATCGGTCATACCATAGAATTGCGAACACAAAACAACAGAGTGCGATGGATATATAGGGCAGATAAATTCACCAGGCATTCCAGGTCTTTGATCACAGAAAGTGGATATGCATTTGGTTTGTTGGTTAAAACAGATATCTGGTAAAAAACAGTGAAAAATGACCGGGACTTGTGTTCCGGCACTCGAAAAGCTATTAGTAGACATTGATCCTATTGTCGATATATACATATGTATACATATATATAAATATATATATATATATACATATAAATATATATATATATATATGTATATATATATTTATATGTATATAAATGTATTTATAAATATATATATAAAATATTAGGATATATATATATACATATATATAAACATACATATATATGGATATATATAAATATATATATTTATAGATTTATATATTCATATATCTTAATATATACATATATATAATTATATATATATATATATATGAATATATGTATACGTATTTTGATACATCTATATATACATTATTGTATAAATATAAATATGAGAACATTTATATGTATATACAAATAATATTTTTATATATACATAAATGTTAATATATGCAATAAATATCGATATATACATATATATATGTATATGTATGTATATATATATATATATATATATATATATATATATATATATTGATATATATATATTATATATATATATATTAATATACATACATATATATATATATTTATAAATATATATGTATATATATATTTATGTTTGTTTGTATATATATATATATATATATATGAATATATATTAATCAATATATATAATAAGTTTTTTTTTTCATTTATCTTAATACATATATATTATATATATTTATCTAAATATATTTATATATATACGTTTTTTCTATACATCTATATGTACATTATGGTATAAATATATGAATAAGTGCATGTACAGGTATCTACAATTAATTATTTATAAATACATTATATGTATATATGACATAAATATCGATATTTATATATATGTATGTATATATATTTATATTATATATATATATATATATATATATATATATATGATATGCTATATATATATATATATATATATATATATATGTATATATATATTTCAATATATATATATATATATATGTATGATATATATATATATATATATATATATATATATATACATTATATATATATATATATATAATATATATATATATATATATATATATATATATATATATATATATATATATGTTTATATATATTACTTTCTATATATATCTGTCAAGCGTCAGATAGAGGCTTTAGAAGAGTTCCACAGACAACGTTTTGTTATTTGAAAAGGATTGTAAGTTCCACTACTCAAGGATTAAAAACCTGAACAGAATGGTACAAGACCAGAATAAATATTAAAAGTTCTTCAGCGAGCGGTGCCTTCACTATCATTCCGGAGAACATCTGCTGCAGGCTCACAAGCCCTAATGTAATTGAAATTTGCCAGACAGCAGTTTGTGTTGATATGCCTCGGGAAGGAAATCACGACATGTGCCCCCCAAGCCGGCACAATTAGCTTCCAGTACACAACATGATCAACGTAGACTTGAGGCCTAACAGTCAACATTGAAGTTACTGCATGAGCCCTGCAACAAGCAGCACACAGAAGACGGAAACACATGAAGCCTGTGGCTATGGGTATGTTGTGGTGAGGTGTGATGGTCACTATAATGTTCCTGCTATGGACAGAGGACAGAATACTGCTGAGAAATGTCTGTAGGATCGACAGCTGGAAGTGCGCAAGATCAAAGCAGCCATGTCGAGACTGCTGCTGTATGCATGAGACAGCAGTACAACCAAACTAAGTCCCCGTTAGTCGCAGATAGTCGCGACTTTATTCGAGACCACTGTCACATAACAGGCAAGTGCAGAGGACAAGCCCACAATGCATATAACCTAAAGCTGCCTTTGAATCCCAAAACAACAAATATATCAGTTATCTTCCACAACCTACGGGGAAATGACTCATCTCATGATTCACCACATCAACTGCATCCCTCACAACATAAGGAAGAATATCGCACCGTCCATAGGCTACTAACGCGTCATTGACAGTGCCTCTAGGGGTCGCTTGACAATCATAGTTGCAGCAAACTCCCCCGAAGAAATTTGCTGTGACTGCTAAGTATGAGCCAGACGCAACAAAGCGAAAGCTGCTGCTAACAAAGGGCGTCGATCTCTACGAGTTTGTGGATCGCTGGGAGCGCTTCGATGCAACGCTACCACCAATGCAGGCGTTTACAGCAAGCTGCCCCAAAATGAATGGGACTCGTTCGCCTGTAACAACATGGACGACTACCACGACCATCACCTGCGTACAAAAGTACTGCTCCTGGCAGACGTGTTTGAGATCTTCTGCAGAACCTGCCTACGACAGTGCGGCATAAACCCGGCCCACTATTGTACCAGTCCGGGACTGCAACGGGATGCTCTCCTGAATAAAAACTGGCATCATGACTATGACCAGCACCTATTCATTAGCAATTTTCCCCCTATCCTGCAGAGTCCTGCCCGTGCGGCCTACCCGGCCATCACTACTGCTCCTGGCAGACGTGTTTACCAGTCCGGGACTGCAACGGGATGCTCTCCTGAATAAAACTGGCATATAGCGGGAACTCCTGCCCGACTATGACCAGCACCTATTCATTTAGAAATTTCCCCTAATACGACTTAATGAAGTAACAAATATTTTGATGAATTATTTGTAAATGATTCCAAAGATTCCAAATCGGACTTATTATCCAAGTTGAACGTAACGTTTTGGGATCGTACACGAACTTCATGTTTGCTCTGTGGCATATTCAATAGTTCTAGAAACCCAAAAATTACGATAGCAATAACCGACACAGCCCATTAAAAAGGCAGCAACTCAAACTCGTCGTGGCAATACCACAATATTATCGATTGCATATGGACAATCTGATGTATGAAAAGTAGTTACTCACCCAACACTGATAGAAAACTCCATTGTAATAACGCTGCTGAAAGAGGTTATGGACCCATTTAGTTTTCGTATTTCTTTGTCATAACCTTTAGTACAGAAAAGACATACTGCAAAGTCAAAAGGAGCTCAGCAGATGGTGTGAACAATGGTACTACTGATATAACTACAACCACTGCATGTAAAATTAGCCACATTAATCAAAATCCGTTCTGCCAAATTTACCAACGGATCACAAGGGCATAAAACATAGACAATGACGACCAGTCAATGTGATCTCAGAGTATTCAAGATACAATTTCGTTTTAATCTCATTCAAATGGGTCCCATATCACTTTATCTGAACATCCATTCGAAAATGCTGCATGGCCAAAAATAACCATTCAAGCAATGCGAGGGCTCGCCAATGGATAATTATCTGTTGGCGAGCATTTGGGTCAAATGTTGCACATAGACATATACAAAGCAAACTTAGCAAGAGATTGGAATATTTCACCATCTTATAATCCTGCAGTTCTCGTAATCGGCATACATGTACATAAAGTAGACCTCCGAAAGACAACTTTGGCTATTGAATCTCGTCTTACTGTGTTCATGTATTCTTTGAAGAGAGCCTATGTTGTTTGTTCCGAGCAAAGTCTTCAATTAAAATTTCTGTATATATAGCAAATACAGCTACTTTTCTGTAATCACAGAAAGCAACTTACTCACAATATTTAACCTGTAGGCTATGGCATTATAATTAACTCCGCCCCGTAAGGGGGATCTTACCCCTATGTTCATTTGGAAAGCGTTAGGAAAAAATGCGTACCTGGGTCATATACATAGTTTTCATGCTATATTTTGCACAATAGGGTTGAGGATGCATTGTAACATACAATGGCAAAGCGGCCATCAATGAATCCGTTCGGATCAGAAACATCACCCTTATACCATGAATCTTCATCTTCAGGTATGTTGTATCATTCTTAGTTCTCTCGTCATTATTTGCAACACGATGACACGACAGTACACAAATCGCATCTCTGAAATGAATAACTCGTTGGTGCAGAAATACTACTTCGCAATCGACTTAGGCGAGATAGATTTTATGCAAGCGCTCGAATGCTGTTTTGTTTACAAGCTAGCAGTTCCACTCCCATGGGGAGAATTCATGTCACTTGATTTCACGATTTGCTTGTTCTCCGATATATGAAATACTTTTGTCAATGACCACCTAACGCAATCGCTTTGTTTGTTGAATGATTAGAGAGAACCCATGTTATTTACAGAGCTAGCATGTCGGACAGTACAGCTGGAATGCACAATATATCAGTCATTACCATTAGTGCAATTCATACGGCTTTTTCCTTATCATTAGGCTCGCCATTAGGTACAGTATCAGGATAGGATTGTTGACATGAACAGGTTCATTGAATGCCTCAAGGTAAGTAAGCAATTCGTACAGTAACTATCACCGTATACTGAGAACTGCATACATCTAAATAAGATTAATGAATTTGAATAACACGTGAATTAGTTTGTTACAGTTTGCTTCATGCAAGGTACTACTTCTTAGCTGCGCTCATGTAGACATAAATTCATAATGGATGTGGTGTAGGGTATTCGCAGTATACATAGTGAATGTGGGAATATTGGCCAAGATAAATGTCCAGGGCAAAAGTGCATACTGCTGTATCGAGATCCATAAAGCGGCGCTCCCCGAAACGTGCCTTGTGGCGACTTCAGTGTATAATCTTTGCATCACCGGTGGCAATAATCGTAAGCTTGTCGTGATGATTACCGGGAATATGCTAATCCGAAAGAGCCATCAACACATATACCTCTGAATTATTTACAAAAGGTTGATGATCACATCTGATTTGTACCATTCAGTTTATGCAATATATGGCCAATTAATGGCTGCTAAAGTTTGGTCTTATATGGTAAAACATGAGTTATCATTTTACGATTCATTGCTATCGCCCGCTAAACTTAGATATAGCTCACTTATCTACTTTGTTCGGCAAAAATGAAGCCATTTAATCTGGATTGAAACGTTGGCCACTAGTCGTCACGTAAACCAATGCTAATATAAGCCAACATTATTCACTACAAATGAAAGAGTCTCTTTTTTTACATCAATCAAGCAAAGTATCCGGAGTGTTCAGCTCACTACTCATGATCAAGTCAAAACGTCTACATCAAGCCTATTCACGGTAACATTAAGGAATCTTCACGAATAAAGCTAATCGTACAAGGATGGATTAGCAGCAATTATAATATGTTAGAAAGTCGTCGAAAGATGAGCAATGATCCGACAAGTCAGAGCATCTCAATACATATCATTATAGAGGCGTTTTTGTCCACACTGCCGAGCAAATAGAGCTACAAACCTTAATTGGCCCAAACAACTGTTCATACACTCAGTACGGTACAAAAATTTAATATACTATAACTGCTTTACATGTGCAATATTTTTCATCAAACATAGCAGGGCGTTATTTGATATATTTGACTGCGAAGAGCAGCACATTGTTGTATAACCTACATACAATTAGTTATCACATTAAACCTATTGCGCAACCTATTATGTAAAATATCTAAGGCGTTATAATTCTACTGAACTGTACAATCACTGTGCACTTCTCATAACGGCTACCAAACCATTCGACAACAAGCGTATTGGCTATAAATTTGGAGAACATGCATTAGTTGGAAAAGGCAGTGACGTATGGTTGCGTCGCTTTTATGGAGATGCACGGTGGTGTACCGATATCAATACAGCCACGGAGTTGATTGAGTTTAGGAGCTCGCAATGTAATTTTATGTCTTATCCTTCTTAGTCAGTGCTTATGTTGAATAATTCAAGCCTTCTTTATGTCGACATTCGATAAAAACACAAACATGGATACAGCATAAGTGGTTCGTTAATTGTTGAGATCAAAGAGGTTATGAGATATACGCCATGACGCTCCATTAACAGATTTATCCATATCAGCGCGCAAGTAGTCAGCCTTGGGACAGATTTCGTGTATCTATGAAGGCATGATTTCTGTAAAAAAAAGGTTTATTGTGCACATTAAATAGGCTATTATTATAGGGATATTAGCTGCGGTGTGCATTATTTAACAGCTCTTCGGCAATAGTTAACGGATGAAAGATTAATGAACCCGCGGAATGACCAACTATCTAAACTTGCGGTGTAGTCACTGGCTAATGCAGCCTTAATAACGGATAGTAGTAATTCAGAATGCGCAAGATATAGGCATTAAGCAGAAACGACCTAGTGATCGAACTCACACTAAAATATCACGTGATCAACGCATGACCACCAGCATTAGCACAGAATAAAGGCACGCGAGCCCCATTTAGTTATGTGATATGTTTACCCGTCTCAGCCAGTTACTTATTTGACATAAATGCGCTGGTTACGTTCAGCAATCTTAATTCTGAATTTCTAAAACAAACCAACTTAATGTTAATCTCTCCATTGTACTCTAATAAAATGCAGATTTAAGGTCGTCAGGACAATCTAGCTGACCAAGTGCCCGACGTAGGTATCAATTCAATATTAGCAAATGAATTGTAGTCGGATTTATCATCGTCCAATTAAAACTGGCGTCCGTAGCTGCTAGCAGCAAGCCGAGTCTAATATATGGTGACAGTGATATGCGAGGCAATGATTCAATGGACGAGCACGCCCAAGCGTTGATCCGTTCTACCTCCCCGTGTACTGAGTTTACTGCTTCATTGTAACAGCGCTTGCCCACGCTGATAATGTTATCACAAAACAACATAAAACCATTATCAAACGACCGACTAAATATTGCTCTAGTACGGACAATATACACATCTGATTCAAGCAACCAATCAAAACACAATGTTGCTTACATAGACATTTGTTACTTTCAAAGGCATGGCAGTGACAAGCAAGCAAGCAGAGGGGGTGATTTGTGTACCAAGCATGCAATTGTTGTCACAGTGGAACCACACAGAAGAGACCTTAGTGATCGTGTCAAGGAATGGAACGCCCCCGCGGTTTGCTGTATATGCAATAACAAAAGAGGAGTAACAGACTGATCAGAAAGTCCGTATGTCATGTTTCAGTTCCAACCTCAAGATTACTAGGTTCATGGAGGGTCATATATGATTCCATTGACTCACGAGAGGCCTCGGGAACATCACGTGAAGACAATCCATAACTTCCTTTCGGAGGGTGTGAGGAATCACGATGCGACTATTGTAGACGCAGATACCGTCGAGCACTGCTAGATCGTCCCGAATCTTCCAGTAAGGCTTAATTTCGTCGGGAAGTGAGTCTATGGATTGCGGAAACCCTTCAGTGATGAACCTACATAGATTGGTATAGGAAGGATCAGCCAGAGAAGCCTCATGGAAACGGTCAAGAGTGATGGCGTAGGCATGGATGTCATCATAATCATAGATTGCATTCAACGAAGCATGCAGTTTGTTTGTTTGTTGCCATATGGTCAACGAGTAGGGAGTCTTGGATTCCAGTGCTGTCATCATTGGTACGGATTGATTCACAAAAATAGGCAGTTGTTGATTCTTCACGGATGCATGGATTCCTGGAGCAGGCATCTGGACCAACATGCAATGATCCAGGAACATGTTTGATGTTGAAGCTGAATGAGAGTGTTCTTTCTTTCAGGCGAAAGAGACGTGGGTTCTTAATTTTCTCAAGACTGGCATCGCCCAAAATGGTAGTTAGGGGCTTGTGATCAGTCACCACCAGTAAGTCAGGACAGCCTTAAACAAACATGCGGCATTTCTCTAGGCTATAGGCAACCGCAAGAGCCTCTCCTTCAATGGGTGCATAACGGTATTGTGAATTTTGACTCAGCGAAAATCAGGCGCCAGCCCTGTTTACAGCAGTGAGGTGCTTCAGTCATTGGACATCGGCAATGTTTCTGGAGGAGGGTGAACCCTCCTCCAGAATACCTGTCTTGCTCCAATATGTGGCGAGGCATGTCGGGCGATGGGGCTCAAATGATTGCACACCCTCCTCGATGATTCGTAGGATGGAATCTTTACTTTTCTCAAATGCAACATCAATACCAATACCACTTGCCTGCTTTCAAGAGGTCACGGAAGGGCTGCATTATATCGGACGAATCAACGCTGTGGGCAACTTGGTTTACTAGCCCAAACCATTACCTGGCATCCGTTATATTTCTGGGTTTAGGGAATGTCCTAATGGCATCAAGAAGACTCTCAAATGACTTGATGCCATTGCATGTGATGTTGAATCCTGCAAACTCAATGTCTGTTTGAGCAAACCGGAACTTGGATGGGTTGAACACCACTCCGTTGTTGGCACACAATGATAAGTAGTCGACAGTGTGCCAAAAGCATTGCTCAATGGTGTCGTTCCATAGGAGGGTGTCATCAATGCATTTTGTCTTGCGTTCGACATCAATAGTGAAGTCATCATAGGCTTCGGTATAACCATCGCCTGCCACATGAGAACCCTGTGGTGCTCAGAAATACCTGAAGCGGCCCCATTCAGTGATAAATGTGGTTGCCTCACTAGCGCTGGGGTTCAGCCGCATGGAATGGTAGCCATTCCATGCATCAAGGGTTGATTTCCATGTCTTGGGAGGTACTAGTGCAGCGTGATAGAACGGGCTGGGGGTATGGTGAGTAAGACTATAGGTAGCCTTGTTAAGGGCTTGCAGGTCGACTGTCCTGCGTGGTGAATCATCCTTTTTTGGTACAACTACCATCCTTGAGCACCAAACAGTGGGCGCTCCAGGCAGCACCGCTTCAATTATGCCCAGGCGTACATCACGATCTATGTCAGCTTTGACTTGGGCTTTCCAATGATGGGGTACCGGAATAGGAGTGTGGTGTGCTACTGGCTTGGCCTCTGGTCAGAAATGGATCTCTAGTGGCTCACCTGACATGCAATGCAGATGTTGATGTTCGCAAATGTTGAATGCTGAGCTGGCAAAGTATTGAAGGATCCACTTTTGTAGCTTCTGGGTGTTTTCCTTGGTTGGTGGGAATGGAATTTCAGACGGGCATGTGGGTGCAGGTTTTCTTTTGGACACGTGCATGTTACTGTAGTATTGATGGTTGAAGCCATTGGCAATGGGAATGATGGCTGGACAATGCCCAGGTCTAACAGGGCTCGGATCGAGAGGAACAAGCACTTGATATTGCGTCCGACATATAAGGCCTGTTTGCTGGTAGCGCCATTCACAGTAACAGATGCAAATAAAACTCCTGCTATGTCCATTGCAGATGCTGTGACACCATTGATGGAATGAGAAGTAGGGACGAGGTGGTTCTCTGATAGTCCAATGGAGTGGAGGACATCTATGCCACAGACACAGGTTTGAGCCCCAGTGTCAGCAATTGCCTCTATGCGCTTGTTAAATATTGATGCAGCCTCCCTGTCTAGAGGGCAGTGAAAGGCGCATGCGTGTCAGGGAGAACATTGATTGCAACAGACAGTCTTGGTAGTTGGTGAGGGCGTCTGTGTGCGAAGCGGCCGACTGATTCAATCCATTCCATGTGGGAAACAACAAACTTCTCGTGTACAGCTTTGCGATTTGAGAGAGGGTGCTGTCTCGAGCGCCACGCAGACCTGTTTGCCTGGAGGGTGGCGTGGGTGAATTCATCTTGGCAGCCATGAGTCATAAACCACGATGTCAAAGTGCTGTCTGCATTAGTTTGTGTGACGGATGTGCTTGACATTAAGTTGTGGCTCCCAGGTGCATCACGCATAGTGTCTGTGCGTCTAGAGGTACTCTGTTCTTTTTTTCCGGCACACGGAATGTAGGTGGCTCACGATGCCGCAGTGCTCACATTTAGAGGCATGGGCAGGGCAATGGAGATGTCGCGGCAGTCTGGTGCCTCTGTCATGTTCCTTGCTACCGCAAGCTGCACAGCCTGGTGGAGTGCTGTACACAGGGGTCACTTGAGGGCTGCCTGTATGGCCGTTCTCACGTTTGCCACGTCGTTTGTGGTAGGTCGACTGTTGGGTGGCAAGGGTTGAATCGTTGCTGAGTTGCTCCTTAGCACGTTTGCCATCTTCCAGTGCTTGAATGAGATCGAATTTAGCTGCAAAAGACTGAAGTTGGCTGTCTGTAGCTAGCACCTCGCCCTGGATGTCCTTGTCGTGTATCCCCACTGTCAGCTGATCTGATATCATTGAGATGGCATAGCTCACTTTTTCGGAACACGTGGGGCACGTCGATAGAAAGATGCAGTGCTCAGCTTTTGCTCGGGGTTGTGCCACAAACTGCTGGACAGGCATGCCGGGGTCTTGGTGGAGCGTATAAAATTCCTAGCGGTGGACAGCCTTATTCTTCTCCTTGACAGTCAACCGTCGTATGTGGTTAAGCAGGGTAGACTCATCCAGGGAATCGATGGTTGAAGGGTCAACATAATTGAAAAGCTCTAGACGGAGCGCTTCTGAACAACAGGCTCGTAGTTCTTCTGGGGACGATGTTGGAAGTTGCGCACGACGCTTGTAGAGTTGCCATTCGTTGACGAAGAAAGCCCATTTACTTTCAGTGCAATTCAGGTCGATGTTGGGCGGTCAGGGCGTTTGACAGAGGCTAGCTGGGACTGTGATATAGAGTTGTGGCGGAGTTGGTTTGACAAGGAGGATGCAATAGTGTTGACGCCATTTACAAGGTCACGGAGTTGCTGGGCCGATATGGTGACTGACGGCAGATGGTCAGCTCCTGCGCCCAGAGTATCATGAATTGTGCTGGGGTTACCCTGGCCTTCTGACATCGCACGATCATTTAAAGTTTCGCCGCTATTATCGCCCGCTTGTGGATGTCTATGCTTAATAACGGGGAAATCGTTGACGTACGGCTGATATGGATATATTAAGGTTACTTACAGGACAAATCCTGCCGACTGCGCCATGATAAATCCTGAGCAAGATTTTGTACAACTCACAAAGATATTTATTGTCACCCAACACGACAACAAAACGATAGAGGTCGCTATATCCTATCACCTCCAACGATATCATCACAAGTCAGAATCCTGCAATTATTACCAACGAATGAAAGTGTCGATTGTCCGTACATTGAATAGGTAAAGCATCATAGTGTTTACCTTGCTACTCATGATCAAGGCTGCATTGAGCCTATTCACGATAACCTCAAGGCATCATCAGGAATAGAGCTTAATGAACATGGATAGATAAGCAGCGAATAAAGTACGTAAATAAGTCAACTTTTTGTTCCAGAGGATGCCACATGGAAGCAATAAAAGACGGGGGATGATCAGACTAATCAGAAGCTTTAAACATATATATCAGTACAGACGCGTTTTTTGTCGTCCGCTAAGCCGAGATAAAGCGTCTTAAATTCTTAAATCGCCCCACTGGCTGTTAATACACTCAGTACGGAAAGATTATACATGAGGCTCAGGTATCTATTTATGCTTCATATGTTATACTATGCATCGTACATAGCAAGGCATGATTTGACCTCTACGCTGATGACAAAAACCGATCATTGATTTTTCACCTCTATTCACATCCTTAATACATTTCAATTAACCTATTCTTTAGCATAAGTAGTCAAATAACAACTCTATGCGTAACCTAATAAGTACAATGTCTAAGGAAGTGTGCTTACCTGGACTCGTCGAATAAGTGCGGATCGTTGTCTCTAATTAACAAACTTTCAACCTTCCCGTGGTTTAGATGCTTTAATGGATTGCTTCTATCCCTTGCATTCCCTATGAATTCAGCGAGGCTGACATTTACTTCACTGTAAAGCTCTGTAGCATTTAGATAAAACTTCCGTGGCTAAGACGTAAATGATCAAACGAGTAGGAAGCATGATATGCTTGTATAAAGGTTTATAATATCATAAATCAGTGTTACAGGTGAAATCAGCCAATTTGTCAAAAGGAATACGTCTTTTGCAAATGTCGATAATATGTGCCTTAAGTACATAATTCAGATAATTATTGCCTGTGGTTGTCCAAATGTTTTACTTGCCCATACTGAGTAATCCGGATAACTGCAGCTACCTCTTTATGCATGGAAAGCAACGTCTGCCTCCAATGCCATTGGTTTGATGAAGCGACAATTCATGTGACGGCAAATCGGTCCAATAAATATATTATCGACAGCAGTCAACGTTGGATATTCACCATTCTCCACTACACTTCTGTCTGTGCCTCTAAAGATTATGTAACACTGATTAAGACCGGGCGGGTGAAATCAGCAGTTCGGTTGGTTGTTATGATAACGTTCTCCTTCACAGAATCCGAGGTACAATATACAGTACACGTGTAGTATTTCCTGTCAGGATTCTGTCTTCAGTATGGTCCTTTTGGCAGCACGTTCGCTCCTCTATGTATTTACAGTCAGCTAGGGGATGCGACTCGTAAATGTTTAACGTTAAATGTTTAATGTTTAACTCTGCCGTGACGTGTTTTCTCATTATTGACAGCAGCCTCAAACATCAGCGATATCGAATAAGTAAGCCATGTTACACGCTTAGTAACGATGGTTTTGTTCATTGTTGCTTTTATCATGTTCGGTTTTAATACGCACTTTATATTAGCATAAATGTTGGTGCGCCGTTAAATCCTTAGTTTACCTTACCTAACAGATGTCCACTAAGATATGTTGTAATGACTTGAATTATGTCAGCTGTTTTACCACCCTGTCGTATGGTCATTACGCGTAGCATTTCAAATTTGTCAAGCATTTGTCAACTCTTCATGTTTTGCCAAGCACATTCATATTTTTCCTAATATCTCAAGGCATATACATGGGAGAACACATTCATACTTATTTCACGTACAGTTTCTAGTTTACAAATGTTTCATTCTAGCATTTATGCCCCAATATATAGCCTATGCATAAATTAATAAGTTGCAGTAATTTTCTGATGCCGCAGAGGCGGCTCAACTCATAAATCTTTGTCCCGGTTCAAGCGGATTATACTAGAGGGTCATAAATACCTTATTGCAATGCATTTACATTGACGGACACATTCCAACTTACCTTTACAATTATTATTGATGTATATTTATTTATTGGACATAAGGGCATATGTTTTGGCCCTATATAAGCTATGTTTTGGCTTGATATATAGTTGTGATAACGTGCATAATGCACGAAATGGAAGTAGCCACAAGCTTGCCTGGCTAAGTTTTCTGAGCGACTATTCTGCCTCTTGGTAGAATCTGATCACTTTCATTCATATGCGGCTGGTCATCTGTTTTGTAAGTCCCGTTTGTATTTCGGTGCTTAAATACTTAGAATTTGGTCTTAAAGGTGAACTGAGTCATAGTGCTTATGTAGTTGCTGGACCAACACTGGCAGCATCGACCATTAAAGAATGCTACACATAACACGCTGACCGCACATTCATCTAAATAACCATGTCGATACATGAAGAACACAATTTAGGCTTCCAGGTGTGCCATAGTAATCAAATCTTATTCGCTGAACGAGTGTCACATACCGGAAGGAAGAAATCGCGAATAACTATTAATTTTATACACTTTTCAGGATAAATAATATCTGATGACACCGAAGCTGTATATCTGCAATACACGAATATTCAGTTTTCCTAATCCTGCCCATTGCTCACATCTGTAGATGAGATGGAAGGGCGACTTGTAGCTTATAGATTGTAGCTATGAGAATATTACAAGCTACCAGAGTCATACAGAGCATCCTATTTTAAATGCTTCTAGCCCGATACAAAAGGATATCCTTATATTTTATTGTTTCATTACCGACATTGACCACCTACGAGCACCATATATTGTAATTTCCACGTACATGTTGTGTTCAAAGTACAGTTCCTTGTATCCTATTTTTCAATATGGCCAATTCTGCCCATGATATATGACCTTTCCATAAATTACTAAGTTGCAGTAATTTACTTTTGTGGCAGAGGCGGCTCAACTCATATACCATTCTCCCGGTTCCAACAGATTATACAAGAGGGTCATAAATAACTGACGGCATTTATACACTGAACCAATACGAAGTAATCATTTGTCCCCATCTGTCTGTCTACGAGTTCATTTAGAGATTAATGTAGAAGCGTGCAATCCCAGTGCTCTTCTTATCACGTCAATTCAACCATCTTGCAACCCGCTTATTGGCTGTAGATAGTGAGAAGCCTCTTTACGCCTCCAACAAATGCACGTTTCCATCGATTTTAAGGAGAAGCACGGTGGTGCACCGATATCAATACAGCCGATGAGTTGATTGAGTTTGCAAGCTCGCTTAGAGATATATACAACATGACGCTCTATTTACGGATTCGTCTTTATCAGCGCGCAAACAGCTAATCTAAGGATAAATTACGTGTTTTTGTTTGTTTTGATAGTTCGCCGTGCATATTAAAAAAGACATTGCAGTGATATTCGCTGTGATGTGCAACAATAACCAGCTCTTCGGTAATTGTTCAAGGAGCAGAGATTAACGGAAACCGCTAAATGATATAATAGAACAATCTAAGCTTGTTGTGTTTAACCAGGTAATGCAGCCCTGTCTACCAAGCATTCAATTGTTGTGATGATGTTGTCAGAGTGGAGAGACATATAAGACGCCTTAACAAATGTATGACGTATCAGATAGGTCAGAAAGGCTGAACGTCATGTTTCAGTTCCCACCTCCAAATAACTAGGTTCATGAAGGGTGATATATGATTTCATTGAGTTACAAGATGCCCCGGGAACATCTCGCAAGGTAACTATTGTAACGTCCCAATGGATACCACTGATGTCCTTCTCATTCAGGCAGCCTATTTTTGCAGAAATATCACAGTATGTGTTAATATTTGATACTACACGATCCAGTGTGATCCCACTTTATCTGCAATGGATCACGATTGTGCTTTAAATGCAGTCTAGCATTTCTTATTTGGTGTATTGTATATAATAACAGACTGTCAATCGACCAAAGAATGAGCTAAGGATAGTGGCCACGTCAGCGGAAAATATATAAAGGCTCTGCCTTCGATTTGAACTCGTTGAAGAGTATTTTTGCGAAGTGAAATTCGAGAGCATACTTTTCGAGCTTCTCGACGTCTTGTGTGCATGTAATGTGAAAGATTTTGGAAAGTTTTCACAAGCATGTTAAACATTCTGCTGTATACATCACGCCTTGTGATCACGATAAGGAAAAACTTACTGCAGTACGGCGTAGACAAAGCAGTGATAGGACATATCACATTAATACAAATGAAAAGTGAAATGCAGTTTGCGCAAACAAGAATGTGCCCTTGTGCTCTGGAGGCTATAATCACATGGCATTGTGTCCATATATTTGTGTCTTAACTTGTGTAAATCAAGTGCGAAATATCAAGCATTTTCAGTACATTGTTACAATACATACAAAATATGTTGATGTTCAAAATATTTTCGATTCACTAACATGATGAGTGAGAACCAATTAAACACCATTGATACATCACTCAGCTTTTCTCTCATGCCAATGAACTACCATTAATACCATTTATTACCCAGTTTATATATATTGCATTGCAGGGAAGGACCTAACACGCTACGCTCATCCATCCTCATTATAGTATGGCGTAATCGTGAACGACAGCATGGTTTATTTAATAGAACTTGCCGATTCTATTCGCCACTGTGACCATTCAATCACCTAGACAGATTCAATGTTATGCTACTCATTGGCAAACATTAATGGCAAAGACGCATTGCATTTAGCCAATCAAAATAACATTGTGCATGAATCACCGGACTGTGTAATGCTGCTTAACAGTGCCGCATCTTCTAAATAGAGCATGCATTTGGAATTAAGCCGAGAATTCCGCATTTGCGACCGTATCTTCTAATTCCGATATGCAACCACATACATTTGAAATTGATAAACTTTATACCGAGATAGACACCAAAGAGCGTATTGATGTAAATGTCGTACGATGTAATGAACATGTTACAGATCCTGTTAACAACACCAACCCTCTCGCCCACTTGCATGCAACAACACATGCTAAAGCAATTGCTATGTTTCCATGCTGTGCAAAAATGGCAATGTAAAGCAGCTTAATAGGCAAGATGTCATACATATCACAGATTGTGCATTTTTATACGTGATAACCGACGAGATAGCTACAGACGGGCCTGGTCGATATGAACATCATAAAACCCCTTGAGGGCATTAGGTAACTAATATTGGTTTGGTTATCTGTAGTATGTGCGCGCTGTTTAGGCTACCTAAACGTGCATGCGATTTTCGGCCACCTTTTAGTGGCGGGTGGCACATATCACGCAGACTGGCTCGTCTTATAAAACCATGGCCCACCACAGAATGCTCAGGGTAATTTATAATTGCAGACAAAGCCAGCAGCTCTGCTTTAAATTGTGCATCATCTGCACAAACCATTCTTTTATGTTTCCATTGGTCGATGTATATCTGTGTCTTATCGGAGTTGCAAGAAAAATGGTGAATAAAGGAATAACGGTGCTGGGGACATCATATAAATGATTTGCAGTAAGGTTCACAAAGTACATGATTCACAATAAAGACGAGCTGTTATTACACGCAAAAACAATTATTGAGCCGCTGGACTTAGTTATATGGCCGTGTGGAAGAACTTTATGACACTTAGCTGCGTCATGCATGGACAGCCACTCGTCACCATGCACTTTTCTTTAGCATTAGCAGAGTATTGAGGGTGAACTTCAAATGCAAAATGCATGTCTTGTTAATATCAATGCCGCGGCAATGTGATCTTTTTAACACACGAATGACACGCTATATATGTATATACATATACATATATACATATATATATATATATATATATATATATATATATATATATATATATATATATATATAATTATATATATGCATATATGTATATATATGTATATACATATTTATGTATATATATATATATATTATATATATATATATATATATTGTGTATATATATATATACATGTATAAATATATATACATATATATATATATATGTATATATATATATATATATATATATATATATAAATATATATATGTAAATGTATGTATATATATATGTCTGTATGTATATATATATCTATATATATATATATATATATGTATATATATATATATATATATATATATATATATATATATATATATATATATATATATATATATATATATATATATATATATATATATATAATCCATTGAAGTGTGTTTGGATTGTACTGCGCCTGTCTTATTGTGGAGATCAAATATGAATAATGCAACATTAACGTTATTGGAAACACGCACGCCTATTGCAGCCTCTGGGGAATTAAGAAACTGCTCATAAGATTTCTTTACAATCATTTTGTGAGCAATTTATACCGTCGTCGTCTTCTTGCTCGGTAACCCTGAATCGTAAAAGGCTATTATTTGATTGAAAGTGCACCTTTTAGCTACAACTTAACTAAGCAATGTGTGTTAATTTAGATGAAACGCTCGAATATATGCAGTGCAGAAAGAAAAGAATGCCTGTCAATAATTTACGACGTGTTATTTGTTTTTATGCTTGCATTACATTTTCTTCGATAATGTAATGCAGTTTAAGCTCAACCATCCCTGATGCACTCCATCTGTAAGACGTTTCTGTGACTACCAAGTATAAATCAAGCCAACGTTTTTCGCATCATTGCATAAGTGAAGTAATGATTGAGTGTTAAATTATAAGCAAAGTGATCCCAGATTACAATCCTGCAAAATGAAGAAGTGAATGACGTTTATCAAGGGTAATTTATCACCCGTAAATAACAGTGATATTCGATGTAATAAAGAGCTGGTGCTATTGAAACAATAGTGGTCGCCGTTCGAATAACTAACTTATTACATGATGACATAGCCTGGAAGTTGTGATTCTACCAACTTGGATCGCTCTGTGGGGTATTTATGTGCAAGTACAAAAATACCATATCATTGACTAATGGCGTGACACGACAAAACACTACCTCATATTGTGAATCATTTATTGTGAACACCTTATTCTTTGTGTTTAAAAAGTGCTTCCATCATCTGTGGCTAACATGGCCATATCCCGCCAGTCAGACGAATTCATGCAACTCTTCGCGTCGATGTTACGAAGCATCCGTATTGAACATATGGTCATCATCATTTGCACTACTTGAACTTATATTACAGACATCGGTTGATTCACCGTCGACGGCAAGTTTCAATGTCTTATCTTCTTAGTGTATTCTTATGAACAATGAATTGGTGTATTTTCGATGATATTGCAGGTTCTTTTAACGAGCCTTCCCGGTTTCAGCGACCTTTATTTTCGGGTTTTTCTTGCATCCCGTCCATCAAAACCGATCTGGATGCTTAGACTATGCAGCACTTGGAGTCTCATATATTGTTTCGCATTCGACATATTTGTCAAGATGATACTTTCTACCTCCTTGTTATTCGCCGTTAGTTGCTATTGAATTTTCTAATTTTCATTATGCAATTGGTATTAAGTGTCAAGTAGTGCACGAATCCAAGGCAGAGTACATAATGGTCATGCATAAATATGACAAGTAATAAATCGAAGAACTCTCATTGCATATATATATTTCGTGATTATCTCCCGAACACCATGTGATAACAAATTGAAAGATAATACTGGTTGGATCATCATGTAAAAAACGATGGACATTACAGAACCAACATACTATTTATATTATTATATTCACAATGGAACATAATCCAAACGGCTTGTCCAAACGACTTGTCGCTGAATAATTACAGTGTGCACCGAGATTGAGCCGTACGGATAAATATATATATATATAAATGATATATGATATATATATATGCATATATATATATATATACATATATATATATATATATATATATATATATATATATATATATATATATATATATATATAAATATATATGTGTAAATATGAATATCTATAGACTGTGTATATGATATATATATCTCTCTCTCTATATATATATATATCTATATCTCTCTCTCTATATATCTCTGAGAGAGAGAGAGAGATATATATATCTCTCATATATAGAGAGAGAGATCTATAGATCTCTATATAGAGAGATATAGAGAGAGAGAGATCTCTATATATATATATATATATTATATATATATCTATCTATATATATATATATATATATATATATATATATATATATATATATCTATATATATATATATATATATATACATGCTACATGTGAAGAATGAACAATTAACAAGCGTAGCTCTTCATCATGAAACATCATTATTGCGCAACCTGTACATTTGGATTTCATTAAATCATATATGAATATGCTAAATTCCTTTGGATAATATGCAATTTTGAAGCATATTTCTAGACAAAATGGTTCTACGTTGGCGAATCATCTTCGTCCGTGTACGATTCCGCGATGACCTCTCCAATATTTGTTCTTACGGTCAATTAGTTGGTTATCTAATAATGTTTTCTTAGAAACATCTATTAACAAATGGCTATCCATTCATATAGGAAATATCAGCTCAAGGTTTTTGTGATACCAAGACAAATAAAAAACGTTCATTGATCTTTAGATGGTTAGTGCAAAGCTCACTTATTGAGCAACTTGCTAATCAATATCCTAACACCCGACCAGTAACACATTATTGATGCCCGATGAGCTATGGAGGTGTAACCAAGCATAATTAGGCATTTAACGAAGGTACATCTCCTACCCAATCTACTGAAACGGGCCTGTGAATATATATGCAGAATTGCATGCAGGGCTTCTGCTTTACAAATAATAAACAGAATATTCAATCGCCAACTGGTCTAAACCAGAACCGTAAACCACCCTTATGATCAATAAATAAATGGCTCTGTGATATTCATATCCTAGTAATGTGGCGATGATTAACGCAACCCTCATACGAGGTGCTTTGCTACTGTTGTCGGAATACTTGTGGTGCATCATTAAGGTAAGCTCATCACAAAAGGGCCGCTGAGGTGTAGGTATTCAGTTATATCGATTTTGGTCGGCAGCATCGTTTGGGTCGCAAATAATCAATGTACATTGCTGATGAATCGTTCTAAAAACGCATTAACGTGTTGCCGATTCTCCTTAGTTTTGAAATAGTAATATATGCGATTGATGTACGCAGCAAGTACACTTGCAAAGAGAAATCAATTGATGAACTGGTCTAATGCATCATATGTGCGCAGACAACGATGCGCTTATTCGTCATCCGCGATGTTTCAGGCTTTAGGGTTGGTCTGCGTAGCACACGAGTCGCATACTAATTTAATCCTTATTTGGATCACAATGGCTGACGTAAGAAAATAAAAAAGCAAAGACCAAATCAGTATGACGAACCGCCTGCACGTCTTATAATGATAATTTCAGTATATACGTGGTACGCTAAACTTATACACGGTGTATATTTAACCCGAATAATCATCGACAATTGCATATACATCCCCTCAGTATCAACAGCCCTGAGGCAATCTTCTGGTTATCACGTCATCAATCTCTCAATTTGATCTTCCACAGTTCTTTTCTGATTAAGGAATCTTAGAAACCGCACTATTTAAATACAAGGGGGCGCTGAATTGTTAGACAATTTTCCTGGCAAAAAGTAATTCATTGTTGAGATTCATTATAATATATTCATCATTTATGCAATCATCTTGCATGAATTATTAATTGTCTAGTCAATTACTCAAAATTCGTTTAAACCCTATGCATATAGATATGTCAATCTTAAGGACGACATATTGCATGCGGTATATGATTCACATCGGGTGGCAAATACCACTGTCAGCCTAAAGTATTGTTATGCCCCCCAAAAAAACTGTGCGAAGTGGTGGAAGTGGTGGAAGTGGTAAAAGCATAAAGTACACTTTCAAAAGGATGCAAAGTGAAACCGCAAATATTGTGCATATTTGTTCTGACCAATCTAGAAAACAGTGAAATAACCAGAGACACACAGTTAGCAATGTATTCACGTGAGATAGCAGGCTGCAAAGCGATAGTATTGGCGATGTCGCTTATGCATCCATAGTTTTTAAGAACTCCGGTTTGTGTAGGTGTTTGTCGTAGAACGATTGACGGTTCGGATGTAATTTAACGTCTTTATCGTTAGTAATAACTCCCCGTATGAAATATAATATCCTAGGGCCAAACCAAAAAACGTTTGATGCAAAGAGCAAAGGTATAATGATATTTACGATCCGACATGTTGCTGCGCAGCCACGACCCCTTCTACGTGAATGTAATATGTGATAATTCATTACACATGGATAACATTGACGAGGTGAGACACCTGGTAGGGGGTCGCTTGGTTTTATTACCCAGGAACCAAAGAAGATAGGGAAACACAAGGCAGACAGGCAATGTTTGACATGCGTCTAGAAATGTATCATAATGCAGAACTGACGATGTCCGGGTCATAGGAGATGGTCGTATGGTACAATCATCGCCGCAGATCAATATGTAAGATCCAAGTGACATAGCAATTATGGTCATGCAATTATGCACGACATTAGCATGACTCTTTGCTAGGATATCTGTCTTATGATGGGCGACATATACAATACAACAATAGGGATCCTTCCACTATGAACTTGATGGTAGGTGATGTAAAATTCACATCAGTAAGGTACGTAAGCCCATTGGTGCCACATGAACCTGGTGCGATTTAGCATTCGGGCTATATTTCCGCATGTGGTTAAGTAATCAAGAAAATATCGTTGCTCTGGCCTTCAACCACAGAATAGTAATAAGATTACGCCCGTTAAGCGGGAAAAATCGCACTAAGTTAACGCAAGCAGGTGCTGAATTGTTAGACAATTTTTCCGGCAAAAAAGTAATTCATTGTTGGAATTCAATTATAATTCATTTATAATTTATTCAACCATCGTGCAAGTATGAGTAATGTTCTTGTCAATTACTCATAAAAACTTTAAGCCATATGCTTAGTTACGTAGGTACTTCCAACAGTTGTCGGTGTAAGGCATATCAGGTCGGCATCCATATATATGAACGAGAATATCTGTTCATTGGCAACCTGTGCATCACTTCGATTAAATCTGGAGATATCAATGCTATAGGCTCCGTTGTCTATGCAAACCCATGTTGGGTATAGCTAGACTGACACCTGTTCCATTAAGTCTGACGGCGAACGCAAACACCAGCGTAGATTTAGACTAACCTTCTCTTGAATGATCCAATGTTTTGCAACTTCGTTTGGGGCCTAGTATGATATGAGCGTGCTTTCTTCGCTAATGTAGTATACAGATTCTGAAATCGCTTAAGACACCTTTGACAGATTCCACATATGGTTGTAGCCAATGATCTCTCTTACGATATGATTTTATTCACGAGTTCCTGATGAACCGTCTAGGTATTGGTTTTTGGATTTTATCAAAAAACTGCAGCCAAACATTGAGGGTATTGGCTGTGATCGGATATATCCAAAAAGTGCAAATTAAAATACAAGGAAATTGCAATCTGCGCAAACGAAAATGAACTTTAATGCTCAAGAAGCCATAATCGTATTGCATCGTGTCGATATATTTGCGCCCTGGTTCTTTGTATCAACCACAAACTACGAATTTTACAAGCAGCTTCGGTAAACAATTGAATTACATATAGTACGTTGTGGTATGCATAACATTTTAGATTGACTAACCTGATGTCTATTCAAGCACTTACACACACACAATTGATATACCATGATTTATCTTGAGACGGTTTCTATTGCACATGCATTGCAGTGAAGGATAAAAAACATTCACTTCAGCCCAAAACGCTTTGTTCATCCATCCTCATCATTGCATGGCGTAAAAGTATACCAAAGCATGGTTTATTGCCAAGATTGTGCAGCGTAATAAGTTAGTCTTTTCACCAGGCAAGGACATATCTACACTGCCAAGGCCAAACAATGCGACCATTCAATCATCTAGACAGATCCAATTTTAGTCTACTTGTTGGCAAACACTGATGGCAAAGACATGATGGCAACCGCGGCATACAACACATTTCCAAAGTGCTTGTAAGGCTACATTAACGTGCATCTTTCTGTGGCGGACGACACACATCACATAGACTGGATTGACTTAAAACACCATGTTCCACCACCAAAAAGAAGGTAGATTTATGTGTAACCCGTGCACGTTGCCCGTCAGAGCCAATATTGCTGAGAGCTCGACCAATGAAACATTCTATTAATCATCTAATTAACCTAACTGTGAGTATTTTGTATCCATTTTGCGTACGTGCGATCCTATAATTGTTACTGTATCTCTCATGATTATGTCATGGCCTTGGATAGTCATACATAAGGGACAGAGATGCTAAAAATGTATATATCCCTACGATCCATTTATTCGCGGTAGGACGTCATAAACATAAGAAGCACTAGCATTAGAATTGACGATGAATTTCAAATGTGTGCTTTTTTTAAATATTAATGCCTCGGAAATGGGATGTTTTTACACTTGAATGACATGCTATTTATAAAATCCGTCGAAGCTTGTTTGGATTGTATGGCGGCTGCCTTATTGTGGAGATAAATTATACATAATACACCAATATTTCATTGATAATAAGTACTCAAATTGGAAGCTGCGAGATATTTATAAATTGCCCATACGCTGTCAGTACATTTATATGTTGCTTCCAGCTCGGTAACTCTCTCTTGTAAAAGGCTATTATTTGATTAAATGCACGTTAATTTCGATGAATCACTGGGATAAATTCACCCAGAAAGGGAAGAACGCCTGCAAATGGATTATGGCTTGATCCACCGTTTTGATGGTCAAGGCCCAATGCAAAAGTAATATGATATGCCTTTTGTCGATATATTTAGCCTCATTAATTACCGACTCAATTATTTGAAAACGATGTTCTGCTCTAGTCACCGATGCAAGTCTTGCCATTATAGCTTTGTCGTGGTGCAGTGTTTTTATTTACTATATGCTTATGTGTCTATTTTCATGTCGAAAACGTTTGCAAGACATCGACAACTTCACTTCACTCTAAAGCATACTATAACGAAAAAAGATCGGTCATTTCCTATAATACGTTTCAAAAGGAAAGTACATTATCCGAATGCATCGCATCAATTACTAAATCATAGCAGAGGCCCAATCAGTGATGCCAAGTGCCTCTTTCTGTCGCTAGGTGCAAATTCTCTTTGTTTGACGCGAGATTAGCGTTACTGCAATATACCGGAATTGTCTATATCCTCCATCTAAAGTCAAGTTCATTATGGCGTAAAATTTTAACAAAGAAAAAGAAGCAAAATAATATTACGACGAACCATATCATTAATTTGAGTAACTGCTGGACACATGGATTAA
This sequence comes from Urechis unicinctus, assembly GCA_034190875.2. Taxonomy (NCBI): domain Eukaryota; kingdom Metazoa; phylum Annelida; class Polychaeta; order Xenopneusta; family Urechidae; genus Urechis; species Urechis unicinctus. Next base: position 10,443,193 of record CM067356.1, read on the forward strand.
GCATGTGTCACTGGCATGATTGTTGCTAAGTAATACTGATTCTCATTTATTTCGCGCAACGAATTAAAATGAGAAGATGCTTCACAAAGCGCAAACATCTGACACTGCATGTCACTATACTAAATGTCAAATGTTGTTCACAATTTATTAATGACATTGTCTTGTCAAATAATTTTGATGACATTACGTATTAATTATTTGTGAATGGTCGGGTTTCTGTCGCAGCAAATTTCCAATGTAAAGATTGCTATATTAAATGATAAAGGTTTTTGACCTCTCGGACATAAGCCAAAAGCAACATCAAATGGCAGGGACGGATGAGTTTATCAGGATATCTCATCGTTTTCACAACGTGCCCAATAACTCATATAAGTGGATGTGACATTCCCACGAACTATGTCGTAATTCTTCTTCAACACAAACGCAATAGTTTATCATCAATTTTCCATCTCAGGGCTGGATGATTAATCGTGCTCGTCGACTGGGTGAACTGCGATATATCATCAACTGATAGTGCACTTTTGTATTAAAGAAAATCATAGACAATCATGTCAGTGAAGACGCAAAACGCGCTAATGCAGTGCTTGACATTTGAGCACTCGAATGTTATTGATGTTGCAGATCACCTATGTACAGCCACTTATGAGTATATTTATAAAGCAATACTAGGCAAACAACCTCATTCTGTTTCGTGAATAGGGTTTGTATTGCAGTGTTTAAATGCCTTTGAATATGGACCAAACGATGAAGAGAGTTAATTGCTTATTAAATTGTTGGATCAACGCTGGCAGTATCGGCCATTTAATGATGCTATGCATAACACGCTAGCCGCAGACTTATCTAACAACCATATCGATGCATAAATGACACAATTAGGCATCGTATGTACTTAATCCTACTTTGTCATTTTTCGCTGAACAAGTTCCACATACGAAACGAAAGAATAAACATTAATTATATACACTTTTCGGGAGATAATGTATAATGACACCTTAACAGTAAATCTGCAACACAAGAAATTCAGCTTTCCTAATCAGGCCACTCCTCACATCTGTAGATGGAAGCGCGTTGTGTATAGATCATAGCTATGAGTGTATTACGAAAAATAATTGCTAACAGTGTCATACCGTGCGCTCCTTGAAAGTGCTTACAGCTCAATGAGCAACCCTATTATTTCAGGTACATTTAGAAAGAAACAATAGAATATATGCTGGTTTGTTAAATAGGTTAGGACACTTCGGCTGATTGAGTGGTCTTATAGTTAAACATAAGATACATATAAAATTAACAGAGCATATCGTTCGAGGTTGCTGTATAAGTGAAACGTTTTAAGATTGATAGTAAAATTATTGAGCAGTACCCTTGCATTCAATTCTGGGCCCAATCATTCCCGACCTTGACCAAATATGAAAACCCAATGTCATTGTATTTTCAATGTACATATTGTGTTCAAAGTATAGATGCTAGTTTTCTTTTGTTTTCAAACTGGTAATTCTGCACCAGTTATAGGGGGCTCAATCCATACATTGTTCCGGTTCCAACGGATTATACTAGAAGGTCTTACAAAACTGATTACATTATACAATGGACCAATAAGAAGTAATCATTTGTCCCTATCTTTTACTGTCTACGAGTGCAGTTAGAGATTAAAGTAGACCCTGTACGATCCCTGAGCTCTTCTGATCACGGCTACCGAACCATTCGGCAACAAGCGTATTGGCTATAAATTTGGAGAACATGCATTAGTTGGAAAAGGCAGTGACGTCTGGTTGCGGCGTCGCTTTTATGGAGATGCACGGTGGTGTACCAATATAAATACTGCCATTGAGTTGATTAAGTTTAGGAGCTCGCAATGTAATTCTATTTCTTATCCTTCCTAGTCAGTGCCTATGTTAAATATTTTAAGCCTTCTTTATGTCAACATTGGACAAAAACACACACATGGGTAGAGCATAAGTGGATCTTAAACTGTTGAGATCAAAGAGGCTATGAGATATACGTCATGACGCTCCATTAACATATTTATTCGCATCAACGCGCAAGACGTCTGGGGACAGATTTCGTGTATCTATGAAGGCACGATTTCTGTAAAAAAAAAGTTTATCGTGCATATAAATAGGCCTTTATTTTAGAAATATTAGCTGCGATGTGCAACATTAACCAGCTCTTTGCCAATAGTTCAAGGATGAAAGATTAACGAAGTCGCTGAATGACAAACTATCTAAACTTGCGGTGTAGTCACTATGTAATGCAGCCCTAATTACGGGGAAAAGTAATTCAGAATGCCCAAGATATAGGCATTAAACGGAAACGAACTATTGATCGAACTCACACTAAAATATCACGTGATCAATGCATGACAGCCGGCATTAGCACGGAATAAAGGCACGCAAGCCTCATTTAGTTACGAGATTTGTTGGTCTGTAAACCATTTTACTCGTCTCAGCCAGTTACTTAGGTGGACATTAATGCGCTGGTAACGTTCAGCAATCTCAATTCTAAATTTCTAGATCGTTTGAACAAAACCAACTTAATGTTAATCTCTACACTGTGCTTCTATAAAATGCAGATTTAAGATCGTCAGGACAATCCTGCTGACCACGTGTCCCACGTAGGCATCTATTCAATATTAGCTACTGCATGGTACATGGATTTATCATCATCCAATTGAAACTTCGGTAGCTGCTAGCAGCAAGCCGAGTCTAATATATGGTGACGGTGATATGCAAGGCAATGATTCAAAGGACAAGCACGAGCACGCGTTGATCCGTTCTACCTCCCCGTGTACTGAATTTACTGCTTCATTGCTACAGTGCATTACCACGCTGTTTATGTTATCACAAAACAGCATAAAACCATAATCAAACGACCCACTGGTACGGATAATAGATAGGCTTCAGATGGAAATGACATTATAAGAATGCATTGCATGAATTAACAACCCATAGCAACGACGCTATCAGTGATGCAAAGCGCCTCTATCTTTCCCTAGGTGCAAAGTCTCTTTGTTTGACACAGGATTGGCGTGACTGTGATGAATTGTTTGCATCTTCCATGTAACGTCAAGTTCATTATGGCATAAAATGTTCATCATGCCAAAAAAGCAAAAGAATATTACGACGGACCATATCATTTACTTGAGTAATTGCTGGACCCTTGGTTTAAACGCGTATCATAGGCATGATTCTTACTAAGTAATACTGGTTTTCATGTCATATAATTTCGATGACATTACGTATAAATTATCTGTGACTGGTTGGGCCAATGTAAAGATTGCTATATTAAATGATAAAATTGCGGACGTCTTACACAGAAGCTCAACGGCACATCGAATGGCAATGACAGACGAGGTCGTTTTCACCACGTGCTCCATAACTCATATAAATGGATATGTCATTGGCAAGATTTCTGTCATAATTCATCTTCAACAAAAACACAATAGTTTATCATCGATTTTCCATCTTAGGGCTGGATCAGTTATCGTGATCATGGACTGGGTGAACTGCAATATAGTACTTTGGAGCAAAACTGTAGAATGACCGTGATAATAAGCGTCAGTATAATAAGCATGCTGTTCTTTGAACCAGCCAAAATAGTAATAGCTATGTAGTATAATCCTATGCAAGATAAAGAAACCGTATATTCGGTGTGTAAGTGTGAACAGATGTTGTCGCTGGTGGGCCTAGCCATGCAATCACATACCTTGCGCGTTGTTGTTATAACTTCATACGTATTGTGTAACGTGAAATTAATCATATTCATTCGAAAAAAATCTGCGTCATACGTAATGTGCAAACCATCACGATGTCTGCTGTGCCTGCAAAAGTTCGGTTGAAACTTATTCCTCAGCTGTTTTGTTAAACGCTTTTGAAATCGAGCATTTGGTCAGCGCATTGATTGAAAGCATAGCCAACCTGCGCAACCTGTCATGCTGCTGTATCAAGCTGGCAAATGAATAATCTGAATCACCTGTAATCCATTTAGCGAGAATGTTTTACTCCATTTATTACACTTCCTTTGCAGCAGTCTTAAGGAAATCATTGACAATATCATTTACTTAGATTTGTTGAAAGTATCAAATATTGAATTTGATATTTTTGAGATATGTTGCCAGTTGAATTGGCACCAGGCTTTCTTGTTTGTATGGGGATTAGAAAAAAAAACTATGCTCCAGATTCGAGCTTAACGGAGGTGCACAATGAACTAGATAATGCGACCAAGGTTAGATGTCTACATATTCAATGAATGGTAGCTACTGGTTCGACATGTTATTGTCATTCTATGACACACCCTTAGCCAAATTAAACCATACACTTCAACTGCAAAGACACAACATCGTCGCTGATAACATAATTCGGCGATACCTAGCTTTGGTCGGTTTACGAGTGACTCATTGAAATTGGTCCGATTTCTGATTTTATATCCGCCACAATATCCCGCACATTAGAATGGTAATACGACATTTAACTTCAAAATAATTCACGAGCTATATACTGCCAGCAACTGCATTCGCTCACATCAAAGACGCGTCAGGATATTGCATTGACTAATTTATAAGGGTAACATACCCAACTAGCATCGAAACAATGTATTACCGATATGGTTTCTCAGCCGCATGGCGTCTTCAAAAGACCCCATAAAACATAAACTTAACGTTCCATGCAGATATTATATCATATGGTAACAGCATAACATCGAACCACCATTTGGCAAGATAAGCGTGGTCATAAATGATAAAACGAGCAAACACCAATCACGAGACAATTTGATTAAATAATCAAAATTGCCCTATCGTATTCTCCATATCATATATATCGCTGAACTAAGATGGCGTGCATCATTTATCAAATTATTACAACCACCGGTGCAAACATTCAAACGGTACACTGACTCCTTTTGCAGAATTGCCCAAATACCAATCGCCAGGCATTAGTTGACCCACGTAGGCATATTCCATAATGGGCATCATGCACGCAGAAACAATATCCATGCTTCAATGTATAAGAACATATTTTATGGAACACTGATATCACGACAAAGTAATGAAGGTAAAGACAGAAGCCCACTAGAAACAGCACATGCCAAATGGTACAAATCGGTGCATGACAATGTCTTCTGCACTTATTTTGCTTGCAACAAATCCAATCAATGTCCATATAATCCGTTATGATATATGTATAAGAATTCGTATTTACGACTCTCTAGCTTCTACTCCAAATAATTGACTGCTTCCGGGGATTTAGTGCAACCCTGCTTGGATAGGTCACGATCAACGAATATCACGAGAGCGATGCATGGTACCCAAATACGACTTAATGACGTAACAAATATTTTGATTGATTATTGGTAAATGATTCCAAAGATTCAAAAACCGACTTATTATCCAAGTTAAACGTAGCGTTTTGGGATAGTACACGGACTTCATGTTTGCTCTGTAACATATTCAATAGTTCTAGAAACCAAAAAATTGCGATAGCAATAACCGACACAGCACAATAAAAAGGCAGCACCGCAAACACGTCGTGGCAATACCACAATATCATCGATTGCATATGGACAATCTGATGTATGAAAAGTAGTCACTCACCCAACACTGATAGAAAATTCAATTGTAATCACGCTGCTGAAAGAGGTTATGGACCCATTTAGTTTTCGTATTTCTTTGTCATAATCTTAAGTACAGAAAAGACACTGCAAAATCGAACGGAGTTCAGCAGATGGTGTGTTCAACGGTACTGATGAGATAACTACAACCAGTGCATGTAAAATTAACCACATTAATCAAAATCCATTCCGCCAATTTGACCAACGGATCAAAAGGGCATAAAACATAGGCAATGACGACCAGTCAATGTGATCTCAGAGTATTCAAGATACATTATCATTTTATCTGAACATCCATTCGAAAATGCTGCATGGCCAAAAATAACCATTCAAGCAATGCGAGGGCTCGCCAATGGATATATTATCTGTTGGCGAGCATTTGGGTCAAATGTTGCACATAGACATATACAAAGCAAACTTAGCAAGAGATTGGAATATTTCACCATCTTATAATCCTGCAGTTCTCGTAATCGGCATACATGTACATAAAGTAGACCTCCGAAAGACAACTTTGGCTATTGAATCTCGTCTTACTGTGTTCATGTATTCTTTGAAGAGAGCCTATGTTGTTTGTTCCGAGCAAAGTCTTCAATTAAAATTTCTGTATATATAGCAAATACAGCTACTTTTCTGTAATCACAGAAAGCAACTTACTCACAATATTCAACCTGTAGGCTATGACATTATAATTAACTCCGTCCCGTAAGGGGGATCTTACCCCTATGTTCATTTTGAAAGCGTTAGGAAAAAATGCGTACCTGGGTCATATACATAGTTTTCATGCTATATTTTGCACAATAGGGTTGAAGATGCATTGTCACATACAATGGCAAAGCGGCCATCAATGTATCCGTTCGGATCAGAAACATCACCCTCATACCATGAATCTTCATCTTCAGGTATGTTGTATCATTCTTGGTTCGCTCGTCATTATTTGCAACACGATGACACGACAGAACACAAATCGCATCTCTGAAATGAATAACTCGTTGGTGCAGAAATACTACATCGCAATCGGCTTAGGCGAGATAGATTTTGTGCAAGCGCTCGAATGCTGTTTTGTTTACAAGCTAGCAGTTCCACTCCCATGGGGAGAATTCATGTCACTTGACAAGGGATAGAAATTTTTCGGGATTTCACGATTTGCTTGTTCTCCGATTGTGAAATACTTTTGTCAATGACCACCTAACGCAATCACATTGTTTGTTGAATGATTAAAGAGAACCCATGTTATTTACAGAGCTAGCATGTCGGACAGTACAGCTGGAATGCACAATATATCAGTCATTACCATTAGTGCAATTCATACGGCATTTTCCTTATCATTAGGCTCGCCATTAGGTACAGTATCAGGATAGGATTGTTGACATGAACAGCTTCATTGAATGCCTCAAGGTAAGTTAGCAATTCGTACAGTAACTATCACCGTATACTGAGAACTGCATACATCTAAATAAGATTAATGCATTTGAATAAGACGTGAATTAGTTTGTTACAGTTTGCTTCATGCGAGGTACTACTTCTTAGCTGCGCTCATGTAGACATAAATTAATAATGGATGTGGTGTAGGGTATTCGCAGTATACATAGTGAATGTGGGAATATTGGCCAAGATAAATGTCCAGGGCAAAAGTGCATACTGCTGTATCGAATCCATAAAGCGGCGCTCCCCGCTGGTAGCTCACCCAGCCTCTTTTCCGTGGTTTTCCCACATGATTCGGAACAAGTAACACCTATATTTATTGCAACATATGAGGCTTCATGGATTGTTATAGTTAAATAAATCAATGAATCGTATCCTTACTAGAACGTCTTTATGTTACATTAATGGTTCTTTCCCAATTACTTTCATCTCGTCGCTTTGTTGATGACTAGTACATCCAGTGACATAGCTACAAAGACCGATTACATAAAGGCTGTTCATAACACGGCTGCCATACATGTTGACAAAATTCCAATGCGTGTTTCTTTTTGTTAAATTGCAGCTGTCACTATGATTACGAAAGTTAATCAAATGGGTTTTGGAAGGTCATGGAAACTGTTGCAGTACATACCACACACGAAATGTACCACGAGAACCATTTATCTATTGAATATTGAACTTTCATCTGCTCGTGACCTGTAAACTAAGTGTTTATCATGGACAAGGTTTCTTTAGTGAGTGAATAATCGCGACAGCAGCCGCACCACTATGAACATAATTTACTTTCATATTACCCCTGATACAGTTAATATAATATAAAGACGCATTAATCGGGCACTTCTTTCAATTTTTGGCGCTGCTCTTGGAGGCAAATTCTTAAATTGTGCTAAGTGTTGCCTTGTGACGACTTCAGTGTATAATCTTTTCACAGCCAGTTGCAATAATCGTAAACCTGTCATAATGATTGCCTGAATATGCTAATCCGGCAAAACCATTATTCAGACCTCTAAATTATTTACACAGGGTTGATGGTCACATTACATTTGTACCATCCTGATGATGCATTAAATGGCAACCAAATTCCTGGCAATGTTTTGTCTTACATTTTAAAACAGATACAGCGCACTTAACTACTATGTTTGCCACAAAACACGTTAATGCAGTGTTTGACATTTTGGCTCGCCAACTTCATTGATGTTGTAAATATGTTACACATAGCCACATGTGGGCATTTGTATAAAACAATGCTAGTCTGAGCAAGCAAATAACCATATTCTTACGAATGTGCATATTCCCCTGCAAGAATTGATCAATTAATCCGTAGTATTGAACTGCGTAAGCACTGAAAATCCTTCAGAATTATTAACTTGCTATTATGGTATCTCACGAGTCACTCTATTTGGTTCAGTTGTTATCGCCGACGACTTATAATATATGCGGCATTAACTTACTACAGTAGGTCATAGGTAACGTGTGGTGTGGCATTAGGCCATCTAACCAGGATAGAAACGCTGCCCACTAGTCACGTAAAACCAATGATAATATAAGCTAGTACTATTACCTACGGATGAAAGTCTTTATTGTTCTCACATCAATCAAGCAAAGTATCTGGAATGTTTAACTCCCTTCCCACGATAAAGTCAAAACGTCTGCATCTTCACGAATAAAGTTAAAAGTACAAGGATGGATTGGCCGCAATTATAATATGTTAGTTAGTCGTCGTTATTCCAGATACTGCCACGTAGAAACGCTGAGAGATGAGAGATGATCAGACGAGTCAGAACATCCCAACGCATATCATTATAGAGGATTTTTGTCCACTTTAAACTCTGCCGAGCTAATAGGGCTACAAATCCTAACTGGCCCAAACCACTGTTCATACTCGACTGATTTATATCAATTACTGCTTTGCATGTGCAATATTTTTCATCAAATATTATATGACCTCAACGCCGATGCAAAGACGCAACTTATTGTTTTCTAACCTCAACTCTATTGGTTATCACATACACGTCTTTGCGTAACCTGCAAAGTAAAATATCTAAGGAAATGTAATTCTACTAAATCATCGGATTTGTGCAGACAGCTTTCCTTGATTGACATATTTACTACCTTTCTGTTGTTCGGGTGTTGTTATGTATTCCTCCTCAACTCACTGAGGTGAATAGTTGCTTTTTTATCAAGCGCGGTATAATTTGGATAAAAACGTTAACGTGGCTAAATCACAATCCATACCTTTGGGTGAATTGTTCGACTTCTATAACAGCCAATAGTTTATCATTTTGCCATGACCGGGTTAAGGTTTATATCATCATGAATTGGTGTTACAGGTAAAGGGTCACATATCATGGTTTGAGCCTTTCTTTATTTCAATGTTAATTACCCATGCAAATGCATAAGCAATCTGTACTAATTTCTGCCACCAATATACGGTCTATGACTAAATCATTACATCACAGTCATTGACGTTTCAGTCAGAGGCTGCTCAACTCATATATCATAGTCCAGGTTCAATCAAATTACAGAAAGGGGTCAGAAATAACTTTTTCAACGCATATACATTGATGAACACATACCTTCTCATTTTAAGTATTATTGATGTATATTTATTTACTTGACATATGTGCATGTGTTTGGACCCGGCATGAGCTATGTTTAGGCTTGAAATATATCTGAGACAACGTATATAATGTAAGATATGTGCGTAAAAAGGAGTACGCCTTGCCAAATTCTCTACAATACTGTTTTACCTGATGGCAGAATCTAACTGCTTCTATTTAAATGAAGCTAGTCATCGGCTTCGTGATTAGCGTTTGTATTTGTAGTGTTTAAATGCCTTTGAGTTTGGACCAAACGGTGAAGAGAGTTAATTGCTTATGTAATTGATAGACTAACACTGGTAACACCGGCCATTTAAGGATGCTATGCATAAAAAGATAACTGCATACTTATCTAAACACCATGTCGATACATATAGGACACAATTTAGGCATCGTATGTGCTCAATCCAGCTGTATCATTTTACTCAAATGTAATTCGCTATACAGATCAGATGCCAGTATCCAATCAGATGTTTATACACAATGATACTTATACAGTCATGGGTTACTTTCAAAGGCAAGGCAGTGGCAAGCAAGCAGAGTGGGTGATTTGTGTACCAGGCATACAATGGTGACGTGGTTGTCATTGTAGAACCACACAGAAGAGACCTTATGGGTCAAGTCAAGGAATGGAACGCCCCCGAGGTTTGTTGTTCCCACCTTCAGATAACTAGGTTCATGAAGGGTCATATGTGATTTCTCATTTATAAGGTGTTTCACCATGACGCACGCTAGTCACTATGTTCATTGATAGTTTGATTGCGTTTCAACGTCAAAAAGTTACGCATTTCTTATTCAGTTCGCCCTTGCTGGGACAATAGGCCCCCGGGTCAGTTCGCCTCCGGGACAGTTCGCCCCCGGGACGATGCGCCCCAGCAATGATACGCCCTCGTTTTACAGAAAGGAATATACTGAATGCTACATATTTCATTTAATAAAAGAACAGTATTAATGAATTTATATCTCTTGATATGAAACAAATTTATTGCATAATGTCTACCGTCCTGAGAAAGCATACATAGCACCATCGTCTCCGGATAGAGTGCTGTAAGGGCGTCGTCTCGGGACGATATGCCCCTTGAACAAAACGCGTGCAGAAACCGAGCACCAGAAGAATGTGTGGTATATTGTATTAAATGCAGTAGCATATAAATGTATAATTGATCATTTATACAAAGCAGTAACATAAAACAAGAATACGAAGTAAATAGAGGAATACGAACTTAAAGCGCACACAAAAATACATATAACTCAATACAACACGGGATCTTTATTCAACATTCGTAAAACACCAATCAAAACAAACCGCTGATATAAAACAGTCTAGAAACTTCTTATACGGGGTCTCATGTTTCGTGTATTGCATATAATAACAACATGTCAATGGACCAATGCATGCATTTAGGATAGTGGCCACATCAACTGAAGGTATTTGGAGCCTCTGTCTTCGAGTTTGACTCGTTGAAGAGTATATTTGCGGAAAAAATGACTATATTGAAATAGAATACGAGAGAATATTGTTCGCGCTTTTGACGTGTTGTGCGCATGTTGTGTGAACGCTTTTGGAATGTTTTCACAAGCACTTCAAACACAATGTTGTGCACACCACGCATGGTGCTCAGAGACAAAGAACGACCTACTGCAGTATAGCGTAGACTTAGGTAGGATCTGGTGTGTGTCATCATCAATGAGAGAGCAGATGCCTCATGTAGAATTGACAACCGTTTACAATGCGCTTTTGAATGTACTGCACCCAGATAATTTTGCTCCGGATAATACAGAGTGATTTTATCATGTCTCGAAAACAACATCTGTTAATGCCTTCTCCTTCAGCATTAATTGGCAGGTCATTGTGTATCAAAATATTCCATTATGGCTACGCATGATCAGGCTTATACCCGTGTTTGTACAAACCAAGTAATACTCCGCGATTGAAAATATCCCATGCATTTGTCGATATCAGCGAACGCAAAACGTGTGGAACATGGTTCATTGAGAAATTAACCGCACTCAATTATAGAAAGGCATGTATGCAAAGAAAACGTTTCTGCAAATTCCATTAATATTTAAATTAAGACTGCTTAGTAACAAGTTCATGTAAATCTAAGTACTGCCAACAGCTGTCGATGGATGGTATATCAGCTCGGCGTCCATATATATGAACGAGAATATCTGTTCATTGGACACCCTATGCATCACTTCGATTAAAACTGGAAATATCAATGATGTAGTCTCCGTTGACCATGCTTACCCATATCGGGTATAGCTAGATTGACACTTGTTCCACCAAGACTGACGGTGAACGCAAACACCAGTGTAGATTAAGACTAACCTTCTCTTGAATGATCAAATGTGTTACAACGCCGTTTGGGGCTTAGTAGGATTTGACCGTACTTTCTTCGCCAATGCAATATCCAGATTCTGAAATCGCACGCGACACCTTTGACAGATTCCATATATGGTTAAAGCCAATGGTCTCTCTTACGATATGATTTTATTCACGAGTTCTTGAAGAACCTTCCAGGCTTTGATTTCGAGATTTTATCCAAAAACTGCACCCGCACTATGCAGTGATCGGACATATGAAACAAGTGCAAATAAAAACAGAAGGGAATTGCTATCAGCGCGAATGAAAACGAACCCTTATGCTCAAGTAGCCATAATCGTATTGCATTGTGTCGATATGTTTGCGTCCTGATTCTTTGCATCAACTACAGACTACGAATTTTACAACCATTTTCGGTAAACTTTTGAATTACATTTAGTACGTGGCGGTATGCATAACATTTTGGGTTGGCTAACATGATGCTCATTCAAGCGCAGTATTGATTCAGAGAGAGAACCATTTAAACACAGTTGATTTACCGCTCAGATATTCTCTCATACCAATGAGTTATCATTGAGACGGTTTCTATTGCACATGCAGCGCAGTTAAGGATTAACAACAATCACGCCCATCATGCTATACTCATCCATTTTCATTATAGAATGGCGTGAAACTATACGACAGCATGGTTTCTTGCCAAGATTATGCCGCATAATAGAGTACATGTCCTTTCACACGGCGCGGACGTATCTTCACCGCCAAGGCCAAGCAATGCGACCATTCAATCAACTGGACAGACCCAATTTTAGTCTACTCATTGGCAAACAATGATGGCAAAGACATATTGCATTTAGCCAATCAAAATAACGAAGTATATGAGCTGTCGCACAGAGTAATGTAACTTAACGGAGCCGCACTTTGAAGTAGTATATCACAGCATCTTCCATAATGTCATCCTGCACTTTCCATGACGCTGCTTCTGTTCTCGGTGCTCTCACTAAATTTCTGTCTACTGTACAAAGTGCAGAGTAATTGTTGGCGACACTGCATGATCAGTGTGTCGCATGGCAACAGCGACATACATAATAATACTACAGCGCAGGTAATACTACCTGAACGTGCATCTTTCAGCGGCGTATGGCACATATCACACACACTGTATTGACTTTTAGATTTCTTATATGGACCCATGGGCATTACCCAGCAGAGACAATATTGCTGAGAACTCGACCAATGGAACATTACACTTGTCATTTTACTTACGTGAGTATTTTGTATCTATTTTTGGTATGTGCCTTTATCTCTCATGTTTTTGGTATGTCATTGGATAGTCACACATGAAAGAGAATGATGGTAACAGTGCATATATCACTACGATCAATTTATTCTCGTTAGGACTTATATTGATAGGCAAAAGAAGCAGCTGCACCCGCTGACGTAGTTCATTTGGAAGAAAAGCAGTTCTCGCTCAACTTTCAAAAAAAAAAGAACAATTACAGAGCCGCTTGACTTGAGTTATATGGCCGCCTGCGAGTATTTGGTGACTCTTTGCTGCGACATGCATGGATGGCCGATCGTTTTAACGCATTTAAACCCCTACATCAACATTAGCATTAGTATAGACGGTGAATTTCAAATGTGTGCCTTTTTTATATTAATGCCTCGCAATGGAATTATTTATATAATCCGTCGAAGCTTGTTTTGATTGTACTGAGGCTGCCTTACTGTGGAGATAAAATATGAATAATGCAACATTAACTTTATTTGTAAAACGTAAGCATATTGGAAGCTGCAAGGCATTTATAAACTGCCCATGCGCTGTCAGTCTATTCGTCTAGCTCGGTAACCCTACCTCGTAAAAGGCTATTATTTGAATGAATGCCCGCCTTCTCAATGCAACTTCAGTATGCGATGCACGTTTATTTAGAAGAACCACTGGGATAAATACACTCAGAAAGAGAAGAATGCCTGCCAATTGATTACGGTGTGATATTTGGTTCTTCGATAATGTAGTACAATTTTAGCTCAACCTCATTTTAGCTCAATGCACTCCATCTGTAAAACGTATCTGCGTCTACCAAGTATTAATTAAGCCGATGTTTTTCATATCATGACATTGGGGAAGTAACGATTGAGTGTTGAATTATAATCGAAGTGTTTCTCAAGCAGCTTACAATGCGATTCCAGATTAGAATCCTGCAAAAAGAAGAAGTGAACGACGTTCATCAAGGACAATTTATCAACTGTGTTTACAATGATATTAAATGTAATATATAGCTGGTGCTATTGAAATAAGAGTGACAACCAGTCAAACAACTAACTCATTACCTGATGACTTAGCTCAGTAGTTGTGATTCTACCCGCTTACGGTATGGGGTATTTATATACGATTACGAAAATACCATATAAATGACACATGGCGTGACACAAAATCACTTGTACTTCATAGTGTGTGTCATTTATTATAAACATTCACTCCTTTGTATTTAAATATTGCTATCACCATTAAGTGTCATTAGGAAAAGAAACAAAGCTGTGGCTAACATTACAATAAAACAAATAAGTGAATATATTTTATCCACCAGCTGGACGAATTCTTGCCATTCTTCGCGTCGATTATACGTGGAAGTATCCTTATTTGACAGATCGTCGTCATCATTTGCAATTCTAGAACTTGATTTACAGACATCGGTTGATTCACCGTCGACATAAAGTTTCAATATACGATCTTTTTTGTGTAACCTTGGTTCGTGGAATCACATCTGTGTGCTTCTGGTAAATAACGCAGGGATTTCAGAGCAATGGACTGGCGTATTTTGTGATGATATTGCAGATTCCTCTGGCGAGCCGTCATGGTTTGAGGATCTTCGGCCATCTTTATTCCGAAGAATTTTGAGTAACCCTCGCCATCAAACCGATCTGGTCGCTTTGGTGGTGTAACATTTGGGGTCACATACCTTGTTTTGCCTTCGATAGAATTTTCAAGATGACACTTTTTACCCTTTTTGTCTTCACTGTCAGTGGCCATAGCAATTTTAGAGTGTCTCTTTGTACATCCGGTAATATGTACTCTTCGGTCCATTAATCCACGGCAGAGTACATGATGGTGGCGACGATGCTGGGCAATTGCAATAAAGATGCATAAGTGCGATCGTTCGACAGACGGTAATAGTCCCAAGTGACATGAAATTGCGCCACATCCCATTTCAATCTCAAATCGACCCGTTACTGTGCGGAAGATTAGATCGTTTTTTAGACGAAATGCGATAGATCCAGGAGGTGCCAACTCGTATATCGGTCGACAACAGCCAGTCACAGGCGTCGGCGGTATCCCAGAGATAAGGCTGCCGCAGAAAGTCATCGGTGTTTCCAAATTGTATTAACCAGAGTCAGTCACATCCGAACATTACCGAACGCGCTCGTTGAATGAATTGACATGGGTGCTTGTGATAGCATAGCTCTTCATTAAGCACCATTATGCCGCTACTGGTATATTACGATTTCATGAAAACATATATGAATATGCTAATTTCCTGTAGATTATACGATCCGCCGCATGAGCTATTCGAGAAGTGATTTAAAGAATATTTCCAGACAAAATGAATGTATTGTGGATAATCATCCCCACGCATCTATGAGTCTGCAATGACCACTCATTACTTTGGTCAGTCAGTTGATTATTTTTAATCATGTATTCTTAGAAAAACCATTTACAATTGGCAATCGCTTGTGGTAATAAAGAAAGGCAACTACAAAACGTTCTTTTGGTGGTTAATACAAAGATCCACTATTCGAGCAACAAGCTAATCAATATTCTAAAATCCGACCAGGACCAGATTTTTGACGCCCATTTTGTACTTAGCATAAAAAGTCGTTCAAGAAAGGTACATCTCTAACACAATCAGTTGAACCGGGCCAGTAAAGTTAGAAAGCACTGACCATATTGTGTGAAGCAGCTTATTATCTTAGTGAAGAAGGCACCTACTACTGCTGTACTATCTTCTGTGTTTTCATGCTCAATGTTAACGTGTATCATTTGTGAGATATACCTAGAGACCTGCATTATCAATGTGCTTATTGGTTGCAGCAGAAGGCTACCAAGCGGTATTTTTGGCGTTGTCTTATATGCATCCAAATTATATAATATAACGCTTCAGCGGGTGGCCATGATGAACAGTCGCCTTCACCTAAGTTACGAAACACTATGCTACTCAGCCGCTTTGATGTGAATTTCCCCGTTTGTAATTGTGCAATCAAGTCTTATTTACACCTCAAATGTGTATTCTCATCCAGTTGACGTTCTATGCAAATGCTTATTGGCACACTCTGAACGCAGATGGGGAGCGATTTAGCAACATAAATTGATTAATTCGAGAATGATGGTGTTGAATAAAAAGCATTATAAGTCTCGTAATTATAATGCACAACGCATATAACACTGGTCGCCCATTGAGTAATATGGTTTTACAGCGCTGATGATGGATTAATTCACAAATGCTTCCATCATCGATCCAAAACAGCCCATCTTAAGGCCGCTTCATATATTTGTGCCATATATTATGAGGTTTTTATGGCTGGCACCCCTTATGTGGCTATATTAGTTAGCATGGCCTCTCATTATGTGCCGCTATTTACATGGCCAACATTAGCATGGCCTTTGCGCTAGGGTAGCCTTCATTAACCATTGAACCACTAATGATCATACCGACCATGCACTTGATGGTACGTAATGTGAAATGGACACTAAATGCCTCTGAATTATGTACCAATGTAGATATATCGGTTGTAGTTGCCGCGCGTCAGTGTAAGAGGAGTGTGTACTTCAAGCCTCTCTCCTACAGAATTGAACACAGACAGTAATAACACATCTCTCGCGATCAGAATTTCTATGTTGCTGTTTATAGACCAATTGAGAATGTTCAACCAACGATCGGTTTATTATTGACTGGGTAATAGTTCCTAGCGTGCAAATCGCCAAGGATCTTTAGTACAATATTTTAGGAGCCATATGCGTTCGTACCTGGGAACAACTATCGTTATATTCTATCCCAGGGAATGTAAGTATTTCCGTTGGGATTGTCCGTTCCTTTTTAAAAGACATTTTCAGTTATCTATCCATATCATTATGATGACTAGCTTAGATATAAAATTTACTTTCAAACGGGCATGACATAAAACCATTTTATTTTCCTCAAAGTATCCATTGAATAACAACTGCCAATTTAAATAATTTCGTTTGTTAGATGATTGATCGGATTAATCACATCGATTCTATTGGTGTTACTCGGGTGTAGGAAGCTGCATGGCGTCGACAAATAGTTACATTGACTGAACGATTTCTCGATGATTCAGTATTATTCAGCATGGGCGAATATCTTCTATGCATAGGTAGGTCTTCCACAACATTCAACTTCACTTCAAGTCGTTTCCTCTAACACATAAGTTTCAGAATGAAATGACATTATCGGAATGCATTGCATCATCTAACAAACTATGTCAAAGACGCTATCATTGATGCAAAGCGCCTCTTTCTGTCGCTAGGTGCAAATTCTCTATGTTTGACACTTGATTGGCGTTATTGTGATGATTTGTCTGTATCCTCCATGCAGCGTCATGTTTATTATGGCATAAAATGTTTATCATGCCAACAAAGCAACAGAATATTACGACGAACCATATCATTTACATGAGTAATTACTGGACCCATGGTTTAAGCATGTGTCACTGGCATGATTATTGCTAAGTAATACTGGCTCTCATGTCATATAGTTTCGATGACATTACGTATAAATTATCTGTAACTGATTGGGCCAATGTAAAGATTGCTATATTAAATGATAAAATTTTGGACGTCTCACACATAAGCTCAACACCGCAACGAATGGCAGTGACAGATAAGGTCAACAGGCTATCTCATCATTTACACCACGTGCCCCATAACTCATAAATGGGTATGTCATTCGCACGATTGTTGTCATAATTCTCCTTCAACAAAAACGCCGTAGTTTATCATCGATTGTGCATCTCAGGGCCGGAAAATGTATCGTCATCAAGGACTGGGTGAACTGCGATATATCATCTGCCCATAGGCTGAGTACTTTGGAGCATAACTGTAGATTCACTGTGATAATTAGCGTAAGATTAATAAGCATGCTTTTCTTTTAACCAGCCAAAATAGTAATAGCTATGTTGCACTTATCCTATGCACGATAAAGAAACCATATATTCGGTGTGTTAGTGTGAACAGATGCTGTCGCTGGTGGGCACAGCCATGCAATCACATACCTTGCGCGTTGTTGTTATAACTTCATACGTATTGTATTACGTGCAATTTATCATTTTCATTCGAAATAAATCTGCGTCATACGTAATGTGCAAACGATCAGGGTGTCTGCTGTGCATGCAAAAGATCGGTTGGAACGTATGCGTAATTTATTTCTCAGCTATTTTGCCAAACGCATTTGATATCGAGCATGTATCAAGCTTGCAAGTGTATAATCTGAATCACCTGTAATCCATTAAGCAAGAAATTTATTCCATTGATTACAACTCCCTGTCAACCAAATGTGGATCGTTTGTAGCAGTGGTAAAGTAAACATGGACAATGTCTTTTACTCAAGTTTGTTGCAAATATCAAATATTGAATAAGAGTTGAAATATGTTTGATTCCCAGTTTAACTGGCACCGATCTTTCTTGTTTGTATAGAGATTAGAAGAAAAACTATGCTCCAGATACGAGCTTAACGGAGATGCAAAATTAACTAGATTATGCGATAAAGGTCAGATGTCTTAATATGCAATCAATGATAGCTATTGGTTTGAGATGTGATTCTCATTCTACGACACACCCTTAGCCAAATTAAACCTTACACTTTAACTGCGGAAACACAGTATTAAACGTATGCTCAGAAAGCAACTGTTTTTACCATCACTGATAAAATAATTCCGTGATACCTAGTTTTGGTCGGTTTACGAATGACACATTGAAATTGGTCGAATTTCTGATATTATATTCCCGACAATATCCCGCACATTGGTAATGCGACATTTAATTTCAAAATAAGTCATGAGCTATATGTTGCCGCCAACTGCATTCTCTCACACCAAAGGCGCGCTGGGATATTGCATTGACCTATTTATAAGGGTAACATAGGCAACTAGCATCGACACAATGTATTACACATATGGTTTCCCAACCACATGGCGTTTTAAAAAGACCCCATCAAACATAAACTAAACGCTACCTGCGGTTCTGGAACAGTACGGCTCCCATCTACACTACTTACCCTTTGGCAGCTTATACAAGAATTTTTGCTCGCCTTAAGTAAGAGAAAGGCGCCTCGGACCCGACCCCCAAACGGGGTCGAGTGAAGATTTTTTCTGACCCTAGGGCGCCTCGGACCCGACCTCTAAACGGGACCGAGGGGCTTGTTTGTTGGTCAATTAGTGTGACCATAGGCTTTGTTGAAACGTATGGTTGGGCAGAGGATAACAATATGTTCGAAGGCGCCTAAGAAGTGCCCTTGGAGGAGGTCGAGGATGAATACGGTTTTCCCGCATCCTGTCTGCCCACAAACAATAGCCGAACCGGGGCCATCTGGAAATGTAAACATAGAAGACTGCGCTGCCGAACCTGCCATCTTTAATGTTAAGCTGTGCATCCTTAACAATATACATATAGACGTTCAATGCACCGGCTGCCTCTACTTTTTTTTTATCGGTATGGTGATACCGTCAGACGCATTCTCCACGGCACTGCCACTACCATGCAGCTGGTCGTCATCACTCGTTCTTAAGTCGAGCCACCGAGCATGCTTGGTGGTTAAGTACTCTCCTATGGACACGTCCGACAATGCCAAGTCTTTTACAGCTATTGCTACACTGGGGTCTCGTTTACTCGTTGCTGCAAAGGCCTTCTTCACTTCATCCCACTGCTGGTAGCCACGCATGCCTTGGGCATAGAGTTGGTTGGCGATGCCCTCTATGGTCGCCTCAACTTTTGTAATCTTTGGGTTGTAGAAAGACTCTGTCTTCCTGGCGAATGAGGCATTGACCGGGTCTTCAAAGAGCAGGAGGACGCCCTTTATATTGCGAGTCGGTACGTTCAGGTTGATGTTCCACAGTGTATCTCTTTTATTGTATACAAGCTTCCTGTGACGAAGCACATGCTCATACAGAATTACAAGTCGACCTGTGTACTGGGTGCGTATCATACGGGCCAACTCTGGTTGGGTAACCATGTCATACTCTAAGGAGATGCCATCAATTTTGTAGCTTGCAGCGGTGTCGCCTGTTGCGTGAATCACGCGGTTGTAGTCATTAAATGTGAGCTCGTATTCCAGTCTGTCACTAAGCCGCTCTGGTAGAATGGCATGTGGCTCTCGAGGAGTTCAAACTCAAGTGGAACGTAGAACCAGTTATCATAGACATCAGCTTTGGCCTTGTCCGCTTCCTCGGTCTCTTCCTTGTCTCCTGCCCCCACTTGTATCTTAGTTGTGTTTCTTTTATCTGAATTGTCAATGCCCTGATACTGGAGGCCCTGTCTCTCCTGTGCAGTCCGCCACAAGTCGTGATAACAGTGGTACACATCGCTGTCATCAATAGACATGACCTCATTGCCAGAAATCTTGATTGTCATTTTCTTAACCACAGTGTGACCCAGGTTTTGCATAACGCTTCGGTTAACGTCCGTAAGTACTTGACATGTTGAATTCGCAATTTCAATCATATCTTTAACACACAGACATGGACTTTGATAACCCAAGATTTGACGACGCAGTGAAGGAGGATTGGCACGACGCTGGAAGAGAGGATGGGGTACTCCCAACTCAGGGTGCTACAGGGGGGACTTTGAGAGGGATACGCTTATACCACAGTGTGGCCGACTTGCTATAGGCGCTGTCAATGATTATTATGATGCATTAGTTAAAATAAAGTCACACACTAGCCCTCGGCTGCGATTATACAAAGTTTTAACTTGTTGGAGGAGAGTTACGTTTGAAGAACTACCCTGACACAATAATTATAAATTCTCGTACCAAACAACCGCTTTTACTTCAAACAATAGCGAATAAAGGTGGGGGGCTTAAGGCCGTCCTCGATGGTTTGGGATTCACTGAGTGGTCCTGACAAGCGGTGTCACAAAAGGAAGCAAAAGTCCTCCAAGGCTTGACCAAGCAGCTGCTTAAGCCGCAGAGAATTCAGAAATGAGCAGTCCTGAAGCCGTCACATAGCAAGGTGGCGCGATAGAAACAAGCTTCATAGAAGTCGTTCATAACGCCATAGAAGACCTAGGTACACAAACCGACAACGAACTACCACTCAGAGAGCTTAAAGGGCTTGACAAGGCTATGCAGACCCGGGGGGTGAATTGGTCAATAACTAAGTAAGATAACTGAGATAGCAAGGGATATAGTCAAGAGGGAAGAAACAATCTCAAGCTTGGAGAAGGAAGGGAAGAAAGGAGATCGAGCATGGAAATTCCAAGTAAATGATCCTGCAGAGATCAAGGATTAGCAGAGTGCCCATCTTGAGGCTGCCTCTGTAAACCGTGACCATCTTAGAACCCAAATTAATCGCATCAGGGAAACGATCAACAGACTTCTTAACGAGGATAATTGCCTCCATCCTAACTGAGATTGGATTGGCTATCTCGGCCCTTGTAGTTCGTTTTACGGGTGGAGGGAGCACTAGTGCAACCCCGGCACCAACACCGACGCCAGCTGATAAGCCCGGGGTAAAGGAATGGATTACAAAACAGCTGAACACCTTGGCAAACGTCCTCAAGGGCCTGGCCGGAAAGGCAGCAGCTGCCCTACCAGGACTCATTGGCTCCATCGTATCATGGCTGCTTAGGTCAGATGCAAAGATGGCTGGTTGGATGGCAGAAAATGTAAGGGCCGCAGCTGTGGGGGTGTGGCTTACTACGTAGCAAACCAAAGCAGAGCTAAGCCTATAGCGATTCCGCCCACAATAAGAGCGGTTTTCTCATCCTCGTGCGCCCCACACAGACCGGTCTCGGCCACGCTGCTTGGAACGCCTGGAGAGGGGATTCCCATATCTGTATCTGGCGGTGGCTCAAAGCTTCCTCTATCTGGAATTACCGGAACCAAGTTGAAATCAGTATTGCTGCCGATCTGCTGTTCCACAGTTGCGATAGTAATCAGATTGTTGTACCCAGCAATATCGCCAATTGCGAGGGTCATATCCGACGGGGCCATGTACAGGGGCATTCCAAACACATAATCAACCTTTGAGGAAGCATTCTGGAGGACGTTCTGATTCCAGCGGATGGATGACGAAATGTCCACTGGGGAGTTGATGGCATCCTCAGCGTCAGCCTAAAATTGTTTTGGGGCATCAAAGGACGTTCCAACACCTAGTATCTCTGAGCGGGTTTGAGCCTGAGCACTAAGAATGGCCCAGACGTAGGTCTTGATGCTGTCGTTAATTCGCTCAACGCCGGTCTGTGTAAAGCCCTCAGACGTGTCCAGTATGAATGTACTCCAGGCCTCGTCTCCTTCAGGTCCCTGTCCTAAATGTAGAACAACACCCATTTTCTCCTGAAAGGATTGTACGTTGCTCGCGTGGGCAAAACCTGGCTTTGTATCCTTTTCTGCCTCAAAGGCTATCCAGGTAGGGTCATAACGAACGTTTCGACCAACAAACTTGACGACAGTCCCTTAACCATACACATCATGTGCTTATAAGACACCAAGGCCACTATTAGCGATATGCCCTCCTGTCATATGGATTGTTATAGGGGTCCTAGGCATGATCCTGAGCTAGAGGCGCTCGTAATAAAGGTGAAAGGTGTAGAGAACTTTCATGAGTGGAATCCCAGCCTCGAGGTGGTCGTGGGATGACACGCCACAGCCGGATGTTGCGCACCACACTGCAAAGTTTAACTGATTCTGCCAAAACTGGATTGGATTTGTCAACCAGTCTTTTACTACTTTGTCCTCTGTTACAGGCGGCACCTTATAGTTACTGAATAGATCAGGAAACTTTGCTGTGAATGTACCGCTATTGTGAACAACTTGAATTGTTTGTCGGGTTAGTTTATCTCCCACCAAAATGGCTGAATACACCCCGCCCGTTTAATATGTAGCTTTTCTATTGAAACTAAAGGCTTGTTTATTCATAGTGCTATGTATCACACTCTGTCTAAGGTTCAAAGCGGCGAGGCTGTGTCCCTGTAAACTCCTATTGACAACACTGCGGGCAATCTATGTGTTGGCCTAAGGTAAATCACGTATACTATGGGCAGGTACAATCTCGAATCAGCAAAGACCATGGTCTCTGGAGTTTCAGACTTCTTCAGCAGCAAATTACATCAATAGGTCTTAGTTTAGATGTTGATGCTGCAAATGGGGTTATTACCCTCACAATTCCTGATAATGGGGCTGTGCGCATATCAGACGGTGTGTTAAAAATGTTGGGTCTTGATGACGGTCAGGGTAGGCAATTAATTCCTTCAGGTACTTACATAGGTGACCGGCCCATCAATTTTAGCATCTTTAACACACTTTATTTCCATCGCGGTCAAGTCAGTACCACGCACACCATGCTAGATGGTGCGCCCACTACACTTCTTGAAGTTGTCGGTTTAGAGGGTGGCTCTTTCGGTGACATCATAACCACAAACATCGCCAATCGTGGGTGTAAACGTGCTACCAGCGGAACTGTGCATGAGTTGAAGGTTCAACTACTAGACAATAAGGGGCGTCTATTGAACAACCATGACTTACCTGTTATTGTTGTTCTTGAATTTACAAGATGTCAATAAAAACGAGTATTTAAGGACCTAAACTAAAAACAGACCTTAAAAAAACCTACCCAAAAGCCAAAACTTATTCTCTGGGCCAAAGCAGGAACCTACAGGGATGAAGCAGGAACCCCCATGGGATGATATGTGGTCGATTGGTGGCAGACTTGATAATAATTGTGGCTATCCATGGTAATGAGTGGTAGGGTATTACGTATAGGTGTGAGTGGGCCCACCGAAGTGGGTGTAAGGGTCGCACCAATGATCAATGGGGCTCTTGTGGAGGATCGCATCCTAGACAAGCCCCCGGCCTCAAACTATAATTCCAAAACCTACCACCCACCCATAGAGTTATCCGAAGGTACCATTTTAAACTTTTGGGGGATTGTATATTCCAATCTGCAATTTGGTGTTGTATCACTTTTAATTGATTTTTAACATTCCTCCGTAATGGAACAAAAAGGTCGTCTACTAAACAACTGCGACTTACATGTTATCATTGTTCTTGAATTTATAAGATGCCAATAAAAACGAGTATTTATGATCCACAGAAAAACATGGTAAGCCCTGTTCAGGGCACCAACCTCTCGCAATATGCTACAAAGACCTATGTTGACACGCAGAAAATGGACAAAAGTGGCAGTGTTATGACTGGAGACCTTGAAATGAGTGAGAATAAAATCGTTCAGTTGGGAGACCCAATTTCACCGAAGGATGCTGCTATTAAAATATGTTGATGATGAATATAGACAGCAGAACAGGTACCTGAGACGATACGTAGCTGATAAGACGAAACCCCTCATTACTATATGGGCAGAAGCAAGTAGCCCCACTTCTGAGAGGATATGAGTGGTCGTTTGGCCATGGAGCCAGGGGTCGCGACTCACGAAAATCAAGCTGTGGATATACCATGTTATCTAATGGTAAGATCATTTGTATGGGGCTGACCCAGCGTGGAAAAGACGAAGCATTGGAAGGTATCAGACAAAAATTGGGTGCTTCTTTACAATTGAGCAGACTGTGAATGATATTGATCCGTCTCAATACATAGAATATGCCCCATAGAACGTTTTGTGACAAAGGGCAAAAGCCCCCTGCTATGACAACTGCTCTCTAGGTTTCAGCAGAACCACAGGGACCCCGGGATTTCCCCTGCGACCCCACCACTACTGAAGATTGGGCTGTATGTTATCTGGCCAGACCTACCACACGTGACTTATTCCTATCCCCTCCACTATTAAGCGGGAGGGGTGATATAACTAGGAATAAGTACTGGAAGTAGGAGCAGATGTATATGGTATAGAGGCCCCAGGTAACCTCTTCACAATACACAAATGCAGTGGCACTTGACAACACGAGCACCTGCAGTGTCATACGATGAGACAATCTTAGTATGATAACTTCGTGCTTTATAAAGATACGAGCTTGAGTGCAGAAAAAAATATGGGTGTTCACAAACAAATGTTTTCACTCTCTAGAGCGTTGAATTGAGGATGACACTTGAATAGACTGCCTCGCCCAATACACGGTTAAAATGGGTTGTTTTAAGATTTTTTGTATTTCTTGTAATTACGTTTACAGCCACTAATTAGCTCAAATATGCTCTGTAACCCCTATGATAGTGGCAGGCAGCAGAGTACTCCGATCATAGCGTGCACACCAATCATATTTGCACGCTATGAATCACAGCCTTGGACTCCAATCACAGCGTGAACATACGAATCGGCCTATTGAATAAATGAGGGTATAAGGTATATATATGAACACCAAAGAGCGTATTACTGAGCTTGAGGGTAGTGTAAAAGGGTTGGTGTTAGTTACAGATAATATGAAAGAAGAAAACATAGATCTGGAGGACAAACTGAGTGATATGGAGACTAATTATGATGACCTTGTGGAACTGAAGGACATGGTGAGAGATCTGGAGGGTAAGAACGATGATGTTATGGAGCAAGTGGAGCGTTTAGAGGACCTTGTTAGCAGGTTGTGAACGTCACACTAGTTTACCAACAAACAAGCCCCTCGGCCCCGTTTGGGAGTCGGGTCCGAGGCGCCTTTCTCTTACTTAAGGCGAGAAAAAAATCTTTAATAAGTTGCCAAAGGGTAAGTAGTGTAGATGGGAGCCGTACTGTTCCAGAACCCCCACCATCTATACTACTGACCAGCATTTGGCAAGATAATCGTGATCATAAATGATTATGAGAACACACGCCAATTTGATTAAATAATCCAATTGCCGTATCGTATTCTCCAGATTATATTTATCTCTGAACTAAGATGGTGTGCATCAATTGTCAAATTATTACAACCTCAGGTGCAAACAGTCAAACGGTACATTGCCAGAATACCAATCGCCATGTAGGCACATTCCATTATGAGCATCATGCACGCGGAGCCAATATCCATGCTCCAATGTATAAGAATATTTTATGGAGACTGATATCACGACAAAGTAATGAAAGCAGAGGCAGAAGCCCACTAGAAACAGCACATGCCAAATGGTACAAATCGGTGCGAGATAATATCTTCTGCACTTATTTTGCAGGCAACAAATCCAACCAATGTCAATATGATACGGTATGATCTATGCATTAAAAAATTCGTATTTACGACCCACTAGCTTCTACTCGAAATGATAGACTGCTACCGAGGTTTTAGAGCAGCCCTGTTTGGATAAGTTAATATCAACAAATATCACGAGAGCGATGTATGGTTCCCCAAATACGAATATTATCGATTGCATATAGACATTTTGACGTACATTGATAGCAAACTCGATGACACCTACGATGCTGGAACAGGTTATTGACCCATCTATTTTTTTTGAATTTGTTTGTCATATATTTATGCACAGCAAAAATAAACTGAAAAGTCTAAAGGAGCGGAGCAGATGGTGTATACAATGGTATTACTGAGGCAACTACAACCACTGCATATAAATTAACCACATTAATCAAAATCCATTTTGCCAATTTTACCAATGGATTACAAGGGTACAAAACATAGGCAATGACGACCAGTCAATATGATCTCAGAGTGCTCAAGATACAGTTCTGCTTATACTTTTCTTGAGCATGTTCGCTTTAATCTCATTAAAATGGGGTCATATATCGCTCTATCTGAGCCTCCAGGGCTGAAGATAGAAAGAGAACCATTAGTTTGTTCTGAAATGCTGCGTGGCCAAAAATAACCATTCAGGCAATGATAGAGCTTGCCAACGAATAAATTATCCGTTGGCGAACATTCGGGTCAAATTTTGCATATAGACATATACAAAGAAAACTTAGCAAGAGATGGGAATGTTTCATCATATATTCCTGCAGTTTCCGCGATTGGCATGCATGTACGTACAGTAGACCTGCTGGAGACAACTTTGGCTATTGGTTCTCGTCAAACTAAAGTTCGTAATTTCCATGCAAAATATGCATGGACGTTTACGATATTCAACTATTAGTATAATTGCAAGGAGTTTGGCTTTGAATAGAAAATGTTCTACTAGTGTGTCAAAAACGTATAAATATTCCGCTCATACCATGAATATTCATCTTTCGGTATGTTGTATTATTCTTGCTCCGCTCGGCATTATTTGCAAAACGATGACACAACAGAACATATATCGCAACTATGAAATGTATAACCCATTCGTGCAGAAATACTGAATCGCAATCACTCAGGCAAGGAATGGTTTTGTACAAGCACTAAAATACGCGCTTTAAGAGGTATTAAAGTCATTTTGCACGACTTCTTAATTTTGAAGAAGTCAGAGTAAATTTGAAAATCAATATGATTAATCATTAACGTGAGTCATTGGTCAAAGGTTATAGTCTTGAAATATATCGAATCAACTTGAGCGGGTGACATTCATTAACAATGGTGTCAGTTAATTTTCGGCCTTGTATAAGAGTTTGAGTGGGCGATCAATATCAAACAACATGCATGCCTCAGTGAAGGACTGATTAGACTCAATCGAGTGAACCCACATCTGAATTAGTCCCATACTTTTAAACATGCACTGTTCTCGTGTTTATAAACATCAAATGACAGTCATAGATGTCGCATACTCATGTCCATGTATGAACAGGATAATTTCAAATATGGATGCATAAATCACGTGACATTAAATTTCAATGTGCTAATGACCTCTAATATTTGGGTTAATTCACTTAAATGTTACTTAGATTATATCATTGACAATAATTCGTTATGAAACAATCAGGGGTTTTGCTCTTTGTAGTCAATATAGGTCTATTCGAGAAATAAACCTCGGTCACAAATGATCATTTAAGCAGTTCTATTCCCATCGGGTAGAATTCAGGACACTTGATGTAACACAGCTGAAGCCAGCTTGGCAAGGGATAGAAATGTTTCGAAATTGCATGATTTGCTTGTTCTCCGATATATCAAATATTTATGTTAAATACCACCTTACGCAATTGCTTGTGATGAAAAATTGTTTGTTGATTGTTTAAAGAGAGCCCATGCTAATTACAGAACTTGCATGTAAGACAGTAGATTTGGAATGCAAAATATATAGGTCATTACCATTAGTGTAATCCATACGGCTTTTTCCTTATCATTAGGCTCGCTATTAGGTACAGTATCAGGATAGGATTGTTGACATGAACAGCTTCATTGAATGCCACGAGGTAAGTAAGCAATTCGTGCAGTAACTATCACCGTATACTGAGAACTGCATACATCTAAATAAGATTAATACATTTGAATAGCAAGTGATGTAACATACTTGCTTGGAATAATTGGATGTGTTAATGCAAACACAGGCGCAAAATGTCGTTATCGAAGATATTAGCTACTCATAACAATTGTGATAGAGTTTGCTTAATGCAAGGAACTGCTTCTTAGCTGCGCTTATGTAGACATAAATCCATAATCTATGTGTTGTATAATATAGGGTATTCCGCAATGAAGTAGACATAGTGAATGTGGCAACATTGGCCAATATGAACGTTTAGGGCAAAAGTGCATGCTGCTATGTCGAGGTCCATAAAGCGGCGCTTTACGAAATATATTGGCCTATTTTCCGTGCTTAATTAGGAACACGTAACTTCTCAATTATAACCATACATGAGGCTTCATGGGTTGTTACAGCTAATTTTATCCATAAATCGTATCCTTACTTGAACATTGTCATGGTACATTAATGGTTACTTCCCAATTACTTTCATCTCGTGTTCATCAAGGCTGGTCATAAGACGGTTGCCATGCAATTTGAAGATATTCCACGACGTATTTGTATTATATTGCAGTTGTCACTATGATCATGAAAGTTAATAAAATAGGTTTGGGAAGGCCATGGAAACTGTGGCGGTACATACTACATGCTAAATGGACTAGGCGAACAGTTTAATTTTTGAATATTCAACTTTCATCTGGTTGTGATCCGTATACTGAGTATTTACCATTGACAAGGATTTTTTTTAGTGAGTGAATGAAGGCGACAGCAGCTTCACCACTGTGAAAATAATGTACTGTCATATCACCCTGATACAGATGATATCATATATAGACGCATTAATCGAGCACGTCGTTCTATTTTGGCCAGCTCTTGGAGGCACATTTTTAAATTGTGTTTAGCGTTGCCTTGTTGCGACTACCATGCATAATCTTTTCACAGTCGGTTGCAATAATCTTAAGCCTGTCGTTATGATTTCCGGGAATATGCTGATCTGACACAACCATTAACACAGAGACTACTGAATTATTTACAAAAAGTTGATAGTCACATTAGATTTGTACCATTCAGATTATGCAATAAATGGCCAACAAATTCCTGGTAACGTTTTGTCTCACATGGTAAAACATATGCAGCGCACTTAACTACTATGTTTGTTTAACGAATCATTGCTATCACCTACTCAGCTTAGATACAGCGCACATAACTACTATGTACGTTTTGCGAATCATTGCAATCACCTACTCAGCTTAGATACAGCGCACTCAACTACTATGTTCGTTTAACGAATCATTGCTATCACCTACTCAGCTTAGACACAGCGCACTTAACTACTATGTTCGTTTAACGAATAATTGCTATCACCTACTCAGCTTAGACACAGCGCACTTAACTACTATGTTCGTTTTGCGAATCATTGCTATCACCTACTCAGCTTAGACACAGCGCACTTAACTACTATGTTCGTTTTGCGAATCATTGCTATCACCTACTCAGCTTAGATACAGCGCACTTAAATACTATGTTTGCAACAAAAAACCTTTATGTAGTGCATGATATTAGGGCGCTCGACCGTGATTGATGTTGCAAATTAGCTACATACAGCCACATATGGGCATATTTTGAAGCAATGCTAGTCTGAACTAGCAAATAACCTCATTCAAACTAACGTGCCTATTCCCCTACAAGAATCAATCAATTCATCCGAAGTATTGAACTGCGTAAGCACTAAAGTAAATTATTTACTTGCTATTATACGGTATCTCACGAGTCACTCTATAAGGTTCAATTGTTATCGCCGACTAAGAAATATGAGCTGCAATAACTAACTTAAGTAGGTCATACGTAATGTGTTTGGCATTATGCCATTTAATCTAGATTGAAATGTTGCCCACTAGTCACGTAAAACCAATGCTAATATAAGCTAACATTTTTACCTACGAATGAAAGTGTTTATTTTCTGACATCAATCAAGCATAGTATCAGGAGTGTGTAGCTTCCTACTCATGATCAAGTCATAAGGTCTGTGTTAAGTGTTTTATACCTAACACAGCAAGCCATTATAGCAAGCCATTATTTGACTTCAACGCCGATGCAAACAAAAGCAGAACGTTGTTTTCTAACATTCCATTAGTTATCACTTGACACCTCTTTGCGTAACCTGCTAAGTAAATTACCCAAGGAAATATATTTCTACTGAATCATCGGATTTGTACAGACTGCTTTCCATGATTGACAAATTTACTACCATCCTGTGGGTGTTTTTATGTATTTCCCGTCAACTCACTGAAGCCAATAGCTGCTTTCTTATCCAGCTCGATATAATTTGGATAAAAACATCAACACGGCATCGACGTTTTTGCTAAATCACAATTTACAGCTTCAGGTGAATTGTTCGACATCTATTTCAGTCAGTAGTATATACTTTTGCCATGACCTTGTAACGATTTACATTATCATGAATCGGTGTTACAGGGACACATTGCATTGTTTGAGCCTTTCTTTCTTTGAATGTTTATTACCCATGCAAATGCCTAAGCAGTATTTACTATACAGCAAACCACATTATTCACATTAACATTGTGTCGATATACAAACAATGGCCGCTCTGGCATTATGATTTTAGATGCATAATGTACCAATGATCTGTTTTCACATGCTGAGTAATACTGCTTACTTGTTTATGCGTGACGAGAAACACCAGTCTTAAATACCATTGATTGGATGGAGCGACAATTCACATGCACGTATTGCAAATGTACAATGGGTCAGTGACACATTTCATAATTTGCATAGAGCCGTCATTTCAACTGCATATCAATAGTAGTAGGGTCTCTATGCATGTCGTGTTTACCTGTTCCGGTTGAGGCAAAAAGGCGTGTGTTTTAAACTATATGACCATGTAAGCTATTATTGGCAAATTGCACTCAGTAAGGATGCAAACAATAATGAGGTATACAAACGTCTTTTCACCTTGATTGATCACGTATTGTGCCCAGATTGTCCTCATTGTAAAGCATATCTTAATAAGTAATGTTGAGGTATTGATTCGCGAAGAGAATACCCCGCTGAAATAAACCCACCCAAGAATGATCCAACGATTTCGTAGTTGAGTGTGCGTAATGTGCGTTATCCGCAACACAAAAATATTCAGTTTTCCTAATCAGGTCCACTGCTCACATCTGTAGATAGAAGAGCCACGAGAGCCTATCCTTTGAGGTTGCCTGACATGTGATTCCATATAAGACTGATGGTAAAATTATCGAAAAGTACCATGGCAATCAATTCTTGGTTGAATCATTTCCGACCTTGACCATAAAAGACCATCCAATGTCATAGTGTTTTCAGCGTACATATTGTGTTCAAAGTACAGTTCTTAATTTCCTATTTTGCAAACTGGTAATACTATGGAACAATAAGAATTAATCATTTGTCACCATTTTTCCCTGTCTGTGAGTTTGTTTAGAGATTAAAGTAGTCGCTGTGCAAACCCTGTGATCTTCTCATCACGGCTATCGAACTATTCGGTAACAAGCGCATTGGCTATAAATTTTGAGAAGCTGCATTTAGGCCCTAAAAAATGCAGTGGCGTGTAGTTGCGTCGCTTTTATGGAGAGACACGGTGATGTACCGATATCAATACAGCCGTTGAGTGCATTGAGTTTAAGGGATCGCACTGTAATTATATGTGTTATCCTTTTTAGTCAGAGCCTATGTTAAATGATTCAAAACTCCTTTATGTCAAAATTCCACGAATGTTTTAAATTGCACCCATTCTACTTGGAAAGGGCGACGATTTCAGCGAATAACTTTAGAACTACATTTGTAGTGTGTGTTTTGTTTCGCAATGCAATATCCACGACAGCACATATACATGGGTAGAGCATAAGTGGATCTGTTGAGATCAAAGAGCCTATGTGATATACGCCATGACGCTCCATTAAAGGAACCATCAATATCAGTGCGCAAGCAGCCAGCATGGGGACAGATTTCGTGCATCTGTGTAGCCAGTTTATCGTGCATATTAAATAGGCAATTATAATAGGGATATTCACTGCGATGTGCAACATTGACCAGCCCTTCGGCAATAGTTCAAGGAGGAGAGATAAACGAAGCGGCTAAATGACAACACAGAACTATCTTATCTTGCGGTATTGTCATCAGGTAATGCAGCCCTTCAGCTTCATCAGGGTTAAGTACGGGGAATAGTAATTGAGAATGCCCGAGACATTACAAGGCATTATACAGAAAATAATTAGTGATATCAAACTAAACTATCACATGATCAATGCATGACCACCGGCATTAGCAAGGAATAAAGGTACACAAGCCTCATTTAGTTACGATATATGTTGGTCTGTGGACCATTTTACTCGTCTCAGCCGGTTATTTAGGTAGATATTAATGCGCCTGTGACGTTCAGCAATCGCAATTCTGAATTTTCATATCGTTTTATACCGAAAAAGATCTAATGTTCTTCTATACATAGTGCACCTATGTAATGTAGATTTATGGTCGTCAGGATATAGCTAGCTGACCACACGTGTCCGACTTAGGCATTAATTCAATATTAGCAACTGCATGATAGAACGATTTATCATCGTCCAATTGAAACTGGATTCCAAAACTGCTATCAGCAAGCCAAGTCGAATATTTGGTGACGGTGATATGCAAGGCAATGTTTCAATGCACGAGCGCGCGCACTTGTTGATCCGTTATACCTCCCTGTGAACTGAGTACGTTACATCCTTATAACAGAGCCTCCACACGCTGTTTATGTTGTCACAACACAACATAAAACCATAATCAAACGACCGACTAAATATTGCTCTAGTACGGATCATATTCAGATCAGATGCCAGTATACAATCAGTTGTTTATACACAATGTTGCTTACATAGTCAAGGGATACTTTCAAAGGCAAGGCAGTGGCAAGCGAGCTGAGTGGATAAATTGTGTACCAAGCATACGGATTAATCATCGTCAAATTGAAACGGGCTTTCATAGCTGCTAGCGGAACCCATTGTAAGCCAAGCGTTATATTTTGCGACGGGAATATGTACAGCCATGTTTAAATACCCTAGCACGCGCAGACGGTGATCCGGTACACCTCCGTCATTTGTTCTTGTGCTGCCTTCACTGTTTTATCATAACAGTGCTTACTTACGCTGTTTATGTAACCAGAAACAACATAGAACCCTAACCAAACGAAAGACTAAATATTGCTCTTGTACGGATCATATTAATATGAGATGCCACGAGGCAATCAGTTGTGTATGACCAATGTTGCTAAATCAGGCATGGGTTGCTTTCAAAGGCATGGCAGTGGCAAGCAAGCAAGCAGAGTTGGTGGTTTGTGTACCAAGCCTACAATGGTGCTGATGAGGTGGTCACAGTGCAACCACACAGAAGAGACCTTGGGGATCATGTCAAGGAATGGAACGCCCCGAGGTTTGCTGTAAATGCAGTAACAAAAGAGTTGTACGTCATATTTCAGTTCCCACCTCCAGATAACTAGGTTTATGAAGGGTCATTTATGATTTCATTGAGTGACGAGATGCCCCGGGAATATCTCGCAGCGTAACAGTACTACTTTTTTTGACAGAGTGTTGCACAATGACACACACTAGTTTTGCTTGAGAGCATTTTGGTAGATATTGGTGCATTTAACAAACATTAATCTATTTGCAGCGTCAGCAAATCAATGATTTTGAAACTTAACAATCAAGCATGCAACAAAAGTGGCATATAAAAAATATAGGCGTTCTCATTTATAAGCTTTGCTTCATGTTAGTGAACTACCTTCGAGATCAAATCAAGATGCAAGTGACCCGCTTCAATTTGTGCATACATGCCTCATGTTAGGTAAAAAATAATAAAACGTGCGGACACTGGTTAAAGATGATAGTAACCGCCCTTATCTATTGAGAGGCATGCATGCAAAAAATACGCAAATACCATTGATATTGAAATTAAGGCTGCTCATGTGAATAAAAGTACTTCCAACAGCTGTCGGAATACGAAAATCAACCCTTATGCTTTAAGAAGCCATAATTGTATTGCGTTGTGTCGATATATTTGTGCCCTGATTCTTTGTATCTACCACAAACTACGAATTGTACAAGCAGCGTTGGTAAACTATTGAATTGCATATAGTACGTGGCGGTATGGATTACATTTTAGATTGACTAACATGATGCTAGTTCAAAAACAGAATTGAATCAGAGTGAAAACTATTCAAACACAATTGATATACCATGATTTATCATTGCACATGCAGTGCAGTGAAGGATAAACAACATTCACTTCAGCCCAAAATGCTTTGCTCATCCATCCTCATCATTCCATGGCGTGAAAGTATACCACAGCATGGCTTATTGACAAAATTGTGCCGCGTAATAAATTAGTCTTTTCACCAGACAATGACATATCTACACTGCCAAGGCCAAACAATGCAACCATTCAGATCCAATTTAGTCTACTCAATGGCGAACACTGATGGCAAAGACCTATTGCATTTAGCCAATCAAAATAACAAAGTATATGAGTTGTCGCACCGAGTAATGTAACTTAACGGAGCCGCACTTTGAAGTAGTATATCACAGCATCTTCCATAATGTCATCCTGCACTTTCCATGACGCTGCTTCTGTTCTCGGTGCTCTCACTAAATTTCAGTCTACTGGCGACCCTGTATAACCAGTGTATTGCATGGCAACTGCGACATATAACGTAATACTACAGCGCTAATAAGGCTACCTAAACGTGCATCTTTCAGTGCCGGATGGCACATATCACACACACTGGATTGACTTTTAGAGCCATGTTCCACCACCGAAAAGGAGGTAGATTTCTAATGCAGACCCTCTGGGCATTACCCAGCAGAGACAATATCGCCGCGAACTCGACCGATGGAACATTCTACTTGTCATTTCACTTACTAAAACGTGAGTATTTTTTAACCATTTTGGGTACGTGCGTTTATCTCTCAAGTCTATTGTTATGGCATTGGATAGTCAAACATGAAGGACAGAGATGTTAACAATGCATGTATCCCTACGATCCATTTATTCTCGAAGGACTTATAATGATCGGCAAAAGAAGCAGCTGAACTTTGTGAATAATGTGTACAAACCATTAGTTAATGTTCCCATGGTTCCATGGATATATGTATCTTGTCGGAGTCCTAGGTGGAATGGTGAGTGAATGAATGCATTAGTGTTGATGGGGAAACATAAGCTCTGCACCCGCTGACGTGGTTCATTTTGATGACAAGCAGTTCTCCCTCAACTTTCCACAAAAAACAATTACTGAGCCGCTTGACTGAGTTAGTTATATGACCGTATTTGATGACTCTTTGCCGCGACATGCATGGACAGCCAATCGTTGTAACGCATTTAACATTCCTACATCAGCATTAGCATTAGTATATACGGTGAATTTCAAATGTGTGCCTTTTTTATATCAATGCCTCGCAATGGAATGTTTTAACACTCGAATGGCATGTTATTTATATAATCCGTCGAAGCTTGTTTGGACTGCACAGACGCTGCCTTATTGTGGAGATAAAATATGAATAATACAGCATTAACTTTATTGGTAAAACATACGCATAATGGAAGCTGCGAGGCATTTATAAACTGCCCATGCGCTGTCAGTACATTAATTTGGTGCTTCTAGCTAGGTAACCCTATCTCGTAACAGGCTATTATTTGAATGATTGCACGCCTTCTAGCTACAACTTCAGTAAGCGATGCACGTTAATTTAGAAGAACCACTGGGATAAATACACTCAGAAAGAAAAGAATGGCTGCCAATGGATTACGGTGTGATATTTGTTTCTTCATAATGTAGTACAATTCTAGCTCAAACTCATTTTATCTCAATGCACCCCATCTGTAA
Source organism: Urechis unicinctus (assembly GCA_034190875.2). Lineage (NCBI taxonomy): Eukaryota > Metazoa > Annelida > Polychaeta > Xenopneusta > Urechidae > Urechis > Urechis unicinctus. The sequence continues at coordinate 10,479,505 of CM067356.1, forward strand.
AACGTTTCTGCGTCTACCAAGTATAAATCAAGCCGATGTTTGTCATATCATGGCATTGGTGAAGTAACGATTGAGTGTTTAATTATAATCGAAGTGTTTCTCAAACAGCTCACGATTCGATTCTAGATTACAATCCAGCAAATAGAAAAAATGGACAGCGTTCATTGAGGATAATTTCTCAGCTGTATTTACAATGATGTTAAATGTAATATATAGCTGGTGCTATTGAAATAAGAGTGACAACCGGTCAAACAACTAACTCATTACCTGATGACCATTAGTTGTGATTCTACCCGCTTACTGTATGGGTATTTATATACGAGTACCAAAAATACCATATAAATGACAAATGGCGTGAACAAAAACCCTTGTACTTCATAGTGTGTGTCATTTATTGTAAACATTCACTCCTTTATATTTAAACATTGCTATCATCATAAAGTGGCATTAGGAAAAGAAACAAAGCTGTGGCTAACATTGCAACAGAAACAATAAGAGAATATATTTTATCCACCAGCTGGACGAATTCTTGCCATTCTTCGCGTCGATTATAAGTCGAGGAATCCTTATTGGACAGATCGTCATCATCATTTGCAATTCTGGAACTTGATTTAGAGACATCGGTTGATTCACCGTCGACAGAAAGTTTCAATATGTGATCTCCTTTGTGTAACCTTGGTTCTTGGAATCGCATCCTTGGGTTTCTGGTATATAACGCAGGGATTTCAGGGCAATGGACTGGCGTGTTTTGTGATGATATTGCAGATTCATCAGGCGAGCCTTCCAGGTTTGTGGACCTTCGACCATCTTTATTCCGAGTTTTTTGTAACCCTCTCCATAAAACGGATCCGGTCGCTTTGGCGGTGTAACATTTGGGGTCACATACCTTGTTTCGCCTTCGATAGAATTTTGAAGATGACACTTTCTTTCCTTCGTTATCAGTGGCCATAGCAGTTTTGAGTCTCTCTTTATGCATCCGGTAATATGAGTCAAGCCGTGCATGAATCCATGGCAGAGTGCGATCGTTAGACAGACGGTAATAGTCCCAAGTGACATGATGCATGCAGAGTATATGACTGCAAACAGAGATTAAAAATAAAACATGTCCGCGGTTCTTCAGAAGTGGCTATTATTCCAGTACAAAATGGTGGGAATTGATCAAATCCCTATTTCAACAAATATAGGATATCGGAAGTATGACGTCATATTAGAACATAAAAGCTCCTGCAGGCGGATAGACGTGATACATAAGTGAGGAATGACTAAGGACTGTCCCTCAATTTACATAGGTTGCAAAACAATAGATCAGGATATATTTACCTATAATAGGTATTTGCAGAGATGTCCAAGGAACACTATTCGATACCATATGAAGGAAGACAGTGAAAGCCAACAATATGGTAAGAATACTTGCGACACGTTCCCTACCGTGTTGTGGAACCCAAAACATCACTAACATTAAGAGCGTGAGTAGTGAAATGGGAACAATGATATTGATGACATAGTATACCCGGCGTCGTTGCAAGTGCATGATAAAATTGGTGTGTGAATAAGTAAGGCTTTCATAACTGAAAAATAGGAGAGGTCTATATACGCTGTCTCGCTGAAATATTTATTTGAAGGCTATGATATACCCAAGTTCCAGCTCGCACAGTGCATTGGTGAGTGATGAATGGAAAATAGGTCATATCCATGTCACATGTTGTCTGAAAATCTCCACCGGGTTCCCAGTGGACCAAACCGGAAGGACTAACCACTGCACGCTTGTGCTCGAACTGATAGATGATTTGTTCCTCTACACTGCAGCATACACAATTATTGCAAACAATGTTGGGTTTCATTAGTCTGTTTAATTCTGATTGATAAGTGGTTAAGGCATTTACCCGTTTATAATGGTTAGTTGCGGGTGCCAAATGCGACTCGAATGTACAGCCAGGCTAGTCACATTGTTAAATCGCGCCGGATCTCATTTCAATCTCAAATCGACCCACTCTTGTACGATGATTAGATCATGTGCTACATATATTGGTAAATGTACCCAATGATTGTACTTAATAAGTAGATTTAATGCGTGATTAAGTGAATGTTATGAAACTCAAAACAAAACAAAGCAATCAAGTTAAAGCACTTCAATATACATGGTGATGCCATCGTGTGTTATCACTGGTGTGTTGAACGGGCGATATATGCTGCATTTTAAAGGTGTATTAATACTACGAGTCCCACTGCAGTCAACACCTGCTTTCTCTCGTCCTTAAAACAGATTTCATCCCATGCATTGGTAACAGGAATTCATAACCAAAGAAGGTGGTTTTTCATAGCCTGAATAACGGTAGTCTTCGGGGCTAACCAGATAAAAGGCTTTGTTACCTGATAGCCTATGCCATCCCTTGCACGTCCACATAGCAGTTGAAGTATAGTTTGTCAACCACTTTCTCATCGGTTGTCCTTACTAAACTATGTGATATGAGAATGGCTGTAACACAAAGGAGCATTTGTCAGTTATACTACCTACCTTAGAAAATTCGGTTTTACCAGTTCACAAATATAGCGCAACATGTAGTTTTCCGAAAGCTGAGTATATAACAGGAAATGCCATCTATCGAAGAGGTGCAAACTAGTATATCTGTTGGCTGCAGCCAGTCACAGGTGTCGGCGGTATCGCAAACATACGGCTGCCCCAGAAGGGCTGAGTCATTGGTATTTCTAATATTAATATACTTGAGTCAGGAAAATCTGAACTTTGCCGAACGCGCTCGTTGAATGAATTGACGAGGGCGTCTGTGATAACAAACGGGCATAGCTCTTCATTAAGCACCACTATGGCGCTGCTGGTAGATAACGATTTCACGAATACAAATATGGATATACTACTTCCTTGTAGTTCATTCGATCCGCCGTAAGAGCTATTCGAGAGGCGATTTTGAAGAATATTTTTAGACAAAATGAATCTATGGCGGACAATAATCCTCACACATCTATGAGTCTGTGGATTATCAGTTGATTATTTTATTCATGTATTCATAGAATAACAATTCACATTTGGTGATTGGTTGTGCTAATTAAGGCAATGGAAAAAACTTTCTTTTTATGGCTAATACAAAGATCACTGATCGTGAATCAATATCCTAAAATCCAACCAGGGTTACATTAAACATGTCCATCATACTATTGAAGGGTCACAAGAGTTGTACTAAGCATAATAAGTCGTTCACGAAAGATACATCTATAAACAAATCTGTTGAGCCGGGCCTGTAAATATATCCGAAGAGAAACAAGAAGGCCACCTGCAATCGACACTTCAACCAGGTTAAGCATCGAAGTTTGTAGCGTATTACATACTATGCGTTATGCGTAATTATTGAAAACTTCAGAATCAGCGTGCTCCTACTCCCACAAGATTGCTGTTATATGGTGTCTCACAGGTCACTCTATTAGGTTCAATTGATATCGCCGACTACGAAATATGAGCTGCAACAACTTGCTACAGTAGGTCATATAATATATGTGTGACATGAGACCATTTAATCTGGATTGAAACGTTGGCCATTAGTCGTCACGTAAACCAATGCTAATATAAGCCAACATTATTACTTACGAATGGAAGTGTCTATTTTTCTGACATCAATCAAGCAAAGTATCCGGAGTGTTTAACTCGCTACTCATGATCATGTCACAATTTCTGCATTAAGCCTATTCACGGTAACTTAAAGGCATCTTCACGAATAAAGTTAAGCGAATAAGGATGGATTAGCAGCAATAATAATATGTTAGTAAGTCGTCGCTATTCCAAATAATGCCACGTAGAAGCACTAAAAGATGAGCAATAATTCGACAAGTCAGAGCATCTCAACACATATGATTATTGGGCGTTTTTGTCCACACTGCAGGGCTAATAGGGCTACAAACCTTAATTGGCCCGAACTACTGTTCATACACTCAGTACAGTACACAAATGTAATATACACGACTGATTTATGTCTATTACTGCTTTGCATGGGCAACATTTTTATCGGGGCATTATTTGATTTATTTGACTGCGAAGAGCAGCGCATTGTTTTATAGCCTCCATTCTATAAGTTATCACATTACACCTATTGCGCAACCCCGCTAAGTAAAATATCAAAGGAGTTTTAATTCTACTGAATCATCAGATAGTCAGACCTCTTTCCTTGATTGACAAATTTACTACCTTCCTGTGGTTCGGGTGCTTATATATATACCTCTTCAACTCACTGAGGTCAAAAGTTTCTTCTTTATCAAGCTCGAGTAAATTGCCCAGATTAACTTCATTGGAATGCATATTGTGATAAGCAATGTTGGCGTATTGGCTCACAAAGAGAATACTCAACAGAAATCAACACACGCAGTAACCCTACGATTGCGCAGTTGAGTATGTGTAATGTGCTTCACAGTGGCTGGTGACGGCGAATCGGCCCAATAAACATATAATATTAATATTTTTCCAACACTCAACGAATATACATTGGCGATCACATACCAACGTATTTAAAGTAACATCTGTAGATTGAAGGTCGTCGTGTATAGATCATAGCTCTGAGAGTATTACGAAAGATAATTGCTAACAGTGTGATTCGTTTTAAGAATTAATGAGAAGTACCCTTGTATTAAATTTTTGGCCCAATCATTTCCGACTTTTTGACCAAATAAGAAAACCCAATGTCATAGTATTTTCAATGTACATATTGTGTTCATAGTACAGTTCCTAGTTTCTTTTTTTTTAAACTGGTAATTCTGCTCCTGATAACGGCGGCTCAACTGATACATTGCTCCGGTTCCAGCGGATTATGCAAGAAGGTCATACATTACTGGCTGCATTTATACAATGGACTAATAAGAGTTAATCATTTGTCCCCATTTTTCCCTGTCTTCGAGTTCAGTTGGATACGCTGTACAATCCCTATGCTCTTTTCATAACGGCTACCGAACCATTCGGCAACAAGCGTATTGGCTATAAATTTGGAGAACATGCATTAGCTGGAAAAGGCAGTGACGCTTGGTTGGTGTACCGATATCGATACAGCCACTGAGTTGATTGAGTTTAGGAGCTCGCAATGTTATTATATATCTTATCCTTCGTATTCAGTGCCTATGTTAAATAATTCAAGCCTTCTTTATGTCGACATTCGACAAAAACACACACATGGGTAGAGCATAAGTGGATCTTTAATTGTTGAGATCAAAGAGATATACGCCATGACACTCCATTAACAGATTTATCCACATCAGCGCTCAAGCAGTCAGCCAAATTTCTTGTATCTATGAAGGCATAATTTCTGTAAAAAAAGGTTTATCGTGCATATTAAATGTGCCTTTATTGTAGAGATATTAGCTGCAATGTGCAACATTAACCAGCTCTTCGGCAATAGTTAAAGGATGAAAGATTAACGAAGCCGCAGAATGACAAACTATCTTAACTTGCGATGAGGTCACCGGCTAATGCAGCCCTAATTACGGATACTAGTAAATCAGAATAAAATATTGCTCTAGTACGGATAATATTCACATCTGATTCAAGTATCCAATCAATACATAATGTTGCTTACATAGTCATGGGTTGCTTTGAAAAGCATGGCAGTGGCAAGCAAGAAAGCAGAGTGGGTGATTTGTGTACCAAGCGTACAATTGTGCTGATGACGTTGTCACAGTGGAACCACACAGAAGAGACCTTGGGGAACATGTCAAGGAATGGAACGCCTCCGAGGTTTACTCTATAATTAATACAAAAGGAGGAGTATCAGACTGGTTAAAAATGGTTGTACGTCATGTTTCAGTTCCCCACCTCAAGATTACCAGGTTCATGAAGGGTCATATATTATTCCATTGAGTTACGAGAGGGCTCAAGAACATCACGCCGATTAACCGAAATGCTGCTCTTAGTGATAGGGTGTTGCACAATGACGCTAGATAGTGTTATTTGAGAGTATTTTGGTAAATATTGGTGCAATTAGCAAACATTAATCTATTTATATCGTCAGTAAATCAATGATTTTGAAAACAAACAAACAATAAAAAATGCAACAAAAGTGGTATATCATCAATATTAGCGCTACTATGAATGAGGCTTGCTTCATGTTAGCGAACTACACTCGAGATCAAACCAAGATACAAGTGACCCGGTTCATTAATAGTTTATTGGCGCTTCACCGTCCCAATTGATACCACTTATGCTTTTCTGATTCAGGCTGCCTTCTTCTGTACTTGTATCACAGTATGTGATAATGCTTATAGTTTATGGTGGCTTCGACCAGCTCGACTAATTAATACGCCATTGAAGTAGAATATCGTCAATGGTACGAAGTAATTGTGTGAATGTTTCAGGAGTTTGATATTAGTACATTTATGCAATAACCAATGACTGTCAGCAGCAATCTACTTAGCCAACATTAGTGTGAGTCGGAAGATAGCCATACTACAAAGACGCATTTTTTGTTATGAACCGTTATTTACGTTATGTTATGCGATCCAGCGTGATTCCAATGGATCATGATGGTGCTTTAAATACAGTCAAGCACTTCTGATCCAGGGTCTAAATTTTTATGTTTTGCATATAATAACAACCTGTCAATCGACCAACGAATGTGTTCAGAATAGTGGCCACGTCAACTAATGATAGGCATTTATGCAGAAACAATGGTTCTGCAAATGGCATTGATATTTAAATCATGGCTGTTTAGTGAATTGGTCAAGTGAATTAAAGTACTGCCAAGAGCTGTCGTTGAAAGGCATATAATGACGGCATCCGTATATATGAACGAAAAAATCGGTTCATTGGAAATCTGGGCATAACTTTGATCAAATCTGGAGATTTATATATGCTCCGTCGTCCATGCTAACCCATATCGAGTATAGTTGGATTGACACTTGTCCCATCAAGTCTGACGGAGAACGCAAACACGAGTGTAAATTCGCTTATATTGGTCAATATATGGACGTAGCCAATGCTATTTCTTGCGATATGATTTCATTCATGCGTATCTAATGGTATTGAGATTTTATCAAAAATCTTTTGCCGGTATTGGTACACAAATCAGAAGTGAATTGCAATCTGCGCAAATGAGAATGAACCCTTGTGCTCTAGATACCATAATCGTATTGCATTGTATCGATAAATTTGCGTCCTGATTCTTTGTATCAACTGCAAACTACAAACTTTTCGCGCAGTTTCTGTAAACCATTGCATTTCATTAAAGGTGCATTTCATCAAAAAATCACTCGATGTTTAAACGAAAGAAAAAGATACTAACTGCAAGAGTATCCCAAATTGTGCTGATATCCGGATTCAAAGTTGGAATGGCCGTATATATTTCTTGTTGTTCGTAAATAAACTTTCAATTTCTTATTTTTCACGTCCCGTCACAAATAGACCATATTTGGAAGCTCATGTATTATTAATTCCGGAAGCGCAGAAACGTCATCACTCTGTGCCGATCGCCGCCGGCGGATGTTTAGTTTGCGCTATTTTCATTGCGATAATGGACGATCAAACCAAGAAACGAAGAAAAGGTGGAGGGAGAAAGAAGCTTTTAACAGATTCAACAACTAAGAGAAGAAAGCGAGAGCTAGACCAGCTGCGGTCTAACACGAGGGTCTCCTTAAGATAGGCATTCAGGGAAGTGAGGAGTTTGACCAACGAAGAAGCTGGACATGTAAGTAATCTCGCTATATTATGAATACCCTGCTATCGAATCAGCCTGTATTGTAAATGTCACCGATTAAATAAAATCTAAGGGTCTATAGTGAGTCCATTGCACATTTAGATTTGTTAATTGTTGTTTCAAACATACCTTACTTACTTTGCATATTTTAGGTAGAGAAATTATTGCAACCTCTTGAACCTAATTCAATGGCTGGTGTTCAGGTGTTCGTCATACCTTGCCCACAGTCAAGTTGTGACTATGGACCACAACAGGCATAGGAATCGGGCATATGCACTCAAGAAGGATGATCAGCCAATGTAAGTCTCTCATGACCACTCAACTACACACTGACTAAATGTCCTATCAGAAAACAAAATGATGCTGCACATGTAATGTGTTCTAGCTATTTGGCCATATAACGCCATTTTGTTGTGTTACAGGTACAACACTCGCTTCAACAAGCAGTCAAAGACGTGGTCATCGGTTTAGAAGCCAAGACTTACGCCCATATACCAGATATGATGAGAGCAATCTTGAGGCCCAAGCAATGCGCCAGCAATCACAATAACACCCACAACGCTCTGCTGATGACCCCACAAAATCAGTCTGAACATTGCTCCTGTACCAAGGCCATCTACCCAAGAAACAGTTGAGTTGCAGGTGTCTCGTTTTGATTAAAAATATGATTTGGAAATTTGTTTTTGTTGAAATGTACAAATCTTTTATTCGTCACATTCTTTTGTCTGTATTCCAAACTGTAATAGAAGAACTCATATCATTGGCAAATAACTCATTTTAATGGCACTTCTTTTTTCATCAGGGCTAGAATTATGAACATAAAAAGTCAATTGTGAAGATAACGTGTCATAACTGATTGACAAAATAATGTGTGCATAATTCTTTTCTTCTGTGTTTGAGAGGCGAAAAATCTATGAATCCACAGAACCAATTGCTGATAGGCGCCGTGTCTAAGCATCTTTTTTTTGTCCTCGACAACCGCATCCCATAGCAAGTCCACCCGGTACCTGTTAATAACGTCAATGACTATCGGGTCAAGCACAACTCCTTCCATCTGAGGTAGTGCATATGTGCAAAAGTCTGGGCTGTTAGTGCAACATTGCCGCTCCACAGGGGTAGGCATTTCCCTACATTGAAGGCAAATGCAACAGTCTGGGGAAGTTGTAGTTGATGGAGGATGGAATCCTTCTTTCGGCGGTGTGGGTTGTCGGGTGATTGTAAGCGCAAACTGTGGCTGTCTGTCTAACCAGCAACTGCCGCACCCCATCCAAATCCAGCCACCACACTAATCCTGAAAATGTGAGTAATCAAAAGTCTTCATTTTGATGGATTGAATATCTCCAATGCAAATTTCTCTCTGTGACCAAAATTGCATGAAGGTTTTTGAGAGTGCTAACTGCTGAGTTGTACAATACCTTAAATTTCTCCTTCTATGACAGCTCTAGAGATTTAGCAGCCACTCTACTCTGCTGTAGGGTCTGGTTAGTTATTTGTGCGTTGCCAAGGTAGCCTCTGCGAACAAGATTGACTCGCTTTCGGTCTGTCGAGGTCTACAAAAAAATGAGTACCAGTGGAAATATATGGTTCGATAAGTCCAACATTGGACCTATTTACTGACAAAGTGATTCATTTAGGTTAGGCAAGCCCAATAGTACCTTGTTTGAAGAAGGTGGGGCTCCTCTGCCACGTCTTCGGGCTGGTCTGCAACCCCCACCGACTTGGGCACCTGTGTCATGGTGAACAACTTCAAACCATTAAACACATCCTTCTCAGTCATAATGGATGTATTGAGTTCAATACAATATCCTTGATAAGAATCAAATTCAAATAATATAGGAACCAACCTCAGTTCCACACAGGTTGTCAGAATCTGTACCATGACCCCTTCCACTGCCTTTTCTTGTACGTGATCCCCTCCTTGGCGTTTTGATTTCCTTTAAATTTGAAATTGGGTTGGTTCAATTTAATTAATTAATGAACTTGACAAGAATAATTCAATCAGTAATGTTACAGTGTTTGAGCCAAAAGCCTGCAAAGGTCAGCCAAAAACAATTGGTAAATAATACAGATTTAAGGTCGTCTCTGTCACGAACAAGTGTCATGGCTTTATACTCCAAAACGTTACGTCAAAAATATCGTTTTTATTACGCTTGAACATGCGCAGCCTCAGGGTTAGCACCGGTCGAACGGTAATATGAATATATAGGACATCTTGTAGGACATCAGGTGTAACGCTATTTATTGTTTAATTTACGGTAATCTATTGTACCGATAGTATTCACTATATCGAAGCGGGTTCTTTTTTTATATAACATTCGAAAACTCCAATCAAAGAAGAGTCATACAAGAAATGTAGGAATCAAAAGACTCACCATTTCGGCTGCTTGCGTTTCCACCTTCTGTCGAATCTGCGCTGCGCGTGACGTCACGACTATGTGTTGTAAACAAATGACCCTTCAATACGCATGCGTCATTTTCCCATCGACATGTGCTCATGTTTTTGTAAACACGGGTGTGACCGACAGATTTCGAAAATGTGTAATCGACGATATAGCGTTGAACCAATTCGCAAAATGGTTTTTATGGATTCCAAACGAGTTGTTCTATTAAATGGAGACAAAAAAACGCATTCCATTTTTTTTCGAAAAAAAATGCACCTTTAACTACGCGGCGCTATGCATAACATTTTAGACTGACTAACATGATGCCCATCCAAGCACAGTGTTGTTTCAGAGTGAGAACCATTTAAACACAATTGATTTACCGCTCAGATATTCCCTCATGCCAATGAGTTATCATTGAGATGGTTTCTATTGCACATGCAGAGCAGTGGAGGATAAACAACATTCACTTCAGCCCATCACGCTACGCTCATCCATCCTCATCAAAGCATGACGTGACGACAGCATTCTTTATTTGGCCACGTAATAAAATACATACTGCCAAGCCTTAACATTGCGACCATTCAATCACCTAGTTAGTTGCAATTTTAGTCTACTCATTGGCGACCATTAATGGCAAAGACATATTGCAGTTAGCCAATCAACACAACAAAGTATATGAATCATCGCTACTTAACGGAGCCACATCTTTGAAGCAGTATATCACAGCTGCTTCCATTCCCGGTTCTCTAACTGAATTTCACTCTACTGTGCAAAGCGCAGAGTTATTGTTGGTGACCCGGTATTACCAGGGTATTGTATGCAACGCAATGTTCCACCACCGAGACGAAGGCAGAGCAAATATTACTGCCATTCGTTGAGACCAATTAAACATTTTACTTGTCATCTTACTTACTGAAACGTGATGATTTTGCACCAATTTGGGTATGTGCGTTTCCGTTAATGTTCCCTTGTCTCTCATATTAATGGTATGGCCTCACATATGGCTGTTTATGGATAGTCACACATAAAGGACAGTGATGCTCACAATGCATATGCGCTTATTCCCGTTATATTCATATCCATGTATTATCGGTAGGACTTAATACACAGGATAATTTATATATATATAAACAAAACATCAGCTCTGCTTTAAATCGTGAATAATCTATACAACCATTGGTTTATGTTTCCATGGGTCCATTGAAATATGTTTCTAGGCGGAGTCCTAGGCAAAAGGGTGAGCTAATGATAAACTGTTGTTTGCGATAAGGTTTAAGGGAAAACAAACTTCGCACCCGGTGACGTGGTTCATTCAGACGACAAGCAGTTCTCATTCAACTTTCCACAAAAAACAGTTACTGAGCTGCTTGACCGAGTTGTATGGCCATGTGCGAGTATTTGATGACTCGTTTCTGCGGCATGCATGGATCGCCAACCGTCCAAATGCACCTACTAACCCGGAATCAGCATTAACAGAGTATTGACTGTGAATTTATAATGCTTGCCTCTTTTATATCAAAGCCTAGGATATGGGATGTTCTTACACTCGAATGACTTGCTCGAATGATGCTATTTAAATACTTGCTGAGGAGTGACTACCTAATATGCCTTAATTAACATATGTTACAAAAAGTTATATCAGTAAATATGTATCTTTAATGTTTTTAGAGATGTCGATGAAACACAATTTAATACCATACGAAGGAAGACAATATGTCCCATATGCCTATGTATAAATAATTGTAAAGCCTATCTTTCCTTTACAAAATGTAATCATAATATTCAAGCGTTCAATTGCCTTAACCGGGACAGTAAACCGCCGTTGTGATCGATAAATTAATTGTTTTGTGACACACCTACATTTATAATGCGGCGATGATTAACGCACCCCTCGAGCGAGGTGCTATGCTATTGTCGTCAGAATACTTGTGGTGCATCATTGATGTGAGCTCATCACAAAAAAGCCACTTAAGTGTAGGGCATTCAGTTATATCGATTTTGGTCGGCAGCACCGTCAGGATTGTAAACAAACTAAGCACATTGCCAATGATCGCACTAAGAACGCATCAATATGTTATCTACCCTCTGTTAATTTAGAAATTGTAGAATATGCAATTGATGTTTTGTAAAATATGCGATTTATGTAGTTTTGGCGATTTTGTATATGCATCCAAATTATAAAATAGCCTCGTGTTTCAAATCGCACGGAGACATGTCTAGACAAAACAGTTTGTACATATCAAATCTTGTATTAAAGGTCAAAATCCACATATGTTTGATATACAGAACAAAGTATGATAAATTTGAGATCTTAGCTGCTACTGCTATGCCGGATCCCCTCCACGTGAATATCTATATCATTTATTGCGGTTGTCGAATGACGATGTGAGCATAGGAAGAGGTCGTAAGGTTTAATCCTCGCAGTGGGACACTGGGCAGACAGGCAATGCTTGATATGCGTCTAGAAATGCACTAGAGGGTCTCACCGTGCCTACAAATAAATCTTCGCTTTGACGTGAGATCAAGTTCAATAATATTATAGCAGTTAAGCTAGATTGCAAATTTATACCAAAACGAACGCTAGAAGCTAGCAAGCACTTTAAGTACAAACCTGACTATTTGAACACTATGCTACTCAGCCGCTTCGACGTGAATTTGTCGGTTTGTTTATCCACTAGAAGCAAAATTTATCCTGTAATGGTGCAATCAAGTCTTGTTTACACCTCAAATGTGTATCGTGCCCGGCATAATATCATTATCCCACAGTTAGCGATCTATGCAACAGCATATGGACACTCTCTGACCGCAGATAGGGAGCAATTTAGCAACATAAATTGATTTATTGGAGAACAATGAAGTTGAATGAAATATGGGTAAAGCACTCCACGTATCATGCAAAACTATAGCAACACAGTGTCAAAACTTACAGTCTCAACATTATAAAGAGCAGCGTATATTTATTCGATGTTATTAAACGTGGGTAAATCGAGTAATATAGTTTAACAACGCTGATGACGGATTAATTTAGAAACGGTTCCATCATCAATCCCCAACAAGACATTTTTAGGCCGCTTCATATATCTGTGCTATATATAACAAGGTTATTATGGCTGACACACATTATGCCCGTTTACTATCAAACGGGCATTACATAAAAAAACTATTATTTCCCTAAAAGTAACAATTGCATAACAAATGCCGATTTATATCATTGTGATGATAAATAGATGATGGATTTGATTAATCTCGTCGATTATCTTGATGTTACTCGAGTGTAGGAAGTTGTATGGCGTCGACAAATAATTACATGGACTGAAGAATATCTTGATCATTCAGTATTATTCAGCATAGGCAAATATATTCTTTACACAAGTACGTCTTCCAAAACATCGAACTTCACTTCAAGTCGCATCCTATAATACATAAGTTTCAGAGGGAAATGACATTGTCAGAATGCATTGCATTAATTAACAAACCACATCAAAGACGCTATCAGTGATGCCAAGTGCCACTATCTGTCGCTAGGCGCAACTTCTCTTTGTTTGACACAGGATTGGCGTTACTGTGATGAATCTGTATCCTCCATGTAACGTCAAGTTTATTATGACATAAAATTATCATCAGGCCAAAGAAGCAAAAGCATATAATGAATAACCATATCATTCACTTGAGTAATTGCTGGACCCATGGTGTAAGCGCGTGTCATTAGCATGATTGTTGCCAAGCAATACTGGTCCTTATGTCATATACTATCGGTGACATCACAATTATCTGTGACTGGTCGGGCTTCTGTCTCAGCAACTTTTCAATGCAAAGATGGCTATATTAAATGATAACATTTTGGACGTCTGACACATAAGCTAAACTGATATCGCATGGCAGTAACAGATGAGGTCATCGTTTTCACCACGGGCCCCATAACTCATATAAGTAGATATGTCATTCGCACGATTTATTTCGTAATTCTCCCTAAACAAAACGCCGTAGTTTATCATCGATATTCATCTCAGGGCAGGATCTTTTATCGTAGTCATGGACTGGGTTGACGGCGAAATATCCTCTGCTGATAAGCAGTACTTTGCAGCACTAAGCAGTACTTTGGAGAATAACTGTAGAATGACTGTGGTAATTAGCGTCAGTTCAATGAGCACGCTCGTCTTTTAACCAGCCAAAATAGTAATAGCTGTGTAGCGCTAATCCTATGCATGATAACGAAACCATATATTCGGGGTGTTAGTGTGAACAGATGCTATCGCTGGTGGGCACAGCCATGCAATCACATATCTTGCGCGTTGTTGCTATAACTTCATACGTATTGTGTAACGTGCAATTTTTAATTTTCATCCGAAAAAAATCTGCGTCATACATAATGTGCAAACCATCACGACGTCTGCTGTGCACGCAAAATATCAGTTGGAACGTATGCGTTATTCATTTCTTAGCTATTTTGCTAAATGCTTTTCAAATCGAGCATTTGGTCAGCGCATTGATTTGAAGCAGTACCAACCTGCGCAATCTGTCATGCTGCTGTATCAAGCTGGCAAATGAATAATTTGAATCAACTGTAATCAATTCAGCTTGAATTTTACTCCATTTATTACACTTCCCTGGCAACCGAATGTGGATCCATTGTAGCAGTCGTAAGGAAATCATGGACAATATCTTTTACTGAAAGTATCAAATATTGAATACGAGTTTGATATTTTAGAAATATGTTTGGATTTCCAGTTTAACTGGCACCAGGCTTTCTTGTTTGTATGGAGATTAGAAAAGAACTATGCTCCAGATACGAGCTTAACGGAGGTGCACAATGAACTAGATAATGCGATAAAGGTTAGAAGACTTTATATGCAATAAATGATAGCTACTGTTTTGACATGTTATTATAATTCTATGGCACACCCTTTGCCAAATTAAACCATATACTTTAACTGCGAAGACACAACATTAAACGTATGCTCAAAAAGCAACTGCTTTCATCGTCGCTGATAACATAATTATGTGATACCTGGCTTTGGTCGGTTTACGAGTGACACATTAAAATTGGTCCGATTTCTAATTTTATATCCGCCACAATATCCCGCACATTAGAATGGTAATACGACTTTTAACTTCTAAATAAGTCACGAGCTATATAATGCCGGCAACTGCACTCGCTCACACCAAAGACGCGTGGGGATATTGCATTAACAAATTCATAAGGGCAACTTAGCCAATTAGCATCGTATGTATTACCGATATGGTTTATCAGCCGCATGGCGTCTTCAAAAGACCCCATAAAACATAAACTTAACGTTCCATGCAGATATAATATCACATAGATGGGCGCGATCATAAATGATAATACGAACACACGCCAATCATGAGTCAATTTGATTAAATAATCCACATTTCCGTATCGTATTCTCCAGATGATATCTATCTCTAAACTAAGATGGCGTGCATCATTTATTCAATTATTACAACCACTGGTGCAAACAAACGGTACATTTACTTTGTCTGCAGCATTGCCTATATACCAATCGTCAGGCATTAGTTGTCCCACTTAGGCACATTCCATTATGAGCATCATGCACGCGGAACCAATATCCATGCTCCAATGTATAAGAACATATTCTATGGAGACTGATATCACGACAAAGTAATGCAGGTAAAGACGGAAGCCCACTAGAAACAGCACATGCCAAATGGTACAATTCGGTGCATGACAATGTCTTCTGGACCTATTTTACTTTCAACAAATCCATCAAATGTGAGTTCGTCTGGGCGATCAAAATCAAACAACATGTATTCCTCAGTAAAGGACTAATTAGACTCAATCGAGTGAACCCACATCTAAATAAGTCCCATACTTTTTAACTTGCACTGTCTTCTTGTTTATCTACATCAACTGACAGTCCTAGATGTCAAATCTTCATGTCCGTGTATAAACAGGATAATTTCGAATCTGGGTGAATAAATTACGTGACATTAAACTTCCATCTGCCAATGACCTCTAAAATTTGGGTTAATGCACTTTAAGGCTACTGAGGTAATACCATTGACAAGAATTCGTTACGAAACAATCAGGGGTTTTGCTCGTTTTAATCTATATTAGTTTATTCGAGAATTAAAACTCGGTCAAGAGAAATAAAGCTCGGCCACAAATGATTATTTTCGCAGTTCTTTTCCCATTGGGGAGAATTCATGTCACTTGCTGTAAAACAGCAGAAGCCAGCTCGGCAAGGGATAGAAATGTTTCGGAATTGATTTGCTTGCTCTCCTAACGCAATTGCTTGCGCTAAAACATTGTTTGTTGATTGTCTAAAGAGAGCCCATGGTAATTACAGAACTTGCATGTCAGACAGTAGAATGCCACAGGGTAATTTAACAATTCGTACAGTGACTATTACGGTATATTGAGAACTGCATACATCTAAATATGATGAATGCATTAGAATAACAAGTGAAGTAGCTGACTAACTTGACATAATTGGATGTGTTAACGCAAACACAGGCGCAAAATGTCGTTATCGAGGGCATTATTTATTCATAACAAGTGCGATAGAGTTTGCTTTATGGAAGGTACTACTTCTTAGCTACGCATATGTAGACATAATTCCATAATTGATGTGTTGTATAATATATGGTATCCGCAATGAAGTTGACATAGTAAATGTGGCAACATTGGTCAAGATAAACGTTTAGGGCAAAAATGCATGCTGCTGTGTCGAGGTCCATAAAGCGGCGCTTTTCGAAACGTATCGTGCTGGTAGCTCACACGGCTTCTTTTCTGTGCTTTACCCACATAATTAGGAACAAGTAACACCTACATGTAATACCATACATGAGGCTTCATGGGTTGTTGTAGTTAAATATATCAATGAACCGTATCGTTACTTGAACGTCTTAATGGTACATTAATGGTTCCTTCCCAATTACTTTCATCTCGTCGTATGGTCGATTTCTAGTACACACCGTGACAGAGATTCAAAGATCGATTAAATATAAAGGCTGTTCATAAGACGGCTGCCATGCAAGTTGAAGATATTCGACGACGCATCTGTTTTTATATTGCAGTTGTCATTATGATCACGAAAGTTAATAAAATAGGTTTGGGAAAGCCATGGAAAATGCAGCGGTACATGTCACATACGAAATGGACCAGGCGAAAAGTTTAATTTTTGAATATTCAACTTTCATCTGGTCATGACCTGTATACTAAGTATTAATCATTGACAAGGTTTCTAGGGAGTGAATGATGGCGACAGCAGCTGCACCATTATGAAAATAATGTACTGTCATATCACCCCTGATACAGATGATATCATATATAGACGCATTAATCGGGCACGTCGTTCAATTTTTGCGCTGCTCTTGGAGGCACATTTTTAAATTGTGCTTGTGTTGCCTTGTGGCGGCTTCAGTGTATAATCTTTTCACAGCCGGTTGCAATAATCATGAGCCTGTCATAATGATTGCCGGAATATGCAAATCTGGCAAAACCATTAACATATAGACCTCTGAATTATTCACAAAGGGTTGATGGTCACATTAGATTTGTACCATTCAGATTATGCAATAAATGGCCAACAAATTCCTGGTAACGTTTTGTCTTACATGGTAAAATATATACAGCGCACTTAACTATTATGTTCGTTTAACGAATCATTGCTATCACCTACTCAGCTTAGATACAGCGCACTTAACTACTATGTTCGTTTAACAAATCATTGCTATCACCTACTCAGCTTAGATACAGCGCACTTAACTACTATGTTCGTTTAACAAATCATTGCTATCACCTACTCAGCTTAGATACAGCGCACTTAACTACTATGTTCGTTTAACGAATCATTGCTATCACCTACTCAGCTTAGATACAGCGCACTTAACTACTATGTTCGTTTAACAAATCATTGCTATCACCTACTCAGCTTAGACACAGCGCTATGTTCTTAACTACTATGTTCGTTTAACGCACTTAATCATTGCTATCACCTACTCAGCTTAGACACAGCGCACTTAACTACTATGTTCGTTTAACGAATCATTGCTATCACCTACTCAGCTTAGATACAGCGCACTTAACTACTATGTTCGTTTAACGAATCATTGCTACCACCTACTCAGCTTAGATACAGCGCACTTAACTACTATGTTCGTTTAAATAATCATTGCTATCACCTACTCAGCTTAGATACAGCGCACTTAACTACTATGTTCGTTTAACGAATCATTGCTATCACCTACTCAGCTTAGACACAGCGCACTTAACTACTATGTTTGCAACAAAAAACGTTTTTGTAGTGCATGATATTTGGGCGCTCGACCGTGATTGATGTTGCAAATTAGCCACATACAGCCACGTATGGGCATATTTTAAAACCAGTGCTAGTCAGAACTAGCAAATAACCTCATTCAAACTAACGTGCCTTTTCCCCTACAAGAATCAATCAATTCATCCGAAGTATTTACTTGCTATTATAATGTATCTCACAAGTCACTCTATAAGGTTCAATTGTTATCGCCGACTAAGAAACATGAGTTGCAATAACTTACATTTCGGACCTTGACCTTATACGACCACCCAATGTCATTGTGTTTTCAATGTACATATTGTGCTAAAAGTACAGTTCCTAGTTTCCTATTTTACAAACTGGTAATACGATGGAACAATTAGAATTAATCATTTGTCACCATTTTTCCCTGTCTACGAGTTCGGTTTGAGATTAAAGTCGTCGCTGTGCAAACCCTGTGATCTTCTCAACACGGCTATCGAACTATTCGGTAACAAGCATATTGGCAATAAATTCTGAGAAGCTGCATTAGTTAGGCCCTAAAAATGCAGTGACGTGTAGTTGCGTCGCTTTTATGGAGAGACACAGTGATGTACCGATATCAATACAGCCGTTGAGTGGATTGAATTTAGGGGATCGCACTGTAATTATATGTGTTATCCTTTTTAGTCAGAGCCTATGTTAAATGATTCAAACCTCCTTTATGTCGAAATTCCACCAATGTTATAAATTGCACCCGTTCTACTTGGAAGGGGCAAAGATTTCAGAGAATAACTACAGAACTACATTTGTAGTGTGTGTTTTGTTTCGCAATGCAATATCCACAACAGCACATATACATGGGTAGAGCATAAGTGGATCTGTTATTGTTGAGATCAAAGAGCCCATGCGATATACGCCGTGACGCTCCATTAACAGAACCATCCATATCAGGGCGCAAGCAGCCAGCATGGGGACAGATTTCGTGTATCTGTGTAGCCAGTTTATCGTGCATATTAAATAGGCAATTATAATAGGGATATTCGCTGCGATGTGCAACATTGACCAGCCCTTCGGCAATAGTTCAGGGAGGAGAGATAAACGAAGCGACTGAATGACAATACAGAACTATCCTATCTTGCGGTGTTGTCACCAGGTAATGCAGCCCTTCCGCTTCATCAGGGTTAAGTAAGGAATAGTAATTGAGAATGCCCGAGACATTGCAAGGCATTATACAGAAAAGAATAAGTGATATCAAACTAAACTATCACAGGATCAATGAATGACCGCCGGCAATAGGCACGGAATAAAGGTACACAAGCCTCATTTAGTTACGATATATGTTGGTCTGTGGACCATTTTACCCGTCTCAGCCAGTTGCATAGGTAGATATTAATGCGCTTGTGACGTTCAGCAATCTCAACTCTAAATTTCCATAGCGTATTATACAACAAAATGTTCTTCTCGACATTGTGCACCTATGTAACGCAGATTTAAGGTCGTCAGGACATAACTAGCTGACCACGTGTACGACTTAGGTATCAATTCAATATTAGCAACTGCATGGTCGACCGATTTATCCTCGTCTAATTGAAACTGGCTTCCAAAGCTGCTTGCAGCAAGCCAAGTCGTTAATTTGGTGACGTTGATATGCAAGGCAATGTTTCAATGGACGAGCGCGCGCACTTGTTGATCCGTTATACCTCCATGTAAACTGAGTTTACTGCATCATTATAACAGCGCCTCCCTACGCTGTTTATGTTGTCACAAAACAACATAAAAACCATAATCAAACGACCGACTAGATATTGCTATTCAGATCAGATGCCAGGATCCAATCAGTTGTTTATGCACAATGTTGCTTACACAGTCATGGGTTACTTTCAAAGGCATGGCAAGCAAGCAGAGTGGGTGGTTTGTGTACCAAGCATACAATAGTGGTGATTAGGTTGTCGTTGTGGAACCACACAGAAGAGACCTTAGGGATCATGTCAAGGAATGGAATGCCTTCGAGGTTTGTTGAATATGCAATAACAATGAGAAGTAACAGAATTGTCAGAAAGGCTGTACGACGTGTGTCAGTTCCCAACTCCAGATAACTAGGTTCATGAAGGGTCATATACGATTTCATCGAGTTACGAGATGCCTCGGGAACATCTTGCAGCGTAACAGCAATACTGCTCTTAGTAATAGGGTGTTGCAAACATGACGCACGCTAGTTTTGCTTCAGAGAATTTTGGTAAATATTGGGGCAATTAACAAACATTAATCTATTTGCAGCGTCAAATCATGCAACAAAAGTTGTACATCAACCATATTACCGTTCTCATTTATGAGTTTTGCTTCAAGTTAGCAACTACCCTCGAGAACAAATCAAGATGCAAGTGAGTAAATGTCTATATTGAAATAGAATACGAGCGTATATTGTTCGCACTTTTCGACGTGTTGTGCGCATGTTGTGTGAAAACGTTTGGAATGTTTTCGCAAGAACATCAAGAATTCTGTTGTGTACGTCACGCATGGTGCTCAGAGATACAGATCAACCTACTGCAGTATAGCGTACACTCAGGTAAGATCTGGTGTGTGTCATCATCAAGGAGAGTGCACATGCCTCATGCTAGGTAATAAAAGGAGTGGAACCCGGTTAAAGATGACAGTAACCGCCATTATCTATTGAAAGGCATGCATGAAAACAATAGGTTTCTGCAAATAGCATTGATATTTGAATTAAGGCTGCTCATGTGAATCAAAGTACTTCCAACAGCTGAAAGGCATATTAGGGCGGTGTCTATATATATGAACGAGAATATCTGTTTAATTATACACCTCTGCATCACTTCGATTAAATCTGAAGATATCGGGTAAAGCTAGATTGACACTTGTTCCATTAAGTCAGACGGCGAACGCAAACACCAGTGTAGATTTAGACAAACCATCTCTTGAATGATCCAATGTATTGCAACGTCGCTTGGGGCTTAGTATAATTTGACATAATTGTGTTTTCTTCGCCAATGTAATATCCATATTCTGAAATCGCTCAAGACACCTTTGACAGATTCCACAGATGGTTGTAGCCAATAATCTCTCTTACGATGTGATTCCGGAGATTTTATCCAAAAACTGCAGCCTTGCTCATCCATCCTCATCATTGCATACGTGAAGGTATACCACAGTATTGTTTATTGCCCAGATTGTGCCGCGTAATAAATTAGTCTTTTCACCAGGCAAGGACGTATCTACACTGCCAAGCCGAACAATGCTACCATTCAATCATCTAGACAGATCCAATTGTAGTCTACTCATTGGCAAACAGTGATGGCAAAGACATTTTGCATTTAGCCAATCACAATAACGAAGTATATGAGTTGTCGCACTGAGTAATGTAACTTAACCGAGCCACACTTTGAATTAGTATGTCACAGCAACTTTCACAATATCATCCTGCGCTTCCCCAGACGCTGCTTCTGTTCTCATTGCTCTCACTGAATTTCAGTCTACTGTACAAGTGCAGAGTAATTGTTGGCGACCCGGTAAAACCGGTGAAATGCTTGGCAACTGCGACATACAACATTATACTACAGCGCTGGTAAGGCTACCTAAACCTGCACCTTTCAGTGCCGGATGGCACATATCACACAGACTGGATTGACTTATAGAGCCATGTTCCACCACTGAAAAGAAGGTAGATTTCGTATGTGGAACAGTGGGCATTGCCCAACAGAGGCAATATTGCTGAGAACATTTAATTTGTCATCTAACTTACTGAAACGTGAGTATTTTGTGTCTGTCCTGTGTACATGCGTTTCAATTAATTTATCTCTCAAGTTCATGGTATGGCATTGGATAGTCACACATGAAGGACAGTGATGCAAACAATGCATATATCCTTACTATCCATTTGTTCTCGGAAGGACTTATAATGACAAGCAAAAGAAGCAGCTGAACTTCGTGAATGATTTATACACACCATGAGTTAATGTTTCCATGGGTCCATGGATTTATGTATCTTGTCGGATTCCTAGGCGAAATGATGAGTGAATGTTTGCATTAAGATTGATGGGGAAACATAAGCTCTGCACCCGCTGACGTAGTTCATTTTGAAGACAAGCAGCTCTCGCTCAACGTTCGACAAAAAACAATTACTGAGCCGCTTGACTGAGTTATATGGCCGAGTGTGAGTACTTGATGACTCTTTGCTGTGACATGCATGGACAGCATATCGTTCTAGCGCATTTAACATTCCTATATCAACATTAGCATTAGTATTGACGGTGAATTTCAAATGTGTGCCTTTTTTATATCAATGCTTCGAAATGG
Source organism: Urechis unicinctus (assembly GCA_034190875.2). Classification (NCBI taxonomy): domain Eukaryota; kingdom Metazoa; phylum Annelida; class Polychaeta; order Xenopneusta; family Urechidae; genus Urechis; species Urechis unicinctus. The sequence continues at coordinate 10,502,143 of CM067356.1, forward strand.
AATGTTTTAACACTCGAATGGCATGTTATTTATATAATCCGTCGAAGCTTGTTTAGATTGTACTGAGGCTGCCTTATTGTGGCGATAAAATATGAATAATGCAGCATTAAGTTTATTGGTAAAACGTACGCATATTGGAAGCTGCGAGGCATTTATAAACTGCCTATGCGCTGTCAGTACCTTCGTTTGGTGCTTCTAGCTCGGTAATCCTACCTCGTAAAAGGCTATTATTTGAATGATTACACGCCTTCTAGCTATAACTTTAGTAAGCGATGCACGTTAATTTAGAAGAACCACTGGGATAAATACACTCAGAAAGAAAAGAATGGCTGCCATTGGATTACGGTGTGATATTTGTTTCTTCATAATGTAGTACAATTTTAGCTCAAACTCATTTTAGCTCAATGCACCCCATCTGTAAAAGTTTCCGCGTCTACCAAGTATAAATCAAGCCGATGTTTGTCATATCATGGCATTGGTGAATTAACTATTGAGTGTTTAATAATAATCGAAGTGTTTCTCAAACAGCTTACGATGCGATTCCAGATTAAAATCCTGCAAAAGGAAGAAATGAGCAACGTTCATCAAGGATAATATCTCCGCTGTATTTATAATGATGTCAAATGTAATTTAGAGCTGGTGCTATTGAAATAAGAGTGACAACCGGTCAAACAACTAACTCATTACCTGATGACTTAGCCCAAAAGTCTACCCGCTCACTGTGTGGGGTATTTATATACGAGTACCAAAAATACCATATAAATGACAAATGGCGTGAACAAAAACCCTTGTACTTCATAGTGTGTATCATTTATTGTAAACATTCACTCCTTTATATTTAAACATTGCTATCATCATAAAGTGGCATTAGGAAAAGAAACAAAGCTGTGGCTAACATTGCAATAGAAACAATAAGAGAATATATTTTATCCAGCAGTCGGACGAATTCTTGCCATTCTTCGCGTCGATTATACGTGGAAGTATCCTTATTGGTCAGATCGTCATCTTCATTTGCAATTCTGGAACTTGATTTAGAGACATCGGTTGATTCACCGTCGACAGATAGTTTCAATATTTGATCTCTTTTGTGTAACCTTGGTTCGTGGAATCGCATCCTTGGGCTTCTGGTATATAACGCAGGGATTTCGGAGCAATGGACTGGCGTATTCTGTGATGATATTGCAGATTCATCGGTTAAGCCTTCCAGGTTTGTAGACCTTTGACCATCTTTATACCGAAGAGTTTTTCGTACACCCTCTCCATCAAACGGATCCGGTCGCTTTGGTGGTGTAACATTTGGGGTCACATACCTTGTTTCGCCTTCGATAGAATTTTGAAGATGACACTTTTTACCTTTTTTTTCTTCACTATCAGTGGCCATAGCAGTTTTGAGTCTCTCTTTATGTATCCGGTAATATGAGTCAAGCCGTGCATGAATCCACGGCAGAGTACATGATGGTGGCGATGATGCTGGGCAATTGCGATAAAGATGCATAAGTGCGATCGTTAGGCAGACGGTAATAGTCCCAAGTGACATGATGCATGCAGAGTATATGACTGCAAACAGAGATTAGAACAAATAAAATATGTCCGTGGTTCTTCAGAAGTGCCTATTATTCGAGTACAAAATGATGGGAATTGATCAAATCCCTATTTCAACACATAAAGGATATCGGAAGTATGACGTCATATAAGAACATAAAAGCTCCTGCAGGCGGATAGACGCGATACATAGAGGAGGGATGACAAACTAATGTCCCTCAATTGTCATAGGTTGAAAAATAACTAGATCAGAAAAGTATTTACCTATGATAGGTATTTGCAGAGATGTCCAAGGAACACTATTCGATACCATATGAAGGAAGACAGTGAAAGCCAACAATATGGTAAGAATACCTGCGACACGTTCCCTACCATGTTGTGGAACCCAAAACATCACTAACATTAAGAGCGTGAGGAGTGAAAAGGGGACAATGATATTGATGACATAGTATACCCGGCGTCGTTGCAAGTGCATAATAAAATTGATGTGTGAATAAGCAAGGCTTTCACAACGTGGCAGAACGGTTCTGTTCCAGGCCGACGAAGTCCTGTTGAATGGAAAACATGCGTCCATTGAGCAGCACACAATGTCGTTCATATCGCATAAATGTTGCTTTTAACCCCACCAACATATGAGAAATAAATGGATCGGTAATAAAATGATATAAGAAAAAACATACTTTATTAGTTCCCACTCTCCATTAAGATGGAAATCGGAGAGGTCTATATCAGCTGTCTCGGTTGACAAATTTATTTGAAGGCTGTGGTATACCCAGGTTCCAACTCGCACAGTGCATGTCTGAGTGTCGAATGGAAAATAGGTCATATCCATGTCACATGTTGTCTGAAAAACTCCACCGGGTTCCCAGTGGACCAAACCGGAAGGACTAACCACTGCACGCTTGTGCTCGAACTGGTGGATGATCTGTTCCTCAACACTGAAGCATACACAATTATTGCAAACAATGATGGGCTAAATTTGTATGTTTCATTCTGATTGGCAAGTGGAAAGACAGTTACCCATTCATAATGGTTAGTTGTGGGAGCCAAATGCGACTCGAATGTACGGCCAGGCTAGTCACATTGTTAAATCGCGCCGGATCCCATTTCAATCTCAAATCGACCCATTCCTGTTCGCAAGATTTGAACGTTTATTACATAAATTGGTAAATTTACCCAATGGTTGAACTTCATAAGTAGAATTAATGCGTGATTTAGTCAATGTGATGAAACTCGAAACAAAAACAAAGCAATCAAGTTAATGCACTTCAATAAATATGGTGATGCCACCGTGTGTTATCACTGGTGTTGAACGGGCGATATATGATGCATTTTAAAGACGTACTGATACTACGAGTCCCACTGCAGTCAACACCTGCTTTCTCTCGTCCTTAAAACAGATTTCATGCCATGCATTGGTAACAGGAATTCATTATCAAAGCAGTTTGTAGCCTGAATAACAGTAGTTTAACGCGTACCAAGTCTTGGATGCGAACCAGAGAGAAAGCTATGTTAACTGATAGCGCGTCTGAGGCCTGTGCCACCCCTCGTACGTCCACGTCGTAGTTGAAGAACAGTTTGTCAACCAGTTTCTCTTCCGTTGTCCTTACTAAATTATGTGATATGAGAATGGCTGTAACACACAGGAGCAATTGTCAGTTATACTCTACTGAAACAACTGATGGATGCAAATTTCAGTAAAACCTACCTCAGAAAATAACAGTTCTACCTCGTTCGCAAATATAGCGCAGCTTGTAGTTTTCCGGAAGTGTCCGGAGACGCCAGCCTTGTTCGCTCTGTCTCAATGCTAGTTGGTGAAGTGTTTTGCGGACTGGTAAAGCGACCCTTTTCAACTCGCTCACCGTTACTGCAAATATTTGCAATACTGAGCATGATGGTCAAATGTGGTCATCAAGCAGCCGATAACAACATATATGCGAGATTAATTCGTAACAAAGGATCAATTTATCTGTTACTTACTGGGCGAGTGATGTCCGTTATTCCAGACCCAGCTACCGTGGTATGCTATACCAGAGGTCCACCACTGGTCATGGGCAGACTTATGACCTATTTCATCTTGACGAGCTCTAATTTGCCTTTTGATAAAGCTCATTTCTTCGAAAGTCTCTATGGATATGAGACGCGCATGCTTAGCTCTGCAGTTAGCGTGGGCTCCTGGCAGCGTCTGATCAGTCTCACGCTCGGCATCGATTATAAACAAGTAGTGGTTTTCTTCAAACGCGACCCAGTCATCTACAGATCAAACATACAATGTAAGTTACTCATGTTACAGATAGAAAACATGGATCAGCTGGTTCGTCAGAGATATTATCTACTACAATATTATCTGCTTAATGAGCAATAAAGATGGGACACACGAAGCACTACATCTGTGTGCTCGCGAGTGCCTCTCACGCCACAAATCTTTGATTTATCCCGATAACGATTTGCTGACTTGAACCATTGCCTTTAAAATAAAGATACCGCTCATCGAAAGTGGAACCAAAAACCATAAGCAGTACTGTTATCTGATAGTGAATTAACGATCAATCTTGCAGTCGATGATTATATACCCGAAGGGTGCCATGTGCAGAGCATGTAAGAGGAAGGCCATCTGGATTAAGCTATATCCTAATTACTTCTATTGAGAAAGGTGCGGCTAGGCAACAATGTAATGTGAGTGTGAATGGATATACCGATTGCTAAACACGATAGCCATCAGCATGCGCTAAATAAGATGCGAAACCTGATCAGTCTGATCTTCGAAATCTATCCCAATGTTGAATAACTTCAGGGCGAGGTCATTTGCATGTATAAACTCGTTAATGCGACTGATCATGCTTGTATTTAATGCAACAAATCAAAGGAACAGCATCGAGTGGACCACAGAACCATTCCTGCAAATAACCTTAGGTAAGTTAAATTTCGTAACGCTCTCCTGATAGTGGCTACTGTAAAACGTTTTCGATTAATCGTTTCAATCGGCATATTTACAGGAAATTCTATTGTAACAACATCGATGGTTCGGGACATCACTAGAATGCCGTGCTGATATAATAGAAATTCGCGGTTGGAACTACATTTCCGAGTTAGCAAGGTCAATAATTGATTCACTGTCATACATGATCCCAATACATTATATCTAATCTGTACATATAAGGTTGCATTGTAAGAAACATTGATCCCGTTCAACACGTCCATGTGTGCAAAGCATACAGTTAATAGTAAATTCCAACGACTGCACATTAAGATGTATTGTTAGTTGCAGCAGCTTCAGCTATTGGATGCTTACTATTTCCCAAATGCCGTTGAACAAACCGATGTGTGCCCGCAAGGAAGTTTAGGTATAGAGAGTACAGAAGATGCAACTGATTGCAGTATCAGGCCGTAACCTCTGAGGAACCATCGTTCACTGGGCACCCCGTCCAAGGCTCAAACTATTTTGCGAATCCCCGCTGCTGTGTCACCTCAACACAATAGAGCTGAGCCCGCAGAGCTAGACAATTATACTGAAATGCGTCGATTTTAACAATCTGTTCAATTTGACATTATGCACCAGTCATCGCTAAATATATGCTATATTTGCAGGCGGTACAACATAAATACCAACTGCCATTTGATAATCAAATTAATGCAGGAAAGACTATCTTCTCACCGTTATCTCTAGACTCTAAGCCACCTTGTAGACCTTGCACGACACAGACGATTGATAGTGTGCATGTTATCCACCACATCATGATACATTTCCTCCTTTCAAGCTCACAGCGACCGCAAACACCTACGATACACATCAACAAGCGCATCCAACATCATAATCGCCCTCGTATAAGTGATTGTCAAGCGAATGAGGCAGCTTCCCCGCGCGTATTCGTTTGTAGGCATATCATATTGGGATCCATAGTAACTCTTGTCAGCAACTGTGATGATTCAGTGTCCTTCGTTTGCTTACGTGGCCGCAATCAGTATGAAGTTCCTTCAGGTTCGCTCTTCTTTGATTTATCCAGGTGTAAGCCGATGAAAAGGCTGCTACATCTCACTCCACTTACAGGTAATAAATTGCGCTGACAGTTATGCCCCGATGGATATCGTTAGCTGCCAGAATAACTGCCAAAGCAGATATATATATACGATTTCTGTGAATTCTAGATGAGATTAAATCCCTCCGTAGCTCCTCGAGGCCTGATGCGCCGCTTTATTGGCTGCTACAAGCCAGCTTGTCTGAACCACATCTGATGAGATAGGCGCAAATCGTCTCGTCCGCCGCTGTCGCTTATGGCATCAGTGAGGCGAATGCGCCAGGCGAATGCGCCAGGCGAAACGCTACTGCTGAAGGTTGGTGGACGACTACGAGCGCTCACTCGTGACAGCCTATAGAAAGTGAACCTACCAAAGCTTGCGTGGGCGCCGCCCATTTAGGGAGGAGCTCAATGAGGGTGACGGCGCCTCACCATGCTTTGGGACCCTTTAGAATGCATTCACGCGCAAAGGTAGCACACCTGGGTTCGGTGCAAGTTATTGATGTGGAAGCATTTAAAAATAACTATCAAGTCGCAAGCCCTGATTCTATCTATACTACAGATACTTCAAACAGCGGTCCTTCTTATACACACCTAAGCATAACCTATAAACATGTGAAAACTATCGCTTTTTCTAGCTTGCGACCACTCGTGAGCATGTCAGATTGAGCAGACGACCGCTGGATCAGCACGCAACGCAAAATCAATAGCCTGATAAGGTTGTTATTGCAGGTGATGAAAACACTATATCGTAGCAGACCATGGACGCTGTTAAAACAAAGGATATGTGGTATAGAGAAGTTTTTCCATTGAAGCCATTCTGTATGACATCAGTGCACAAAGCGTCTTTCTGTGTTTATGGACAAGAGTATCATTAGATTGACTAGCGTATGTATTACGAATTCCGCCTTGCCTCGGTGGATCAAGTCATTCTGGGAATATAAGTAGGGTGCCTGTGGGTGAAAGCGGATGCGCGTTTTAGGAATGAGGGAGTTAATAGCTGCTGCGACTCAGTATGATATTAGTCTTCTGTGCTGGTGATCGGCTGGGTGTAGTAATAGAAGGCTGTGGTTGAGATATTCCGGGATATGCGCTAAGTTTATATGTTATCTGAAGCTTGCTTTGTTAAGTATTTTGTCTTATTTGGTTGTGAATGAAGGATAAACTACTAAGTATACTAATGTTAGCAGTATCAACACTTACCAAACAAGAGATTATTTATCCTATTTTACATCCAGTTTCGTGCATATTTCATGAGCTTAATCATTTATTAATCTTGCGCACACGTCACCTTCGCCAAAGTTGCAATCAATCACGTTTCCGAGCGAATTACGGGTAACGGTTGGTAGCTTAATTCATGGCATGTTATCTTTCCGCCGCATTGAGTACCCCACGAACTCATGCGGGATTCATCTTAACACGGCGCTTGTATACCGTCTTGAAACTGATAAATATTCAATACTACTAATGTTAATCTTGCCATTAAACAGGTCTAAATATTTCAGGAGCTATTCAACGTGTTTCTCAAGCCGCCAAAAGCTCGCTGTGGATGGAAAATGCAGTCACATAATTAATTACTAGATGCAAGAAAATTTAACGAAAATATGCACCTGCTTTCTCTAAATAATTGACGCAACACCTTCCACTTCGGCACTCGGTGCCTTGAAAATGTAAATGTACGATATGAGTCAATTCGTTTCAAAATAATCACTGGGCGGAAGCACGCACAATGCAAAGGTCTGAGACGTCTGACTTGTAAGAAGCGGATGCTTAACATATATCATCTTGTTATTAATATTTATGCTTAAAACTGTGAAACGTCGAGTGATCTTTCGGATGGTAGTGAATACCTACATTAGCTATGTATTGGCATCAAAAAGAGCCGCTGATAAAAATAGAAATTCATAACTCTCCAAACACAAACCCGATCGTTGAATGAGATGTGGAATGACTAACTCTTGCATATTCGATGTATTGATTTCACTGAGCCGGTTCCCGTGGTGTAGTGGTAAATGCGTCGCCTTTTAACCCACAGGTTATGAGTTCGATACCAAGATGTGAAAACCAATCTGGCTTCCCGTGACTTGGATGATCGCGTTGAATAGCGGTCCTATCTGTGAAAGGAGTTACACCCGACCCTGTAGCTCAAAAGTACCGTGCTGGACCTTCGTTCCAGCGGCATGGGTTTCGCAGCTCGGTCTGGGCAAAGGGTTTATGCCAAGTGGGCGCTGGTACTTAAGGGGAGCTGTCCAAGCATCACAATCATCCTCATCCATCACCGTTGCGATATCACCCCTTGTTGAAAGTAACGTTAAACCCCAATATTACCATTACCATTACTTTCTATGATAAAAACATTTGTACGGATAGTCCAATGGAAGATTCCTAGAGACATTTCACTGCAATTGAATATTCCGCTACCAACATCACCAATTTTGCCACTAAACTACATCGATTAAGTTCGACATATCTGGCCATTACATGCTAAGTTCACCTGGATAATTACCAATGCGATTTTATACGGTATAGTGCAGCACTACAGATCCGTTCAAACGACTGCCATCCGTGCCCGCATACAGACATTCGTATTTGCTAGGCGTTTAATGGCCCGTTTTAAGCCATCAACAACGACGTCGATTTCATAAAGAACATAAAATAATCGATCGATCTTTTCATATTTCGATTGACAATTATCAATAAGTATTCAAGCCAAATAAATGTATCGTAAAAACCTGAGTTTACCCTTGCAAAATATTGCTGTAGCATTTTGTAAGGTTCTTGGTGTGAGTTTGCGTTATGACATGCATCTGCGTATGTGATCATAATGTGAATCATATCATTTGAGAGTTTTCGCCCCATAGTCTCTCCTCAGGCATCATAACGGTCAACACAAAATAGCATGTCCTTCGAGGTTCCTGAATGACTTTGCCGGAATTTATTCCACGGCTGTCAGGGCGATCATCGCCGCCATCAGTAGCTACAAATACAACGCATAATTCAGACGGGGTCTGGTTTTAAGGCCAAGGCATCGGTTGACGGATTGAGGGAAGAACGTAATGTCAAGCGAGAGTGGGATCGAATCGTATCGTACGCTGGCACAATGATCGACAGGTGCACGAAACGTACCACTTTCGGTTGATCGGAGCAATGGGAATATGGATCGTTTGTAATAACGTCGTACGGACGACTCTTGGTTTCATTCATCACTATAAGTCGTGACGCGTGTGTATTGTTTACCCTCAAACAACTTTGAGAAGATTTGCCCCATCAATTGGGCATCGTATTATACTTGAACTTCCCCGATTGAATGCTAAAGGCAGCTTTATCACTGGAAAATTCTAAAAGTGGTATTAGGTGAAACCTTTGAGTTATATAGAGGACTGAGAAATATCCATGTTATCCATATATCGTCTCATCGCCGGACATATGCGATTCGGAAGTTTGTTAACACCAGGGGTCTTTGTATATCGTGGGTAAGCAGCTTGTGAGGGAAAGTTGTTTTGTAGTGGGGTCAACATCGGGGGGGGGGGGGAGGGGGGGTTCTTATTGGAAAAGGGTAGGGGTGTGCCGCACTAGGAAACAAAAACCGGACCATATCTATAACAAGCCAAAGTGAGAAAAGAGAACAATTTACATACCAAACCTCAGAAAAAAGACCCATTCATTTAAAAAAAATTAAAAGGGTCACCAATACATAAAACAAAATTTAATAATCCCAAATAATATCAACACCACCTCGAGGAGCTACAAGGGACCACTCCATATACCGAACTAACGATTCAGAACCAAAAAGTAAGTTTATTAAGCTTCGCAACTGAAAAAAAATAAGAAAATTTTGCTGATTCCGTGGTCAGTCCCAACGATGCCCTGGTTCGTAACGGCAAGGCAGTTAATTAAATAAGGCCACTAAATAAGCAGATTTGTGACTCGAGCCCACAGGCTACCAACGAGCGCCCCTGGACGTCCGGCCTATGAGGTAGACAATATTACTAACAAAAACCCAAACCCATTGCTATACCTGTCTTCAAGAAATAACGACCCATTTATATACAAAAATGCCAAAAAAACGACCCAAATTGGCGGCATATCCCCACCAACCTCCACATAATGATATGTTTTTTGAAGTTTCGATGCTGTTATAGTTAGCTTCCATCGTTAACAGTTAGGATATGGCCCATATTGTAAGCGTGGGACACATTCCACGTCAAGAAACGGCAATACAGAACGGCAAAGAAAAACCGCCCACATCCAGTAAATATTTAAGTGGTCGTGATGGTGGCCGAGGCAGTGTCTAAGTGTCTGTCTGTGATTGACCAGCTCAAAGAAGATGTGGCTAATTTTAAGCCAGCGATGACCCATACTTAACGCTACACTCTTCAGGCCCTTCACCCTCGCCCCAGACCGTCGCCCCACCCTCTCATCTTCCGCCCACGTCTAAGCACCAGGCACTAATCTGTCACCAGACCAATCAATGAGTCCCCTGTCCACCAACATCAGACTTCTGACCCCAAGGACTACGATTTATAGTGAAATATAATTTCAGCTGGGCACAAGTTACCTTCATTTCCTCCTTAAACGACTTCTGCCCCGACCTCATCGACCCTTCCCAGCTCTGATCCTATACCAACTTTGTCCCTAAAATCACCAATGCCTCCCAACATTGAAGCTGCATCCATATCTCCCCCGACATCACCTACCCCTCCAAGACAAATTCATCTGTAAATTTATGCCCCTGCTCGATCTACATCCCGAAGCCTTCCTTTCGCGCTTATTGCAACCCAAACATAATCCTTCGCAGATCTCATGTCAATTCTTAGTTGCCCTCCGCAATCTACCACCCTTCAGAATTCGGCGGCATAACCCCCTAAAAATATATTCCCGTCAGCATTAGCGTCTGCACTGCAATTTCCCCAACTCCTCCGAGACACTTCCTCTCAGCGGACCTGCCAAGCTTTTCCCGCGACCGCCCTCCTCACGGTCCCCTCCAACCAAATAAGCCAGATTCCCCAATTTGCATGTCCAGGCATGTGACGGGCTGCAATATCTTCGTCAAATACTGTGTGTCTTGCATAGGCAGGACTTGCCTTTAACTTGTGGACTAGTTCCTCCTCCGATGAGCGCACCATTTTCACGTTGACACGTTGGCGGAGATTCTCCATTGTCTTATGCTAGGTTCCCACTATCACGATTCGCGGCACGATTAAAATCGTGTCTCAATCGTGGACTAATCGTGGATATCCTATCAGATCTTATCAGATCTTGAGGTCAGTCGTGCTAATCGTAGAAACTTTTTGAACGGTTCAAAATTTTTCTACGATCAACACGATCAATCGGGATCATCGTATCAGATCGTATTGCATCGTAACAAAGCGCAACGGATCGCATCTAATCGTGCTTGCAAATCGTGGTGATCGGGATCGATCTTAGACAAGAGGGGTTGCGTGAAACTGGTGACTTCCCCCTTGATTGCTGGGGTTACCTTCTGCAAGACTTCATCGAAGATCTGTGGTGTTAACCTTGTGTAGTTTTGGAACGCTACTAGATCCTCCAGACCAAGCTGTTGTCTCCTCTCCTCTCTGAGCCATGGTCGCACCCAGAACTGCCTGACTGTGGCTCTCCTGGCCCTTTGTGGTGGAGATTGTAGCTGGTCTGTCTGCTGCTCGTCGATAATTTAAGTATACAGTAATACTGGCGATAATGTAAGTACAAAGTAGTACTGCAAATGCCACGCTGTCATCATCCGCAACTCCTGCCATCATTAATGGTTGAGGGTTGTAGTGTTTACTATGTAAAAGTTCAAGAAACAATGAAGTCCATGGTCAGTCGGGCTCTATATATACCCGTCGGGGTCCAGTCGTAGCTCAAATCGTGATCACCTTCGATCATGATCGTGACCACGATCGTATCCTAACGTAACGGAGCGCATCGGTTCTTGATGAACGTATCGGAACGTATCTGCACGTACCAGATCATCCCACTTCGGGGAACCCGATCGTGGTAATCGTGTCAGTTCGAGACCCAATCGTGGACCCAATAGAAACAATTCTATCAGAACGTATGTGGTCGTAATTGAACGGAAGATCAGACCGTGACAGATCGTGACGCCTGAAATTGACAAATCGTGAACAGATCTCATCCGAGCGCAACAAATCGTATCAGAACGTATTAACTCGTATCACCTCGTATCCAAACCTGAGATTTCAGAGAAATTCCAAGATCTGCTACGAATGGCCAATCGTTGCGTTCTTAACGGATCGCACGACAGTGGGAACCTAGCAATACCGAACACAGAGTTGTTCATCAGTTTGTACAGAGCCTTCTCAAAGTCGCTGGTTGCTAACTCGCGTAGGTTGGTGTTCATTCTACTGTAGGGCTACATCCATGGCTTTGGTCGAATGAGCGCGCATTGTGTATCTTAGTCAGCTTCATTCCTAGCGATAAGAAGAGCTTGAGGTGTGGATCACAAACTTCTCGTTGTGGTGTAGGTTGGGTAACAGCTTCTCGACCTCCGCGGTGCTCCCCAGTGTACCTAGGAGATCCTTCTGGTAGTCTGACAACCATTCCTTTTGCACAGCCATTCGCTCTGGTTCTAGTGGATACTCGTTGTGCACATCGTGTATCTCTGCAGAATATTCCAGATCTACTACGAGTATATATCCGTTTTTGCATCGTCAAGATGGTCTTGTATATTGGCTGGCTGGTTCAACCACACAATCGTCTCAGTGGTAGGGACTGACACATCGCCTACCCATACAGATTGTTAACGTCGAGGTACTGGATGTAGCTCGCTAGCTGATCCTTGCTGAAGCCCTCAACGTATGGGTTATTGGCTTAAGCGCAGGCCTTTCGTAATGAACAGGTTGCTTGTCTTAGTCGGTCAGCAACTGAAGCAAAACACCTATGCTCTCCAGCAGCGCATCACATGACAGTCCTGGACTAACACAGCTGCTGTCCAGCTGGTCAGGAGCAAGATAGTTGCAATCGTGGACAACGGCATATGCAGTAGGTTGATCAGTCTTTGGCAGCAGTTTTGCGTGCGTGGTCTCTGCTAGTAGCTGGCGTACTGTAGCACATTCCTCTCTTGTCGGGATTGTATCATTTTCACGCAGGGCGTCTTTGAAGGAGCCACGGTCCTTGGTGTGAAAGAGCACCACCCAGCGGGTCTGTTCACGTAGGTCCTTCAGCACAGTTGTACTTTTGGGTGAGATCCCAGACTCTTTGCTGCCCATGCCGCCCGCTAAGGGCTAGTTCGAATAACATGTCTTTCGTCTTAGTAAGAGCCTTTGTAGCCGAGCAGTCATCAATAATGTACTGGGTAGCCTCGCCCTTAAACATATGGTAAAAAACCCTCAAGTAGTCATGGAGCCGCTCCCCTGAATCAACCACGTACACCTCTGAATCAAACCACACTCAGGGCCGTGTCTGATAGGCCTTGTTGAAATGGATGGTAGGGCAGAGGATCACAATATGCTCAAAAGGGCCGAAGTAGGTCGAGCATGAAGACGATCTTTCCACACCTGGTCTTACTACAAACAATAGCCGAGTCGGGAACATTGGAAATGTTATAAGTAGTCTGCGTTGAAGAACCTGCGATCCTTATTGTTAAGCTGTGCATCCATTACATGGTACATTTAGACGATCAATGCACCAGCCGCCTCTGGATGGTGACACCCTTAGACGCATTCTCTACGCGCCTGCCCCTACCATGGAGCTGGTCGTCGTCACTCGTCCTCAGGTCGAGCCACAGGGCGTACTTGCTGGTTAGGTACTCTCCTAGAGACACGTCCGCCAATGCTAGGTCTTTTACAGCTATTGCCACACTAGGGTCTTGTTTACGCAAATGCCTTTTACGCCTCATCCCACTACAGGTAACTCTATATAGTGTATATAGTGCGTCGCAATCAAACCTCACCCGTTGTCAATCAAACTGATAATATGCTTTCCATAGAAAGTGAACATGGAATCTAATACTTTTCTGGCTTGCATGGAGTATTCTTAGTTGATGCTCGGCTTTACAGGAAGTTATTATGGCCAATAAGGTGAAATCACGGCGATAATTTTCAAATGGCTTTTTCTTGCGGAATCGATAGAGAAGTTGAGGGCCACACACATCAGGCTTCTTGCTTTTGTTTACTCTCCCAAATCATTATTGTTCGAAGAGGGAATATGGCAATGTAGATCGATCTATTTATGTGCTTCTATATTCCTCACGCAGCTGCAGACAGATGACTCCTTAAGCATAGCAGATTAGTTTTATTTGTTCATTTATCACGACTCAAACTACACAGCCATATCTATTAGCTGACCTAGTTACATATTGCGCTATATATTATAGTAAGACGGGACACATTATTCAAAAACCTCTAGCAGACCTTTCGAACTTAAAAGTGATCGACCGCTTCATCGCCCCATTCAGTCCAGTCACTGCCCAAACACTATATGCTGTTGGTCACATTGCTTATGCATTAGGCAACGATTCGCGGATTGGCCAGTGCTCCGTAGGGTATTGACTTAAATGACGAACCCATTGCGCTGTCATGATGCACCTGCCCCCATCAATAATTGAGTGAAACGTGAGTGCACACGTTCACCAGGTTTTGCACCTATTTTCCTTATTCTATGCAGGTATTTGTACGAAAGGATGAATAAGTAAATCTTCGGGATAGGTTCAAACGACTAGTGCAGCGACAGCTAGCTACGCATCAAGACAAATCTGAATATTCATTCATTTTATTCTCGGTGGACTTATTTGCACAAAGAAAAGATAATACATATTGATCAATACATATTGATCAACTCACCTGGGACGGAACAAATACCGACGAGAGTCATTCTGGCATGCGTTTGTCCCCTACAGGATATGAGTCAGCAGCACCTATATATCAAGCCATACTCGCGCCATATTTCGATTTCAAAATTAAATTGTGTGGGTCAAAACACTATCTGGGTTCATAGAATGAATATGACAAGAAATTATGAATTTAGCATGCATTGCATAACTGCTTTCGCCATGGAAGCGGGAAGCGCGCACGAACTGAGACAAAAAATCTAATGCCATACTTTCCTGTATGAAAAATCATTTTCACACAGGATATTCATGAAAAAGACAAGCATCACACCGTGGCACTTACCGAGCCAGAAGAAATGATGAAAAATGAGGGTCGATGATACTAGTTGTAATGAAAACACCAGATTAATGCTGTCTTTAACCGGAAGAGGACTTCTCACAAGTGTGTGGGACATGTATGGAAACACACCATGTGGCCACTGATATGTACTGGCACTGAAATTCGTGCGAAAGTGAGAACACAAGCTGTTCAGACGTAAGCGATACGACGCTTGCTGTATCAATAGGATGAACTTAGACGAAACTAATAAATGTAAGAACATATCTGGTTGCTCCGGGAGATAAAAGCCGCACAAGGGGAATCACGTAGATTGAATCAAAGAGTGTCACTCCGAATTGGAAATGCCTCCACGCTTTCAACAGGAATGAATCATTATGCCTCCATTGTGTTAGTGTGACTATGACTGCAGTCGAATGATTTTAAAGGCTTCTTGTGAATAACAACTAATAAGAGCTGTCGCGACTCACGCCGTTTTGCTTGGAAAGAATGGAATTTATTGTTCGCTTCCACAACCAATATAATGGATTTAGAACCAGCAAGCCTGTAGCGATTGCGCAGTTCACTCATATGCTCCAGAACATTTGCAAAACTCCGAACTTTTGGAGTGCGTGCCAAGTGTGATTTACTCAAAACACTGCCCAACCTTGAAATAGACATAAGTGTTGTTATTGGCGGTCATATATGTCGAGGCATATTGTCATTGTCAAAGCTACCTTTTGTGTGATATGTCAAGTGCGGAGTAGTTGAAAATGCTGTTTCGAGAGGGCCGTGGTTAATCGAATGGGCCTTGAAATGCGTTTATCTAATGCCCAGGTCAGGTGCATGCGGGCCGTGTATATTCGCAACACGCACTGCCTTTGGCCCATTCTATGGGGCCAAAATCCTGTGGGCAGGATGCCTGTCGGCCATTCTGAAGGGCTTAAGTGCAAGGTCCAACTTTGGTAACGGGTTCCGTACAGGGCCCGACCTGGGCCGGAAATCTTCAAAAAATCGTACGACCCCCTCACAGCGCAGCGCGTAAGTCTCATGTGACCTAGGCATAACTGGCGTTTAACATCAACAGAAGGACAGTTATTTGCTCTGTAAATACGAAAACACATGCTTTAAACGTCATTATATTTTGGTCCATTACTGTATGCTGACAATGCCTGTCAAGCAACACTTGTTTTACGCTGTTTTAAGATAATGAACCTGATATAATAAACCATGAAGCGGACATCTACACAAAACATCTATCTTTGTCTGCCCGTGTAGTACTTCTTGCTCTCTGCCCAGTTCAACGCTTATCCTGCGGCTAAGAATGTCAACCCTCTTTCTCTGCCACCTAAATTCCTATTCCTCTCAGCGTCGATACGTTCAAATAGGCCACCCGTATTTCATTGATGTAAGCAAATCATTTTTCTAAGCCTCTCAGGTTCGCCTTTTCAGCTATCTCGCACTACCCTAGGCAAGAAATAAGATTTGACCTGCAATCTTATTGGATGGGGCCTGCAGACTTTTTCGCGGTCAAAGCTTCAGGCATAGAGCTAAAACGCTCTCTCACCGTTTGCGAACTGTCCCTGGCAGAACACCCACGCAGACTCCGGTTGGTGCTCCTTATAAACGGTAAATTACAGCTCCTCGTTTAAGACGTCTTTCTGTAGGTGCTGAGTGGGTCATCTTGCGCCACTTAGTACATGTCCTGTTAAGGTTGCGTTGTATGCATGAGTTTACCATTTATTAATGTGTCTGATATGAGACATATCACACACAATGAGAGACCGTGTTGCCATTTAGCCCGAGTGGTGGCAGCACATAGCAATGCGGTCCCAAGCTCGACTGGAAGTTATCGCCGAAATGCGCTTACTTGCACGGTTAACGCGTAAAAACAAAAGATTCATTTCCACATCGAAGAAGAATTATCTCAGTCGGCACAACGTCACGTATGACGGGCTGTGTAGGCTAAAACTGTCACTGTCAATGCGCTGTTTCATTGAAGTTCATGTTTTACCATTTTAAAGAACCGGAGTTTATCAAATATTCCCCCGCAGTATGCATTTAGAGGAGCAGGCAAATAATTATTTAAGGAGAAACTCAGTCCACAAGACTCAACTAATACATGAAACCATAGCATATTTAAAGAAGTCTCCGAAATAACCTCTAACTTTGCAACCATTGCAGAAATCAAGTCATTGTCATGGGTTACTGGAACAATCTCCATGCTCTTAGAGGTAAACTACACGAGGTGACATAGTCAACTGTTTGTTCAAAATAACTGGCCCTGGTAAAAGTTATTGGGTTGGCTGTTGAGGGTCAGCAGGTTGTTCACACTGACCATGTATGGCACCGAGACAGGAGTGACAAGTTTGACCTTAACAATATGGTCATCAGAAACAACACCATCTGGCCAGCATTCGATTTAGGGGTCAATGGCTGGACTTCTGACCAAGCCAACTCTGCATATTTCCCTAGAGTCACAGGCTCATTATGGATGCAGTGGAAAATGACTTTGGCCCCAATCTGATTTGTCACGGGTCAATGACTTTGCCATACAGAACATGTCCGTTTTGAATCTGGCTTTTCATAACCTTCCAAACTGGGAGAACTACAGCCTCTTGCATTTGTTTTATGGCCGAGCTTTATTACTGGCGGGTCCCAGAGTTTTTTCACTCACTTCCTGGCATTGAGTTTCCATGATGTGGGGGATGCTTGCATACTGAAGGAATTTATCTTGTGGAGAAATTGTGGTCATCAGCAGATGGATGTGGAGGCGAAGTTGGCACACCTGTTCCAGTAAGAAGAGGTGAAGTCTTGCATTGGGATGTAACTTTATGGCCTTGGGTCAAGGTCTCCATTACAAGAAGTTACTGTCCTCAGCTTCTGGTTCTGAGCCTTGACAGGTTATTTCTTCAACGTTTTGGTCTGATGGATGGTCTGTGCAGCTTTCCTCACGTGTAAGATTACCAGACACTAATCAACATGTGCTTGGTAGGTTCTTGTTGAGAGAGCGGAGCAATATCAAAGCAGGGTAGCAAGGTGTCCGTGTTGATAGCCCTATACCTGATAACACACAAGCATAATCAACTTGGCTTACTTTTCACTCACACAAATACAGATTATGTGATAAAAGTCTTACCTATAATCATTCACAACTAATCTATCAGTAATAAAAAAAACATTGTTATCAACAAGTTAGCCTACAACAAATATTACTTGGTTCTCTCAGGTGTGTTGATGTGGTATTCATGGCTAACATCTTCTACTCTATCAAAGTTGCTGTTTGGGTCATAGGCTTCAAAAAGATGCAAAACCCTCAATAAACTGCCATATTGACTAGGCTGTACATGTAGCGATTTCAAGCAGTGTTCTTATAATCCCAATACCCGGGGTTCTGCTTGTATTTAACTACGTAGAATGGTGGGGGTCACAATAGGAAACACTAAGCCGGTGTTCTTGTTAAATATCAAACAACTGCATCCGATTAGCTGATAGATGGGAAGACAAAAAAGCATACCAACAACTAGTCAGAGACGGGACAGGGTGATTACACGGGAGGAAATGTGTCGGACTAATGATTCATCCCAACATAAACACATTATATATGGATCCTTGCCGAACAAACGATTACAACTCACTTTTCAATAAGTTTATTTTTTCGTCCGCTAAGCATCGCATTTCGCTTCGTCAGCTTTATTTTCAATTGCTGTATGGTTAGAGACGGCTTTACCCATCAATAAGTGATAATTTTCTTGAAGGTTATCAACGATATAATTCAAGCGTTTTCGATAAGAAATAGCGTAGTACTCGACGTTGCACAATCTACGATGTAGACCGTGTGTATTTGACCACCGGAAGTGGGCAGGGCCCACATTGCTCCGTGCTGCCGCGTAGCCCATTCAACATCGCCGTCTCTCATTGTTGGCTGACGGTTTTCTCAGACATCAATGTATCAATGTGCATGGTGTCCATGGAACTCTACTTCCGTATCATGTCAATTGAATACATTTTTAGGAAAGACTCCTTTCATGGTGACTGTGTACCCGTCAAGAGTTCCTGACTAAAAGGCTGGAGTAACGACCGTGACCCTATCATGACCCTGACCGGATGTGTAGTCAATTCGACTGACTAACTGAGAGGAAACACCGACCAGCTCCACTGCACAAATTCTTTAAAGACTCACACATGATGCGCATTGGTAACAGTACTGCTGTCAGTTGAAGGCTACCTTTTCCTCCAGATGAGAGTATTGAAGTCCTAATATCGCTTGTTGAACACAATGAGGGGTAATTTCAGATGGTATTTCTTAGGGGAACTTGTTTGCTATATAAACAGCAGGGGTCACGTTAAGGCAACTCTGTGACACGCCCGAGCTCGTCACAGCTTGTTTTTTTGCAGCTTCAAGCTGTTAAGCATTATGCCTGTATGTTTATAAGTATGGATGTCCACCAATGATATTGGTTGAGATCATGCAAACCTCTGGTAGACTCAAGCTATATATATTAACTACTTTACCAAATTGATCCGAACAAAACGAATCTCAGCTTTAGTGGGACAACGTTGACGTTAAAACATCAAGTAAGAGCATTATTTGAGTAGATCATAATTTAAAATACAAACCATTTTCCCATAGAAATACCATCTGTCGCACCAAAGAGATATAACCCACTTATCACGAAATAGCTTTCTATGCTAGGCGAGGCCTCAAACAATTACTCGTAGTTTACATGTAGTGTATTGCCCGTACAGTCCGACGGTTAAATGCGTCTGTGGGATCAGGGTGATTGTCGCTATAACGGCTTCACCGCTGGATAATATAACATGTTAAGGGAGTACGATAGTTTCCTTGAGTATGAGTGATTTAAATCGTGAACGAACTGCGTAATAACTTGCATGATATCTTTGCAAGAGTTCTGTGGTCCACTTGACTGAGCGTCGTCATGATTTGGGTCACACATGAGTAACGATTTTCTCCAAGGTTATCAACGGTATAATTCAAACGTTTTCGAAAAGAAATAACGTAGTACTCGACGAAGCACAATCTCCGAAGTAAACCGTGTGTATTTGACCACCGGAAGTGGGCAGGGGCCACATTGCTCCGTTCTGCCGCGTAGCCGATTAAACCTCACCGTCTCTCATTGTTGGCTATCGGTTCTTTCAGACATCAATGTATGAATGTGCATGGTGTCCATGCAACTCTACTTCCGTATCATGTCAATTGAATACATTTTTAGGAAAGACCCCTTTCATGGTGACTGTGTAATCGTCAAGAGTTCCTGATTAAAAGGCTGGAAAGTGACAGAAGTGTGGATGGCGGTAGAACGATCAGGTTCACGCAATAGTTTCCTCTGGTTAATGACGGCATGCTTGTAGTAGTTGGCAAATGGCGCCGTTAAGAACTAAATGACTTGCAAAACGCACTCATGTGACGCTTGACGTGGTAGACACATTGGAATGGAGTACCGACCGTGACCCTATCATGACCCTGACCGGATGTGTAGTCAATTCGACTGACTAACTGAGAGGAAACACCGACCAACTCCACTGCACAAATTCTTTAAAGACTCACACATGATGCGCATTGGTTACAGTACTGCTGTCAGTTGAAGGCTACCTTTTCCTCCAGATGAGAGTATTGAAGTCCTAATATCGCTTGTTGAACACAATGAGGGGTAATTTCAGATGGTATTTCTTAGGGGAACTTGTTTGCTATATAAACAGCAGGGGTCACGTTAAGGCAACTCTGTGACACGCCCGAGCTCGTCACAGCTTGTTTTTTGCAGCTTCAAGCTGTTAAGCATTATGCCTGTATGTTTATAAGTATAGATGTCCACCAATGATATTGGTTGAGATCATGCAAACCTCTGGTAGACTCAAGCTATATATATTAACTACTTTACCAAATTGATCCGAACAAAACGAATCTCAGCTTTAGTGGGACAACGTTGACGTTAATACATCAAGTAAGAGCATTATTTGAGTAGATCATAATTTAAAATACAAACCATTTTCCCATAGAAATACCATCTGTCGCACCAAAGAGATATAACCCACTTATCACGAAATAGCTTTCTATGCTAGGCGAGGCCTCAAACAATTACTCGTAGTTTACATGTAGTGTATCGCCCGTACAGTCCGACTGTTAAATGCGTCTGTGGGATCAGGGTGATTGTCGCTATAACGGCTTCACCGCTGGATAATATAACATATTAAGGGTGTACAATAGTTTCCTTGAGTATGAGTGATTTAAATCGTGAACGAACTGCGTAATAACTTGCATGATATCTTTGCAAGAGTTCTGTGGTCCACTTGACTGAGCGTCGTCATGATTTGGGTCACACATGAGTAACGATTTTCTCCAAGGTTATCAACGGTATAATTCAAACGTTTTCGAAAAGAAATAACGTAGTACTCGACGAAGCACAATCTCCTAAGTAAACCGTGTGTATTTGACCACCGGAAGTGGGCAGGGGCCACATTGCTCCGTTCTGCCGCGTAGCCGATTAAACCTCACCGTCTCTCATTGTTGGCTATCGGTTCTTTCAGACATCAATGTATGAATGTGCATGGTGTCCATGCAACTCTACTTCCGTATCATGTCAATTGAATACATTTTTAGGAAAGACCCCTTTCATGGTGACTGTGTAATCGTCAAGAGTTCCTGATTAAAAGGCTGGAAAGTGACAGAAGTGTGGATGGCGGTAGAACGATCAGGTTCACGCAATAGTTTCCTCTGGTTAATGACGGCATGCTTGTAGTAGTTGGCAAATGGCGCCGTTAAGAACTAAATGACTTGCAAAACGCACTCATGTGACGCTTGACGTGGTAGACACATTGGAATGGAGTACCGACCGTGACCCTATCATGACCCTGACCGGATGTGTAGTCAATTCGACTGACTAACTGAGAGGAAACACCGACCAGCTCCACTGCACAAATTCTTTAAAGACTCACACATGATGCGCATTGGTAACAGTACTGCTGTCAGTTGAAGGCTACCTTGTCTTCCAGATGAGAGTATTGAAGTCCTAATATCGCTTGTTGAACACAATGAGGGGTTATATCAGATGGTATTTCTTAGGGGAACTTGTTTGCTATATAAACAGCAGGGGTCACGTTAAGGCAACTCTGTGACACGCCCGAGCTCGTCACAGCTTGTTTTTTTGCAGCTTCAAGCTGTTAAGCATTATGCCTGTATGTTTATAAGTATAGATGTCCACCAATGATGTTGGTTGAGATCATGCAAACCTCTGGTAGACTCAAGCTATATATATTAACTACTTTACCAAATTGATCCGAACAAAACGAATCTCAGCTTTAGTGGGACAACGTTGACGTTAAAACATCAAGTAAGAGCATTATTTGAGTAGATCATAATTTAAAATACAAACCATTTTCCCATAGAAATACCATCTGTCGCACCAAAGAGATATAACCCACTTATCACGAAATAGCTTTCTATGCTAGGCAAGGCCTCTAACAATTACTCGTAGTTTACATGTAGTGTATCGCCCGTACAGTCCGACTGTTAAATGCGTCTGTGGGATCAGGGTGATTGTCGCTATAACGGCTTCACCGCTGGATAATATAACATATTAAGGGTGTACAATAGTTTCCTTGAGTATGAGTGATTTAAATCGTGAACGAACTGCGTAATAACTTGCATGATATCTTTGCAAGAGTTCTGTGGTCCACTTGACTGAGCGTCGTCATGATTTGGGTCAAACATGAGTAACGATTTTCTCCAAGGTTATCAATGGTATAATTCAAACGTTTTCGAAAAGAAATAACGTAGTACTCGACGAAGCACAATCTTCGATGTAAACCGTGTGTATTTGACCACCGGAAGTGGGCAGGGGCCACATTGCTCCGTTCTGCCGCGTAGCCGATTAAACCTCACCCTCTCTCATTGTTGGCTATCGGTTCTTTCAGACATCAATGTATGAATGTGCATGGTGTCCATGCAACTCTACTTCCGTATCATGTCAATTGAATACATTTTTAGGAAAGACCCCTTTCATGGTGACTGTGTAATCGTCAAGAGTTCCTGATTAAAAGGCTGGAAAGTGACAGAAGTGTGGATGGCGGTAGAACGATCAGGTTCACGCAATAGTTTCCTCTGGTTAATGACGGCATGCTTGTAGTAGTTGGCAAATGGCGCCGTTAAGAACTAAATGACTTGCAAAACGCACTCATGTGACGCTTGACGTGGTAGACACATTGGAATGGAGTACCGACCGTGACCCTATCATGACCCTGACCGGATGTGTAGTCAATTCGACTGACTAACTGAGAGGAAACACCGACCAGCTCCACTGCACAAATTCTTTAAAGACTCACACATGATGCGCATTGGTAACAGTACTGCTGTCAGTTGAAGGCTACCTTGTCTTCCAGATGAGAGTATTGAAGTCCTAATATCGCTTGTTGAACACAATGAGGGGTTATATCAGATGGTATTTCTTAGGGGAACTTGTTTGCTATATAAACAGCAGGGGTCACGTTAAGGCAACTCTGTGACACGCCCGAGCTCGTCACAGCTTGTTTTTTTGCAGCTTCAAGCTGTTAAGCATTATGCCTGTATGTTTATAAGTATAGATGTCCACCAATGATGTTGGTTGAGATCATGCAAACCTCTGGTAGACTCAAGCTATATATATTAACTACTTTACCAAATTGATCCGAACAAAACGAATCTCAGCTTTAGTGGGACAACGTTGACGTTAAAACATCAAGTAAGAGCATTATTTGAGTAGATCATAATTTAAAATACAAACCATTTTCCCATAGAAATACCATCTGTCGCACCAAAGAGATATAACCCACTTATCACGAAATAGCTTTCTATGCTAGGCAAGGCCTCTAACAATTACTCGTAGTTTACATGTAGTGTATCGCCCGTACAGTCCGACTGTTAAATGCGTCTGTGGGATCAGGGTGATTGTCGCTATAACGGCTTCACCGCTGGATAATATAACATATTAAGGGTGTACAATAGTTTCCTTGAGTATGAGTGATTTAAATCGTGAACGAACTGCGTAATAACTTGCATGATATCTTTGCAAGAGTTCTGTGGTCCACTTGACTGAGCGTCGTCATGATTTGGGTCGTCAAACAGGAGTAACGATTTTCTCCAAGGTTATCAACGGTATAATTCAAACGTTTTCGAAAAGAATAACGTAGTACTCGACGAAGCACAATCTCCTAAGTAAACCGTGTGTATTTGACCACCGGAAGTGGGCAGGGGCCACATTGCTCCGTTCTGCCGCGTAGCCGATTAAACCTCGCCCTCTCTCATTGCTGGCTGACGGTTCTTTCAGACATCAATGTATGAATGTGCATGGTGTCCATGCAACTCTACTTCCGTATCATGTCAATTGAATACATTTTTAGGAAAGACCCCTTTCATGGTGACTGTGTAATCGTCAAGAGTTCCTGATTAAAAGGCTGGAAAGTGACAGAAGTGTGGATGGCGGTAGAACGATCAGGTTCACGCAATAGTTTCCTCTGGTTAATGACGGCATGCTTGTAGTAGTTGGCAAATGGCGCCGTTAAGAACTAAATGACTTGCAAAACGCACTCATGTGACGCTTGACGTGGTAGACACATTGGAATGGAGTACCGACCGTGACCCTATCATGACCCTGACCGGATGTGTAGTCAATTCGACTGACTAACTGAGAGGAAACACCGACCAGCTCCACTGCACAAATTCTTTAAAGACTCACACATGATGCGCATTGGTAACAGTACTGCTGTCAGTTGAAGGCTACCTTGTCTTCCAGATGAGAGTATTGAAGTCCTAATATCGCTTGTTGAACACAATGAGGGGTTATATCAGATGGTATTTCTTAGGGGAACTTGTTTGCTATATAAACAGCAGGGGTCACGTTAAGGCAACTCTGTGACACGCCCGAGCTCGTCACAACTTGTTTTTTTGCAGCTTCAAGCTGTTAAGCATTATGCCTGTATGTTTATAAGTATAGATGTCCACCAATGATGTTGGTTGAGATCATGCAAACCTCTGGTAGACTCAAGCTATATATATTAACTACTTTACCAAATTGATCCGAACAAAACGAATCTCAGCTTTAGTGGGACAACGTTGACGTTAAAACATCAAGTAAGAGCATTATTTGAGTAGATCATAATTTAAAATACAAACCATTTTCCCATAGAAATACCATCTGTCGCACCAAAGAGATATAACCCACTTATCACGAAATAGCTTTCTATGCTAGGCAAGGCCTCTAACAATTACTCGTAGTTTACATGTAGTGTATCGCCCGTACAGTCCGACTGTTAAATGCGTCTGTGGGATCAGGGTGATTGTCGCTATAACGGCTTCACCGCTGGATAATATAACATATTAAGGGTGTACAATAGTTTCCTTGAGTATGAGTGATTTAAATCGTGAACGAACTGCGTAATAACTTGCATGATATCTTTGCAAGAGTTCTGTGGTCCACTTGACTGAGCGTCGTCATGATTTGGGTCACACATGAGTAACGATTTTCTCCAAGGTTATCAACGGTATAATTCAAACGTTTTCGAAAAGAAATAACGTAGTACTCGACGAAGCACAATCTCCTAAGTAAACCGTGTGTATTTGACCACCGGAAGTGGGCAGGGGCCACATTGCTCCGTTCTGCCGCGTAGCCGATTAAACCTCACCGTCTCTCATTGTTGGCTATCGGTTCTTTCAGACATCAATGTATGAATGTGCATGGTGTCCATGCAACTCTACTTCCGTATCATGTCAATTGAATACATTTTTAGGAAAGACCCCTTTCATGGTGACTGTGTAATCGTCAAGAGTTCCTGATTAAAAGGCTGGAAAGTGACAGAAGTGTGGATGGCGGTAGAACGATCAGGTTCACGCAATAGTTTCCTCTGGTTAATGACGGCATGCTTGTAGTAGTTGGCAAATGGCGCCGTTAAGAACTAAATGACTTGCAAAACGCACTCATGTGACGCTTGACGTGGTAGACACATTGGAATGGAGTACCGACCGTGACCCTATCATGACCCTGACCGGATGTGTAGTCAATTCGACTGACTAACTGAGAGGAAACATCGACCAGCTCCACTGCACAAATTCTTTAAAGACTCACACATGATGCGCATTGGTAACAGTACTGCTGTCAGTTGAAGGCTACCTTGTCTTCCAGATGAGAGTATTGAAGTCCTAATATCGCTTGTTGAACACAATGAGGGGTTATATCAGATGGTATTTCTTAGGGGAACTTGTTTGCTATATAAACAGCAGGGGTCACGTTAAGGCAACTCTGTGACACGCCCGAGCTCGTCACAGCTTGTTTTTTTGCGGCTTCAAGCTGTTAAGCATTATGCCTGTATGTTTATAAGTATAGATGTCCACCAATGATGTTGGTTGAGATCATGCAAACCTCTGGTAGACTCAAGCTATATATATTAACTACTTTACCAAATTGATCCGAACAAAACGAATCTCAGCTTTAGTGGGACAACGTTGACGTTAATACATCAAGTAAGAGCATTATTTGAGTAGATCATAATTTAAAATACAAACCATTTTCCCATAGAAATACCATCTGTCGCACCAAAGAGATATAACCCACTTATCACGAAATAGCTTTCTATGCTAGGCAAGGCCTCTAACAATTACTCGTAGTTTACATGTAGTGTATCGCCCGTACAGTCCGACTGTTAAATGCGTCTGTGGGATCAGGGTGATTGTCGCTATAACGGCTTCACCGCTGGATAATATAACATATTAAGGGTGTACAATAGTTTCCTTGAGTATGAGTGATTAAATCGTGAACGAACTGCGTAATAACTTGCATGGTATCTTTGCAAGAGTTCTGTGGTCCGCTTGACTGAGCGTCGTCATGATTTGGGTCGTCAAACAGGAGTAACGATTTTCTCCAAGGTTATCAACGGTATAATTCAAACGTTTTCGATAGGAAATAACGTAGTACCCGACGTTGCTCAATCTTCGATGTAGACCGTGTGTATTTGACCACCGGAAGTGGGCAGGGGCCACATTGCTCCGTTCTGCCGCGTAGCCGATTAAACCTCGCCCTCTCTCATTGCTGGCTGACGGTTCTTTCAGCAATCAATGTATGAATGTGCATGGTGTCCATGCAACTCTTCTTCCGTATCATGTCAATTGAATACATTTTTAGGAAAGACTCCTTTCATGGTGACTGTGTATCCGTCAAGAGTTCCTGACTAAAAGGCTGGAGTACCGACCGTGACCCTATCATGACCCTGACCGGATGTGTAGTCAATTCGACTGACTAACTGAGAGGAAACACCGACCAGCTCCACTGCACAAATTCTTTGAAGACTCACACATGATGCGCATTGGTTACAGTACTGCTGTCAGTTGAAGGCTACCTTGTCTTCCAGATGAGAGTATTGAAGTCCTAATATCGCTTGTTGAACACAATGAGGGGTTATATCAGATGGTATTTCTTAGGGGAACTTGTTTGCTATATAAACAGCAGGGGTCACGTTAAGGCAACTCTGTGACACGCCCGAGCTCGTCACAGCTTGTTTTTTGCAGCTTCAAGTTGTTAAGCATTATGCCTGTATGTTTATAAGTTTTAGTGGTTTAGATCGTGGACGAACTGCGTAATAATATGGTATCTTTGCAATAGTTCTGTGGTCCACTTGATTGAGCGTCGTCATGATTTGGGTCAAACAGGATATTGGGCTTCGCTTAACCTTACGCCAGAAGCCCTAGGCGAATGATGCACGCGCGAGTTAACTGTTGGACATTACTCTAGGTCAACATGACCAGACCCCAATTCGTCGAGTGCGACAGCACTAGCTATATACTTTATCGACATAGTCAAGTGCCATGACAGGATTGTTTTTAGTTTCTAACTGCCAGCGTTGGTCCAATGTTCTCGATTTCAAGTCGTTGAGGCCGCATCGAGTCCTTCTTGATCACCTTTATAGTCCTCAGCTCAAGTTCGGAGGCAGCTTATCGCGTGGTTGTGTGGGTAGATAGACTGGCGCCATGAAGTCTTATCTTTGGTCCAGACTAGGTGTGTCACTGTGCCCATATAGCACGCCATGTGAAGAGGTATGACTGATTGCCTTGTAATAAACCAGATAGGGCACTCTAAATTCAACGAAGGTTTTTGTGCTCTATCAGCCATACCAAAGCACTTCGGCAATATATAACCATTAATGCACACATAAGAAGTACAACCTCGAATGAGCTGTTGGAGGATTCACCTGTTGCCAATTAATTATCAGAAGAAATATAGAAAAAGTCAGCTGGCGTATATATCAGTTTCATTTGAATAACATAGGTGATTAATCATAGTCACGTTCAACCCCAAAATACTCGTTTGGCCTGGTATTTGACAGGCATCAGATACTTCAGCAAACCAAGACGGCAAAGCTGCGTGAATGTGTTTAACTTTCACACAGCACCGCTGCATGAACATATTGCTCGCGCAGCGGGTCAACAGCGGTGTTATCATAGGCAATTGGACTGCCCTCCGACATTTATCGCTGGAGTAAACCTCAGTTAATAAGGCGAATGAGACTAAAAATGTATCTCTGAGACAAACCCAAGACAGAAGAAAAATACGCCTGTCGCGTCGGTTGACTCGTTACCACAAACAGCTGTTGCATTCAACAATGCAAGCCATATATCAATGTCTAGGTGCCACGTGCTCGGCTGGTGCGACTAAGGAGCCTATAGCTGAGCTCAAGGAGCGCTCTACAGATGCATGATCGGATCGTCAGCAGTTAATTAGTTAATTCGTGGCAATTATATATTTGCAAGTGCGTGTAGCAGTACAGTACACACACACACACACTATATATATATATATATATATATATATATATATATATATATATATATATATATATATATATATATATATATATATATATACATATATATGCGTGTGTGTGTATATTTATATATATTTACATATATACATACATATATATATATATATATATATATATATATATATATATATATATATATATATATATATATATATATATATATATATATATATATATATATATATATATATATATATATATATATATATATCGAGTTAAGCTCAACTGGTCTTGATTCTGCTCACACAGACATGACATGGTACATTGCCGTTTGCCACTCCTATTACTGGAACATAAGTAGAATTAGTCACTTAAATAGCGATGAATTGTACGTAACGGATATCAAATACTTTCCGTCGTTTTTAGTCGATTAAGAGGATCCTCATTGCCCCAAAAAATTGTACATGACACAAAGTGTACACAGCTAGCAATAAGTGTACAAAGCTATAAACTAACGACTGATTCCAGAATATGTTAGCGCTTCAGGTTCCCTTAAGTTATTGAAAGTGCATTCATGAGGCTTTCGTAGTCCAGCGACAGTACCGCAAGCTGCCGAGGCACGTCTTGTGCACAATAAAGCTGTGGGACCCGGTGAGACAGCGATCCGTTTGTGCACCCGTAATATCTGCAGCTTGATTGCAAATTTCGCAAACCAGAGAGGTTTTCCGCACCTTAGAAAATGGATTCCGTAAGTAAGAATAAGCCTATATGTTGTATTTTAGTGTGTCTGAAAGCCCTCCGGAGGCTACCGCCTAGTAGTTGTTCTGACATCTCCCTTGCTGTAGCTGCATGAGTTCCGCTTGGTTGGTATAGCATTGACGATGTGTAGATATACTAATGTCATATATTCTACAGAACATGAACACTGTTAATAGCTATTAGCCGACGTCATCAAGCCCAGAGATGACTAATTGGAGGTAGGATGGTGGGATGATTGGACTGCTTATCTCATGATCAGCCATGACACTCACCGGGACTGACAGTACAATAATGATATATCTATAAGTGCGAGGCTACAAACCGCACGCAATCTTGTTAGGCCACATAAATAGATAACATGGTGCCCGTCTGACCTGCAGGTTTGTGCCAAGTGGGCGCTGGCACTTCAGTAGAGATAGTCAAGGAGCACCTTCATCCTCATCCATCACCATCACGTTGATACAAACCTTATATTGCCATTAACATTACCTTGTACAGGTATACATGATGCTGGTGCGGGGCAGGGTTTGTATGCTATCCAACTTTCGTTGTATAGTACTATACACATTATCACTGTGCACAGGCCAAGTGCAGCCGTGACGAATAGATCAGCTAAATATGCCCAACACTGTGCATCAGTTGCCCATAAACTGCATGTTTGAATAGCACAAGATAACATTTCGTCGCCCTTAGCAGTGATTTTGAAGACATCGTGTAAATGCATTGCCAATACACAATCTGACAGAGGAATATCATGTACATCACGCTAGTCAACTTATCTTAACCAGGCAGCGCTCAGCTGTTGTAGGCTGTCAGACACGGCTCAGTTATCTACACACGATTTTAAATATGCCCTTTGATGGAGTCTGTAGCGAAATCAAATAAACATAAAGCTAGATTCAATGGGGTAACTCCGATTATCTTTCTGATAACTACTTCAGGTGCGCTAGAATGCAACCAGGAAAAAGAGCCTGGAACAATTCATCTAACGTCCCAACGATGCTTCTGATTGGTCCCAGCACTCCAAAGTATCTCCATCTGCTATTAAGAAAAGGAGTTAACACGATAAGCACGCTTGTGCCTATACAGGTGGCGCTGTCGCGCATGTTGTCCGTAACAGGCAGGAGTATGCCTTTTTAGATCTTGGGTTCACTTGCTATGACCGATACGGCATTTATGAAGAGCATCCATATATAGTCGATGTCAAGTTTAATGGCCACATCACTCAACAAATGGAGGGACTGAACGAGCCCTAAAGTCAGAAAACGTTATCAGATGGCAAAAAGCACGGCATAACAAAAACCTTCGTTTGGAGTAATGTGCTTAATGATGTGGCAATTATGGTTGCGCGACAATGGTCAGGAAGCTTGTGTTCACCAGTACTGCAAATATAACCCATCCTTATATCCCTCGTATAGTAGTTTGAAGCACACGCGGGCAGCAAAGCAAACTCCCTTCAGTTATAATCGCAACTACAGTTTTTTTGAGCACGGTAAGTTGATTAATATAAAAACTCAAATATTATTCACACTCAGGAAATATCTATTATTCATCACTTATTTTGCATAACACGCGCGCCATATCGAAACATATTTTGCTGTCTGTGCCAGTAACGAAACATATTCTTCTGCCTGTGCCAGTAACGAAACATATTCTTCTGCCTGTGCCAGTAAAGAAACATATTCTGCCATCTGTGCTTGTTGCGTGTATTAAGTTATAACGAGACCTTTGCAAAGTCCGACAAGTTTACAAAATGAAATAGAAACAAGCATATATTCGTCATGACAAGTCGCCACTGAAATTGGTCAATGCAGGCACGGTAATACGTTGATTTGTTCTGCGACCATCAAATGAGGCATGTCAACAGGTGTTCTGGGTGGTAGACCCGCAACAAGCAGTACCCGGCACCGTTTCAACTATAATCATTTTCTACCCCTGCGAAACTGGTGTTTTTGGTTCCTGCCTAATCTGCTTTAACTTACTAATGACATCAAACATTCCCCTAGTAGCACACACACCACATGTATTTGCAAACGTGCATCATTTTTAATCACAGGCTCGGTAGTTCATGCAGAGCAAGAGAACTTAAATGATAGCTTAATACAACCGACCAAGTTTTATCGATTGTAAAGGTTGTTTCTGAATATAGAAATATTGACTTAAGTGTCATATTCTATGGAGCAACACTATCGTAGTTCTATAATGATCAATGATTAATGATTGTTTATTTTAAGCCCATTCCATCGGCATCTCAACAGGCTGTACATCAAGTATATGAATAAATAGATATAATAATATATATGATGCACAAAGATAAAAGTGTACATTTCGGATTATATCGATTGAATAGATAAAATATCACAGAGGATTAAAATGTTTCCTGTCAAATTCGCTGATATCCCGGATATGTTCCGGTAACTCGTTCCATAGCTTAGGGCCGACATAGTATAGGGAACGCTCGCCGTAACCACGACTATACTTACTACTGATAGAATCTCAGCGAGGTAGCGCGGCGCCGTACTGCGGTGAATCACTTTGACTATACAAAGGATTTTAGAAATAATGCGCTGCTCAACTAGGAGCCAATGTAGTTCCATAAGAACTGGTGTCATCTCTTGACGAGACTTAAATGACATTCTGGTGAATTTTGAATCAATTGTAATTTTCTGATTTGATAATTAAGAATGCCGTATAACAAATCATTACAATAATCTAGTCGGGAACTAATGAATGCATGTACCAATTTCTCCGTTGTAGCTTGGTCAAAAAGATGCCTAATTTTGCCGATTCTCCCAGTGCGTACGACGCAGCGCTACACACACACGAGATGTGTTCAGTCATTGAGCCGGAATCGTCTATCACTACTCCTAGGTTACGAGCAGACTGTGATGGGGAATTAGAGATATATAGGTCGATTGTAATCACGACATGCTACGGTACTGCAATCATAAAATACGACGCTATCGCTTATACGTATCGTTTACGCTTTTCCTAATGCGTTGAAATTGGTGTCTGTTACGAGTAGACCCATTTGATGTTCACCCAGGACAACAGCCGTCAACTATAAATGCTTAACTTAAGTGTCACGAAACGGATTTTGTTTAGAGCTGACCATTTCCAAATCACTTAAAATATCACGTATATTCAATGTTCGTTTACTCAGTACTGTCATTTAAACTGCTTCCCCCTTTGTAACGTGGAAGCGTGACGTGGCTATAAAAGGATTGTTTGACGGTTGCATTTTGTACAACCATTAGCAAATATTCAGATATAAACTCGACGCATTTCATCGCATTGTAATAAAGTACGTCATCAAAATCATATGGTAAACCGTAGTATCGAATATTGCATGGACGCGTCTTCTGCAAGTTGGAGGTCGAAATATTTTCCAAGTGTATATAGATGGACTGAATGAATCTGGAAGGGCGATGTGTATTTGGTAATAACAGGATGCAATGCAACTAGGCCTTTAAGATTTGGCTTTAATATGGTAGAAACGGCAATCGATAGCGTCAATACCAGCTACCTGAAACAGCTAATAGCAATAGCGAGCCGGGTCTCTTGGATGGCTCAGTGTCCTGCTTATATATAATTCAGAAAGATGGAGTGTATATTTCAGACTTTAAAGAAGGGTCTATGGTAGGCATCTATTCCTTCCATCTGCCACATTCAATATCACGCCCACTAATGGCGGAGAGCCACATGCGCTTACTGAAGTGCACGCGTTGCGTTTAACATGTAATAGAAACTGGTATAGGCATACAATTTAACATATGGCGTCGCGATTGCTTTTATTCATGAACACGACGTTTCTCATTCCATGCATTGGCTGATCCACATAACCATAGCAATAACTGTGCAGAGTTTTTGCGTCATCTACTTCGCCATACCAACCGACTATTAGCGATATATAGTAAAAAGACATAGTTATTAGAACATGAACGGTAACCTTGTATTGCGAACACATTATTGACACATTGCATAAGCCTTCAAGCACATAGAAATGTTTGATCGCCCGTCCCAAATCATGTCGCAATTTTAAGTGATCACATCTACAATTCCTGTTGAATATGGTGTAAGACCACCTTTCTGAATCTTGGGATATCCGGTTATTTATCTAGAAATGTACTCTAGTCTCGCTCGATGCTCTCTCACATTATATCACATATATTGTAACCATCTAAATGCAATATCATAGTCACACCAAAAGTGATATTCTTTACACAATTAATTTTTCATGCCGATTCGTGGCATAACAAAGCATGCACATCTATCGGGTCACAACCACGGTGCCTAGCCCTCGATGACATGTCATTCAACCCAGTTGCTTGACACAGTCCGTCGCTCTGCACCCTGTGTGATTAATAGAGAGCACTCATTGGCGTAAAAGCATGAGACATACGACATGCTTTGTGAGCCCCTTTCACCGACAGGCCGTTAATATTTCATATCCATGGGAGGCATGACGGCATCACAAATTCGTTTAATCTGCCCAGAAACTATGGAACAGCATATCATGTTTTCACCTGGTAGCTTTTGTATGCAATGCTAGCCCAAATGTGTATCAGAACGATTAGCGGTTAACACTCATTTACATCGCCTTATCGTCAATCTGATTCCATACATGAATATGCACAACAACCTTAGGCTTAGGCGATGGGCTGATGCCAACAATGAAAGCATAACGCGACGACGTGGACGCTGACACCTTAATGCTCTACTTGAGTGCAATTTGACAGGAACGTTGCCATACTTCATTCTTGGGGTCCACTAATAAATAGGCCGTGAATAAAGTTGACTGCACAACCTTAACCATTTTTAAAAAAAGCTGCTTCCGTAACCAGCATTATCTGAAATATTCAAAACGAATTTTGCGTTCGTATTGAGGGTATTTGTACGATAATATAGGACTTCAGTGGCCTGCAGCTTGAAGCAGCGGATGACGTGCGACGGATATTGTATCTTGCTGATGCGTGTTCCAACGTGACAGCTATAGCTGAATAGCAGCGACGCGTAATACATCAATAAATATATATATATATATATATATATATATATATATATATATATATATATATATATATATATATATATATATATATATATATATATATATATATATATATATATATATATATATATATATATATATATATATATACTTATATATGTGTTTGATTAATCCACTTACTCCTCAACAGATTAAATAATTAACTAGGATAATTGCTAAGTTACATAACCGCCTAATCTTTAGCATATTAGGTTATGAGTGGTTCTGAGTAAACAATTAACTGACAGGCCGTCACCTAACCCGTTGAATATCATCTCCCGCACCGCCTAAGCTCGTGACACCTTAACGTTGATTTATTGCTTAAACAGTTGAATACATCTGCTATTTTTGGTTACAAGTCGACCCAACCGACAAGCGTAAATTACCTCTGCCTTGTGACTCAAATGGCCCCAGCCGTGTCACATGAAAGGCGGTCCAGTTGCACTAGGCGTGTATTTTAAGGCACACATATGGCCTACGTAACGTAAAGTAATGCCACTTGTGATAACACATACAAAATAATATCCGAAACACTAGCCTTGATAGTGCCAAAACAATGGCCCGCCGTGTCAAGTGAAAGGCGGTCAGTTGCATACCACGTGTATTTTAAGGCTACGGACATATTGACCTACGTAACGGGCAAGTTTACCGTAGATCAAAAACAATGCGATTAGTGAACAGACTATCACTCCAATAACCACCAGTGAATCTGGACTTTGTGTTCTTATGATTGATGGCGGACGTCATTTGTCAACAGCTCAACCAACATCATTATCGGTGGTGCTTATGATTTATATACGTGGTTTATCAACAGCTCAACCAACATGATGGGGCTTGGTTTATCTATGAAGAGGATCATGTGTGACACATTCCATATGAATAATCCAATCGGCTTGGGATACTTACCATATGTGATGTATATGTCATAGTAACTTGCTGCTGGTAATGAAACAAGTACAATATGGCTCTTTGTTTCCATTAACGCGACCATCGCCAATTTTCGTGGTGCTAAATGTACATCGGAGTTCAATGCAGCCCTCTGGAACTTGAAGCTACGAAAGAGTTGTGACACAGATTGAATCGTGTTGGGGCGTGTCCCAATGTTGCCTCAACGTGATACTGTTGTTGAACTAGGTGGGATTCATAAGCAAAACATCTTCCTATTCATTCTCGTACGTTCCTAACCACATCTGCTGAATGTGGCCTTAGCCTTAGCCTGTTAGTAAAGGCAGACACGTGGTCCGTATGGCCGAACAAGACCTCGGAATCTCAAGACTAACTGGACTAACTGTTTCAAGTAAGCTTAGTTGCTCAATCATCACGTGACATTACGTAACAAAAATACGGATAAATAAAGCTATCACTGGTATAGGTTATGGACTATGAACTACTTTTAAAGGTACTCTGACTCACTGAAAACGGGCCTCGTTTTGGGGCTACTGCGCATTAGCCAGTCATTGCTGTCGACTGAAGTGTTTTCTATATTGACCACACCTGGCCCGAGTCCAGCAGACTCGTACAACCCCAACGAAGCATAAAATAATGTGATTTTTTATGTGTAGGGGTACTTTCATTTTCCAGTGATTTATGTCCCTCATTAATTTAAACTTGAGTATCACATGGTGTGAACGTTGCTCTTTATAACCAACGGGTCCGTTTTATCACTCAATAGCGTCATCACGTAACGACCAGGCCCTTTGTTACTTATCAATCAATAGCGTCATCACATAGCGACCAGGCCCTTTGTTACTTATCAATCAATAGCGTCATCACGTAGCGACCGGGCCCTTTGTTACTTATCAATCAATAGCGTCATCACGTAGCGACCGAGCCCTTTGTTACTTAGTCGCAAAAACTTTGACACGTATGACGTGAGGTCATTAAGATCGGAAGAAGTATAACTTTACATTGTATAATGCAGCTTCTTGGATGGTTGTGGCTGACCATCATTTAGTTATTCTCTAAGACTGCAGCCACCAAACGATAGCTCATGTCCGGGCAACTTTAACTAAGATTCATTTGATGCGCATAACGATTCCTTTACAAATAATCGATTCTATCAGATAAATGGTTCATCCGTTAAAATACCCTACTGATAACAAAGCTTGATTCAACAATACCGAGCGCACGAGTTTGTGATAATCATCGTGCAATAATGTTGATGAATAACCGTCTGACATAAACATCTATAAAACGACTATCCGTCATCTTGAATCTTACGGCGTATATTCAATCATAGTAGATTGCCCACCTTTTACTAGGAGACATGAATACCGTGAAAACCAAAAGGCAGTATTTACTATTTTATTCATCCAAGGGTTTTATCATTAAATTGAAAAAGACAAAGATACTGCGTCGTACATGGCATCAGCATGGCCGGAAAGAATAATGATTCCAAATTGTTTTATTGTTATTGGACAGTGGCGCTGCAGGTTACAGTTTCTTTTTTTCCCCAAGAGTTAGCACCTGTCGTCTCGCACGAATAATGGGACAGGTAGTGTCATGCAGCTTCACTTCTCGGAGCGTGACGGCTCCAATCACTTGGTGGCTTCGACAGTTAACATGTTCTCGTACATGTACTCAAGCATCTACCACCCTACCCCCATCCCAGTCTGTTATTTCGAGACGATATTGTTAAAGAAAACCTTCACACGGTCGTAGAAGCTTTTCAAAGTGAATCCGTGTAGAGCAGTGGTTTTCAACAAAGAGATTTGCATTGGTCGGCCCGCCGCTATCATCTATGCATACATAAACCCAAGGGGGACAACGATTTCCCAACCAGCTTACCAAAAATCTCACCTCAACCATCTTAAGTCTCGTTTACGAGCTTGTCGCGCCCCATGTCCATTAAGAACATGTCATTCTACCAACAAAACCATCCGCCACGACATTTGCCACCACAAAAGGTACTTTATTCGAGTTCAGTCGCTACTTTAGGCGATTAGCAAGTTACCTGTAAACAGAAGTTAATTGCTCATCAACTTTTTGTCCGGGGCAAATAAATCGCGAGCTCATATTTGGATGGCCCAATCAGAGCTCGCGTTGATATCGATTAATATTGGCATGTATGCGGTGCTTCGCCTCGTTTTCAATTGAACCTAACTTCTTACATGGCATTGTCCAACGCGACTCGTTGTTGATTCACCCGGTCAGTTACACTGTCTTGACGATCAGCTGTCGCCATCGCTAACACGTTGTGTACCTTGTGTAGGTGGTAGTGCTGTTATATCCTATCAACATGCCGGGGGTAAAGTGCCCTATGAGACTGATGACACCACAGACGTGCCATTGTCGCGGCACTCCTCAACATCCACGCTGCAGTACACTCCACCCAAGCGCACGCTGCGTAGCCAGATAGAGACCATTGCCCTATTTAGGTTCAGTGAGGTATTGACGTATTTCTTGACTCGATGGCAAAACTGCCACAAAGCTCGACGTGTCATCCAACCACTTGAGTGTTGTTATGAGCCTTTACGCACGGACCTCATACACGTAGCCGCCGGTAGCTCACCAGTAAGAAGGTGGAAGAAGCTCGTGTAGCGTTACACAAAATGTCACAGGACCGCGAAGAACCTGTGAGATCATATTGTGCTAAGATGTAAGATTAGGCTGGTATATGACGACAATTCCTTGTTGAGAACCCATCGTGCACATCCGATGCAACTGACGCAATCTTGTCTGGTGTTCTCTCTTGAAGGCAATCAGAGAAAAACCAAAGCACTCGATGACCTATTTCATTTTGTAGAGGTGAAGGAATCTGGCAAACATGCAATTTCTAGACTCCTTGACTCTCAGGCCTTTGATGCTACACATGGTAGCTATAAACGCAGCAAGGAGCGGGAAATAGTCAAGCCATGAGAGTGCTACTGTTGCGGCAACGAGGGACTAGGCATCCGAGCCCCATTTCAAGCTAGACGGAATGAATGGCCAGCGTACGGCAATTGATTCCACCACTTCGAAAAAGTATGCGTTAGCAGCAGCAGGGTACACCTGAAATCACCCAAAGTCAATTCAGATGTCTCGGAGAGCCGAGCTATCTACGATTCGCTGTGTAACGCACCTGATGCCATGTCTATAACCCTGAGCCACCACCTATATAATGATATCTTTGAGGTTTGGTCTGAGCAGCCATCACGTGCTTAGCCATTCATCAAACTAGGCATCACGGTCAAGAGCGAGAACCCTGAGGCTTCGCCCTAAATGCCTGGACACAAGAAATCATGGCTGATATAGTGTGTCTGAGTTGTCTCATAGGGCTGAACACAGTTCAACGTCTAGGACTACGCCAAGCAGACCTCATTCATGTCTCGACGTAAATGCACGCTGCAAATAATGAAAACATTACATTCCTCGGTACAGTCCTTCTGAGGATACCAAGGGGTGACAGGTCCCATCGTACCCTAGAAACTCGACAAATGGCACATGTCACTGGCTGCTCCAACTCGACAGATGGCACATGTCACTGGCTGCTCTAACTCGACAGATGGCACGTGTCACTGGCTGCTCCAACTCGACAGATGGCACATGTCACTGGCTACAACCGGCTTTCCGGACAGTGGGATCACATCGTCGTGTGCATGCCCCAAACGTGAACTCCCACCACAGCCACTAATCACCTTACCAATGCCCGCGACTGTAGAAAATCAAGAACACCTAATACGTGAGAGCATCAAACACTCCCTGTGATGGAAGCCCCCCCCCCCCCATATTGCTTCTGGTTGACCCCGATGCCACACCAGTAGCTCTCCATTCGCCAATCTTCGAACCTCTCCGTTCGCAGGATGACGTGACAGCAGGTCTTGACAAATATGTTCGATTGGGGATTATTGAGGAAGTAATTGTTGCAACTCCTGTAACCTAGTGCAATAGAATGGTGGTCTGCGCGATAAAGACAGGGACACCCCAACAATCTCAATCTCCTTTTAACCAACCTCGCTCTGTTCCACATGGCAAACTAAAAACAGTGTTTTATGCATGGAATGTCTACCACATTGTCACCCTACGCACAGATGATCGTCATCTGACCAGTTTCATCACCCCATAGGTTCGATACAGGTGCCCCTCACGAATTCATATCGTCTGGTGATGGTTACAGTGAAACCGTCACTGTCATCCCTCAGAACACTGAATGCAACGATGGGCGGACTCAATGGAAGGAAGCTTCTTCCGAGCTGTCCATTGGTTGGACATTCGTGGCAGAAACGGAATCACCCAGAACCCAGACCAGTTGGTTTTTTGCCCAGATGAGGTGGATTTCGCGGGATTCAAGATCACGATGAACAACGAGCCTCCATGAAGCCATTGTTTCTCACTCCGAGAAACATCACTGACGTTCTACCTTGATTATATCTCATACGCAGTCCGTATTGCCAAACGCATGCCTCCTTTCGACAACTCCTCACACCAGGAACGCCCTTCATATGGAATAATAACCTGGACAATCTCTTCAACGAATCAAACTTTGTGATCACCGTGGATTAGAGGAACGGGTCAGAATCTTTGACACGGACAAACCAAAGCGCCTTGCGACTGACTGGTCAAAACAAGGCGCTGGCTTTTGGCTGTTCCACAAGCACTGGGCCGAACGGTGAGCTCGACACTGATGCAGTCCAGCGATCGGTACGCCAATACAGATCCACCCCTGATGCAGTCCAGCGAGCGGTACGCCAATACAGACCCACCCCTGATGCAGTCCAGCGATCGGTACGCCAATACAGATCCACCCCTGATGCAGTCCAGCGATCGGTACGCCTATACAGATCCACCCCTGATGCAATCCAGCGAGCGGTACGCCAATACAGATCCACCCCTGATCAAGACACGATACTCTCACCGTCCATGTGTCGTTTTGGTAGATCAATCAAAGACTTCCGGTCCATACCCCAAGGCATATATGAGTCACACATTTGGCAGGAAACGTTGGCATCTCGCAAAAAAGCCCATCGGAACCGACACATGAGATCTGCCAAACACTGGTCTGTTCATACTAGCCGACCACGATCATGTTTGACTGCAGAATTCGACAGGAACACATCCGATGCTATTGGACAAGACGGGCATAGTCACCAAGACAATTCGACCAATACGTGATTCGTATTGTTGGCTCCGGTCTAGTTGCACTACACACTTAGACCTGTACTGCAATGCTAGACCTGTTTCACTATGTCCATCAGCCACTCAGTATAAGAATTCACAACAACAACCTTATCCCACCCAGCAGCATCCACCAACTCCCTCGCCCACAGCCTAACACCCCTCGTCGACAGTGTCATGCCACCAACCACATCCGCCAGTTGATTTTCCCAAGGCTGAGCCAATCGACCAACCCTCATCGCCCCTCACCGCCTCTCATCAACGATAACCTCCGCTGACTGGAACCGTTACTCTCCGGCTGACTATGTGCCTTAGCCAAGTTATTAGTCTTCCGTGCTACAGACCTGTGGGGAAGTATAAGATTATGACCAAAACGTTATGAAAGGGTGAAGGTTGACTGCGCATGCGCAAGCAACCCATGGCGTCCGTTAGTTTAAATTTGGTTTATCATCGTCAAGTGTGGATCGAATCATGCTTAGCGCAATGTGTTCTTATCTATGAATATTGGTCTATTGTTGACCCCGTCTGTGAAAGTGCTGTAAAGCGGAATGACTAATATCTAGAAGCGTTCACCTTCGCGCTCGCGTGACATTAATTATAGATCGTGAAATGTGGTCTAGTCATACTGAGCGTGTCCTTAAAGGCAGGTTCGTAGACTGTTTGACTGACAAACTGATTCGATCAAATATGAGGTGGCGTCTCTTCATGATATGACCAAACAAAGCAAAAAGGTGCGCGCCTAAAACCTCAGAGTTTATAGCTTCCCTGAGAGGGTTCACTCGGTGGGTCTCTGCGGTGATACACTGTCATCGTTAGATGGATAAAGAACTGCACATGGAAATACTTGGCTGACGTCACTGCAATTTATGAGGGCGGGGGAAATGTCGTTTCGCTGTGCCTTTCCGCTGCCATAGCACGTCGCACAACAGGCTTAAATGTAGTAAAAATAACCAATACAATATGCAATAAATGTGATCTTGATACATGGCTCGGTCTGTGATAGTGTTGTATGGTTTAAACCCTTCAGTTTTAATATGTACACCAGACCCTTAAAAGTACTCCGCTGTTACATAATATACGTGGGCCTCGTTGTAATCGGTCATTATTGTGGCCACTGGTGATTGGTCAGCCAATTACAGTTAGAGGGTTAGTCCCATGAGGGGGCATATCAAAAGAGCGTACATGGTTCGAGAGCTTGCCCCCAGGATCCGAGACGGTTGGACGCCACTCCAGTGTATACAGTATTAGACGGGTTATAACGTGGTGCAGGTGTTGGCTCGTGGCTAATAAATATATATCGTGCTCATTTAAGTCATTTATATATATGAGTATACTGCTCAGGCCACTAGAGAAGCGAACCCGGACACAAAAAGAATACTCCTCACAACAGCAGACCTATCGTGAACAGGTCGCCTCTCACAGCGTCCGTGCAGCTCTCAATCCTCCATATTTAATTTGTTGACTTGCAACGGACTCGAGCAAAGAGTTTATAGCTACGCTAAGCCTGGTGGTGAATATGAAATTACTTGAAATACACCCCCACCCCCACGCACACACACACACCGTCATAGTGCGACAATACAATAAAATCAAGAAAAACACATGGATCTGCTGAACCAACGTCTCGGAGTCAGCGTCTGCTAAAGATGTGAAGTCATCTGATTTGTCGAGGCGAACACGGCTCCGAATTCAACGTGGTTTTATGATATGGTATGAC
The DNA here is from genome assembly GCA_034190875.2 of Urechis unicinctus. NCBI lineage: Eukaryota > Metazoa > Annelida > Polychaeta > Xenopneusta > Urechidae > Urechis > Urechis unicinctus. The sequence goes on from CM067356.1 coordinate 10,544,227, forward strand.
GAAGCTGCACCTGGCGGGTTATACATAGCTTCTTCACATATTTTCTCGGGCGCACGCATGGGTTCACACTTGTTAAGCATCTTAGCGATACCATAAACTCTTTTCTATGGATTATATTATACTTGAACTATGCTACTAAACCAATTAAATTGGGGTTCATTGAACTTGCCGAAAGACAAAACAACAAACTCCTTTCACCGAAAGGGGGCAAAAAGGCCTTGACGAGACCACTCAGGTCACTTGTTATTCAGTAGGGGACTACAGTGCTTGAATGGCAACCTTCTTTAGCGGGTGTTCGCGAACGCTTGAGCTTTTTTCTATAGACTCTTCGCTTTTTAAGTCACATCGGCTCATAATATTGCATTACAAGCAGTATGAGTATAGGTGAAGGGAAATTTTCTTTTTCGAGCGACGCAAGACACACTTTAATTCAATCCCTATGCATATTGCGGTTCGGAACCACCTTGTCTTTCCACCACCTGCTGCTGCCGTGTGCCATGGAGTTGCACAACATTGTATTAGCTAAGTTGCCATGTAGAATCGCAATACGCTCACCCTGAACTAATTTTACACTGAACTGAATGATAAACCAGAGGGTTAGCATGTGTCATTTCAACCAATAAACGGACTACATAATGTCCCAGACGGCCGTGTTAGTGCACGGGTGAATGAAGATAAGTCACGAAGAAAAAAAAACGCTGAAATACGGCTCACTCATAAATAACTCGGAGCAAATGATAAAGTCAGTGGAATATATAAATCTTGACAAACAGATATCAGGCAGCATGGCTTGACTATCGGCTGAAAGCCTCGTTTGACTATCGGTCGATAACAACCCAATTACAAAGTGTCGAGCACAACTGGCCATACCTTTCACAGGAGGTTAAAGTTATATGGTGTATGTCATCAGTACATTATCAGCATCGAAACCTAACATATCGTAGCTCAGTGACAGCCATCACCAAGCCATACCTTACGCTGAAATCGTTTGAATGCATCAAATTACATTTCTCAACAACTGTCTTAGGTGAAGACGTTCAACAGTCTGTGGTGACGTAGCATGATAAGCCCAACTAAAGCAACGCCGATCAGATATGGCGCAACATATTTCGTTTTTTGAGTTCGTCAATTCTAGCAGACATCTCAAGTATAATTTCTGTAGGTTATTTAAGCTAATACAAACTTAATACTAAGCATGTGCATGGATTGCGATCATTGTCGTCCCTTGTTTATGTGGCAGTCAATGCCGCTTTAAACCGCAGTACAGCTATTGAACGTTAGAGACCTGCTATCTGCCAATATTTTGAAGTGTCAGTTTTAGTGTTGTACAGACGGATGTACTGTTTGGGCAGTGACATAGTCACGTTCCGGGCGTACTTGGAATTGCAACACAATGAGTAAGACCATTGTTATTTCTACCCATAAATACCATAAACAAGGTATTATGTCCAGATACACTTGATGTTTATATTTCACCGTGAACGTCGGCACTGTGTATGGTCGTAGTGATGAAGTCAATTGAATGGTAACTGGAAAACGGATGTTTATTTCTGAATGTTGGGGTACGGATTCCGTACCCCGCAAATCCGAATATAAATTGCAAAACTATGGTATGGAGTAACTCTGGTGATGTCCAGAGGCTACTGCTGAGCTGGAATTCCAGACTGTTACGTCTTCCAACTTGGTCCGTACGACGGTGACTGTTTCGTTGCCCAAATACTGAAAATGTGTTTTACTTTTGGGGACGGAGGTATTTATACAAGTATGTGGCGTCGTCAGCAAGCGTGGAGGTACAATTACCTTTAGCTTTAATTGAAGATCAAACGGTCTGATGTTAATTGTTATGGGAATTGACGGGTTTGGAATGTTTACTTCAAAGAGCTCTACTTGCTACACCGGGACTATTTAATTTGGATAGTGACCGTATACTTCAGATTTCAAGGTTAGGTATTAAAGGGGGGGGGGGGGGGGAGGGATTATGACTCCACACTGGTTGACGGCGCTTACTGCGGTTAATACATAAAATCTAATTGATAAGGACGGTCACATATACCCTTCCTACACATTAGACTTGACCTCAAGTCTACAACAAATCGTTCACAAACAAATAGATAATACCAAATAAAAGATCAATTAAACTATACGATTAAACATTAATGACATAGAATGACACAAAAAACACATTAGCGGTAACAATAGTCTCTTTTACGACTCCTGCATTGATATATATTGTGACCAACATTATTACAGTAAGCGCACATTTGGGACCGTGCATCATTTCTTGATTTCCATCCGTGACAACCGTTCATGACACTTGTAACTGACGCTTGACTGTCCTGTGTTAAGCTGCTCTGGAGGACTATTAATTGATCGGTAAGAGTTTTAGTCCTTTCCAACATACTTATTTGTTCGCGTAGTGTTCGATTTTCGTCTTGTAGCCTTTCCAGTTTTTCCGAAGCAGATGTGTTTTTGACTAATTGTCCTCGCAGCATACCTCGCATGTTTTCAAGTTCAATTTGGGCGTCTAGTAATTGGTCTTTTAATCTCACTCACCAGGTCACGTTCCTTCTTGTATTGTGTTGAAGTATATCTTTTATGATGCATCCTTGGGACGCTTGTATTTACGCATTCCATCCAGTCGGATGCCGGGACTGAATGAAATGGTAGGCTGTTCTCACTTTTCTTCTTCGTCAAGAACGTTTCAAGGCGGGCTTGATCCCGTCGGCGTTGGCTTGGCGACTTGTTCTTTGTCGGGGCTGTTTTAGGGTATGGTATTGCACTTAGGGATTTCTGCGATGAGGTAGCCGGTGTCAAGCAGTAAGGCATGGGCCCTGACCAGGGTTGTACGTGGCGTCGGTAGACTAATCGTCCAGACATACCTTAGTTTTTGAAGATGACTTCCTTGTGATCAGCCAAAAGGTGATCACGCCCGATTCTCCACCAATTTTCACCGTGAACGTCGGCACTGTGTATGGTCGTAGTGATGAAGTCAATTGAATGGTAACTGGAAAACGGATGTTTATTTCTGAATGTTGGGGTACGGATTCCGTACCCCGCAAATCCGAATATAAATTGCAAAACTATGATATGGAGTAACTCTGGTGATGTCCAGAGGCTACTGCTGAGCTGGAATTCCAGACTGTTACGTGCCGTACGGAGTTGGTCTTCCAACTTGGTCCGTACGACGGTGACTGTTTCGTTGCCCAAATACTGAAAATGTGTTTTTACTTTTGGGGACGGAGGTATTTATACAAGTGTGTGGCGTCGTCAGCAAGCGTGGAGGTACAATTACCTTTAGCTTTAATTGAAGATCAAACGGTCTGATGTTAATAGTTATGGGAATTGACGGGTTTGGAATGTTTACTTCAAGAGGGCTCTACATGCTAGACCGGGACTATTTAATTTGGATAGTGACCGTATACTTCAGATTTCAAGGTTAGGTATTAAAGAGGTGGGGGGGGGGGGGGATTATGACTCCACACTGGTTGACGGCGCTTACTGCGGTTAATACATAAAATCTATCTGATAAGGACGGTCACATATACCCTTCCTACACATTAGACTTGACCTCAAGTCTAGAACAAATCGTTTACAAACAAATAGATAATACCAAAAAAAAGATCAATTAAACTATCCGATTAAACATTAATGACATAGAATGACACAAAAAAACACATTAGCGGTAACAATAGTCTCTTTTACGACTCCTGCATTGATATATAGTGTGACCAACATTATTACAGTAAGCGCACATTTGGGACCGTGCATCATTTCTTAATTTCCATACGTGACTACCGTTCATGACACTTGTAACTGACGCTTGACTGTCCTGTGTTAAGCTGCTCTGGAGGTCTATTAATTGATCGGTAAGAGTTTAAGTCCTTTCCAACATACTTATTTGTTCGCGTAGTGTTCGATTTTCGTCTTGTAGCCTTTCCAGTTGTTCCGAAGCAGATGTGTTTTTGACCAATTGTCCTCGCAGCATACCTCGCATGTTTTCAAGTTCAATTTGGGCGTCTAGTAATTGGTCTTTTAATCTCACTTACTAGGTCACGTTCCTTCTTGTATTGTGTTGAAGTATATCTTTTATGGTGCATCCTTGGGACGCTTGGATTTACGCATTCCATCCAGTCGGATGCCGGGACTTAATGGAATGGTAGGCTGTTCTCACTTTTCTTCTTCGTCAAGAACGTTTCAAGGCGGGCTTGATCCCGTCGGCGTTGGCTTGGCGACTTGTTCTTTGTCGGGGCTGTTTTAGGGTATGGTATTGCACTTGGGGATTTCTGTGATGAGGTAGCCAGTGTGAAGCAGTAAGGCATAGGCCCTGACCAGGGTTGTCCGTGGCGTCGGTAGACTAATCGTCCAGACATACCTTAGTTTTTGAAGATGACTTCCTTGTGATCAGCCAAAAGGTGATCACGCCCGATTCTCCGCCAATTTTCACCGTGAACGTTGGCACTGTGTATGGTCGTGGTGATGAAGTCAATTGAATGGTAACTGGAAAACGGATGTTTATTTCTGAATGTGGGGGTACGGATTCCGTACCCCGCAAATCCGAATATAAATTGCAAAACTATGATATGGAGTAACTCTGTTGATGTCCAGAGGCTACTGCTGAGCTGGAATTCCAGACTGTTACTTGCCGTACGGAGTTGGTCTTCCAACTTGGTCCGTACGACGGTGACTGTTTCGTTGCCCAAATACTGAAAATGTGTTTTACTTTTGGGGACGGAGGTTTTTATACAAGTGTGTGGCGTCGTCAGCAAGCGTGGAGGTACAATGACCTTTAGCTTTAATTGAAGATCAAACGGTCTGATGTTAATAGTTATGGGAATTGACGGGTTTGGTATGTTTACTTCAAAGGGCTCTACATGCTAGACGGGACTGTTTAATTTGGATATCAAGGTTAGGTGTGTGTGTGTGTGTGTGGGGGGGGGGGGGGATTATGACTCCACACTGGTTGACGGCGCTTACTACGGTCACATATACCTTAATAAGGAAAACAAATGGGTATGTGTCACTGTGATTGATTTACACGCGATATACCAGAAAGTATTGATTGTGGGGCTAAGAGATCGACCTAAGTTACCTGCTTGCAATAAGAAACAAGGTCGAGAAGCTTAGATGATAAGCATAAACTTAAAGACTTTCATTGATGTGAATGTCTCCATACGGATTGGCTTTTACTGGACATAGACACGTTAGAAAATGTTCCAAAGTTTGCAACAAAGCTTGTTATCGTTATGTGTGATTTAAGCATGGAACTAAGATTACAGTTTTCAGAATACAGCATATTGGATGAATACGTTAATATTTCTGCTGATTTGTTTTGTCAACTCGGTATTACCCAAGACGAAGCGTGTGTCCGTACATCTTGGCCTTCGGCTGACAGGGAACTACTAAGAATAAGCTGTTACCCCTTGGTTTTCCAGCCGATATAGTCTTAGCCAGAACCATAACAATGTGTATTTTGAGGACAAAGGTACGTATGTTTTATTACTATTGTAAAGTATCACTATGTAGATACTGTACATCATTTATGATAACCTATTGCAGGGTACATAACGGTCTTTTGGACCTTTTAGTTCTTTCAAATAAAGTCCACCTCATGATAAGCCCTCATCGAATCTGTACATTGTCAAACGTTTACATCGATAGCCATCCAAGACCATATGGTGATGGGTGGCCATGGATGTGAACCTTTGCAAATCTACAGAATCGATGAGGGCTTATCACGAGACTTTATTTGAGAAAACTAAGCTGGTATGAAATAATCAGTGTATAAATTATGCATTGTGTTCTTTGTCATACTGGTGAAATTTCAAACATCAAGGTTACTCAGTATTCTAGCATAAGACATGCCAATATATAGATGAATATTAGTCATGCCGCATTCTTAAAACAACAGGCCAATATATATAAGGCTCGCTGGCCTACCCTATGATACTTTTGTGTTGGCAGGCAGATGCTCGGGTACAAAACTGTGAGAAAATAAGCACACCCTGCGGTAGCTATGGTTGACGAGTATATTCAGACATGCGATTGTCATAGCGGTGATCATGATGCATACACAAATTAGAATATGAATGAACTGAAATAATGTATTTTACACCATCATATTATTCGCGCATTCCTCGGTGTGAATAATGAAACGTATAGACAATAACAGACAGACCATATACACGGATCATGACTACAGTCAGCTGGCATCAGTTGCATTGCAATATGGAGAAGCACATTCATAGTTTAACCTTCGTTGCTTTATTTCCACCCCCAACAACAATAATAACAAGCGAACTAACCTCTTGATATTATGATCCAGACTGAGCAGAAATATCTTTGATATGCGCCCTCATCGTCTCTACTGATTCCGTACCTAAGGCCAATTGAAAATGCCGCCATGATCGGTTCTACATGACCACATGACCGTTTAGTAAAAAAACAATTCCCTCGGACCAGCGACAATTGGTGGTCAGGTATTACATGCTGCCCATGGAGCTGTCAGGTGACTAGCGATGTAGACACAATATGCAACTGATTTTCCTGCTAGATTTCTGTGACAATTGTCATTCCTATCGCGCATAACTAACACGACACGAACGAAGAACATATGGCAACGACATCATTAATATAATATGACAGCGAGTGATTCACAACATACTCGACCCCTATATTAATTCGCTTTAAGCTTGACAGCTATGGCAATATATGAGCCATTAGCGCATAAACACATGATGGTAGCCGATGACATACTACGGTTTATACTACGGTTTTTTGGAGGATGGGGATGAAATCAAATGGCAGCATGCTCTCATTTTTAAACATATGCTCGCTCCCAGCTGTGCCCACCACTACCTAAAGCTGTCGCGTGTGGTTGAGGAATCCGCTATATTTGAAACCATAAAATAGACTACGGTAATTTCGCTAGGCAACGAGATTTGTGCTATGCATTTGTGTGACTCGTTGTTATTTCTTCGTACCTCAAATTTCCGATGAACCACTATTTTGAAGCGTTGACGCTGTAAGTCAAAACGACCTCGTCGTTCATAGATTTCTAGCCTTTTGTGAATAGAATCGACATGATTGACATTCACACAAAGCGCTAAGAAATTAATTCTAACAACGCGGAGCATGACAAGTGTTTTCCGTTTGTATGTGTGACGTAAACAGAATATGGTTCCAATCTTGTCAAGCCCCGACATGAATCATTGTCAAGGTGTGTCCTCCGAGTCCCGGGGCACATTGGTTGGCTGTGTCGCCTTTCGACCTACGGTATTCGTGTGTTCGACCGCAAGGTGTAACATTCAGACTGGTTCTACATGTCTCGGATGATCATCTTAATTAGTGGCTCCATCTCTGAGAGGTGACGCACCCGACCCGTTGGTTCAAAGGTATAGCGCTGGACATTTATCCCAGTGTCATAGGTTTTGCAGTCTTGGTAACGTGTTTATGCCAAGATGGCTCTGGCACTTCAGGGGAGCGGTCCAAGCATTACAATCATCCTCACACATCCTCGTTGTGATATCACCTGGTTGTTGAAAGCGACGTAAACACCAAATATTACCATTCCATTCAAGGCGTGTCACCGCACGTTCATGCTTGTTAGGACATATATTACATATGTGGGGTGGCTATATCACGCATACTGACATGATAAATTCTAACTCCGAACCAGAGTGCAACTTGAGCGTGCTTGACGACGCCATTACCGTTCATCCTTAAACAAAGAACATATGGCAACAACACCATTAATATAGTATGACAGCGAGTGCTTCACAACATACTCCACCCCTATATTAAGTCGCTATAAGCTTGACAGCTATGGCAGTATATGAGCCATTAGCTCATAAACACATGACGGTAGCCGATGACGTACGACGGTTTTGACAGCGATTATTGGGGCATGGGGATGAAATCAAAAGACAACAAGCACTCATATATAAACAGATGCTCGCTCCCAGCTGTGCCCATCACTACCTAAAGCTGTCGCGTTTGGTTGACGAATCCGCTATATTTGAAACAAAAAAATAGGCTACGGTAATTTCGACCGACAAGGGGATTTGCGCTATGCATATGTGTGACTCGTCGTTATTTCTCCGTACCTCAAATTTCCGATGACGCACTATTCTGAGGCGTTGACACTGTAAGTCAAAACGACCCCGTCGTTCATAGATTTACTAGCCTTTTGTGCTTACAGGGCAAAGGCAAAGGATCGCTAAATTTCATCACGGGGAATAGAATTGGCATGATTGACATTCACACAAAGCGCTAAGAATTTATTTCTAACAACGCGGAGCACGACAAGTGCTTTCCGTTTGTATGTGTGACGTAAACAGAATATGGTTCAATCTTGTCAAGCCCCGACATGAATCGTTGCCAAGGTGTGTCCTCCGAGTCCCGGGGCACATTGGTTGGCTGTGTCGCCTTTCGACCGACGGTATTCGTGTTTTCGACCGCAAGGTGTAACATTCAGACTGGTTCTACATGTCTCGGATGATCATCTTAATTAGTGGCTCCATCTCTGAGAGGTGACGCACCCGACCCGTTGGTTCACAGGTATAGCGCTGGACATTTATCCCAGTGTCATAGGTGTTGCAGTCTTGGTAACGGGTTTGTGAAGAATCCGCTTTATCTGACACAAATATGCAGGCTACGGTAACATCGACAGGCAAGGCATTTGCGCTATGCAATGTGCGTGACTCATCGGTATTTTTCAGAACCCGAAATTTCTGATGACGAACTCTTTAAAGGCTTTGACTCTTTTAGTCAAAACGACCCCGTTGTTCACAGACCATAAATATGTTAGCCTTTATCTGTAGGCAGTTCACGAAACGCACGAGTGACGAGTAGCTAGTAGGTTATGAGCACATACATGGACCTTAATCATGGCCTCGCCTTCCCCTCAATTATTCTAAGATTCATGGGATGATGTTTCACTTACAATTACCATTAATGCAGTGAAGCAGTGGTACAATAGACGGAACGAGGAATGCGGCAAGATAATATCGCTCTCCTCAATGGATATTTATGAGAGCTGCATATCCTTGTTCCTTAGTAGCTGCATCTTGACAATAACAAAGCAGCCATCTCCATGCAACGTAGACAAGTAGCCATGTTTTTATTGAAGATAAACATTCAGTGTAAACTTGATCACCTCCGTTATCCACGTCATTTGGAAAGTAAAACTAATCCACATTTCCGAACATATTGGCCTAATATGAGCCTTTAAATCTCTAATTGAGTAAAGTATTTTGATCCACGTTCGGACGTTAAAACGTGGAAGGGTAACAATTCATATAGGCAGGCTGAGCATTAAGCATTATTAGCGATCGTGTGAAAGAATGACATGGCCTTAGGGTTCCATAATAATTCATCGCTTGACATGCCAATATAATTAGATACTCTGGCGTCGGATGTATAACTCATGAGCGAATGCTAAGGCCCAGCATGGCCTTGAAGATTTCAAAGCGTGCTATGACGGCCGGCGGTTGAACCCCTATTTTAATGGTGATAAATATTGCGCCGGTAGCTGGATACATTTAAATGGAACCTCGGTGACGGTGCCTATGATCGATGTGAACAGAATGAGAAAGATTAAAATACAGGTTTGTTGTGGTATATCTCACATGTCATTCAAGAAGTTATCCTAACAGTCGTATACACTATTTTGCTGCTGTGCGCGGGACGTTAATGGACACATTACGCATAGTTGTCTGCCAATGGGACAATGCCATTAACGCAGGCCAATCAGCGAGTGATTGCATTATCTCTGTTTTCTCAAGGGTTCACTAAGTGCATTATCATAATCTGTCTTATTTTTTGCGTGCTTTTTTGACGCATTGCAGCTTGTTTTTGTTCAAAAGCGCTTTATATTGTTATACGTGTAAAATAGTGACACAAAACGTGTGCAACAAAATAGCTACACGATATAATTATGTGAATACTAGAAAGATTCCATTAAGACAACATGTGTTCTTATGTGCGCCCTAACCTTGACTAGATGTCACTGACTTAAGCACATACTGGGTACATCATTCTATAGAAGCTGCTTAAAAATATAGGTTTGTTCACATCTGTAATCTCTCACAAATGGTTTGTGAGCTCCCCGTGGCAGTGTATGGATGGCGTATCGGGCTGTAGGCAGTCTTTACACGTAGGGTCACCAGAGCTCTCAAGAGCGGCTAGCAAGGAGTACCTGTTCATCAATGTTGGTTTTTAGGAGGCAGGTTGGTAGAGGATCTACGCTGCATGGCTTGTCGGTGATTTCATTATGCTTTCACCACCTCGTAGTCGGCTGGCACCAATGATGTCAAAGCTGTTTTAATAGTTTCACCTGTATCGGGAGCATCCTTCATGCGTCTCGCGATAGTCCATGTGGAATATCTGAGATTTTCAGATTGAAAAAGTCACTGAAGCGCCCGGGAAGTGAGTGTGATTGTGCTTCCGTTGGAAATATAGTTGTCCCCGGAGGAGGTGTTTGGCGATTTGGAAAATCCCTCGTTGAGCACGCTCAGAGACTCTCATTTTATCACAATAGTCAAGTATCCATGTACGGCACAGAAGCATGTAACAAACGATGAATATTGGATGATCAACGGTGAGCGTTCCAATCAAAGAAGTAGATGTTTTTAGTAATGAAGCTAATATGAACAGTGAGGACGTCGCAGGATGGTTCAAGTGCGGATATAAACCAGTGACTTCAAGCCTTGGTTATAGGCAGACATAAGCTCATCAATTGACCAATCGAACGTATTCTGCATGCGGAAGTTATAATCTCCTGCCTGAAAACATCTGCCTAGTTTTCTCCATGTTGTGTCAAACTGTGATGGGGGGGAAGTTTATGGGCGTACAGCTGTACCAAAACATGCATGTCATTGATACAGGCCAATTACTGGGTGATAACTGAATCTCAATATATTCATATATATATATATAGAGATATATATATATATATATATATATATATATATATATAGATATAGATATATAGAGATAGAGAGAGATATATATATATAGAGATATATAGAGAGATATAGATATATATAGATATATAGAGAGAGAGAGATAGGGAGATATCTATCTATATATCTATATATATATATATATATATATATATCTCTATGTCTCTATATATATATATATATGTATTATCTCTCTCTCTATATCTATATATATCTGTTCTCTCTCTATATCTCTATCTCTCTATCTATCTCTGTATCTATCTCTCTTTCTCTCTCTCTATCTCTCTCCTTGTTTTCTCTCTCTCTCCCTCTGTATTTATCTCTCTATGCCTCTCTCTCTATATCTCTTCCCCTATATCTCTCTTGCTCTCTATGTCTCTATATTAATCCTCTCTATATTCCTATATTTTATCTCTATCTGTCTCTCTCTATATTCCTATCTCTGTATCTCTATTGATATATATACTTGTATATTTACATTGATGTTTATATATAAGTATATATATACATACAGATATGAATCTAAACATGCTAATAGATATATTTATATATATACATATGGCTATATATATACGCATATTTATATAAACAAATATGCATACGTATGTAAATGTATTTATTCTTATATGTTGAAAAATATCGTTTATGTTGCCATTGAAATATTTCCTCAACTCTGAATCGCACTTGGTCACTTATAGCATGAACTGTACCCACTCTCGTCTGAATAATATGAATTACATATATCGCGTTGGTGAGAGTACCCCCGCCTTTAGCGACTAATGCGTCGCTAAACCTTTGGCCCGCGATAGCATGAACTGACACGACTCAAGCATCCAGCCAAGCGCGGCACGTATATATAGGGCGGCGCTCCTTCAATGATCACACCATTGCTCTGGTTTTGCCAGCGTTGGGCACGATAGATAGAGTTGCTGTCTGGATATAATTGATCTTGAGTCTGTGTCTAACGAACAAATGAGAGTGAGTCGCCCACCTCGCCTTATATGGTAAGTTCTATATTTACCCAAACCGCTAGTGAAACATATTAGTCAAAACGACTCGCTCAATTTGAAGCAACTGGCTGGCAGGAAAGGATGGGATCTACACCGTCAAATAATACTAACTGTAATTCGTATGCATTTACACAGCATGTATGGAAAGCGTTTCCCGATGATAATGTGACATCGCAATAATCTCACGTTGTTAGATTGTTACCCTTGATTGCTACATATGGGCTACCACCTTCCTTTCCTTTAATATACAAATAGATCGGCATGATGGAGATATTGAATCATATGTCAGTGTAGAAAATGACTAATACCACTTTAAAGACAAATGTTAGCTCTTTAATTGGGTGCTATCGCGATAGGCGCTAAAGATGTATCCTCTACTCAGTTAAGCCGCACATAATATGATGCTTGACAAAAATACCTTGTAAATAACGACACTTGTTTTAAAAAGGCCAATCATCAACATACATTTCACAGTTAACATATTCATCAAATATTGAGTGTTGATAGTCAAGATGAAATGTTGCGTTTCTTAACATTCTTCTAGTTAGTGAGTTGGAAGCGGGTTGAGGAACATATAGGTAATGGGAACCACGCCCTATGTCACACCACCGAACAAAACATTCTGCTAGAGCTGAAGTTACGACCCTACGTTTTTTCTATTTAAAGGTGCGAGCGTTGAAAAAAGGAAAACCGTTGACGCAAAGAGTCTGTACGACAAATCTGAGGACGCTTTTAAATGCGACGAACAAGAGCCAGAAAGAGTGGTAGCGGTGAAATAATGCATAGTATGTAGTACAATCGACAGTGTTGATGGCCTCTGAACGTAATAGTATCCAGTATGGTACCGAAATACCGTACTTTTAAAAAATGCACTACAAGCGCCCCATGCATGTCAACTCCGTGATTTCATCACTTTTTACCACTGTTTTTTGTAATAGTCTTTGAGTATCAGGATGAGCCTGAAAGCTTCAACTGCAACTGTATATGCCTTGCCACGCATTCAATTATCATCTCACTCTGTGTTTGCAGGTGGGACTAAGCAAGAAAATCGAAGCTGTGCATTGCAAGCATAAACTCCCACTATAGGAGGGTAAAGCTTATATGAACAGAAATATAATGGAGCATTCTGACGACAAATTATCCCATCACACTGCAAATCGTGATGCTGCTCCTGATGGAAAAGACTCGAGCAATGCAGAGGGCGCTTTAGGCTACCGTTCTTTAGAGCTTGCCATGATGCAGGCGGCCTTGATGGATCTCGTCCGGAAAGGCATATGTAAAATACCATATCTTAAATTGCTCTCGAAAGAACACTTGATGATTATTATGGGAAGTATTTCCAGCCATCCATCAAAATAGAACGGATTGACAATGTCATATTTAATCACAGAGAGCAAAGCAGATTGGACAGTGATGATGCTCCGGATAATGATTCCGCAAATGACGACGGATCACTGGATTCAGCGCCTACATTGAGAACTGTTACCTCTTCAACAAGGAACGAATCACTAACCTTGCACTTACAACAAACTACTGAGATGAACGGAATGGACCAAGATGGCAAGTGTGTCCAAGTGTCGCGGTGGTCAACAGTGCGACCGCTCCTGTCTGAAGTGATTGATTATGGACCGACTCGAGAAGGACTGACTCAGTTAACCCACAGGGTCAAAACAAGCATGAAACGAACCACATTAGCTTGCCAGGATAGGAAAGCAGTACTCGAAAGGACCAAAAAGATCTTGGCTAAATCAAGCTGTGGTAAAGGCAAGAGACAACGTTTGAGCTCTGGTCGCAGTCGGGGGTTTAAAAAGATTTGTAGTGTCACTCGTGGAGTCCAACTCGAACGTTCATTGACCGCGGACGAACCAGCAAAAAACAACAAGACAGAACGCTAGAGATCATCACGAACAAAGTGAAGAGATGCACTCACGGTCCATCACAACACATCCAGGCGGATGTTTAGAAGAGGGATATTATGAATGTCACCAACACGAAAATCAAATGAATGCATTGCAACATCCACGCGTGAAAATGGAGCATGGTATCAGGCGTGTTCCATCTCCAACTGTAGCAAAGAATGATATAATACCAAGGCTTAATACGAAGACCCAGGGTGTTGTTACAAGCCCCAAAGATTCCAAATTGATTCCAAACTTGACAAATGGGGTAGCGTCAGAAAACACGTTTTCAAAGGATGACGTAAAGCTTGATAAACATATTCTGAGTTTACAATGCAATGAGAAGAAGAAATCAACAAAAAAAAGATCGCAACATAAGTGCAAGTCTACAACGATCACACAAGCACCAGGAACACTGCACCAGCTGAAGAATTCATCGAAGAGTCAAACAAATGGCAGTGACAAAGATGTGGTACATGCAGGAAACGTCGGAGGTATGGTTTGAATCTGCAAACATTTTATATGTTCAACATGTCTCTTACAAGTCACATTATTGCATTTACTCTAGTTTCTGTAGCTACAATACACTGCCACAATATGTTCAAAATGTCTCTTATAAAGTCACATTATTGCATTTACTCTAGTTTCTGTAGCTACAATACACTGCCACAATATGTTCAAAATGTCTTTTATAAAGTCACATTATTGCATTTACTATAGTTTCTGTAGCTACAATATACAGCTGATAATAATTTAAACGGGGTTCATGTGGTTGTGTCATAGAATCAACAAATGAAAACCAATTACCTGATCTTCTACGAGTCGCAAGACGAAATATTACTAGGAATCATGAAGTCGCTACTTGTTTGTCTGACTCACAAAGACTGACACGTGATCTCCCTCGCCATAACTGGTTAGAAAACAAGTACCAAATGCAACAAAGAAACATCAATCTGCCAGCAATGACAAACACTTCACAAATCAATTATACCCAAGCCCAAGAAAGGGCAAATGGCGCTGCCATCACAAGCCATTCTTCAGATTTATCAACAAGTATCCTTGAATCTCGTCAAGGCTTGACAACAACTGGTAAAGCAGTCCAGTCCGACAGTCCACATAATGATCCTCAAGTACCGACGTCACCACATGTAGGTGATGACCCTATCTACTGGCATGGTGACCAGTCACAACGTCACCCCATTTGCATAGGAGGGCCCCAGTCTAGCCCAGAGCATCCTGGTGTACTTTCATGTAAATCACGTGACTTAGACGCAAATTGCCTGTTAGTTCAAATCACGGACTCTCACACAAGTTCAGTTAATACACAGAAGGAATCAAGTTCTAATATTTCTCCACTTACCAGGTATGTGTGCCCCATTCAAGAAACAAACATCAAGTCACATCAAAGTTCTCTGACGACGGTCAATACCGAGTCCGTTAAATCGATTCCTCAACAGAGCAGCTCATTGGGCAAGGACTTAAGTGTACAGAATGATGGATGCTCTAGTCTGACTGTGTCTCCAATACAACATCACTTAATGCCAAGTGTTTCCAATGCTACCGTCACACAAACAATAGTGCATCCCACCAATAGCAGATCTGGATGTCGACCCGACAACAAGATCAGCGGAGAAGACGAAATGCAACATGCCACTAACTCGTTGACATCCTTGTTGACTACCACATTACAACCTGTATTTTGCCTAAGCGGAAACGTGTTGATGCAGTTACGTCAGATATTCCACCCAAAAAATGCTCTAAAGCAGACACACAGGACCAAACCAGGTAAATATTTTTCTTGTAATAACCATAACAAACTGCCTCTTTGTGCTGGAAAACATGTTGTCACAACATATATTATCGGTGTTTTTCAGGTTAGATAAGTCAACCGCTGTTGACTCGGACAAGGTGTTGAACTCTCTAGATGAGGTAGATCTGGTAATCAGTGATGTATTTAGTTTGTCTGTTGACAGCCCTAAAACTACCGATCAATCTAACCTTGCCTTGTACTTGAACTCCGTTCTCCCTGACCAACCAACAACACAACAATCAAGCAGTTTACTTGCCGATAATAGCCAACTGTGTTCTAGCTTTGGTGATGTCATTGATGAAGTGTTAACGACGATGCAAAAACAAGATGAGACCTGTGATGTGCCTCAATTAGAAGACCAAGCACCATCACAAGCTAAAAGCGTGCTCACAAAGCTGACGATTGTTGAGAGCACATCCCAACTAAATGTGGATCAAGACCGGACACAGGACATATTAGTCATTGATATGCCTGAAGATGCGCCAGAGAAAACCACACATGATGACAAATGTATCGAACAGACAAGTAAGTCAATACCAACAGAAACGGTTGAGAATGACAGCGTGACAGATAGGTCAACAGATAACAAAAGTGACCAATTTGAGCAACATTTGAAATGTAAAGGCTCAATTTCGGGAAAAGTAGTTGAGACAGGTGCAAGCAGTGAATTGCAGGATAGTGCCCAGAACAACCATGTTGAAGGGACGGAAAATCCTGGCCAAGCTAGGACAAAAGTATACCCAAACACGGCTCCAACAACTCATAAAGCCGCCCATTATTTTACGAATGTTGTAATTCCAGCGACTGCAACAGCTGGCAATATGAAAATAGATGCGCATCTTAGCCAAGACGTTCGCAATCACGCCAGTTCAGTTGTCAGCAAGGAATTTTCCAATTCAATACATACGTCTGTGCTTACAGATGGTTTGGCTACCTCTACCACAGCCAAAGAATTGACGAACCGCACTGAAGACATGAAAAGTAAATTTCAAGAATCCAAGAAGGATGAAGATGCCCAAGCGCGGACCTCTGGTCGAATTGTGGAATTATGCCCGAGTGAAGATCTTCAAAATTCAAATGCCACAATGGTTGACTTAAATGGAACTAATGCTTCCTCTGTTGCGAGACTTGTCCCAATTATGAATGTTCAGCCCAACAACAGCTCAAAAGGTGATTCATGCAACATAACACCAAAACAATCTCCCTGTTCAAAGACAATTTCGATTCAGCTGCAGTCATTGAAGGGAAAAGTACTTGAACAGGAGCGTGAACTGAAGACGCTGGAAATGTTGGCAAAAATGAAAGAAAAGGAGAAGCAGATTATCTGTGACCGAATTCAGAAGGTCCAGTCAGATATGACTAATATGAGGTCAACATTAAGCGAAGCCAAGGGACACGAACAGACTGGCCCTCCTGAACTGATGGACTGTATTGATCTAACGCCATGTGGGGATTCGCGTTTGAGTCAATTGGAAGACAACACAATTCCTAACCCTAGAGTATTAGATTTGGCATCCAAGCCATTTTTAAAACGGATATCTGCTCACCAAGAGACAACAGCACATTTGAAAAACACAAACGTGGGAGTGGAAAATCCACCGACAGCAATATCAGTAAGGAATAGTTTATCTGTTAATACATCTACCACTAAACGCGATAGCCAACAGGAAAAGTCCGCAACCAACCAAGCTCCTATTTATGCAACGAAATTCCCTGCGACAGCGGGAGACAAATCGCAGGTGCCATGCGTCTCTGTCATCCGAGATACTGGCAACATGACAGATCCACATGACTCGTGTCAAAACGAGGCAAAAGAACACATGCAAGCCGCACAATCTAATCCACTACCTATCTCGATGCCAGTAAAGACCACCAGAATACCCGATGAGAACCAACAAAACATTAAGCAAACCATCCAAGGCACTACAATACTTAGCCCAGGAGAAGCAAAGCAAGATGTTGCCACTGAAACTCAAAGGACCCCCAATAATAAACAGCTGGAACCTAGCAACTCCGATGCCATGGCGCCTGTTGGCAGCTCTGAACTATATTACAATCTTCAAAAGCAGCAGCAAAAACGCATACCACCTGTACAATCCACACCACATCCTGTCCTGCTACGCGCCAAGCCTACCAAGGAGGTATCTGGGTCAAAGCACAGGGTAAAGAAAACAGCCCAATGCACAATGGGAGAGCCCAAGCTGACATCACACTTGCCACATCAGTTGGCGTCCAGCTCCAACCACCAATCGGCCACTAAGATGCACGACAATCTCAAGTTTCCATTGTCAACTACCACGACGGCAAGCTCACTAACGCCTCTGTGTTCAGAGGATTCCCTTCACACTTCAGGGTCTTGTCAGTTAAATGCAAATGCGATGATTACCCGTGAATGTCATATTCCTCTGCCTGTCGGCACACACAGTGGTAGCCGTTACCACGAAGCATCCGGATGTCATCCCCCTCCACATGTTGCTGTGCAAACGGCGCATCCACAGGCTCAATATCGAGGCTGTCAATCACCAGGTCAACTGTTCTATCACAACACTAACGAACATAGAATGCAGTTTCAACCAGTGATATCTCACAGAACAGAAAACCCGCGGTTGTATAATGCTCCGAGGTGTATCACCTCTAACCAGACTCTCGAGCATAGAAACGGTGGCTATCTCAGCAGTTCACTTCAAAGCATAAGCCACATGGTAGACGCTGCATTTCCAAGTAGCCAACCCTGCAGCATCGTACCTGTGACGCACCATAATCAGATGAACTACCCTGACAGGTCATTAATGATGCCTTCTTATCAACAGGTAGCACCCGGAATAATGTCCCAACCTGTTCGTCAACAACCTATGCAAGTAAGTGTTTTGCACAATAAGTCTTAATTCGAGTGACATTACGCAATCACACTATTATACAATAAGCACATTGTCACTTCTATGAAAGCACTGCCATTTCGTCCTGGTGTTCCATTCCATGCAGCCTCCATGCAGACAATCTATTGTATCGGCAAATGCAACCAAACATTCCAAGAGTCCACCGTCTTATACGGAATCTGTCAAATTCAAATCGACCCATGAACTCGGACCGATGGCTATAGCATCTGCCCCTGGCGACCAGTTAACAACAAACGTCATAGACTGCAGCGACTCCCGGTCGAACCATGTTATCGGGTTACGTGTGGTATGCAATCTGTGCGGGGCCCCGGCAGCTTACCTGTGCTCCGGATGTGCTTTGGCAGCATACTGTACAACAAAATGCCAGGTGAGCGAAATTATATCATAAATAACAATCAACACGTTTGCGGTCACTCGAGCAAGAAATAAATGCATGAAATAATTGTCACTTGTGTAAAAACCATGCAGTCAATGTTATCGATGCAACTATCAATCATATAATTAATTAAATATTGTTTCTGGAACTTCTGGCAAGGTTTAGCAAATGCTTCTGTAATCATGTTATCGTTTAAACGCGGTTAGGGATATCATGTGATGAGTGCAATCAATAATATAATACAGTTAGACTGAAACTGTATATTCTTACATCGTGTCGCTATGTTCCAGCACAAAGACTGGGTGGTGCACAAACGTCAATGCGTCACGCGAAGCGATGTCTCATAATCACGCGGAAATCCACCTCAATGAATGTAAATCAACATGCCACATATCCTATAGATCACAACTTTATATTATTGTCTTATAACTTACTACTTGTCTTGTATGCTCATTTTGTATATTTGTCGAATCATAATCGATGTGCCATGTATGTGTATAGGATGTTGCTTCGTTCTAATGCTTTTGTTATGTGTGCTTATCGAAAAGAACCGCTGGTGTCCTCCTGTGTTCTGTCGAGCCTCCATGTACCGCTTTATTCAATCTTTGTTGTGCCTTATTTTATGGTCAGTAACACCAAGCGGTTCTGATGCACTTTACTAGCTCGCCAATGCTCCTTATAAGGAAAAGTCTATTTCTGGTCGATTCCGTATTTATATGTATTTTAATGTTGCCTGATGGCTATGCGAGTAATTGGTATGATTGATATGATGCCTGTATCACTGTCGTAAACCACATTGATGTGTAAGCGCATGCTGTAAAACTTGTCAACTTGCTTCATGGTAATGCCGCCAATATTTACCTTTTAGTGGCCGTTCATCGTCATTATTTTCGCATTTCGTATATATATTTTTCAGTCCGAACCGCCTGTTTGTTAGTATGTCTAGCCATATTGGCGTTCTATGGATTGAACTTTCAAGGTTAAGTATCCCTTTTCTTCTTTGAAACGCGTTGTTGCTCAATCTCTCATCACTCGAATGGCTAAAAGAGAAAGGAGAACCTGCATCAGGATTTTCATCGGATCACGTCAGCATAATTGGAGGCAGAGTATTAAGAAGCCAATAGAATGTCTTCTTTATGTCAACAATAATTGGATGCATTGCAACTGCCAGTTGTTAAATATGTGTGTTAAGTCTGGCAAATACATGTTAAGTGTGTATGTGTGATAATAACATTTATATATAACAGGTTGCCAAGCTATTTACAAACATCCACCTTGAACTAATAAACTAATAATTGCAATTATTTGTTTCCCAATATCTGTATCATGATTGCACATACCATATTTTTATATGTACGTCATACCCAAAAACTATTTACATAACAATATATACATACGTATATATATATATATATATATATATATATATATATATATATATATATATATATATATATATATATATATATATATATATATATATATATATATAGATGTATTATGTTTATATGTTTTCATATATACTATATATGTTATATACATATGTATATATAGATGTTTATGTTTATATATATATATGTTTATACATATGTATATAAATATATATATACATATATATATATATTCATATATATATATATATATATATATAAATATATATATTGAATATACTGTTGTCGTTTAATATTTATTATATTGATTTGAAAAAAGTAATTTGTATCCTCAAAGTATAGATTGAGAATATGATTTGATTTTTGTATGTAAATGCGTTGGCTGGTTGGCTGGTTTGGTGTGATATGCGTATTGCCAAGAGCAACATTTTTGTCAAGCAATAGGCCAGAAGTGGTATAGTGTCGCTTGAGAGAGAAAACTGGAATGATGGGACTTGCAGCATGATGTATACCGGTATATGAGGAGACTTTGACGTATGTTATATGATCCTTTCCTAAGCGGCTTTATTTATATATATATATATATATATATATATATATATATATATATATATATATATATATATATATATATATATATATATATATATATATATATATAGATATATATATAAGAGAGATATATATAGAGAATATATATATATAGAAGTCAACGGCCAGCCAGTAGTCAAATTATAACTTGAGTCGTGTGCTACAGTGACATGTTATATATATCACGTTGCTGTCTCGATATATGGTATATATATATATATATTATATATATATATATATATATATATATATCTATCTATATATATATCTCTATCTCTATATATATCTATATATCTCTATATATATATCTATCTATATCTATATATATATATATATATATATATATAATGCATCAACGGCCAGCCAGTCAAATTATTTTTAACTAGAGTCGTGTGCTACAGTGACATGTTAAGGTGCGATATATCACGTTGCTGTCTCGATATCATGGTATGCTATCGCCAAAACGAGCGAGTTGAATCTTGGTCTTTTGAAGCGCCTTTTAAAATCATGTATTTTCGCCTCCACTAGAAGTGATCTGTGTTGAACTTTTGAGCCATCGCTTGGAATGTGTTTGTCCCCTGTAGGACGTTAAACTGAAGGTTGGTATTTCGAATCAGCATACCCATAAAGTAGTGAGAAATATGTTAGTGGGGCAGACATTGCTGATATTGGCGGCGTATTTCTCGGGCTCCGTCGTTGTGCACTCACATACGGGCATGCTTTTTGTGTTCTGTTGATTTACATAGGGAGATAGTTTTAAAGTTCAGACTGTTTATAACAGCTCCTAGAAAATCGGTGTCATCATTGCTTAAGACAATTGACCAAACTAGCATTTGTGCTGTCATAATGTCCAGTATCGCTAGCCCATTTACTAATAAGTAGTTGTGTAGGAACTAACTCAAATTGATCATCATTTTTAATATCAGATCAAGGAGAAATTCAGATTATTGACGCATACACGCTTGCCTATCACTTACTATCAAGGGTGCCTGTGGATCGTCGGTTTGTTGAGTTATTACCATTGTTAAACATGATATTATGGTATTTGAGTATGCGGAACATCTCAAAGACGTATTGGCTTGTCACGAACATCCTTCTGCCAATTCGGTAGTAATGACCCGACGAAAACAACCCAGGTAATTTGATACTTTGTTTTCAATGTCATGGTCGCACATTGAGTAAGAGAAACGACAAGCGAATAGACGAAGTTCTGTTATGTTTAATTAACTTTTCTTTTGGGGGTCGGGGCCTTGTTATCGGCCATCAATCTCTCATAGGGGCATTTGAAATGTACTTCAGATAACTATCTTTCAATGAGACGGCCTCTCACTTATTTTTTTGATCACGGCCCCTGCGACCGAGTAGAATGTCAATAAAGGTAATTACTGCGAACTACGAGACAGGTTTGACGGCACTCAACATTAACGTAAACTTTAACTTAAAGGAATGGTAGGTGTTACGAACAGGTCCGGTGCTTGCTAAAAATACCCGTCAGAGATAGCGACGCAGGCGGATGCTTAACGATCGATGTTAGTTTCTAGACGGCGGTAAAACCGCTCATGCTTACAGGTTGTTTCAGCTGCTGCTCCATTCATCAAATAATTTCAGGCAAACCACTGTAGTTAATTGACTCAGCGCAGGTCCATTTTGACGACCAGTTATTCCATCCAGGCCATTTAATCATTACCAGCGCAAGGCCATGCTGGTTCATTACGGTCGCCTATTGTTGCAATCGCGCTCCCATAGGTGGCATCATATTCACTAGATCCAATTCAGCGAAGCTCTTAGTTCAAAGTCCATGGAATTAATACAAATGTTTCAAATAGAGGTAAACGATTATGCAAGCTCTCATCCCTGCATCTGTATCAAGTACTGGTATGATGGTGAGAAGTAATGTCCCGATCTGTATTACGCAATGGCCCATTGAATCAGGAAACTCGGGTTCGCCATGAACGCCAAGTTGTGGCCTTAAACGACACAACCAGTGTAGCGCGATACAAAACGCGAGAAGTACTGAAGCTTAGATGACTACAGCGATTGATTCCTGGACATTATGAAGTAATCTTGATGCATTGAAATAGCTGATCGGTGTCATCACCCTCTGAAATCCATATTTCGTCGTCTTCGTCATGTGATATCTTCGACGTGGGATGTGAGTTGGCACGGGTTCATTGTAAGTCTCCTGTTTATATTGAACGCACATTTACGCCTCTCACCTTATATCACGTATCTAAATGACACCAACCGTATCAACGGTCTCACGCCCAACAAGCCTGACACATGACGCGTCAAGGCTTCAACATAGTCATTAACCACTCAAACCGGTCATTAAACAGAGTCAGTACCGTGTGGCTTAAAGCGAGCCCACTTCTCGGTTACTAACTTTTTAACGCTGGCGTCATTACCTTGTATGCTTGTCAACGATACAAGAGGGTTATGCGAGTTACGCTCGATGTAAATTCCAAATGGTTGTCGTCAGTGAGAGAGAAGGTGAACCCTAGCTGTTGTCTAGTCCCTTGTCATTCATGGAGCCTTACACCTATCACCATAGTGGTACACCATAGTGGTAAACCATAGTGGTACACCATAGTGGTACAAACCCTCAGAAGCGTACAGAGTGGGTACTAAGGTTTTCTATCAAATATAACCCCGATGGTCGCGATAAATCACCACATCAATTCGTACAGCCATCTTATTACCCCCATCATAATTTCGCTCGACCTAACGCGTCCTAAATGCAAATTCTGGAGTTCAATAAATCAGAAAATCTGCTTATTTCCCCCGTGTCGAAACTAACTCAATGGTACACGGGACATACAGTAACTGACCATTATGCAAGTCAATGGGGTTACGAGCAAAGAAGACTAAACACATGAAACATAAGGCTACTGCGGACTGCCTCACGGGCCACAAGGGGCTGACAGAACTCAAACCAATGCCTAGACTCTAACTAGTATGACATTTAAGCAGAGAAGAGTTGGTATCCTTAACATCCAAGGATGTGGTATCCTATCTGTCTCTTGTTGTTGCCTCTATATTGGAGGCGCGCCACGCCATCATCATCAATAATGAAGGGCCATGCTGATACAGGCTGAGACCGAGGCTCAGTAAGTCACATCGAACAAGACTCACAAACACGAACTTGGCTCATGTTATATAGTCGTGACATGGACATAATTGACGTGAGGGGCCTGGCACTAGTCCCATGTCGCAGTAACGCCAATGAACTAATGCGAGACATTCACCGTAGCATTCAGATGACATCAGCATCTGAGCGTGTCGTCAATGGTGTACACTTGGCTGACGATGCAATTCTATCAAATGAATTACAGTCCCATCCATTAAGCGACCGCCTATTTAAGAAGCTAATAATTGTCCTAACCATTAATCATACCATAAAATACAGGCAATAAACTGCAAGCGGCATTGTACGAGGTAGGCTGAATATGCGTTGAGTGTCACATGCCAGTATAATATGATATGAGTTGGTTCAGAATATGATCCACGACCAGAATCCGGTTCAGCTTAGGATAAGTGAGTATTTCAATCTAACGTGTCGAATGTCAGTGTAGAAGATACTGAAAGCACTTTGCTTGTAATGCCATAGGCTCAAATATCAGTAGAATATTGTGAAGACTTCAGTTCATGGATGTCACGTTCATGGATGTCACGTTTATGGATGTCACGTTCATGGATGTCACGTTTATGGATGTCACGTTCATGGATGTTACGTTCATGGATGTCACGTTCATGGATGTACATATGTAAATATATACTAACTGTCTATTAATCGCCCAAAACAAAACAAATTCAAGACCTGACTTATTCCTCTGGACATGAGTGTAGATAATGGGTGTTAATCTATTAAATAGGTGATCAACAGGTGTGAACAATCAGTGTCTCGCTACATGGAATGCTTTGCCTTTACCTTGACGTCCAAAGCCAGTAAACCTTAATCTAGATTAGATACAAAAATCGTTTGGCGACGCAACATCCGGTGGACAGTAACATCTGATAATTCGATTTCTGGTTGTTTCCAGTTGTCGAGTAAGTGACATCACGCGAGGCACTGCGGAACCCCGAACGGATGTGATTCCGTGCCCGCGTTATCGCTAAACGCCTTGTGAGCGCAGACGAATTTGTGATGAAGCTGTTCAGACATGCCAAGTATTTAAACCAAGTTCAAGGTTGAATTTGAATTTTGCTATAACCGGGCGGAAACTGGGTGATTAACATCCGGATTATCTTAGACGCAGTTAAAGAGAACAAATATCATACGAGTGTTAACTTTGAGTAGCATGCCCGCAATCAGATACGGTTGTGTTATCGACGCCTTATTGTTTGAAGTGCATCCGCTGTGTCGGTTGGGTGGTCAGCCGTGTCATGTTCATATACCAAGACACTGTTACGCTGCAATCCCGACCAGTACGACGTGTACCCTCTGCCTTCACTGTGACCTTCCATGGAGAAACGCTAAATCCGAGAAATACTTGTCCAGTCGGGCAAGTCCTCATATTTTTTGCTGGTGCGATTGCCCGGTCATAGTATGAAAATATGACTAACGTGAAATTTACCGGGAATCACAGATCACGCGCTGAGTTGATGAGTCTCACAACGCAGTTAGATAAGACCTTGAGCTCGCATACGGATGATTGGGGTTTTCTTTCTCGGTAAACTGAGCGCACGTTCCCAGGAATCACCAATCGATCTTAATATGCTTCGTTTAAAAAAAATAGAATATAAAAAACGACTTGTCCCTTTGGGCAAGTTAGATGGCAGCTTCACTTGTCCGATGGCTGCACCTGCTTGCCAGGGACAATCGGGCGATCGCTAATGAGTTTCCATGCCTTTGTACATGTGGGATGACGATGCCATTGCCCCATGTCGACCTGTCACCATTACCGTGCCTGCAGTTAACTCACTTCAAATATCCCCGAGTTTTCCTGTTGCGCTCTATCGCTTAAGGCGCTAAATATCCAGTCACCCAAGCGATCGCAAGCAAATCACATAGCAACAACTTCTAAGCTGCCGCATTGCATAACTTTCCATGAACATACGTTAGAGAATTGCACAGGACTTTCCATTATCATATACTTTTCACTTGAATGTGAAACATTATTGCAGATCCAAAACACTGACACTAGTGTGGAATGGTAACGAAACAGAGCAGTTTGGGATAGGGAGGCTATAACCGCATGCTGGTCAGTCCAAAAACTGGAATGTGCGCAGGGCTCTGGCCGAAATCGGTAGCGTGTTCAGCGCGCAAAAGCACGAATCTAACCTAGCAATTAACAAGAGTGACGAGAATATGTCCGCAATTTCTCCGTGGAACAGTTGAACCCTTATTCGTACAAGAAAGTTTCTATGACGTCACGCCTGGAGCCTAGCGCGCTCACACTGGCTCAGGCCAGCTGAAATGATAAGGGCAATCTGTGAAAGTCCGGCCTGACATCAACCGCTGAGAGCAAACTAAAGCAGGCGCATTGCACATCTTATTAGCTTCCTTAAGCACCATGTTAAACATTCAAGAAATCTTAACTCCATGTACTTTATAAAGTGCGTCACGAACAGAAGCTGACCTCACATATGAACATCTGGCTAGCGACCTAGTGTAAGCAAAACTAACCTCTTATCTATGACGTTCCCTTCGTACTCGATAAACTTAATGGGAGATTGCTGTATCTGCGGGCGCCTGTTAATTGTATGCTATAGGTTAGGTTGGCAAACCTCGCAAATCGCTATCGACTGCTGACCTTCAACAACGACAGGCAGTCATTGATAACCAGGAATTCGAGTGGAAGAAGGATGACGTACTTTGACCAAAGAGCAAGTCGACTTTAGAGGAGGTCAAGCATTAACTTATCATTTGTCCGACGTGAAAGACACCTAATGGAGTAGCCCTACAGGACGTATGAGAACGAGTTTGCGAGCATGCAGCAGAGAGTGTCGCCATCAGTTTATCTGACAAGCTTGATAACTCGTCTGAACGTATCGAGCACTAATTGCACTACGCAGTCAAAGCACAGTTGTGTAAATGGTACGGCGTTTCAGCCACTTTTCAATGGAACACACATTTCATCTTTATTTTACTTACATTTAAAAAATCTACAACAAATTTCTACCATTTTAAATGTGAGGTCACAAACTTCTTTTCTATTAAGTAGAGCAAAGAACAAATACTTTTAAGTATTTCCACCTCTGATAAAAAGCATGCTGTGTGAGGCAATTTAAATTAAAACTCGAATCCCAACTACTACCCTCACTGCACAACCTCATATGCAAATAACGACTCAGCGCCAAACATGATTGGCTGCTCATCAGTTGTGTTAAATCCTGCTGATATTTAGTTTGCATCGACTGTAACAGATATATGTGCAATGACAGATCCAACTATTATTATCTCTTTCACTCGGCGAGTTTTTAAGCAACCTAGTCAATGATCATTCGTAACGTATGATCCGAGACAGTGCGGTAGATGAATGACCATTAACATTGCTCGGAAGACGTCGACAAAAGATAGGATAATAGAGATGTATTGGATATCATGTCATAGAAGACATGGATTGACTTGCTAGTTGTTCAATATTTTACCTTTAATTATTATTAAGGTTGAAATAGCGAGCAATATGATCATGAAGGTACGCAAGGCACATGCGATTATATATCTTTTGTCAATGGTTGTTCCTGAAATATTGCGAATGATTTTCTTCTTCTTTGTGACACTGTGAGCGGGTTGGGACGTACCTGAGCGAGTGGGGCTCAGTTTACGATGTCCCGTGGCAATATCTATCAACATTCCTAGGGTCTCAACTCCACCATCCGATGCGGCAGTTAATAAGGGCAAGAAAATCAGAATCACATGTTTACAAAAGGTTATGACTTGAAGTCTTGGGTCTTTTATCAATGCAACCGGTATAGTCTACCGCGGTTTAAAGTAGAGGAATGCACAATGATGTTCCCACCGATAAAGGCGTATAAGTGATTCTCTCGTAGTTGCAAACACCCTTGTGCTGTTCTAATCTACTACAAAAGTGCTTTGCAGCCCGAATGAAGGCAAATAATATACTCAAGCAGTGGGCTTGAGCTCACCGAAGGTCATCTATTGACGCATAGCTCGTAATGATGTTGGGCCTCACGTACCAGTGAATGTGCTCATATGTCATTATGACTCATTTCGGGCAGTATCAGTGACATAGTCTCCAGTATCGTCACGAGTTCAGTTAGTGCTTTATCACCAAAGACGCTTTCGGCCTGCTATGCAATTACATCTACATTACGTTGGTGTGGGCAAAACACTAGGATGTAACGCCAGTGATATGTAGAAGCACAATCATCATCACTACTACAGAATCCGGTAAAGGAATTGCTGCAAACACAATGGCTTTCTCGTGCGCGATATTCACCATAGGCAATTAAAATGGCAACGAACATAGCCTGACATTCAATATGCTGGATTCAAATGAGCCTCACAACGGCAAAGTTACCATTTACAAGACAAGCGTGCTTGGACAGTGTTTATTGTAGTTGGAGAACATGTGTATATCAGCTTTCATCTGAGCGATAATGCCAATGGTTGGAAATGTGACAAGAAACATCATAGTTGGCTGAAGGGCGCAATTACTGAATGAATGGAAACAGCTTGGTTTGCCGTAAGAAGTTAAGTGTCACTGATAAAGGGTCATCCTAGTAAGCGGTATTTGAAATGAGTAGTTAATGTCATATTGTGAGACGGTGGGTGTTATAAAGTGACCCCAACTACCCCCAGAATTGACACACCGGTGTATTATCAATGACAGATAAACAGTGCACTGATAAGTGAACACCTCAAACTTTAGCCCTACAAACCCACTTCACAATCCACCCATAAGCGGTAACCATGTCACCAAAAAAACATTCGGTGATGGTATTGGTCATATGGATTATCCGTCCACATTCAGCGATTCATTTCGATTAAGTTCATATAACTTACGAATGTATGTACTGCTGATGAACAATGGGTGGCAATGTTTATACCAGCGAGGTTATTATCCAGGGATACGTGCAATGATGCCCGAGCAAAGTTTATGCGACCTACACCATATGGAATACACGAATTAAAACAATGCTCAAGCAGTGTACGCCCAACACTAACCAATTGTTTTAATGTGCTATGTATATCTCGCGTTTCCTTCCAATAAACATGGCGCCTGTGAATTGAGTGAGCTTGCTATGAAGATGTTAACAGGAAGAGGTTTGTTGTAGCATTGATACGCACATTTGTAAGGTTGGAGTCGATAATACCCACAACATCGGGTATATGGAAACGTGGTATCTACCATGTATGTATGTATGTATGTATGTATGTATGTATGTATGTTCGGTTTCGTTTCTTTATCTAGCCAAAATATACAACCATCACGTACAATAATGTGTTTTTCTGAACGACCCCAAATTGAAATCAGAGTAAATTAAAATTTCTATGGACTGTGTCAACACCGAAACCATCCAGCTATTACAGATAGGGGCAGTTCCATCTAAACTAACGTTTCGACTTGACTGCGTCTTTCGCTGAGCATAATACAACGGGGAATGTCGGGCTGAATTTCAACCCACGATGGTTTCCCCGATGCGATGGCAGTAGTTTGTTGTGAGGTGTTTTTCATGCAACTAATTTTGCCAGTGAACGGGCGTTTTTTGATTCTTCATACAGTGGTTATCATGTACACTCAATTCTCACGAATATACTGGCAAGGTAATAATTTGATATTGTTACTAGCAGAAGGGAAGCGATTGAAAATGGCATGCTGACGAATGCATGGTATATATATATATATATATATATATATATATATATATATATATATATATATATATATATATATATATATATATATATATATATATATATATATATATATATATATATATATATATATATATATATATATATATATATATATATATATATATATATATATATATATACATTTACAGAGATTTATGTAAACAATGATGCTAATATATATATAAATTTCATAAAAACATGCATATAAACTTATATACATATATATCATATATAAATGCATATATATATAAATATATATAGATATATATATATATATGCATATACATATATATAAATATATACATATAAAATATATATAGAGATATATATATATAGATATATATATATCTCTATAGATATATCTATATATATATCTCTATATATATATATATATATATATATATATATATATATATATGTATATATATATATATATATATATATATATATATATATATATATATAATTATATATATTTGTTGAGTTAATATCCCTTCATAATATTAACTATAGCGAAAGTCTTCCAATGCTTACCGAATTATGTCGTTTAGATTGCCACTTCGAGGTAGCGAGGTAGTGTTCAATATAATCATTATATTATCACGGTTTTGGTGCTTTATCAGACTCGTATGGGTTATTGGACTCTATATAAATCGGGGAACCGACCCACCCCCCATCAGCACCAATTACGTACGTGATAAGATAAGGGTGACTTAAACTGAACTGGTAATGAGGCTGGTTCACTTCTGAGCTATACTGCAAGTCCGCCCTGGTGTGAATAAATGTGAAGCCTATATTTTTCTTCAATGAGAGTGCCCCCCCCCGGTTTTAATTCACGTGACGCTCAACCTTTGGTCTACGACAATAAAAGCTGAGGCGACTCCGCTATCCAGCCAAGCATATAAAGAACGACCCACTTTTAACGACATCCACAGTCCTCTGCTTGTCGGAGCGTTAAGGTCGTTAGAGCTTACGTGTATGTGCGTGACACACCAATGGACAAGAGTGAATCATGCCACTGAATAAATTACCTCTATAGGTAAGACACATTCACTGTTGCTGCTGATGTCTCACGCACACGATTCATCTGCTTGTAGATTGCGTTTGTTCAATTGCTTTAATTTACATGGACGCCCTCTATTTTGTCATCTTATCTTTGTATGTATGTATGTATGTATGTATGTATGTATGTATGTATGTATGTATGTATGTATGTATGTATGTATGTATGTATGTATGTATGTATGTATGTATGTATGTATGTATGTATGTATGTATGTATGTATGTATGTATGTATGTATGTATGTATGTATGTATGTATGTATGTATGTGTTTGTATGTATGTGTATGTATGTATGTATGTATGTATGTATGTATGTATGTATGTATGTATGTATGTATGTATGTATGTATGTATGTATGTATGTATGTATGTATGTATGCATGCATGCATGCATGTATGTATGTATGTAAATGTGTGTGTGTGTGAGTGTGTGTGTGTGTATGTATGTATGTATGTATGTATGTATGTATGTATGTATGTATGTATGTATGTATGTATGTATGTATGTATGTATGTATGTATGTATGTATGTATGTATGTATGTATGTATCTATTTATGCATATATATATATATATATATATATATATATGTATTTATATATGTATGTTTATATGAATGTATATATATGTATGTATGTATATATGTATGTATGTATGTATTTGTGTGTGTGTATGTATGTATGTATGTATGTGTATGTATGTATGTATGTATGTATGTATGTATGTATGTATGTATGTATGTATGTATGCATGCATGCATGCATGCATGCATGCATGCATGTATGTATGTATGTATGTATGTATGTATGTATGTATGTATGTATGTATGTATGTATGTATGTATGTATGTATGTATGTATGTATGTCCGTACGTTTTCATGTATGTATGTTTTTGTTCCTATATGCCTACCTGTACCTGTGCGTGGATTGTGTTGGTCTAGTTGGTTAAATTTACAAGTAAGCCGTGTGCTTTGTCATCATATCTTTGATTGGTGGACAGATTATGGACTAAGTCTTTCCAGCCACTAGTTCAACATTATTCAATGTTTGATATCAGCATACTTCTGTTGAAGTAGCCGCAATTGTTGAACCTGGTCCATGCTATGTTACAAGTATAAGCTAATATTAAGAAGGCGCACAGGTTGGTGACCACCGCGCACCTTGGTTAACGTGTAAAATAGTTAAGCCTCACATCGTAGAAAGCTCATCAGTTTGACCCCGCAAATATCGGCAAACACTGCATGTAGGCCATTCATGTGATGTTCACAACCAGTACTCAGTGATAATAACTTTTATTTAACGCGATGCATAGATAACCAGATATGGCAAAATAAATCATACCCCAAGAAATAATGTCACAGACAGCGCTGTTCCGTTGAACCTTTCTACGACTGAGCAACACGTTTGATGCCACTTCACGTTGAGAGAAGATAAACTAAATCGACAAGCTTAATACTGAATTATCCTACTTTTGTAACCAACACATAGGTCAGGTCTCCTGTCGTTTGACTTTTTGACTTCTTAGTATTCTATAACCAAATGTTCATGTTAAAGTGATAAAAGAGCGTGGTAAAAATATTTACAAGCTATGATTGTTTATGTTGCGAAGTTTAATACTCTGGATTCATCTTGCCCTATAATTCCAGGTGTCTCTAATTAGCTGACTGTGGACTGTATATTATGCATCAAAGGATCTTCCTTTGAACAGCTATACGATGGAGCAGTCTGCCGGCAGGTTATCTAACTCTTGCCCACACTCCGATGTTGATGAAGACAACCTCTCTAATGCTGATTGTGCAGAAGGTTATCGTTCTACAGAGCTTACAATAATGCATGCAGCGTTGATGGACCTCGCCCAGAGCGGCCTGTGTACGTTACCCCAGCCGGGTTCACTCTCGCAAGAAAATTTGATGCATTATTATAAGATGTATTTCCAGCCATCAATCAAAATTGAACGGATTGACAATGTCATCTTTAATCATACAGAGAACAGCAGTTCTGATAGTGCATGGGATTCTGAAAGTGATTCATTAAATGGAGACAAATCCTCGGAATCAGAGCAAACATTGCCGGATGCGAGGTATTCAACACAAAACATAACTCTGGATTCCCCATTTCCCATGGGTTTACCACAGACAACAACAATGGAAAAAGATGCAGCAGACAGCCAATTATCTAGGTTGTCAACAGTGCGTCAGTTTCTGTCTCAAGCGATTGATTCTGGACAAACTCAAACAGGACTCACACAGTTATCATACATGGTCAAGCTTAGCTCAAAGGAAACCGTTTCGAAAGCAAGAGAAACAGTGCTAGAAAGAACCAAAAGAATACTGGATAAATGCATTGCCAACAGATGCAAGAGACGACGCAAGAGTTCTGGTCATAGGCGTGAGTCAAGGATGATCGCTTCCGTTAATAGTGATATCAAGTTGGAGAATTCAACGTTGATCCCCAATATGCAAAACATGGGAGCGTCCAATTTCCCAACCAAGCAAGATAATAAGCGGGATAAACTGCAACATAAGTTACAAAACCGTATGAGGAGACCATCAAAACCAAGAACACCGACAAATGTGCATAGCTCGACATCAACCAAACACACTTCAGGAAATGCGTGTAGGAGAAAGATTTCAAACAACAATCGGGAAAATGGTTTGAGCAATGATGGATCAACACTCAGTATAAATGTTCAATCACAAGCTATGGTGCAGAAGGAAACAGAGCCAGGTAGGTTTGTTTCTGGTCGAAACTGATGGTTGAATATTTGCAATCCACAAGTCTATATAAGCAAAGGTTGTAGGTTGCATGCATTGATGCAAGTACCTTCAAAGCATATTGTTAATAATATATAACCAACACATATCTGTGTCATGCCTTATTAATAAAAGCACTTTATTATAGAAATAGGTTAAAAATTTAAGAATGGAGGCTTTTGTTTATGCTGTTGTGTTATAGAATCGGGAAATGAAAACGAGTTAACTAACCTTCTACCAACCGAAAGACCAAACATTAACAGCAGGAGGGATGCCCATGGGGATGATGACGTCATATCTCCTTCTTCCGACTCACTGAGACTGGCTCTGGATCTACCTGGCCATAATTGGTTAGAAAACAAGTATCAAATGAGACAAACGAACATCAAGTTTCCAGCCATCATGAAGAACAACTTACACAGCAAACACACCGAGGATAATGAGAAGGAAATGAATAATAACAATTTTGCTGCATTATCATCCACCAGCATCCATAAACCCGGTCCTTTTGTAACATCATCATCCGCCATTATGTGTATTAATGACTTACCCAGTTATTCAGGAATAGAAAGTACAACAGTGTCGCCCCAGAGTGCGATAAAAACCTCTCACGTCTCAGAGTCTACACATATAGATGATGACAATTCACACCCGAATGGTGACTGGTCACGATGTCAAACAACGTGCGCTGACGTACATTCCTCCAAACCACACGACGAAGTAACTGTTGACGAGCCAACCCAAATCAGAAACTGTTCTGGCGGTTCAATTATTCCGTCAAATTCCATTCCGATACAGAGGAATTCACCTGCTGATGTTTCTCCGCTTGCATATAATGGTGATGTGTACAACGTTCAGGAAAAATGTATTGTACCACATCACTCCTCAGCAAGTTTTACTATTGATTACACAGCTGAGTTAAACCAACATATTTCTCAACAGAGCAGCTCCATAGATAAGGACCTATCCGTTAGAGCAGCGATTGCTCGGGATCAAGTCAGACCCAACAATTATACCGGTTGAAGAGAAGTGTTCCATATGCAACTGTGGCATCAGGTGCTAAACGTCCAGCAGACGACACATCAGTTGAAGCGGAACAACTACAGAATGGCACTGTATCCCCACGTCCGTCACCACCTGCTCTTCTCAAAAGGAAACAGGTTGACGCTGTTATGCCACTCCTTAAAAGATCCAAAGTAGACGGGAAAGACCATAGCAGGTAACACCAATGCTTTGTATTTACCATAGCCAATTCGCTACTTGTGCTGATATGTAAAAGTTGCAATATATTTATGTCCAGGTTATATAAGACATTGTATGCCATTCGCAGATTACTCGTTGACCTTTTTTATGAGAGCCAACTAGTTATTGGTAATGTTTTCAGCGACATCTCAGAGACTTTTGATCAATATAACAGTGGTGACCATTGTAACCCGAATATTGCTAAACCATCAACAGAACAACATTCGACTGACACATCTCATGCAAGCAGTTTGCTTGAAGAAAAAAGCCACATTTGCAGTAGTTCCGGGAAAGTCATTGATGAAGTATTAACCGTGGTGAATGAGAAAGAAAAATCCACTGGAGTGTATCAGTCAGGCGACCTTACACCATTGTCTGCTTTGAGAATACTCAAAGCGATGTCAAGTCTAAGGGACACTTGCCCTAAATCTGAAGAGGAAGACAACATTCATGCAGAACTATCGACTAAATGCTTTACGCTCAGTAGTGCATCAAAGAAAACCACAGAGCATGACAATCAAATGAAGCGGTCCGATGAAGCCAAACAAGCCGCAGTCATTGACAGTAACAGCTTTATGACAAAGTCCTCGGATGCTAAAGGTGAGCAATCTAATCAAAATGTTGAAATCTTTGACCCAGTCGCCGGAAACGTTTCTGAAAGTATAACCCACATGCTTGAGATAGATGGTACTACCTCGGATTCAAACAACAAGGTGAGAACTATTGTCCAAAGCAATCCTATTGAAGGAGCTGAAGATCATGATGAAGCTATGCCAATGCAAACAGTCGAATGTGTACTGAATGATCTCAAAGCACATACATCGGCAGAGAGTACAATGAATGCCAGTGATTGTCCTACTGCAACTGGTGAGAGGTGTGGGTATAAGAACAGTGATGCACATCAAAGTCTTGACTTATGTCCAGCATCTCAACCGAATGCATCCACTTGTTCCATCGAAATGGTGCCTTTACCAACTGATGAGTCCGCCATTGTTGAGAAATCACCTGTCGACAATGAATATTTGAAGTGTAAAGTTTCTGAACGGAAGACAGATCATGATTCTCAAGCATTGCCATCTGATCACGTTACTGGGTCAACCAAGGATGAAGTCACACAGAGTAAATTACAAGATTGTCACGATTCTACTGTCACTATGTTAGATTCTAAAGCAACTAATGCATCCACTGATCAAAGACCAACAATGAATGTCCAACCAATCATCGGTTCTACGGGCGGAATATGCAACACAAATTCACTGGAAAATTCCTGTTCAATCGAGCTACAGACGTTGCAGAAGAAGGTATTAGACCAGGAACGAGAGCTACAAATGCTCATAATGCTGTCCAGAATGAAGGAAAAGGAGAAGCAGATTATCTGTAACAGAATTAAGATGGTCCAGTCGGAAATAATTGATATGAGGTCAACATTAAATGAACAGACTAATACTGTTGACGGGATCGACTTTATTGATCTTACTGCTGATAGAGAATCGCATTCTGATCAGGTCGATCAACAACAATCACCATATCCTCATGTACTTAGTTTAGCAGCCAGCGAGTCCAATCAACCAGCACCTAGTGAAATGGAGAAGAGTTTAGCTTTGACGCAGAAGCCATCAACCAATCCAGGCGAAGCGGAGCAAGCTCGCGCCCAGACATCGCTCATGATGTCTTTCGACGATGGGCGGGAACCTAGTATGTCTGACACCTGCGGCGCCGCTGAGCAGATCAAGCCATGTTACACATATCCAATCGACCAGCAAGAGCACATACAACCCAGACAATTGATGTCACAACCTGATATGATGCCAGTACAGCCCTCAAAAGAGGGATCTGGATCTCAGCCCGAGGCAAAGCAATCGGCCCAAAGAAACGCAACACAAAGCCCAGTAGTATTAGATTTGACAACCATATCTCATTTGGATCTAAACTCGGGTGCCAAATTGAAATCAGCTCACTGCACAAAGTCTTCGATGGAAACTAATGTAATGCCAAGTCCAACACCAGCCAATCCAGTTGAGAAGAACTCAGAAAAGCCTTCTTCTTCTCAAAGTGTTATCCACCGTAATATTTGCCCCGCAGAAGCAGAGGGACGTAATGCCATACAATCCTGCATCTCCGTTGCATGTGCTGCTGGCAACAAGACACACACCCATCAAAATCACCTGAAAGAGCGCATACAACCCATGGCATCGGCGTCGCAACCGGTATTGAAACCAGCGCTGCCCATCGATAGAGGACCTGGATCTCAGCAAAGGCATAAGAAAACGACCAAAAGAAAACCCAAACAACCCATCGACACATTGCACTCACGAAATGTAGGAAATCATTCGGTGTCCAACTTTAGCCACCAAACTACTACGAAGGCTAATGGCACTAATGCATATTCAGCGCCATGTACAATAAGGCCACGCTTTTGGACCAATGTGGATTCTTTCAGCAGTACAGCGCCTCGTCAAAATTCAGTTAACGCAATGACTACCAGCGCGCGTCACATTTCTGCACCTTCAATCACATGCCAAAGTAGCTGCCTCCAGATTGCCCCTGGATTATATCCCCGTCCGAATGTTGCTGTATCCTCATCACATTCAGGAGATCAGTTTCGAGTCCACGAACAACGAGGCAAACAGTTTCAACCGAACGACAATGCGTGTACCACGCTTCCTCAACCAGTGATGTTCCAGAGAACAAATAACCCGCAATCTCACAATGCTTCAAAGTGCCTCACATCAGCCCAACTCTGTGCGAACCGAGAAGTTGGCCATCGTAACAATTTACTTGAACGTAATTGCCACCCTATCAAAACATTACCTGCAATCCACCATGAGCAGGTGCGCTATCCAGTGGGCTCACTAGTTATGCCCACTTCACAGCACATAGCACCGAGAACTATACCATACCCTCTCCATAGCCAAAGTGCGCAGGTGAGTATTTTGAATTATCAGCTTGTCTGTTGATATGCACATTAAGTACTGAGACTTCCCCCTATTCCTGAGCTAACATAACATAAGTAGTAATATTGTACTGTGTTGATTACAAACAACCACCTTTCTTCTAGGTGCGCCATGCCGTGCAGCCGCCATGCGAAATACTGGAAGAAACCACGCCGGTTCATTTAAGCAGACTAACAAAAAATCCGCCATCGTATACAGAAACGGTTAAATCTAAATCCATCCGGCATGTTGCCGCACTATCTGCAAATAATGGCCAGATATCACCGTCAAACATGTGTCGCAGTGACACCCAGTTTAAACCTGCGTCTTCCTATGTTGGTTTGCACATGCAATGCAGTCTGTGTAGGGCCCCGGCGGCTTTCTTATGCTCGGGATGTTCTGCAGCACCTTACTGTACTTCGAACTGCCAGGTGGGCTCTGTTATCTTACGAACGATATCAATTGCCATTCATGATCAAATATGCAATCAATAGTATTTGAGTGCGCTTTGCTTTATGCAATTGTCAGATGATTGCGTTGCTCTTCCCTACGAGGTCATACAACGTCATTACTATTGCCTTTATTATGATGCACTGTATACAACATAACTATTGTAAGTTAGTAATGCTTCAATGATGTTACATATGACACGTGCTCCGTCTATTATTGCTTTGTCTCTGTGTTGTAGCGCATGGACTGGGCGGTACACAGACGGCAATGCATCAAGCGGTATAACCTGATATGATACACAAGGGTACACGAAAACAAACATGAGTTACTATCGTTGCATATCCATAGTTGCCATTCTGTATACTTAAGTGTTTTTTGTTATTGCTGTGATTTATATTAATGTATTCATTGATTTTTTTCAACATAGATCTGCTGTGTATTTGCCTGAAACGTTGTTAGGGTACATAGCAATATCAATCACTTGATATGCTAATCATTGGGAATGGATTGTTCCACAGATACTTGCTCATTGCCTATGATCAGTTTAAGGTCATTATCAGCTCTAAAGCCTATTAAATCTTCGCATGTTTAAGCCACCATAGACAACAATTATGATTTCACGCCAGTGGTCGAAGTGCAGTCTGTGCTGTTGATCAATGTGGCTGATGTAAAACATATGAAAAACAAGCACGCTCATATAGCACACATACACGCGCGTTAAAAAGTTGACCTGTGAACACTAGTTTTGGTTGTCTAGTACTCCGAGTGTATCCGTGGCTTTAACAACCAGCGTATTAATTTTATCCTTGTCACGTAAGCCTTCAGCGTACACGTGTGTGGCTAACTTGAGCATGGCAATTCCCACGTAAGGCTATGTCATGACAAATATCCTGTTTGCCTCTCACACTACCCAAACAATGACGAACCTCCATTCAAGCGGCCTATTGTTTGCTTTAAGCGGGCCATGGTTTACTCTTCTCGTCGTAGTTTGCCTTAACACTCGCCGTCTAATATTCTTCTTTAGTGAAACGTTGATAAGTGTCGTTGATCATATATGAAGGGCGAAGCTAACCTCAGGGTCGGACATTGTCAAACATGTCTGTATTGGAAAATTATTTAAGAACAAGTCTATTGTGACTCGTCATATCATGAGACATGGTTGATTCACGTGAGCGTGACGCTGGAGGTGCGCTTCGTCAAGGTGGTGCCGTGTTTATATATATATATATATATATATATATATATATATATAGAGATATATATATATATATATATATATATATATATATATATATAGATATAGATATATATAGAGATAGAGATATATATATATATATACATATATATATTCTATATATATATATATATATGTATGTTTATATATATACATATATATATATACCTTCATATGTATATACATACATATGTATATGTACAATTACATATATATATATATATATATATATATATATCTCTTATATATATATATATATATATATATATATATATATATATATATATATATATATATATATACATATATATACGATGGGTTGCAACAAACTGGTGTTGCTGGTTCAAAATCGCCTATATCCAGCTGTAAGAGGTATATAATGAACATTCAATCAGGGATCATGCTTTCATAGCATTGGCTCATACGCACCATGAACAACTATTTTAAACATGTCTCCAAACAAAAACGTCTCGACTTGGACAAAACCTTATAAGGCATAGCGATTCAGCCCAGTTAGTAACAGTAGGCAAGGTTGGAGTTGACACTACAAGGATGGGGATGTTCCAACCTCATTCATGATTCGGTGGTTTGTCGAACTGGACCCGTAAATGACAAAACAGGGCGCATATGTTCCCGAGGCCTGCTAACCGGCAACCACGAGCAGCTCTCGCCGTTCTAAGGAAGGACAAAGCTGTAAAATCAGTCGAGTGATTTACTGTAGCCTAAACAACTCAATCAATGCAATGGCGATTCCTCTGCCCCAATAGTGGTTCCATCCTCTATTGTGATGGAATAAGCTGTCAGGATAGGGTTTTTATCATTATTAATAATATTTTGTTTTTAGCAACGATTGTGTTTGTTCTCTAACATTAGGGGATCTTAAAAGGCGTACTTTAGTAATGGTTTATTGTTGAACTTGCACGCTCTGTAACATTGTGTTGACAAACTGACTTCGTAAGAGATGGATTTTTTCATTTTAACGAGGGTGGAATGATTCATTATATTTTTTTAATGTGGGCATAACATGATAAGTTAGTCTAATGAGAAATTTGATTAAAAGTGGTGGACATTAATCCTCAAGTATCGTCAAACGTTTGGATATTTGACCTAGTGAGCATTAGGTAAAATGGTGCACAATTTGTATCAGACATTTAGCAATAGTTTGAGTAAATCCATCGATGTCGTAAGAGGAGCAATATGGCGTATGTATCAAGCTTGATTATCTTTCATGTTGCCAAGCGATGTTAACTGCTCGTCTGATACTGTTGATGTCGTTAAGATCAATGATTTGTAAAACGTAGCATTCCTGGTATAAAATCCAGGAGTGGATTGGTGACGCACTCGTGTTGCCAATATGCCAAGCCAAAATACTTTATAAGGGTTTTTTTTCTGGGCCTCCTCGCTCACTCCTCTTACTCTCTAATCAAGACGTATCGATCGGTGGCTAAATGTGATTGGAAAGTTGTATTGAACAGTGAGTATCATAACCCCGCCAAGCTTGTCCTTCTGTGAAGATAAGAATCACGCAACTAATCAGTAGCTCTCATCACCAGTACATGACTAGATGTATTAATGAATGTATACATATTTCCTCAGAGCATTGGTATGATTGATAAAGCACGAATTTAGAATGCCCAATCTAGTTTATTAAACCACAAACACTCATACCACCTTACAGGACATGCTATAATACCCCATGGTATAAATGGTTTGACCTTCCATCAATTTGACTACCAGGGAACACAACGCCTCATACCAGGCACAATCTGTGTTGCAAGTGACCCACTTCTTCATCGACTCTATCTATCTTAAAGGCTCCTGTATTTGATCCCATGTTGTGAAAGCCAGCGGGTCAAGGGGAAACTGGCTACATCTACATTACCTATAGTGGCGAATTGACGATCCGCGTAGGGTCAGGCACGTCACAACGATGAGCGGACAGTAGCCATGGCAGCGCAAGTTGTGTATGCGCAGAGTAAACGTGGGTTTCAAGTGTGTGAGCAATCTGTAAAGACGGAGTATTTGTCACAGATAATGTGGTTTTTGACCAATCGTTGAAAACTTAATGTTTTATTAAATTGAAAAGACTTATCACATTAATATGTTCCTGCGATTCTGGTCATGCTCCTCTTACGTCACAATCTTACGAGAAATTCGGCCTAATAGATTGACACTGACTTTCGGTATTTCAGCTTTTGTTTGTACCCATGAAAATGAAAGCTAACTGAAGGCTAATCTATGAGTCTTCTCAATAGATTAATGATATTTGAGACCATGGTATCAAAAGCAATGTGCATTCACCATCGCAAACATTGACATTCGACTCGTTAGATTGTATGCTCATAATCAACTTTCCCAGACCGAACCGGATTCTGGTCGTAACAGATACGTCGCAAACTATCATCCCAGTTTACTGGTTCGTGACATGCATGGTCTATTTAGCTTGCGTTATACAGATGACCCTAGTAGTGACAAATATGTAAGGTTAATGTCTGTTAAGGTTAATGAATTAGGCTCCATGAATGACAAAGGCCTGAAAATATTCAACTGTAAGGACAGCATAACTTTGATTAAGTATTAGACCATAATTATAGCAAGGGTTAGCCTTTGTTCTCATTAATAACAACTATTTGGGATTTGCATTCCAATGTAACACCCATGACCCACTTGTATCATTGACTAATATCCAATGTAATTACGGAACCTGAAAAGGGGGGTGGGGAGTGTCATTTTAAAACCATATGTGCAAGGCTACCGCATAGTGCTAACACAGTACAATCATCGGTTTTAGTGGTAATGGAGTAGTGAAATTGTGTATTTAACATTCATAGGGAGACTTAAAATGCACCGTCGCCTATTCATACTGCACTTGGCAGAGTTAATGACACTGTGCTACCTGTACGCAATGTACCTCGACGAGCGATGATTACAGACGGAAAACGATTGCTTTGATATAACTAACATGCCGTCAGCATATCATCGCTGCCCTGACCCCGCGACAAGGGTGAAATGTCATGCCATATTGTTTTACATGTACATAATTTTCTATTATACCCTCTGCACCATTCATAATTCATATAGGATAGACATTCATTTGAACATGTATTATTGGGCTGTTTGTCGTCGTGGTCGCTTACCTTCAATGAATTCTTCCACAAGTAATGAATTTATCATAACATGGTGATGCATGACGGAACAACAACATCGATTATCGCTCAATATTCATAGAAAAGCGCGTTAAATATTCATGATCTTACATAGGCACATGTGTAAGCTTTTGAATGAGTTCCTTGTTATAAATACAAACTATAACGTATTTGAAACGGCGTATGCTAAGGACCAGCATGGCTCTTGTTCGATTTTGAATTTTGGCGAAGACCAAAACTTAAACTGTTAGCAGATGTGAAATCCTGAACCCATCAAAGCAGCAGTCACATTTAGCCGGCAGATTTGTAACATATTTGTTCTCATCGCCTTAGTTGGGGAGGTTGTCGGTAGTGTCGTACCAACGCTGTGAGCCCCGAAGGATGACGTGCATTACTCCCCATGCAGTTGTATACCAGCTGTAGGTATCAATTGTATGGAATTCGACAACGATTGGCTGTTCACCCAAATATGTTTTAACTGATTATGTCCTGTGGGATTCACGAGGAACCAGACGGTATGGAAAACCCGATATTTAATCGATAATAGTTTTTATTATTTCACTCAGACGTGATCAGTAACTTACAACGTAATATAGGGTAAAGGATTTCCATTGTTACAGCTTATTTATGGCAAGATGTGGTGAATAAACCTCTTAAGGTTGAGAACAATGGTAGTATCAGAAGCAAAGTGTATTCACCATCGCAAACATGGACATTCGACACGTAAGATTGAATTGCACATTAAATGAATCATAATCAACTTTCCCAGATCGAACCGGATTCTGGTCGTAACAGATACGTCGCAAACTATTATCACAGTTTACTGGTTCGTGACATTTAACGTCTATTTAGCTTGCGTTATACAGATGACCCTGGTAGTGACAAAGATGTAAGATTATTGCCTTGTGGCCCGTGGGATACTGCGTATCAGACATATGTGGAACGATATAGCGCTCATGGTTGATGCATTAAGGCTATTGTGCTTGTATAAAAGTAAGATATGGCATTTCCTTCGTACCTCGTTCGATATGAGGGCGATAAGTGGTACAAATGACGAATTGATGTACGGAAGTTTTGAGGACAAAATTGGTGGAAGCAATAAGATGACCGTTAGAATTGAGAGTTACATTTGACGGAGAACCTTAGTACTCACTATTTCGACTTAAGTGCCATTATTGTGAATAAGATTGGGCTCCATGAATGACAAAGGCTTGAAAATATTCAACCGTAAAGTCAGTATAACTGTTCTTTA
Source organism: Urechis unicinctus (assembly GCA_034190875.2). NCBI lineage: Eukaryota > Metazoa > Annelida > Polychaeta > Xenopneusta > Urechidae > Urechis > Urechis unicinctus. Next base: position 10,588,059 of record CM067356.1, read on the forward strand.
ATTTAATATTAGATCAAAATTGACGCGTGTCATGCTTGTTGGTCATGCGACCTTTGATAAGTGTGGTGTCATTTAAAAGGTGATATTAGGGGAGCATTGAAATTGTGTATTTAACATTCATAGGGAGACTTAAAATGCACCGTCGCCTATTCACACACCGCACTTGGCAGAGCTAATTATACTGTGCTACATGTACTTAATGTACCTCGAGGAGCGATGATTACAGACGAAAAACGATTACCTTGATATAACTAACATTCCGTCAGCATACCATCGCTGCCCTGATAAATCTATTTATCCGATTTACAAAATAAACGCTGCACTCTCTGTAGGTGGATGACGCGAGTAAGCCCGAAGTGTGCTGGTAACGATTAAATGTCCTAGGTTTTGTTCATTCTAGGATTTTTGTTCGTCAAAATGCCTCTACGAGCATCAGCGGTTTTACCGCCGTCTAGAAAATAATATTGATCCTTTGGCATCCGCTACCGTCGCTGTCTGTGACGTGTAGTTTTAACGACCACAGGATATGTCAATAAAAATTACCATTTTTGTATGCAAAAATTAACATGCATGTTGAACAAAATCACACCTGTCACGTGGTTTGCAGTTATTACCTTCATAGCCATACTACTCTGGCGCAGGGAGGACTAAATTTAACTGGGAGACCTTCTCGTTGGAATAATAGTTGCCCTACGACTGGGGCCATTTCAAAGAACCTCATGAGAGTTTGATGGCCATTAACGCGGCTCCATCCAAACGGAGAATACCGCTATAGATATAGAAGCAGCTCTACGAAGTTTGATTTCAGAACTTAAGTCTTAATGCTTGTCGATTATTTTACCAAAAGTGTGCACGGCACTGAAATAAGGCAGGGAAAGGCTTATTGAAATACCATGACATCATGTTTATAAAAGACAACAACTTAACATTACTTATCAGTAAATGGGCTGGTGAAATAGTAGTGAAAATAACTCTATAACACCAACCGCTGCAATGACGTATCCCGGCGCGCAATTTCCTATAACTTGCCACGTTGATTCGATATAAATACATTCAACGCGATGACTTAGAGATCGAAACATGTCTCTAGCAGTAAAAGTGAATATAAAGAATTCTAAAAGACGCCTCAATATAGCAAGAAACAAGCCTTCTCGTTTGATACCCAGGCAAGCCAACCTTGCCAGGCATCCACCTGATATATCGCTCTCGATGCCACCTAAACCATTCGCTGAACTCAACGACTCCAGTTTCACATCATTTTCCACCACATTAAACCAAGCGAATATAAAAAGCCCGAGTGCATGCGAGTGCACTATGTCCGTAACAGTGAAAATAACTCATCAAAACCGACCGCAGCAATGACGTATACCGCCGCGGAATTTCCTCTAACAGGTATGCTTGTCTCGTGCCACGCAGATACGAAATACATGCATTCCACGCGATGACTTAAAGACCAGAAGTGTTATGGAGCGTGGCAACCGTGTCATTGAGCACGCATCGCTGCAATGAAGTCAGAATGTGACACATCATAAATACCTAGTCATGTACTATATGAACGAAATACATATAAGCGTTTTACCATGTCTCGAGCAGTGAACGGGAATATACATAATTGGTCAAAACACATGAATATAGCAAGATATATTGCTCTCGTTTGGTGCACAGGCATGCCAACCTTGCCACCCAGACAGCCACACGATATGTCGCGCGCTCAAATCAATGGTACCTAAAAGGAGTAGCCCGAATCCGAGGGCGGGGCCGAATAAGAGATATATAAGGATAGCCGAATCCGATATATAGATTTAGAGATATATAGAGATATATATATATATATATATAGCTATATATATATATATATATATATATATATATATATATAATATATATCATATATATAATATATATATATATACAAACGTCCTTCCACGGGACTTCTAGAGAGAAACTGTGTTGTAGACATACACTCTCATTTTACATTTTCTGTCTCTACCTAACCTTTGTTTCACATACATACCACAATATGTTATTATAGATATATAATATATATATACAAGTATATATATACAAATTAGCCTGATATAAATATTTGTATATATATAGATAGATTTATATATATGTATTTATATATTATAGGAGATATATAAATATATATATATATATAAATATGTTTACAGATATATATATTTACGAACACATATATATATACATATAGATTTGGGAAGAGATATATATATAAAGATTAAATATAATATATATACATATATAAGCATTATAAAATATATATATATATATATATATATACATGTTTGAACATACTTACACATACACATATATATATATATATATATATATAGATATATATATATATATATATACAACATATCATACATATATATATATATATATTTATATGTATACATATATATTTATACATGAATGCATCTATATTAAGATATATATATTTATTTCTCTCTCTCTCTCTGACTCGCTCTGTCTCTCTCATGATATATGTATACATATGTAGATGTATATATACATGTATACATACATATATTTATATATACATTGATATACATGGACGCATGTTTTTATTTATTTATGAATACACGTGCATACATAGACATACATATGTGTACATATTTGTAAATAAATATACATTAATGCATATATATGTATTGATATATGAAAATACATATATCGATAATATCATATGTGTGTGTTTATATATCTATATGTGCAAATATAACGATGTATAATTATATATATGTGTACAATTTTGTGCATATACATTTGCGTATTATTAAATATATATATATATATACATATTATATATATATAATATATATGATATATACATTAATATATATACTTATATATATATAAATATAAATATATATATATATGTGATATATTAAACATATTAATACATACATATCAACCCACACACATATACATATTTGTATATATTACAAGTATATTTGATATACATATATATATACATTCATATATACTATATATGTATTATATATATGAAGGTTTATATATTAAAACACATAATATATATATATGGATATTTTATATAATATATACATAATATATATATATATATATATATATATATATATATATATATATATATATACATAAGCATGTTTATATACATATGTATAGATATATATATACATATATATATATACACACTTACATATAAATATTCCATATGTTTGTATACATATCAATATATATTATATATATATATATATATATATATATATATATATATATATATATATATATTCATCCATGTATACATATATGCTCATATATATATGTACAAATGTGTTTATATATACATATTAATATATAGATATTTATATATTTTATGTATATGAAAATATATATATATATGTTGATATATTTTTGTATATATATATGTACAAAACATATATATATGCATTTTTATATTTATATATATATATGCATTTTATTTATATTTATGTGTATATATATATACATGTTATATATAGAGATGTTTATATTAATATATATATATATAATATATACATATATATATATATATATCTATATATATCTATATATATATATATATATATATATATATATATATATATATATATATATATATATACATGTGTACATTTTATATATACTTGTGTATGGCAAACTTGACATCATGATGTATATATAATAAATCTAATAATTTCAAGTATTAGATTATTTGATCAAGTTTGATGTGTGCAAATAGCTTTGAAACTAGCTAAATATCAATATAATAACGCACATACACACCTTACATGTATCATCCAGACGGCAATAAATTAAAATACTGTAGGACAAAAAGAGGACATTCGGTTGATTTCCTGTTGCTGCCCCTCGAATAATGCTGACTTGGTCCGATGAATAGCGTACATACAGGTTCTGTAACGTTATCTCCTTTCTCATGGTCACAGAGTTATGATAGATTGAGCAAGATAAACAGTGATTCGCACCCTTGAATTTAGAATCCCCAGATGAAGGGACGATATTTTATAACAATTAAGGCGCGTTTGTTGACGATTTACGGACACTTAGAGCTTGCTATTGGCAACAGTATCATCAAGCAAGTTTGACTACATGGGCGTACAGGCATCATATTAGCCATATTCATCACTCGCATAGTCATCAGGCGACAGCGAAATACATATAAATACAACGAAATTGGAATGGACCGGAAACAGATCTTCTCTTATGCGGAGTGTTGCCTTTTATGTGAGTGAGAAAGGAGGATAAGACCAGTAGGCTCAGGGACATAACCGGTGAACCAGACGGATGTAAAAAAAATGTCGAACATATATGCGAGAGAGAGGTACTAGACGTAATGTGAGTACTGGATGAGTTTAAGCGCCAAACGCTAGGAAAATACAACAGAACCGATTGGTATTATTGACCATTAGGGATGATGAGAACAAATAAGGTGCAACAAAGAGAGGGTGAATCGGTACATGCGGGTTATTTGGGGTTAGCGAGCATCAAAAAGCCGTAGAACGAAGCAACACGCTGTATACATACATGGCACAACGATGATGATTAGAAAAAGTGAACAAGAATATATGAGCATACAATTAATAGGTTACAAACAATACTATAAGACTGTGTTCAGTTATAGATTGATGTAAATTCATTTTGGTGCATTTCCGCATGCTCATGAAACGACGCTTCTCGTGATACATTGCCGTTTGTGTACCGACCAGTCGTTATGCTAGAACATACAGACACAATGTAGAATATATACCTTTCTGTATCTCAAGAATAACAAACGCTGAATGGCACTCATAGTTCCAGATAATATTTAAATAATTATATGAAAACACGTTTGCATATTATATTCACAAGTGACAATTGATTCATGCATATGTTTCTTCAATTGACCGCAAATTTCTTGATTGTTACTCAAAATATTGTTAGCCTGCCTGGCATTGTGCTGTACAGTGAGGTGCCGAAGTACATACAGAGTACAAGAAAGCTGCCGGGCTTTAGCACAGTCTGCATACCGTATAAGAACCGACAAAATGATTCAGTCGAGAGTCAAAGCAGTCAATAACTTGTGTTGTTAGCTGGCCCCCAGGGCAGATGAATCGACTTGGATTTGACATTTTCCATATAAGAGGGCGGGCGTGGTTGCAATTGGTGGTGCAAATGTTTTGCCGCGTGGGCGCTGCATGGAATAGAAAGGCATGACGAAATGTTAGTGCCTTTAAATGAGTAACAATGTGGTTATTGTATAATTTTGTGATTGTACAATGTCATTGAATGAGGGTTTCTGTTTCACATGCGTATACATACAACAGTATGATATGCAAAACACTCACAAACATAGGGTGGTGTTGAATAAGATGGGAAATTATGCCGGGTGCTACATAATGTATGTGATGATGTTTCGTCATCGAAATCAGGCACATCACAGGTTTTTTTCTGGTTTTTGCATCATTGTTAACCCTTCATCAGCGTTACTACATATTTGGCTGTTATCGACAAGTATACCGCTTGATTGAGGTGTGTCTTCAAAATGTTGTGATGCTAGCATGGCTAGATTGATCGGTAGTGTCAGAGCAGTCAATAGACAAACTGTATTACTAGATGTCTCTCATCTAGCGTGTCCAGTGAAAAATCGGCAGGTGGTTATAGGAAATTATAAGAAGCGTTTATGGCATGGTCCTGTGCGTCTAGAGCCTTCATTATGTGACATATCTGCTGTTATAACATTAACCGGCTACCTCTTGGGAAAAACAGGTTGTAACGGGGTAGTCAACAATGAATGGTGCTGCATTTTGTCCGTTCTATTAATCTTGTTGTTTAGTTGACATCCATTTCTGCTGTTTATGGGATGAAGAAGTGTCTCTGTTGTCAAAGTAGAGCTGCGAGCACTCGAACTACTGAGAGAATCAGTATATGCATCTAAGTTACTTGATTTATACGAACGTACACTGGAGTGCTCTGCGCTAAGGCTGATCAGTTCAGTGCAAACGGAGTGACGTAGTGACTGGTCATCACCTATATATGGTGACTTTGGGATTTGAGAGCTATTGTGTGGTTTGTCGGACTTGACTGCTTCGCCACTTTTTGTTGAGCTCTTGCCACATTGAATGCCAACCGATGATGTTACATTCGTGATGGGTGTACGGATACTTGTTGATAAAGTAGCAAAATTGTTGGTGATAGCAGCGTCTATTTTCTTGTCTTGTTCCATCATGGTGTTTCTTGGTTCAATGTGATACTTGTTTTCTAACCAATTATAGTGAGGGAGATCCAGAGCAAGTCTCTGTTAGTCTGACGAACAAGTTACTACCTTATGATTCTTGTTAATATTTCGTCTGGCGATTGGTGGAAGATCGGGTAATTTGTTTTCATTTGTTGATCCTACCACATTGCATCGTGAACCCCTTTTTCACCTTACAATGCAAAGCTGTAACTTATTAGTAGACATTGGGAACATATAAATTAAAATTCAAACCATACCTCCGACCTTTCCTGCCTGTGCTACATCATAGTCATTACCATGGGTCGTTGTAGTCGGCCTTGGGATACTTTTTGTCCTTCCTAACGTTGAAGATGGAGCACGTTTGATGCCATCTTCCTTTTTCAGACGCCGACGCGTCAATACATTAATTTGATTTTCGCATTTAGGACATTTATTGCATCCCTCTTCTACCTGGATATGCTGTGGCGGACCGTCTGTTCATATCTTTGCTCGTGATGTTCTCTGGTGACTTCTGCCTTGATGTTATTCGGTGGTTTGTCCACAAGTAACACTTCAAATCTTTTTATACGCCCGACTTCGACAAGAGCTCAAACGCTGTCTCTTACCTTTAATCCCGCTGGATTTAGCCAGATTTCTTGTTCGTTTCAAGCACAGTTTCTCTATCCTTGACAGCTAATGTGTAATGTTTTGAGTTTGATTTGACCCTGTGGGATAACTTAGTTCACCCTGAGTTTGTCCAGAATCAACCATTTCAGACAGAAACTTCCGCACGTTTGAACACCAAGACACTGGGATACACCTTTTATCTATGTCTATTGTATTCATTGTAGTAGTTTGTTGCAAGTGTAAGGGAAAAGGATAACTCAAAGCAAGTGATTCATTCCTTGTTGGAGACGCCACAGTTCTCAATTCAGCCTCTGAATCCAGGGATATGACATCATTTGCAGAGCAATTATTTGGAGCACCATCACTATTTAAACTGATTTTCTCAATGTGATTGAAGATGACATTGTCAATCCGTTCTATTTTGATGGATGCCTGGAAATGCTTCCCATAGTAAAGTGTTCTTTCGGGAGCCATTCCTGGTGAGATATTTGACATGCGCCTTTCCCGGCGAGATCCAACTATGCCTGCGTCACAACAATCTCTAAGGAACTATAATCTAAAGCGCACTCTGCACTGCTGGAGTCTCATACATCAGCGGCTGCATCACAATGAGCAATATGTTGGGACAATTTGTCGTCAGATTGCTCCATTACATATCTGTTAACAGAAGCTGAATCTTCCTATGGCTGGAGTTTATGCAGGCTATGGACAGCTTCGTTGTCCTTGCCTAGTAACAACTGCGAACACCGACTGAGTTGATGAATGCAATGTGTCCCAAGGAATATCCAGTTGTATTTCATGCGAAGGTTTCACGCTGATCTCATGGCTTTTTAAGAATAAGCATGTATGGGCGCTATTTGTGCAGTTTTAATAGAACTATATTTAACTGTGATACTGAATCAAATGTCATTAACGTTCAGTTCAACCACTCTTGATATTTGTTACACAATGCGGAATATCGCACCGCTACAACACTTTCTAGCTCTAGTTCATTGCATGTGTTCTCAGATTTGTCGCACATATTCTTTCGATTCAGAGATTTGACTCTAATTTCTCACATTCGATGAAACTAAAGAATGTCTCATTGACAGACCATAGGCAGGGCGTAGCAAGGCTTGAAGGAATGTTACGCACAGACGGGGAAGAGTCTACAGTTCCAGACAGTAAAGTCAAACCCCCTTAGCTTTAACTTGGATGCCATTTTTGGCCATATTTATTTTTTCGCTTTTTAAATTGATGTCACGCACGTGCGTTGATGCGTATGTGGCTACGCCCCTGATACGCATCAACAATCCACCGATAACAACAACATCAGCGCGTGAATGACCCTTGACATTCACAAACGGATCCCTAGCGTTCATGAAAGGTTTAATATGCCCCACTATTGGTTTGAGTGAATCCTACCCCCCATTAAATTCGATATGGGTGTGCCTCTGATTCTTTTTTTCCAGACAGCAGCTTAAACTCTCGCGTCTAACGCAAATAAAAAAAGACGAATGCATTGGGCGTCGTCCTCTATATACACGCTTGGCTGAGTCATATCAGTTAACAGCAAGGTTTAGATTCACATGTGTGGGCACTTTCACTAACGAGAGACATGCATATCATATTGATCAAACACCAGTGGTCACTGTTACTGTTACTATATATATATATATATATATATATATATATATATATATATATATATATATATATATATATATATATATATATATATATATATATATATATATATATATATATATATCTCTATATATATATATATATATATATATATATATATATATATATATATATATATATACACAGTAACAGTGACCACGTTTTATATATCAATATGCATATATATATGTATGTGCGTGTACACACACACACATATATATATATACACACACACATATATATATATATATATATAAATATATGCATATATGCATAAATACATATACACATATATAGAAATATATATATATATGTACACACACATATATATATATATATATATATATATATATATATATATATATATATATATATATATATATATATATATATATATATATATATATATATATATATATATATATATATATATATATATATGCCTGATGTTGATGAAAAGTCATATATATCACACGTGGTGTTCGAGTGGATAAAACGTACCATTATAGGCGGTATTGGTGACTCATATGTTTGTCTGGTGCTTTATAATCAGGCAGTAGTATTGCCCCCGTGCCTCACGCTCTCAAAGGCATACTGATGGTGTGATCATTTAAGGGGCGTCGCCCTTTCCATTAAAAAGTGGACATGATCTACGAGTGCGGGAGAATCAGTCCGATGTTTACACAGTGTCATCGAATCTACATCCTGTCGGTCGAAGAGCAGCAGCTGACACACCTTGAAAATGAATCGTGTCGGGCTTGACAATATATTATCCGCAAACACCGAGCTCTTGTCGCATTCAGCTTTTGATAACTAGCAAATATAAGAGGTGAATTCCTAGCGCTTTGCTGAATAACAATGTCTCTTAAAACAACGTGGTTTTCTCTGTTTAATTTGGAGCTGTGGTCGCCTCAACAAATCAGATAACTCCATACCTTCAGCAGCCGCCGAGCCCCAAGACGTTGGATCAACGGTCCATATTCTTTTGTTGATTTCATGGTGACGTCGCCCGATGACAGGTGTCTTTCGCAGCTTAGCGTAGCTAGAAACTCTTATTTCGCGACCTTCACATACCCCTGACCTGCCAAAAAATGTTAATGTCCACCCCAGGCTAGTTCCCTAGCTTGCTTCTAAGCATGATTGTGTCCGTTTGTTGGATATGTGGGCTTAAGTGCTGATTCGGTAATTGTGCGATGCGAGATGCTAACCTTCTGGTTTATCGTTCGATTCAGCTTCAGTTTGTGCTTTAAAATCGGTACTGGGATTCAACATGGCTACTACTTGGCATATTTGTCCTTTTGTGTAATTCAATGGCACACAACATCAGCAGACTGGTTCAATTGATAGTACGACAAGCTCCTCATTGTCATGTTGTGAAATATGCATGCTTTAAGGGTTCGGTACCAGGAGAGTAACAAAGATAACAATGTTCGTCTGGAGCAAGTATCACATTTAAGTGCTGGCTTCATCAACAATGACTGTTGGGGTAACATGGGTTCAGACACAAGCAATAGCAGTTGAACCTGGACCCTTTTGTGAGTCACAGATTCTAAAAACACAGGAACCGTGGTATATTTCGCACTGCACGACAGCCAACTTTGCTTGGATTTTGCTGGTTGTGTTGGTATCAGTGTATATTTTGTTCCAACTAGATAACCAAATACCTTGTTAAAAAGAGTCAAAACTATCAAAGGTAGGTACACAAGTATTGAATAAAAGTTTACATTGCATCGCTGGAAACAAACATGCTCATACACCTGAATACCTGTATTGTAGCATTAAGATCCGCCGTGGGGGTATGTAGGAAGCATCTCAAGCGTTCAAGACCACTATTGACTGCTTTTAAAGTACTCTTGTGAATTACATATGACCTGTGCAGTCTCGCCAAGACTGTTTTGTTAGATTTTGCTTTCAGTGACAGGAGTGGTTTTTTTTTAAGTGCCACTATGTACCATGGCGCGGTTTTGCCCCTCGCGCCTCACGCTATCAAAAGCAAACTTATGGGGTGATTATTGAAGGGGAGTCCTATACAATTAGGCCACGCTTCGCAGGATGTGTGAGTCATGTCAATTCATGATACCGCCGAGCAAGGGTTGAGTGTCGCATGCGTTGTTACTGGTGGGGGCACTTTCAACAACGAAATATATATATATGTATATAAATATATATATATATATATATATATATATATATATATATATATATATATATATATATATATATATATATATATATATATATATATATATATATATATATATATATATATATATATATATATATATATATATATATATATATGCTTATACATTTATGCATATATATATGCATATATATGCATTTATGTATTATATATGCATATGTAGACATATGCATATACACACATATACAAATATATACATATATATATATATATATATATATATATATATATATATATATATATATATATATATATATATATATATATATATATATATATATATATATATATATATAACCTCGTTAAAGGGGACGCCTCCGTGGCCGGTCGAACATCCCCTTTAACGAGGCATCCCCGATAGCGAAGTCCCACCAACCTACACAACTAAAGAACATGCAGGTGTCCACAACCAACAGAAAACTACAGGGCTCGACCCAACGCACTAAAAGCAAGTAAAATGCGATTCCAGTGAACAATAAAATCATCTCACAACTTATTATTTATTACAAATTACATAAAAACCGAGACAATTGTGTACAATGAACATAAGGTTAAATCGGCTTAGCTCCGGTGTAACTGTAACATGAATTTATACCGTTACGAAGAGTTCGTCAAACACAGTCGGCGTGTTCTCGTTTGTGTTGAAGGGCTATATTTCGCACCTAGAAAATAACATATATCAAGAGCCTTTACAAAAAATAGACCTTTCGCTCCAAAAACTTACCACCACTCGACACTATTCTTCAATAAATGCCATCGATAGTTCGTTTCCGAACAAATCGCGATACGAAGTCTGCCATTTTGGAAACTTTTAATTCTCGCGATTTCCCGCATTGCCTTAGCATCCCAAGTGGAGGGCACTTACCCTAACTCGGATAGGGGTGTGCCGCGGGACCTCGAAAATCCGTACCCGTTGTACTCGTTGAGAATGAGAAAAAGTACTCTCCATCGTACAAGGTATTATGCGAATGTCTAACCCGTCGTAAAAGTCGAGATGTCGAAAAAAACACCCCCTTCGTGCGGCACATGTATACTATATCTTTACACTTAAGTGCCCCCCCCCCCCCCACGGGCTTAGCATGTGTCGTCGTCTTTCTGTGCATGCGCAGTGCATGTGGTCTTGAACTTGTAAACAAACATGTTGCTGTGTTTCTGACTTTTTACCGCTTCCCAAATTGATCAAACTATAAATAATTACCATGGATGAAATCCCCCGCCGAAAAGGGATAAAATCGTCCGTAAAACATCATTGCATTCTATAACTCCATCACTTGTGTATGTTTGGTGTTGGTAGTTGTCTGAATCGATCTAAAAATATTCGCGTTGCGTTGTTTCGAGAAACGGTAAGACGTCTACGCAGACGTCTTGTAGGGCTAAAATCGGCTTGGCTTGTCCCATTAGAGTTTGTATTGTATTTATACATCCTCATAACCTACAATACACATCGTGATCTTCGCCGCAGCCTTGCTCTTAATCGAATCGTCTCAAATAATCATACGAGCATATATCGTTCTCTCTTCGTCATGCGCGGGCTTTCGTCGTCGTCGTTGTCGTCGTCGTCGTCAGAGTCGTCTTTTGTGGGGGCAGCGCGCTTTTGACTGACTTGCTCGAAGAGGTTGGCATGATCGTATTCGCCGCTTGTCGAAACGGGGTCATCGAGTGACATGAGTCGATTTAACTCCTCTCTTGGCATGGTTGGCGGCAAAGGTACGTCGTACAGGTCACCGTCGAAATCGTCAACGGCGGGCCGGTCAGTTCGAGTGAAGCCGGCTTTACAGTAACAGCTGGCAATGGTCACGGCCTTTACCATCGACCACGAAGACTTGGCAAGGTAGATGACGTCGAGAAGGTTGATCTGTCGGGCAACTCGCAGTGCTTGTACCGATTCGTCAGCGTCGAGGGCGTTTATGATTTGGCGATTCAACGCGCTGCGGTAATGTCCTTTCCAGTTCCGTATCACTCCTTGGTACATCGGCTGGATCAGACTCGTGGTGTTGGGCGGCAGGAAGTGATGTTGGTCAGCGTCACCTTCCGCGAGTGGGCAGAACAGTTGTCGATAAAGATAATCAGGCAGACTTTATGTTGGTTGAAGCGGAGCTTTCGATCCCATTTAGTCAGCCAGACTGTGAAGATCTCTCTTGTAATCCATGCGTTTTTCGAAGAAGCGTACTCGAACGTCAGTTTTGTGATATCTATCGGAAAACAGCTCGGGCGACGACTTTTACCGATGACGAGCAGTGGCAGCTTCTCCGATCCGTCCATATTGGCGCAAAGTAGGACAGTGATTCTTTCCTTAGCGGCTTTCCCTCCGGCTAAATCCTCCGTGGGCAGGCAGTGTCCCTTGTCATTGAAGGCCCGGAAGTAAAGGGCCGTCTCGTCTGTGTTGAATGTGTCGTGGTTACTGTAGTCGGCGGCAATTTCAGGCAATTTGTCTTGGAGCCAGTGGGGACGGGTTATTGGCGTCTTGTTTTTCACCTCGCTGCTTTTTGAAGATACGTTGAACTATGACTTCCAGCGCCACAGCCAACCAGATGTTGCTTTGAAACTCGGCACCCCTTCATATCCGCTAGCTGGAGAGCCTTTGATTGAATGTCTGGTCTGGACAGTCGTGCGCTTTGGGCCAACTTCTGTTTGAACCACGTAAACAGGGCCTCATCCAGTTCTTCGTTTCCACCTGCTCTCTTTCTTTTTCGGCTTTTGTATTGGCCGGCTCCTCGTTGCTACAAGATGTCATTGCTGTTCTGTACTACGCGCGATATGGCGGACGTGGAAACTTCAAATTTCTTTGTGATTGTAGCTTGGCTTTGGCGACTTTTTTCTAGTTCTTTCAGGAACTCTACTTTCTTCTGCAGGGTAAGGTCTTTTCTTCGAGGCATTGTGGCAGTTTCTTTGGCAGTTTGATGATGAATGATGACGGCAGATCAACTCCTCTGTCTTTTACCCGACTTGATACTTGATTACGGAGTCAAGGCGTCGATGTTGACTCGCTTTGCTCCGCAACCACCGGAAACGGGAATTGGGCACGCTGACAGTGCACGGTCCGTGAATATACCGTCTTTTCGTTTTTCGTTTATAAAAACCAAGAACCAAAAACGAAAAACAAGAGCTTAACCGTAAATCGTTTTTAATGTGCGACAACGAAAGACGGATAACACCAAACCGATTCGTTTTTCGTTTCTCGTTTGATCAAACGGAAAACGAGTGGCGCTGCATATACACATATATATAAACATATATAAATACTTATAAATATATATTGCTATATATGGATATATCCGGTAATATATACCCCTGTATCGATATAAATAATATATATATTTGGCAATATATATATATATATAAATATATATATATGCATATATATATATATATATATATACATACCTAAATATATATAAATGCATGCACATATATAAATATATATATAAATACATATATATATTTATAAGTATATATATATACTATATATATATATATTGATTATTATGTATAATTATAATTATATAATATATATATATATATATTTATATATATATATATATATATATATATATATATATATATATATATATATATATATAAATATATATATTGAATGTTTTTTAATGTTCATTTTTTGTGTAATTATTAATTCGTCATGTTTTAATTGGTATAATAAAAAAGTTTAATGCATTTTATAACCTATTTCATTCGTTTCATCCTGGTATATACCTTTGGTCCTGTAAAGGTCGTCAACGAAAGGTCAAGATACCAATTCACATGTACAAATCCATCCTTTCGTGTCCGTATATATTTGCAATGAGCAATGAGAAATATGGTGGGACAATTCGTCGTCAGATTGCTCCGTGATATATCCGTTAACAGAAGCTGAATCTTCCTAAGGGTGGAGATCCTGCAGGCTATGGACAGCTTCATTGTCCTTGCCTAGTCACAACTGCGAACACAGACTGAGATGATGAATGCAATGTGTCGAAAGGCATATACAGTTGTATTTCATGCGAATGTTCACGCTGATCTCACAGCTTTTTCCAATAACAATCATTGGCAAAAAGTGATGAAATCTTGGAGTAAGCATGAATGGGCGCTATTTGTGCATTTTTAAAGTGCGTATCAGTGGCTACGCCCCTGATAGGCACCAACAATCCACCGATAACAACAGCATCATAGCGTGAGTGACCCTCGACAATCACAAACGGATCCCCCGCGTTCATGAAATGATTAATATGTCTCACTATGGGTTTGAGTGAATCATACCTACCATTAAATTCGATATGGGTGTGCCTCTGATTCTTTTTATTCCAGACGCCAGCTTAATCTCTCGCGTCTAACGCAAACAAAAAAAAAGACGAATGCTGTAATCATTGAAGGGGGTTGGCTGAATGCATGGGGCAGTTATGATAACCGCAAGGCTTGGAGACACATGAAGTGCTACTGGTGTGGGCACTTTCACTAACGAGAGATATGCATATCATATTGATCAAACACCAGGGGTTACTGCATATATATATATATATATATATACATAGATATAGATATATATATATATATATATATATATATATATATATATATATATATATATATATATATATATATATATATATATATATATATATATATATATATATATATATATATATATATATATATATATAAAACGTATACTATAAAATATATATATACACGCACACATTATATATATATATATATATATATATCTATATATCTCTCTCTATATATATATATATATATATATATATATATATATATATATATATATATGCCTAATGTTGATGAGAAGTCTTATATATCACACTTAGTGTTTGAGTGGATAAAACTTACCATTATAGACGGTATTGGTGACTCATATGTTTGTGTGGTGCTTTATATTCAGACAGTAGTATTGCCCCCGTGCCTCACCATCTAAAGCAAACTGATTGTGTGATAATTGAGGGGCGTCGCCATATACATATGCTCCTCTTTTGGCGGGAGGCTTGAGTCGTGTCTGTTCATTTTACAGCTGGCTAAGGGGTGACTGTCTCATGCGTTGTTACTGGTGGGGGCACCTTCAACAACTAGAAATATGCACATCAAATAGGTCAAACATTCAACTTAGGAGTGACTAAGAGCTATGTCGAGTTAAGACCAGATATATTAATAGCAACATAAACGTTATATTTCAGCATTATATATATATATATATATATATATATATATATATATATATATATATATATATATATATATATATATATATATATATATATATATATATATATATATATATATATATATATGTTATATATATCTATATTTATAAATATGTTAATATATATTTTGTATATGTCTTTTTATATATATCTATATATATATATATCTATATATATATATATATGTATATATGTATATATATATATATATATATATATATATATATATATATATACATATATATTCATCAATACATGTAATGTCTATTGGAATGGCAATGACACAAACCTAAGCTCTTAGTTGTCAATCAAATATTTGGCGTTTGCAATAAACATCTGGGCGATACATGGATCCTTAACTCTTCTGAGACAATGGCAACCTTTGGACGTGATAAGCCTTCAAGAACGCCATACTCCTGCTTGGTGAAGTTAGGACCAACCCACTGCCAACTGAAGCACCATCAAACTCGCTACCCGTGCGCTTCAGTGACGTTTGTAATCAGAAAATCTTTGATAAGGGAAATGGACTGTCGCGGGGCAGTATGAATGATGCCCCCGATACCTATTAAACCAACCTTGTCAGCGTTGGTGGTAGCCGGCCACGAGGAAGTCTTAAACGATCGTTCTGAAATCTCCCAACAGGTCATATAGACTAAATCATTTCGACCAAGATGACTTCTCATTACCTATATTGACGAACATCCAGCCGCATCATCAATAGATCCCTGAAAGACTACTGGGTACTAAGATAATTTAAAAGCACTTGGATCAGTTCCCTTCTGAAAAGAATTAAACCTCCACCCTGACATACTGAAACATTACAGACCATTTCTCTCGAAAGTAAATGAGACAAAGATTGAGGAAGATGATGATGTTGTCTTGCACATGTATCAATCTAAATGTCTCACTCATTCTCATACGCTGCGTGTGTGTGTGTTAGTGTTGGTGTGTTCGATGCATTGATAGGATTAAGATGAGTTCAATTGACGGAGCAAGACTTAAACTTTCACTCAATACGCTCCACAGTGTAGGCCTAAGCGTTTGGAAAAATATGCCCTTATATTACTTCTTAACTGAGGGATCACTCAACAGCAGAGCCTTGTGTGCGGAGCGGAGGACTGGAGTGTGGAGCGCTAGTAGCCACGTCAAGTACACCAACAAGAAGTTTTTACAAACTTATCCTCTTCTTCACGGGTAGCCAATGTAATGAACTCAGAACAGGAGATAAATGATAACGTTTC
This sequence comes from Urechis unicinctus, assembly GCA_034190875.2. Lineage (NCBI taxonomy): Eukaryota > Metazoa > Annelida > Polychaeta > Xenopneusta > Urechidae > Urechis > Urechis unicinctus. Next base: position 10,605,243 of record CM067356.1, read on the forward strand.
TTTGCACATGCCACAAGTCTAGCTGCTTGCATTTTGCGCCAGTTGGAGTCGAGAGTGAATCGGGTGCTACCGCTGGCAGCGCATTATTGAAAGCAAGGCGCGATGTAACAAGGGCATAAGCAGCATAAATGCATGTAACATATAGATGATGCCACACTTTGCAGATCATCCTGATATTGTGGTACAGTGACTGTGTAACATGGCTGACTCGAGTTGTGATGTTCATGTATTGATCGAAATGTCAATGGGTACTTGTTAGCTGATCTAAAGTAAGGCATATGTTGGAACCCATGTTGTCTTTTAATGGGACTTTGGTAGTTTTTACATAACTTTATATTGTTTACCCATTTGTTGTCATTATTTTAAATGTGTAACTATATGAAGAGCTTTTGAACAGGCAGTGATGCGTGTGAAAAGCGCCGTTTAAATAAGGTAGAATGTGGTTATGTACTATGTAAACTGGTGAGTAGATAGGCCACGATGTGACAATCACTCGCTGATTAGCATGCATTAATGACAGAAATGCATACGTACGTGAGTCCCATTGGCAGACAACTATGAGCTAGGTGTCCATTAACGTCCTGTGCACAGCAGCATCATACTGAATACGACCGTCGGGATATCTTGCTGAATGTCATCAGAGATTAACTTGATTCAATTTCCCTACGACAAACCTGAATCTAAATCATTCTCATCCAATTTAAATTGATCCTAGAAACCGTCACCGATGTCCCCTTTAAATACACCAAGCTACCGTTGTCCGACATTTGCAACGGCTGAGGAAACCCTTAAAATGGACGTCTAACCATTGGTAAGGATTATTGTGATGCTTGGACCACACCTCTTAAGTGCCAGAGACCACTTGGGTGACTTCTCAATTGATAAGTGGACATAATCATACGAGTTCGGGAGAATCAGTCCGATGTTCACACTGTGTCATCGAATCTACATCTTGTCGGTCGAAAAGCAGCAGCCACGAGGAAATGACTGACACACCTTGAAAATGAATCGTGTCAGGGCTTGAAAATATATGATCCGCAAATACCGAGCTAGAAAATATTAGAATCAGTCCGATGTTCACACTGTGTCAATCGATATCTACATCCTGTCGGTCTTTTTGTTGAGCAGTCGCCCGACAGGGGTGTCATTGGTGTATTTTTTAACTGACAGCATAGCGTAGCTATAAACTCTTTTTTCAGGCCTTCACATGCCCCTGACCTGCCCAAAATATATGATCCCGCAAAGTTCCCAGCTAGAAAATATTACAGGTAAATTCCTACAGTGGGGAGCGACTGTCAATGTCTCTTAAAGCCTGCGTTAATTGGCAAGTTGCTTAGTAGTTTACTTGCTATTTTGTTTTGTAGTAAGCCTTTCATTTGGGGACATGGAAGGATCGTTAGCTGTTAGGTCGCCTCGTAGTGTACTTGCTATTTTTGTTATTCATAGGCCGTATTTTGGCAGCGGAAAGGCTCCGCGAAACGGCATTTTCCCCGCTCTCACCAATCGCAGTGACGTCAGCAAATATTCTCATATGCTTTTGTTTGTGTCATAGTAGCGTCACCTTACGAATGCAACGTATTATAATTAGGGAAGCGACTACCGCAGAGCCACTCGAAGTGAATTGTAAGTTATTGACGACCAAAATTACTTTTCTCACAGAAATCTAATAGGAATTTCAATTGCTTATGGTGTCCACAATGCATGCTGCAAGGAATGAATTGTGTCCGTTTGTTGGATATGTGGGCTTAAGTGCTGATTCGGTAATTGTGCGATGAGAGATGCTAACCTTCTGGTTTATCATTCGATTCGCGAGGCGAGCTTTTTGTGTGCTTTGAAAAATCAGTACTCAGACAACCAATGTGCCATCAATTAATTGGCCTTGTTTTGAATGTCATGGTCTCGTACTTGAAAGCCTATGACTTCATCAAAGTCATTTTTGTGTAAACTCCTGGGCACACAACATCAGCGGAATGATTCAATTGATAGTACGACAAGCTCCTCAGTGTCATGTTGTAAAATATGCATGCTTAAATGGCTCGTTACCAGGAGAGTAAAGATAACAATGTTCGTCTGGAGCAAGTATCACATTTTAGTGCTGGCTACATCATCAATGACTGTTGGGGTCATATGGGTTCAGACACAAGCAAAAGCAGTTGTATCGGATCCCTTTTTGAGCCACATACTCAAAAGTCACAGGAACCGTGGTATATTTCACACTGCACGATAGCCAACTTTGCTTGGATTATGCTGGTTGTGTTGGTATCAGTGTATATTTTGTTCCTAATAGATAACAAAATACTATTTTTTAAGGTCATATACATTGAAGATAAGTACACAAGTATTGAATAAAAGTTTGTAACCCAATCTCCTCGGGAATCAACATGCCCTACACTATGGCCCCTATTGTCCATTGTAATAACCTTGGCAAGTTCACTGCTTTATCGTAGAACTGACCATACATCTGGTATCTTCCAAGCAGGGTTCACGTTGATCTTGTAGATCTTTCAAAGTACTCTTTTGCCATATGCTGTGACCTGTGCATAGTCAGGACCGTTTTTATTAGATTTTGCTTTATGGAATAACAGGAGTGTGTGTTAAAATTGTTTCCACACGATTCAACATAAAGCTCAGTCTCAATGGGCCAGTGGCAGGGCTGAAGTGGGTAGCCTAGCTGTAGTTTTATGGATCACTATGTACCTTGGCGTGGTTGTGCTTTGTCACATCAATAAGTGATGCTAACTCAAATATGAGCGCCTATCTGCAAATAGTCATTCAATCCCCTTTTTCAGCCACAGACGACAAAGTGCCAGAAAAGGTGGTATATTTGGCTAGACGATAGCCAACATATATCATTTGGATTAAATCCCTGGTTGTGTTCGTCAGAGTCATAATTATATATACGTTCGTAATAGATTGTTGAAAACTATCAAGATGATATATGGGAGGTACAAAACTATATGAAGAGATAAAACAATAAATGAATAAAGTTTGTATTGCATCGCTCGGGAATAAACATGCCCATACACCCTATCACTTGTATTATAGCTTTAGGATCGGACGTTGGAGGTATGTAGAAAGCAACCCACCCGCGTTCGCTCGTTGGCACTTGAATACATTAATGATTCAAAGTACTCTTTTGAATAACATATGACCTGTGCGGTCTCGTCAGCACCGTTTTATTAGATTTTGCTTTTAGTGACAGGAGTGTGTTTTGGGGGGCTTTCCACACGTTCAACGAAGGTCAGTCTCAATGGGGCATTCACTTGCAATGAATAAGGGTAGCTAGCCTTTGTAGTTTTATGGATCACTGTATTACCTTGGCGTGGTTGAGCTTGGCACACCATCAATAAGTGATGCTAACTCAAATATGAGCGGTTGTAAATTGCTTTTATAAACTGAACAGTATCTTCCAAGCAAAGCGCTAGTTGGCATTGTGTTCGATCATGACTGCTTTATCATTGACGAAAATCTATTAATATTACACCTCACCCCAGTCCTCAATGGAGTTATGCACTCTCCGCACAGGTCAGCCATACAGACGACAAACCTGCCTCTAAGGACACGCTCAGTATGGCTAGACTGCAGTGCACCATATATCATTGATAATTAAATCCCTCGGCCTTACATCGTCAGAGTTATTGGGCTAATAAGACTACGTTCGTAAACTGTATCCCAAACTATCAAGAGCCGGATATATGGGTGGTACAAATGTGATATGTTGGCCTCAGCTCTGAATGGAATAAAACATTAACCAAACGAAATTACTATGGGAACTTTTCTGATTGCACGATTAATTTGAGTGACGAGGACCCCACCCGGTTTCGCTCGTTGGCAGTTGAAGTATCATTAATGATTGCGATATCCACTGGAGGGACTATGACTTGCGTTGGACTTCAATAGCTGTCATATATCGGGATTAAGGTTAATTTATGTTCGAGTGACGGACACTTATCAATACTCCTAGCATTATAATAGAGTCAGACACGGTGTGCATTCACTTGCAATGAATAATCGTCTTCTTGCACCGTAAACTATGGCCACTGTATTCCATTATCGCTTCAACAAAACCTTGGCAACACCAACATTATCGGTTTGTGTTGAAGGGACAACTAAAAACTCATATCAGGTTGTAAATTGCTTTTATAAACTGAACAGTATCTTCCAAGCAAAAGCTAGTTGGCATTGTGCTCGATCATGACTGCTTTATCATTGACGAAATCTATTATTACACCTACAAACAGTACTCCCCACCCCCATCCGACCCATGTCAGTTGAGGATTTATTCAGTTAAGACCGCTGGAAAATTCAGATTTACACGCATTGTCGACAAATGGAGTGCATGTCGGAATAAACGACTTTCTCTGTTGGTTTTGGCTCCTATTTTAGTCGAGTGCTGCCGATTTAAACAAATGCATGCGGCGATAAGTCGCAAGAGTCTTATTGAAAAGCAGCTTAAGCACGAATAACAGATATCCGATATTTGGTTAGAATTGATTCACCACTTTTGAACTCTTGTGGTACGAAATGCCGCACTCATTCTTCATTTTTCCCAAGACCTTCCCATTGGTGTTGGTGTGGAGTGCGTGATCAGTTGAGTAGTTGCTGGTGTCAAAGTGGATGAGAGTCCACCTGTATGTTAGCGTACATGTCAGCTGTGAGGATCACCATAGGCAGCGAGTCCGTGTCTGTGTATAGCAGGCGCATGTCGCTACCATATCTGGACTTCATTGTGTTGAAATAGAAGTCATATATCAGATGCGTGGAGAGGTCCAATGTGCACTCGCCAAGTGTAAATAGACGGCTATTTATAAGAGTAATCTGATAACACCATTGAGTCAGTCATATTAATGATGTGCACGTTTCGCTGCACAGGAACAGCGAGGCACAATACTCAGTGCGCTCGCACTCTCGGTATAACAATAGGTCTCAATGCTGTCTCATCGCCATACTGTCCATCAATGTAAAACTGTCCGTGTGCTTATGACACCCCGCCATATATACACGCATGAATATATGTATGTATGTATGTATGTATGTATGTATGTATGTATGTATGTATGTATGTATGTATGTATGTATGTATGTATGTATGTATGTATGTATGTATGTATGTATGTATGTATGTATGTATGTATGTATGTATGTATGTATGTATGTATGTATGTATGTGTGTGTGTGTATGTATGTATGTATGTATGTATGTATGTATGTATGTATGTATGTATGTATGTATGTATGCATGCATGCATGCATGCACGCACGCACGCACGCACGCACGCACGCACGCACGCACGCACGCACGCACGCACGCACGCACGCACGCATGCATGTACTCATTCTGACCCGCAGGCCATCTTGCAACTTGGGCGACAACATTCTCAGGCGGATGTAATGGGCGTTTCTTGAAAGCCTTAAACATTGATGACATAACTCAAATAGCGGAAGGGGACAGGACACCGCAGCGGACGCATAACGCTAAGGTTCTTCCAGTTATCGCATCAAAACGTCGCTCTCTTTCAAAGCGGCGCCAAGTCAATATCATCAAATACGATTGGATGAACGAGCACCAAAATTGTTATTGATATCTCCGATAATGGCGTATCAATGCATTCGTACTTAAATCGGAGTATGGTGTACTACCTTCCGAATGGGTGCCTTAGTCTGATAGTAGATCGTATGCAGATAAGAACATGGCGGACATGATCCGTACACCCGAGCTGCAGGTCGAATGTAGCCTTTCTTGGTGGTGTTTTTATATAGGATTAAATTTTAAGATGTTTGAAACCTAGGACCTTATTTTGACACAGTCAATTCCAACCGGACATAATTTAGTCTGTTAGTGAAGGCTAAATATTAAAAATCGCACAAAAACTGATGGCTTGTATTCTGTACTTGTTTAAACATTGATGATAATATTTAATTTGTGTATAGACAGTGTCTTAATTACTTCAATTTGCTTCAAAAAGGATGTAAAATGTGATATTGATGGTGACAATATATGCAATTGCTTACAATAATAACTAACAGTTTCCATTCTAAGTGAACACATACATACTAATAAATTTATCAACTCGTTTCTTAGCAAATTAGTTGAATTCAGCAACCAATACAGTGGATAAGTACCATAACCTTATATTGAAAATAAGGACACGATGTGTGCGGAATAAACTTAACAGGCCTCAAACAAACCAACTAAGACCAATATATTTGACTTCTATTATGAACTGAAAATATTATGATCAGTAAGCTTGCTTGGATATCAATAACACTGATGAAGAGTACTAATTTCATTTATGCTAATCCAACTGCTGCTAAA